>JAOTQZ010000248.1:32725417-32760149 GCA_026546895.1 Pogonocichla stellata
AAAACCACACCTCTACTTTTGTGCTGTGCAATTTTGACCCAGGTCAGTTCCTCGATGCGTTTCGTAACGAAACGGCACAGTTGGCTTAGGAGAGATTTGTCTCAGGAGAGACATACACATTCGCAGAGAAAAAAATATTGCAGAGAACAGGGAGGGAGGAGGGAAGCTGCTTAGTCATGCACATCCCAAAAAACAAACCTCACCCAAAAAACAAACCTCACTGCAGCTTACAGAAGAGCCTCCTTGCCTAGAGGAGGGAGAACTCAGAGGGGACATTAACAGGTTCTTTGTGTAAGCTGTAACTCCAATTAATTCTGCACTGACATCTTATAATACATACACAGGCCCCCATTCATGGAAACTGCTGAATTATACCTTTAATTGTTTCAATATAATGACACTCCAATGCACATACATCAATTTACACACTTCTGTGTTACTAAGACTTTCAAGCTGACAGATATTATCTGACATCCTTAGCTTTCTTAGTATGAGGATGGCTATACTCAGGCCTGAACTACCTGATCATTCGATATTTCATATATAATTTGAAATAAATGTAAATAAACTACAGTCAAATTATGAAACCAAGAGAGTCATGGATCCATTATTTTTTTGTGCGCATATTATCAGCAAAGTAATTGTCTAAACACTTTCAATGTTTTGTTGTCACTATTTATGACATTCCCTTATCTTAAAAAAATGGGAAATTTTTTTAAAAAGTGCATGTGAGACAGTATAAATAAGTAGAAACTGAATTCACCACCTGCTAATTTTGGGATGCAAAAAGAATCCTGTACCAAAATAATCTGTAACAGTATACCTCAGTTAACCAACGCAGAGGTATTTGAATTCTGACATGTTTTAGCATCAGGTCATTTTACATAAACTTTTACAAAAGTGAATTGCATTTAAAATTTGTCTCATCAAAAAAAAAAAAAAAAAATCCAGACAATTTCAGAGGAACAAAGAATGTATAGCTCCTGACAAGGTGTGATCTCATAACTCCTGACATCTTAGTTACCTATCCTTTAACAATGAATATATCAACTTGAAAACAGAATCTAAAGAATAAACTTACATGGTAGTTACTTGGAAAAACGTTGTGAAAGAAAATGTGCTGCTTTCACATTCATCACATACTTCTCTCTTCTTCTGTTTTAGAGAAATATTTGCAGAGTACATCATACCAGCATTTAAACTGTTGAAATACTGCAACTAGATTTTGGGTTAATTTTTTTTTTTTTTCAAATTCACAGCCACTGTTAATGACAATGGATTTAAACACACAGAACTCTTCCTGACTGAGATAGTGACTGATAATCTTTGCAAAACCCAGACCTTCATGTGCCTAAAGCATATTCAATTAGAGCTTTTTGGGAAAACACACAGAAATGCTGTCAGGTGACAGAAATACATCGAAGAGACATTCAACTGGAAAAGTGCTTTCCAGATTGCAACGATCTGATACTGTTAATTCTGCAACTGAGTTGTTGGATAGATGTTTTCAGACATTTTCTTAGTGGTCACAGACTGCAAAACAAAATATGACTTCAGGTATGTAAAGGCTCCTTGGATGAAGTGGAGATGCAAGTTTTTCTTACGTACAGTATCATAAAATGTTAGTGGTTTATTGCTGCATGCTGCTGTTGGCTCTGACATTAAGCTGGTTCTGTACACATCTACCAGAAGCTGTACCCAGACACAGCAGATACCTGCACTGTGACTGGAGCCTCCAACTAAAGTGCAGACTCCTGGCTTCAGAGACTGTGATCCTTCTCCTCCCAAAACTTGGGCTGACAACAGCTTCAGAAGCCATATCCAAACAATTAATCTAACACAGTGTGTACTCGACACAAGTGCCAAATCTGATGTGAAAACTGACACTAACACAAACCACAGAAGCCTATTTATTTAAGGAAGAAAAAAACTAACTGTGCCTGTGTACAAACAGACTTCTGAGATTGGGATGTCAATATAGTTTAGATGAAGTTGTTTTTCATAGGTCAAAAAATCAGCAGATGAATTCAAATGAGCAACCTTCTCCCTATGTACTAGTAGTTGTGTGCAAAAGACCTTTATTTAAATAAGTAAACCCTTCCGATGCTCCTTGTTTTCACAAGTGGTGATAATATAATCCCCGGCAGTTTTACTAAAAAAGAAAAAGGAAGACTTCCTCAAGGAACATAAATAACCCTCACTTTTTCCCACTCTCCAACAAAATCTCTCTTTTCATTAAAAAAACAGCCCAAACCACTGCCCATACATGCACAACTCCATGTTGCATATTTCTTTGCACAATAATGTTTTCTCTTGGTGCACATTCCAGGACAATTTCAAACCATCAGCAGTTTCCACTCAAGGCCCATATGAACTCATGCACTGGAACACAAGCTTTTTCCTCCCATTTGTACTCAAATGCAAAGTAAAATGTCTTAAAGAAACTTTATTGGAGGATCTCTGAGCACTCTGAGGTAGTGCAGTACTCCTTGCAACATTAACCCCTCTGAGGTAAGCAGGATTTAAAGGTTTCAGTAAACCTAAGAGTCCAGAATGAGAGACCACATTTCCTACCTCAACGTGCTTTGTTCCACATGTTTACTTCCGCTCAAATTATTATAATGATGCTTTTGGCTAAACAAAGACCCCATTTTTCTTCTGCAATTTTTCACTCCATCTATTATAGCATTATGGAACAGGATGTCAGCATTTACACTGTGCCCCCAGCACACAAAAGAAAAACAGAGAGGGAAGATTCCTGTGTGGATTTGAAAAAGTGCCTGCAATGCGCTGCTCATTTGCATCTTCTCACATCTTTCCCTTCTACAGTTCTTCTTCTCCATTATATTTCTATCACAAGAAACTCCCTCTCTGAACAGCTGACTATTCCTCTAGAAGTATATGAAGGGACAGCAATTAAAGGCAATTTCTTAAAAAGAAGATTAAATAAAATCAAGATAATTAAGCTGAATCCTTAATGGATCCCACACATTCAATAAAAAAAGCCCAAAACTGGACAGTGTTCTGGTCAGCCAGAATCTCAGACTGTTTTCAGGCACACAGCCAGCAAATGGCTAATTTATCTTTACACCCACGTTTCACAAGACTCTATGCAAATAAGTAGAAAAAGGAGATTTACAGTACCTTTGTTGAGGGTATAGGTACGCAGAAAGAACTAGGAAAACTAATCCTCAGCATGCAGAATTCAAATAGGAGTAAATTACAATACATAGCAAGAGATGGAAAAGGACGTAATGGTTTCCAAAAAAAGGAAAAAATGTTCAGCATGCTAAACCTTGCTGTTTTCAAGGATCTTTAGTTTAATCACAAACAGGGATGGGCTCCCAGGACTGGCTAACCACTGAAATGCTGCCTGCAGTGTGAAATCATCTGAGCAACCAAATATTCTTGGAACAGTAACACTAGCAAGCACTCAAATCTGCTTTTAATAAAGCCACTATCCTGAAAGATGATGTCTACTTCAGGAAATCATTGCAAGACACTGTTGCCAAAAGAACAGCTTTTGCTATTGTGATAGCTGCCTAGTATTTACTTGCTGGAAGTATTTAAACTACTTTGAATATTACAGGTCATCAAAATCCTGTATTTGCTGTCATCTCAAACGAATAGCTAGTACAAGTCTGGAAAAAGGAAAAAATCATTTAAAACCCAAGGCAACTAATTTATAAGTCTTTAAAAAACAAATATTAGAACATACAGGTTCTAAAAGTTGGTTTGCAATACATTTTTTAAGTGTAACTTTATCCTAGAGGAATAACACCAAGTTTAATAAGCTCTGCAAACAAAGATCAAATCAATCAATCAACCTTATTCTGAAACGGTCGAGGTCAAATCTTTAAAATGCTTGAACATAAAAATGAATCAGATCATCTTCATTTTCAAATCTAACTTTGCTTGAAAGATATTTATTTAAATTAGCACAATAGCAGCAGCCACAGCAGCAGCCAGAAAAATTCTATTACTTCCTACTAACATGGGTTTACGACTTTTAAAAGTATTTGCTGGAAAACAACTCAATCATTCTGCAGAGTTATTTGTAGGCTGTCACATCTCCAATTTATTTTTCCAAATAATCTCTCAGCTAAGACTAGTTCATTTGAATAAAGTATTACTTCCGAAACATGAAAATTACCAAATCGAAACTGTATTTGTAGCAGTTCAAACTAGAAACAAGAAATGTGTTTTCACTTACATTACATACATGCAATTACAAAATAAACTACCCAATCAAGCTGAACAGGACATAAGCAGACTTCAGAGAGCAGCAGCTCCTAAATGCCAAATTTGAGTCTTACATGGGTTTTAAGTGAAGTTTTATATTGTAGCCCACCTAAACAAGACCAACACGTGGCAAATTTACTTAAATTTGAAACACACAAGCCATAACTTTTTTTGATGATGGGAATTTAGCAGCGTTGTTTACTGAAATCTTGAAGAAGCCTTGTTTGAATCACTGAATCTCTCAAAAGTTTCTAGAATAAGCAAAAGAAACAGGAAAGACTATACTGGCTACCAGACTGTGTGGCCTGAGAACATGTGATGTTTTGGGGCAAGGAAAATAGGAGAGGAGAAGTGCACAATAATAGGATCTTACAGTCAGACAAAAGCAGTAAACACCTCAAGGCTTGACATACTTCTTCACCTGAGGCAGGCAGCCTGAGGCCCTGAGCAATTCCTATAACCTTTCATCACAAGGGAAGGTGATTTTAATTCTGTGCAAGTTACATGGACCTACAGATTTAAAGATATAAGGAGTTCTGAATGGAAAGTGTATTTATAAAGAGGTAGTAAAAAAAGGGGACGAAAAAAAGGAAGGTACCTTTGAGTTTATTTCACCTGTAACACAATCCTTTTAGAACAAAAAATACCTAGAAATTTTGTACACCTTCTTCCATCACCCCACAAAAAACCCAAACATCTCCTTACAAAGACAGATTATCAGGGACATCACAGAAATCCCAAAAATGGGCAAATGAGAACCAGTCCCACTTTCATGAGGAAGACAGAGCAGCTGCTTTCATTTCTGCACTCTGCTGAGTGAAATATAAACTCAGAGCACCACGGTAAGTAATATCTGCACTTCCTCAAGGCAGATGCAGCAAAAGCAGAAGATGCAGTATCACTTGGTTCTTTTGAGACTGTGCCCCTAAACTGTCTCCAAACAGTACAGAAAATTAAGTAGGAGGTGGCATAAGAGGGCACCAGAGACACTGAGGGATGGGTTACTGTGTATTCCAGGTCATAAAGCTTTTTCTTGTTCTGAAAAGAAAACAGCAATTCCAGATGTAAAAGCTGATGCCCTAGCTCACAAAAAAGATGTAAAACTGAAGTGAAGCTAGAACACTGGAACCCGGGAAAATCCAACTCAAGTATAAGACACAACATTTCTGTACTGCGATTCTGTGTGTGAATGGCTGCAGACTATCAGTAGATTATCTTAAACAGGTTTGCAAGAAAACAAATATATATTCAAGAACTGCAGCAAATTAAAATTAATTTCTGCTTATGTTTTCGTAGCATTCTGGATCAAGACTATATTAATAAGAAATTAATAAAATAGTAATGCAAGAATCAGTGAACACTGATTCTTTCAGCATTTTCTTGACTACCAAAAGCAGCAGTTTTCCCTAAATGTGCCCTCCCCTGGAACTGGTACGAAAAGCTGGTGTTTCTGGGAGTCATCCCAGGGAAGCATCTCTGCCAAGGTGGTACAGCCCTCTCCAGGTCCTTCTGAGTGAAGAGCAACAGCTGGAGACCCACTCAGGTTCTCTCGGTAAGAATCCCACGATCCAAAAGTCATTTATTATTTTGAGATGGTAAGAATTTGAAAATGAAGATGGACAACACCACATTAAACAGCACCACCCAATCTACAAAACTGTCTACCAAGTCAGTCAAGGACTAGGGAAGATGGTGCTGGAGTCATCCTTTTGAAACAGGAACATTTTGAACCACAGAGATTCACCAAGAAATTAAGGAACTGCCAGATGTTATAACAAAGCCACAGAGACACCAGATTAGCATTTGTAGAAATTTGCCCTCAGGACACTGGGACATTCACAGCAGTAAGAATTACTACTTTTGCATAACAGCATTACAAATCATAGTCTTAAGAGGTTAGCTTAATTCTTATTGACCTTTCAGAAGTGTTTAGATCTTAAGACCAGTTATTACACCCAACCTTAGACTTACATTTGCAGGAGGGACTGTCACAGTTTTTTCTGCCATTCCTCACATATTTCTTCCTCCAAATACCTCACCTCTCTAGACTTTCTCCCACTAGCCTACATCTTTTCTGAAATGCAATCCTCCAGTCTGGACTCAGCTTCATTGATGGCACCAGAGTCAACTGAAAGAACAATTAGTCTGGTTCTTTGGAACAGGCTCCACAAGTGGTCACTTCACCAAGCCTGTCACAGTTCAAGCAGCATCTGGACAACGCCCTTATCATATGGTTTAGTTTTAGGTAGTCCTATAAGGAGCAAGGAGTTGAACTTAGTGACCTTTATGGGCCCCTACCAAGTCAAGATGTAGACTCCTGTAAGGAATGAACACTCCTTATACAGTTACTGCCATACACAGCCAGCAAAACACAACAGCTTCGACATCTAACATCTGAATAACTAATTATTCCAACTTAACAGGGGATTTTCATACTTACTGCTTTAAGGCTATTTCTCCTACTGTACAATAGTTTTACAGTCCAATTCTCCCTTTTAACACTTGCAGTTCTCCAGATTGACACCCACCAAAAATCAGGAGGCACATTCTGTGTGCTATCACTTTGACAGCTAAAATTGAGACCTAATACAGCTTCCTTTCACTTCTCCAGTAAGAACTAGAAAGATACTAGAAACACTTCTTAATCATTTCTTTGTTCATACATCTTATGATACTTTCATGTGAACCTAATTTCCTTGCTTAACCCAATGTGACTAATATCACATGAGAAAGCATCAGAGGCACCATTAAAGTAGTTCCAACTTATTCACATAGCCTAACACTTTATCACAAACTCAAATCAACTAGTTTTAAAGCTGCATTTGAGCTACTGTTGCTTGTTCAATTGTTTGTCCATATTTTGGCAAAGAAAAATCACTAAGTATACTGGTGAGAAGGACCAGCCATGTTCCTCAAGAAAAGGGGAACTAGTTGACAGGACTGTGGTTTAGAACATATTCAGTTTCTTTGAGTAGTTTGTGCTGTTTCTCATTTAACTTATGACCATCTCGAACAGTTGCACTGGCAGAAATTACTGATTTTGCTTGTGCTTCTCTTCTTTATGACAGCATAAATGCTTCTGTGGTAGTGCAGTGAACTATATGAGAATTAATCCAGTTGCAAGCTAACTTCAAAAAATAGTGATTTGTTTTGGTTTTACACAGATCAAGCTCCCTGATATAGTGCACTTCACAGCAGAGTTAGTTTACAAGGATTATGAAATTGTGCTTTCTTTAAAGAGAGAGCCCAGAATGTCATGTACTTTTATGAAATATTGAAATCACTGACTGAAAGCATGGAGCCTTTACCTAGAAGAAATTTTTCAAAATCAAAACTTGCTACAAAGAACCAAACCAACTAAAAATTGCTAAAACAGGAGTTCATATGGGGCTTCTTGATAAGAACTAATGTGGCCCAAGATAGTATAAAATTTCTTGGTATACTGACTCCACTACTGGTTGGGTTAAACAGAGATGTAGCAAAAAGTCAGGTTAAAAGTCTGGCTCTGTTACATTGCTGTGAGAACTGTTGCCTACAGGAATATACAAAACATAGGATGCAATGATATTGCTGCAGTATAGCACCAATAACTACAACACACTAACTCACATCTCCTACTCTGTCAAGACATCTTGCAGGAACCAGATTCTGACTTATCAAGTACTGATAATTGAAAAAAACATATTAAATGGATTCATAATTTAGTGTACAGGTTGCCAGAGAGAGGTTATTCCTACAGTAGTAGCTGAAGGTGTTTTAAAGAAAGAAAAAGAAAAACTCATAAAACTGTTTGAGCTAACAGCTGGCACGTAGTACTCTTGCCACTTGCCTTCTCTAACTAGCATAATTCAGTATGCTCTGAAATCAGGTTCTACAAGTTCTCCCACATAACTGATATTGGTAAAAGTTGCAAATTTCTGCACCCTACAGTCATCCATTAAATTAAATATCCCAAAAGAGAAGGAGGGAAAAAAGGTCTCTCAGGATAAATATTTTCAATTTTCTCAACTGCAACCTGCAACACCCACATCAGAAAAAGAAAAAGTTCCTTTATATTACTCTAATGCTGGGGGAAAGCAGAAAAGCATAGTAATACATTGGGAGAAGACAATAAAGCATAACATCAAGGTATTAAAGCATTTTGTTTCATCCAAGGTGAATCAACATTCCCCTGTAAGTATAAATAGTGGTTTTTTTTCAATCCCTCCAAATGCTTAAGAAGAATAACTTACGAGCAAAATGCAAATGCTTTTAAGAATGAAATGTATGCAGTTCTGGTGATATTAAAATCTCTGTAAGAGTAGACACACCTCTATGAAATACTATATAAATGCTTTTCTTGAGGGAAAACAAGTACTATGCAAAAGTAGTAAACCATCTGTTGGCAGGGTCCTGACACTTTGCAGCAGTTAAATAAATACAGTTTTCTTTTTGGTAAATACAACTTGAACACATTTCTGACATGTTGCATACTTCTTTCCAAGAATCTTCCAGCAGTTACAAGCCTCAGTCACTTCAAAATGGGTGAGTTCAACAAAGCTTGCAAAATTGCAGTGTTCTGCAAACCTAAGAAATTAAAAACTTGTTAAAATTGTTTTGTTCAAGGGATGTTATCATCTCAGAAATTATTAAAAATGTCATCCATGGCTTCTAGCCCCCACTATGATAGCTTAACTCTGCTCTCCTGACAGAATCCAGTTAAGAAAACTACAGTTGCAAACAGACCTTGGATGTTTGACATTTATGGGGTTTTGTGGGGGTTTTTTGGGTGTGTTTTGGTTTTTTGGGAAGTTTTTGGTTTTGGTTGATTGGGTTCTTTTAATGACTGACCTATTCAGTCTCAGAGAAAAAACCTAAAAAGGAAACTATTGGCTTTTCTTCTCTCAAATAAGCCCTCCTCATTTATTTTCATAGTAATTTGCAACCAGTGATAAGTAAGAATTATTCTATTTTAATAGCTAGAAAGTTACCATCGAACTGGGAGATGGTAATGCAGAAATTTTTTCAAGGGATAGCCTATTTGGAACAAGACAGTTTTCTTTCAAAATAAAAATAAAAGAATAAATAAAATACTACTTTTCCCTCTGCACTCCTTGCAGGGAACAAGTAGTGACTTCTGGAGGATGGGGAAGATTTCATCAGGCTTATGGAGCCAGAAAAACCATTAAGTTTTAGATTAGTACCTCTTACAGGTCAGAGTGGTATTAATCAAGGAATGTATGGGATACCTGTAAAACACACAGTGACATTTGCATTAAATTCTGAGAACAACAGTACAACAGCACAGTGAAGGATGAAAGAATTATGGTAACCTAGACAGTCCAAGCAAACAAAAAACATCCCTTTCTATTTCTATTACGTGTTTTTACATTTTACCATGAGAAACACTGGAATGCCTTTATTTGAAGGCAAAACATTAGAGGAATCATGTTTTGCATGCCTGAAACTAAGAAAATACAACATGAGGGCATGAGAAGGTGGACCAAAGAGTAACATCTACATTTGTGTAAGAAGCACCCTGTCCAGGGAGCAGGGACAAAGCAAGACTGTACAACACAAACTCCCTGTATCATTCACTTCATATATTCAGGTGTGATTCCATGCTTATTGCATGATTATTTTGCATATTAGATTTACAGCCACTAGGCATCTACCCATTTCACACGTCAAAGTAAGAGGGCTGTTTAAAAAAAGCAAACCAAACAACAAACAAAAAACATGACAAAATACACAATGTATGTCTTTCTTTAGACAAATTCCAGAAGACACCAGCTCAATCAATGTATCAGACAACCTTCCAACTTTAATGTCAACCACAACTTTACAATGAATAATTTACACTGTCTCTAAGGAGCAGGCACAGCTATGGACCCTGAAATAACATCTCTCAATATATCTTCACAGCCTTATGAAAAGGTAATTTTAGCACCAAATGCACACTTGATTGATAAATATACATTTTAAAATTGAGTGGCATTTTCAATTTTCCCCTATCAGATTCGTACACATAGTAACTGACAACGTCCACAGCAACAAATCCTCTGCAACAATTCTGTGCCAAAATCAACTTCATACAACCCACGTCATATTTTACATGGCCAAACCCCTAGATAAAATGGCATCCAACCAAAAGAACAAGCACATATTCTATAAAGAATTATGATTTTTATTCCACAAATACATTCTGTATCAAAAACAGGAAGAAATATATTCCATCTTTAACCAAGACATCTGAATACAAGGTAAGGGAAAACAACTGACAGCCACACAGCCCTGGTTGTGGTGTGCAGCCTAGAAAACAAATTCATATAGATACAGATGTGTTTATCTCAAATGTATCATTCTTTTTCTAGCATACACAGCCTTATTAAAGTCCACCTGTGCAAAACCTAACTGACACCACACAACAGAGCAACTCGTACAATTGCTCAAGGACAGTAACTTCCAGTTACAGACAGGAATTTTGTTTCACATAAATAAATCTAGTCCTGTCCTCAACCAAAAGAAGCTTTTTAGTAGCATCTTATGACAGATAAACTGTGGGATGTTACCAAATGAAGGGGTCAACATCCTTCATCTCCCAGTATTTTCCTGGTTCATTAGAACACTCAACCTATACTAAAATTTGCAGCTTCATATTAAAATCAACACAGCAAGACTTAGGGAGGAATATTCAGTACTCTTGGCAGTAATCTACAGTTCACTAGGCTAATTCATTCTTCAAACCTCACCCTCATCTCTGCACGTTCTTTTAGAACCAAGCCCTAAAATGACATTCTTAAACTTTATTATTTCTGAGTCCTAAACTCATCTCAAAGACAATGATATGTCCTATCACAACGAACTTATAGACTCCTCTGCAGTTATCTTTTCCTTTCTTTATTCAACAGGACACATAACCTGTACCAATCCTAACACCATCCTTTGTTAAAAACCATTAAACTACTTTGCCTTTGTAATCTAACAATCAACATAAGCAGTTGAAAGCAATTTCGTATTTCAGTAATTAACTACTTATATACAGCACCCAGAAAATGTTATAAGTACATCTTATGTTAAATCAAGTGGTCTTTTTGCTAGAGGTTTTTCCTTTCATACATTCTGCAGACATAGGAACAACAAAAAGAATAAAATTCATGAAATATAACAGTAGCATTATCTCCAGAATTGTAACTCCTCAAAATCACCCGTCTGGAAATCAGCTACTTTAAAAGAGAATGGTTAACATGAATGATTCAATCAAGCTTCACTTTATCCTTTACTTTTCACTTCACACTGTTAGCAGGTAAACAAACATGACTTTATAACCTGATACTTGGCCATTCACTAGACTTAATCACTCGAACAATTTACTTCAAACATATTGATTTCATAATGGCTAACAGGACAGGCAAAAAAGCTTAAGAACTTACACAGGTGGCTTTAAATTCACAATACATACAACTTCCAACATCTAAAATATGCTTGCCTGTTTAAGGTATATAAGAACTTCTTAAGACAAACAATGTACTTTGAGAAACTGACATTAAGGCTTATTTCTGTGGCTTGCTGATCCACATTGAAAACAGCACTTTGCCAAAATTAAGTACATAGTAAACAAAACGGTCACTACATCTGCCTTTAAGGCCTAGCTATCCAGATAGGCACCATGAGAATAGGTACAAGGAAGATAAGATGTAGGTGAAACAAATATATGTTTATCAAGACAGTATGGGCACAGTCAAGAAACTTGAGAGCAATCCCAGCTTCCAGTGAAGAAGGGATAGGATACATAGAGAAGATCTATTGAAGTAACAGTAAAAATCAAGTATAACGCCAAGCACAAGATGCCCTTGATTTAGAAGCATTTGGCAAATGACACAGCAATGAACTATTTTACCACAAGAGATTAACAAAGATGTCTCTGCATTCCAGACAAAAGTGTAAAACTCCTTTAACCCATATAACATAACCACCTCCTGGCAGAGAGCAGAAAGAACCCAAACTCTACCAGAAGAAACAAACTGAGTATAAGATATGATAAAAGGGGGAGGGACAAAGCCTCATTGTTCAAGGCTATTGATTTAAAATGGATTCTACTCCAAAATGTCTCTTTTGGGCAGGTAAAAAGGATACATATTCCCACTTCCACACGTTTCATTCAGGTACAAGATTATGAAAGTAACTTTTAGTTCTCCTTCAAACTGACCTCTAGGCTGAGACTGTGAAAAGGTACAATTCTCCCATCTGAGTGCAACCACAGATGCCCGCAGCCAGGAAAATAAGGTTTCTCCTAAGGATGTGAGTAAAACACACCAGCCACAAAAGATCCAAACCCAGCCAGGAAAGAGAGACACTTAATTCTTCTCTAGCAATGGATACAAAACCAAGTAGTGGAAGAAGGCAGCACAATCCCTGACTAGGTTTCAGAGATTCAAGAGGATACCTGCAGAAAAGCTGTTCCCTCTCCAACACTGAACTCAGCTTACAGAATGCCAAACCTTGACTTTCAGCACCTAAGATTTTTTTTTAATAATTTTTTTTTACGCATGCAGCATCTAAAAGAAAGCTGTTGCTTCAGAACCTGAATTGCTTGTTTCTTTTACTGCAGAAACTTGTGTGCTAGTGAAAGCCAAGCCTCTCAACTCACAGGCTGTACTATGGAGCATGAGTGTGTGTGGTGAAATCCAGGACTGGGCTTTACCTCGCTGGACTACAGCTATGCCACAGGCTGGCTAAATAAGAGAATGACAGAAAGACATGGGAAGCAGTTCACTCTTGTGCCCTAAATAGCCTTGCCAAGCACAAAAGCAATTGTTCATGCTCCAAAAGTCTTCTGCCTTAATTTCTATGCATCTAAGACATATTATCGTATATAAAAGAAACTTTGAAAATTAAAATTCCCATAAAAAAATCACACCCTAAAGAGGAAATAAACTATGCAAGGGCCTATTACTAATAAATGGAGCACAGGAGCCCACTGCTTAATGAGATTGTCAGATAGAGAATCTCAGAGCGAAAATATATGGAAGAGACACAGAGACAGCGCCACTGACCACCACCGTAACAAAATATTTCAGAAACATGGGATACAACAGCTAAGGTACAAATTAGATTCCTTTAAGGGACTGAGACTGGACCTGTTCCGACAAATCAAATTTAGAGAATTTTATGAAGTGCCAGGAAGGAAATCTCAAGTGCAAAGTGATTGTGCTAACCTGACTGCATGCATTTCTGCCAACAAAATTACTGACTGTTCTCACCTTAAGAACTATAACATCAAATCTAGAGAATACAGATAAAATAGCCTTGCTAGACAGTATTAAAAAAACCTGCTACAACTCCTACAAAAGTCAAAAGGAATTAATTGAGTCAATTCAATTTGAATGAGCAGCAGTCAAAGCACCGAGACACTTCAATTTCTTCTTGTAAATAAATCATAAGTCAGCTAGATAAATAAACTAACATTTCATAAATAAAACCTGCGAAAAGGCAAATGCAGAAGAACACAGCTTCATTTTCAATGACTATTTTCCATCTCCTAGTTCCATGATACTGCTTTTCAAGTAATCTACATTCAAAATCTGATTTTCTTTGAAACATTTCTGGACCATTTTTAGTCAGTCAAGTCACCGTTTTTCCGTCAATGATGTTATTTACCCATACGTAAATTTAGGCCAAAACTGAATTGGCAAGAACATACTGCTGCTCACCACTCCTGACATTCTTCATTCTCTTTCATCACATTCAGATTGTTAACTTTTACTAGGATAGAAAGTTTTGTCCAAGTCCCTTCAATCTTTTATTGGAGAATAAAAGGAAAGTGCTCTCCTGGAAGACAGTTCCCAGTATCATAAAGGCATAAAAGTGGGTGGCCATATGCAAGTTTAAAAGGAGGGCAAATTTTCCTAACTTCACAGTATTTTTATTTCTTTTTCTGGAAAGCAGAGCGAAAACCCCTAAGTCTTCTGGTGATCTCACTGCGCTGAGACCAGCACAGTTCCCAAACCCATAACTCATTCCAACCCCAGCAAAAAAAACTGCTGGAGAGACAGATGTTTTGTTTATGAATTAATTCCTTCAGTACGTCCTGCTCATAATAAAAAATGATCAGGCTTTACTTTGTATGCAGAAGACAAAGCATGGCAGTCATATTCCTGCATTACTCTTCTCTAAGGGGCCTGTCTCCAGCTCCCCCCAGATGGCCACAGGTCCCACCAAGCCAGTCCCACATGCCAGCGTGGCCCCAGGCCATCCCTAGAGCCCTGTGTGACCACAGTTCAGCTCAGCAGGCTGATACCCCAGCCTGGCGTCACCCCATCCCCAGGGAGCAGTCCCATGCCCCAGGCAGAGCCCTCACCACTCCTGGAGCCACAGCCACAGGGAGATTCCGGCTCACAGGGCACCTGGGCAGGTTAAACAACGTGAGAAACAAAGGATCAGCAGAAAACCACCAGCAGCTGTTTGCACAAGGAACACCAGCAACAGCTTGAGTAAACGCACTAAGCAGCAAACAGGATCCAAAGGCTGTGCTTACTCAACTGCCTGCTGCAGTTATTCCAAGCTTCATAAGGACAGGGAAAGGCAAAACAAAGGAATCAAGCAAGCAAAACTGATTTTTACTCGCTTTTAGAAGGTTTTAAGTAATGGATGGCAGATCATGAAAGAAACTACTGCAGAAGGTACCAGCAAAGGACAGGCAAAGGGGTGAGAGTAGAGAAGCACAAGGAAGGAAAGTCAGAACACCTAATCACTGCTTGCACACAGCAATTCAGCAGCAGTAGCCAGCTGGAGCTATTTCTTCTCCAAATAAAAGGTAATTATGCAAGAGACTGCCCAGCTCAGCAGTGGAAAAGGAGACAGCATCTGAAAGTTGGTGTAACAGCATCTGAAACGCTATACCACCGAATCAAAAACTTTCTGTTTATATGTGGTTAGCAAGGGCAGCAAGGACTTCAAAACTGCAGACGGAGGTCTTCAGATGGAGGGCTGCAAAACTTCTGCAGAGTGACAGCAGCAGCCTGATTTGACAATGACCTAGAGAGGCTGTAGCATCTCCCTCAGTATGCACCCCTCCTGCAGGCAAGCACAGAGCCAAAGTGACTAATGGCATTCTTGGAAACACCAGCACCACAAGAACATACCTAGTCCTGCTGACAAACTCTGAGCTGAGACTTAGTAGAACACAAAAACGATACAAGCAATTCTAGTCTAATTAGAGCACATTAAAAATTGCTTCAGTGACACTGGCAAGAAAGCCAAATTTGATAGGAGGCAAAGGAGCTGCCAAGCCTTGCCAGTTCTTCCACTCTAAGTCAAGATAACAAGACAACCACTTCTACGACAGTGTAAGTAGAGAGCCAAACACATCATATATGTGTCAATAAAAATTCCTGGTTGTTCAAATACAACAGTTCATGAATAGTAGAAATAAATTCTCAGACTATAACTCATCAACATTTATCAAGATCCTGGGAGCATAACCCCATTCTAGTAAGATGATAAACAGAGCAGGCCAAAAAGGAGAATTATGCTCAAAATGGTCTCGCTCACAGTTGAGAATGGTTCTGGTTCCATATGGGCCATCAGTAAGCAGTCATCGGAATTTCAGGGAGACTCTAGTCTGTAAACTTGAAATTAAAACAGAAAATAAACCCTTGAACCTCTAAGCATGTCTAAACAGAAAGAAAAGAAGTTCAAATAGTTAACATTGCTATTGAGTATGCATAACGATGGAATTAAAACTGAAAAACAGATTTTTGAGCAATTTGTGCAGTGGTTCAGAAAAAGTTAAAGCAGTTTCACAGATACTAGAACATATAACTAACAACAAGACACTAGGCTACAAGCTTCAATACTTTAATTCTACCTTTCAAAATGCTGGGTATATAAAAAATAAGACTGCAACTTCTCCCCAAACAGTTATAAGAAATTTTGAGGTAGCATTTCAAAATAAACCTTGCTGAATTTGAAAGGTTCCATTATTTTCCACAGGTTTTCTCCCCATTTGGTCAGTGAATATATAAAATTACAAGCACAACTGCCCATTATAAGCAACCACTCTTACACCAACTTTTAGATAAAACAGATTCTTTTCAGCTTTCTCTGTTGCATAAGGAGGCAACATTTTGAAATTCAAAGCAGAAAACATCAATAAACCCTAAATAAACTGGTACCAAGGACAGGCAAAATTTCAGTTAAGACTAACTCAAAGTAGAACACCAAAAACAATGGATCAACTTATTTCTGGTGACAGGAGAATGAGGAAGTTTTTGTTCAGAAAGAAGTTTGACTCTACTGAAACTCCAAAAATAGATTTCGAAAGCATTTCAAAAGATCCAGTCCCTACTGGGGTTAGCTCAAATACACATTATTTACAACTGGTATTTCTCTAAGCAGGTAACACCAACTCAAGGTAACCTCCTTCTAAAGGATTTTTTTTTTTGCCCCAGGACATGAAATCAGGAAATGTCATTGCTACATCTGTCTAAACCAAAGGAAACCCATTTTAAGCATGCAAGATATAAATAAATAAGTAAGTAAATAAATAAATAAATAAAGTGAACAGCTTGGCTTGTTTTAATATCCTTTAGTCTAACTTACTATTAATGTCATTTATATAATTTATACCTCAGCTACATCTGCATAATACTCCAAACTCACAAACACTGCCCAAGTGCATAAATGCTTTAAAAAGTAGTAATGAAACTAGCAATCTGACATTTCAAAATCAGAAACTATTGTCCCTGTCTTGATGTATAAAATTAATTTGAACAGCATTAAAAGAACTTAAAATTTAAAAATTCAGATTAAATCTTAAAAATTCAAATTTAAAACTGAAAAAAAAAGCTTTCTATTTAGCACATGACAATCCTGCCATTTAGCATCTGACAGATCAAAACCATGAAATATCTGTCCATCCAAAGGGTGAGCACCTACTTGTACATTTTGGTTGCAGAATATACAGCTCGTATGTGACAGAGGGACACGTCCTGTTTGCGCCATGCTTAATTACATGGCTCCACCAAGCACTCCTCTGCTCCTTGAGCATTCCTTCCTACACACCAGGTCCATGCCTGTGCTTGTGACACATAAGCATGAGGTAACTGCAGGGCATATGCACAGGATGGAGGTGTGCAACAGACTCATAAGCCACACGTACATCCATGCTGGGATAGCTCAGCACTTTTGCAGCAGCCCACAGATAGTACAACAGGCAAAGGATAAATGGTGATCCTGGCAATTTTTTTAAGATGGACTCTTTGCCAGCTGCTGAAGAGTTCCCATAGACCCATTAAAAGCACTGCAAGGGGATTGATATAATCTGCAATGAATTTGAAAAATTCGTATCTATTTAAAAGTGGATTTGAAAACTCATTTATACTCAAGTTGTCATTTTCACTCAACTAAAAATCCACAATGACAGCCGTCAAGCATTCCCAAAGGAGCAGGAAACCAGAAACAGAGCATATTCATAAAAAGAGTAAGGTGAAGCTATAAATGAAACCAGTCAAGCCTCCAGTGACAGCTGAAATCAAATGAAAAACCTAAGATTCCAACTCCTATTGAATTTTCCCTTACAGTTATTAATTTTTTCAAACACAAATTACAATTCTTTAGACAGAAAGTTTAATTGCTTGCTTTGTATAATGCAAGTTCCAGACAGAAACAGACAGTTTTCCTTCTTTTCCAAAACTAGGCTTTGACTGAACAGAATTTCTGGGATGATGAAACATGCTTACTAAGCACTGCCAAAAGAGAAATTCCATGCAACTTCCTTTCCACTTCCTTTGAATTACTGCATGTGTGAATTAGATACCTTGAAGAACAGCAAATTATATTAATTACAAGGCATCCTTAAACAGTACAAAAAAGCAAGGTGCCAATTGCCACCTTCTAGCACAATCATACAAAACAGAGGTTATCAATGAGCAGAGAGCACAGCTCTTCCTTCAAGCCAAAGCAGCAAAAGATATTATCAACCTCACTGATGAACAGGTACATTTTAGATGGTCTAAAAATACAAAATGCTCCAAAATACAAAATTAAACAACAAAAAAAACCAAAACAAAACAAAAAAACCCACCACAATTGAATGGTCAATCCTAAAGTAATGAGTGGTAATTCTGTGCCAAGTACATAAACAGATGCAAAGTGAAAGTATACTGAAATAAAAAAACCTCACATTCATAAATTCATAAATTGTATCCCGCTGTCCCACATAAGGTTCCCTCTTTCCATTTTACTTCTGAGACAGCACTCCACATACTATAACAGAGGGTTTAACATGGGTTTATCTCCAGTATACCCACTCTATTAAACCAACAAGAAAAAAAGAAAGAAAAAAGAAAGAAGCAAACCTATATGCAAAGGTCATATTTCCAAATCATTCTCACCTGAGTACAGGGACTCTATAGGGGAAGATTCCCTTTCTCTTCCTGCTCCACTTCAAAATTACCCTTCTTTGATTACTTTCATAAACTTGCTTTGCTAAATTGGAAATATCTACCAACATTGCTGTGCCTACAGGTGGAAAATGGTAGGCAAAAGAACCTTCTTCAGTCACTCTTAAATCTTGAAAATGGAAAATAATGCAGAAAAGAGTATCCAGAAGAGCATCCATTTCTGCTTCTGGAAAATGATGTACAGTATCTGCACTACTAGTGAAGTCTAGAATTTAGAACAGCTCATAGAAATAATATGTATTAGGCAACCACCACTGGCATTATGCAAGTTTCAGTGTGACATTAACGTTTGTCATTTAAAGCTCAAACCACTAAATAGGATTGATGCCTATTGACTTGTGGATTAAAAGAAACTGCTTGCAATGAAGCATTTGGTTGACTTAAGAGATTGCATTTTTAGAGAACCATTTTCTGGCAGTCTCATAGTTGCATACATTAACAGAAGATCTCAGAAATCATATTCTAAAAGAGGAATTGCCACCTCCACCTTAAAAAGCAAAAAAAAAAAATCATCCCAATTAACTTTATCAATATAGCCATAATTCTAGTGTCTGGCAGGAACTGTCTGTCTGTCTCTTACTGCAATCCTTCCTCTCATTATGCAGTTTAAGAAAAAAAGGTTCATCTCTAAGCTAAATCAGCCCAAATATCCTTTAAAACAATTATGATAATCCAGGCACAAAATTCTTTTTTCACTACAGTACTACATTCTGTTCAACACCTATTTCAACTCCATCAAGCTGTAACTCCTGTCCTGTGTTTTGATATACTTTTGAGGAATGTCTTGAGCAATTCAAATCTGCAAACTTCATACCACAACATGAATACACAGAAGCAATAATGAACTGAGCTGGTTACAGGAGATGAAATAATTTCCCAATTTATGGATCTCCAGAATGTATCTTTCTGGGGGGAGAGGAGTGAACAGTACTATGCAGGTGATAGAGAAGAAAAGGAATTAGGGGCAAAGTGTTGGATCTGAGTGCCATAACTGTGGAATATTACCAGCTCCGATCCACAGAGGTCTGCTTTGATTGGCTTTGTGGGTGTGTTTCCCAAGGAAGATGTAAAATTATATACTACCACTTTTTACATAAACTTTGTTTCAGTAAGTGCTTACACTACTTTGTGCCTGATCTTTGAGCCTGTGTCCTCTAGTTCACACATACTGGCAGACTACATTTTGGTGTATTTCAATTTTGTTTGAAGAACAATGTTTTGATGAAAGAGAGATCTGTAAGAGTTTCACAGCTTTAATAAAATGTCCTCATTATTACTCAACAACACTGATCACAATGATCTCATTTTTCTTACCTTTATTTAAGGAGAGGCAGAAACTTACAACACTGCAATCACATAGTGATTGAAATTGGTGGTACAATCAGAATGGAATTTCAAAATGTGAATAGAAGGATGTAGGTGAAAGGGAGAACAACATACACAACTTGTTTCAAATAACCCAAGTTTCATGATCAAATGTGGTTCTATGTATTTCAGGGCTTTTAAATCCACACTGAACAGTTTACTTGAAAGTAACATTCTGACTATTTCTGCTGTAACTGACAATGAAAGAAGATGAATTTCATCTTCCCTTCAAGCCCATGTAATCTTTTTTCATTTACAATTTGTCAACATCTCAAGGACATTAAGGGTAGTCTTCAGCCCTATTCCCAGGCTATACTACTGCTGGGACAGAAAACTACAGGACTTTTTCATACAATGCTCTCTGGAGCTCTCACAAGAAGGTTACCTCATTCTCTCTCCACTTGTGCTGTGAAGATGATGCTGACTAGGGTTCACACACCGAAAGAACTAGGTCCTTCAAACATCACCAGGTTTTCTCTGCCTTCTGTTAGGAGAACTCCCCCTTCCCAGGACCTTATCTCCCAGCAGTCAGGAGGCTAGTACAGCCGTATTCACACTGAGGAGATGTGTTTTCAATGTACCAGTACATTTGGTGACTTTTAAGTTTACTTTAAGACCTGTCAGGTTTCCTAAAATAATGTACAAATGTTTGCTGAGCATTCAGATGTGCACAGCATTCCTTCTAGCTTTTGCAGATATGTTAACTGCTTCAAGGTATCTGACACCCAGTAAGCCCAAGGTGCAACCATCTGAGGAAGGCTGAAATGGAAACTCAAATTGCTAGTCAGCTTATCACCAAAAGTTCCTGCTCTTCTACAATCAAAGCAGATAGCCTTGTTAAATAAACTATGCAAATTAGATTCAAGATCAAATACAAATGTTTACTGTCCTTTATTTGTCTTTCTTGCTATACAACAGAACTATTTACCACTCTGATTCCTTTTCACAACTACAATAAGAACAATTCAGATCTAGCATTTCCTTGTACACAGTTCTGTCTTCAGCAGAAACACAATCTCCTCTTCTATTCATTCCTGAAAGGAATCAAAAATGGATTTACTCAGGGGTATAAGCCCTGTTACAATACAGTGGCAAGGCTAGAGAAAGCAAAAATTTAAAGCAAATTTGCATCAGCTAGAATTTTGTTCTAGAACTGTTAAAATCTTATCCAGATTATTGTTATTAATACACTTTTGTGATATGTACTCTTTGCTGCAATGTGCATGGCATTCTATACCTTGTTAAATATCAAGGTTTTGTACATTTTGGCTGGTAGCTTAGCACTTTTCTTTGAAATCTTCTCCTTTCAATATTAAGCTTTCACACTAGTCATGCTGCAGCCTGAGTAAGCAAACTGCTGCAACTACAGACTTTTTAACTACTCATACCTGTGTGAAATTTGGTGAAGGGGTGGAACAGAAGAAAAAAGAAAGGCAATCCAAGTATACAACACCAGAACAATGAGAAAGAAACATAAGAAAGAAGAAAACAAGAAAAGGAAGGGAATCCTCACTAATTTTTATATGAAAACAAACGTGCAACAGTGACAGAACAGACTTAAAAGAAAGGAGAAATGTTTTCCTCCAAGAAGAAGAAAATCAGTAAGTGTCACACATTCAACAGAGACCCAGAATCCTGTGAGGTACACAAGTATCTTTAAAGCTAATGATGGTCTGTGCTCATTATGTTCAACAACTGGAGAAATCCCTGAGAGAGATCTTCAGGACAGGTAGGTAAAGCTTCACAGATAATTACTTATATTTAACAGCTCTTTCAGCAGCTCTGCCATTATGCAAGGATTCAGCCATGCATTTTATCACGGGTGTTATCACTAATAAAATACATTAAACACAGTATAAATAAAAGACAAAAGTAAAAAAAATCCAAACAAAAAATTTCCCATACCCCACAGAGATAAGGCAGACCCATTTTATTTTGCACACATTCATTTTGCAAATAACGTTTTCATCCTCACCCAGTAAGTATCAGCAATCATGTTACCATCACAACACTTTCTCAGGGTTGAATATGGTAAGTTTCAGTCTTTAAACAAAACAAAATAGCCCACCCAGAAACTCAAAGGTCTGAATCCAAGCCCTGGTAGATATAAGAAATACTAAAAAGTTGTTTGGGGTTTTTTAATAATGAGTTTACATACAATGCAGATGTAGAGTATGCATTTCAGGGGTGATGTTGAATCAGGATATAAACTAACAGCCTTTATTCGGCCTGCCAAGTACAGCAAGGCCACCCATGAAACACAGTGCATACAGATAGGCAGGGAAGTTTCAAAAAAAGAAACAATATGCCTTAGTAGGGTCTTAGTGCACCCTAAATGGAATCTACATGTGGTTTCTCCTGGTCATTCATCGCTAAGGTAGCTGAACTTAGTCTTCCACAAGCTCATACGCTTTCAAGAGTCCAATAGAACTAATCACTTTTTAAAAAGTAGGATATTATCAGGATTGCAGTAATCAAAAAATTTTTACTGTCTACATGTTAGAAAGTTTTCAAAGATGAAAAGAGGAGTAAACTACATTTTTAAAGTTAATATCCCAAAATACTTGGGGCAGGGGGAAAAGGAGGGAAGGGGAAGCTTAGGGTTTTGGTTTTTTCTTAAAAAAAGGATTTGCATTACTCCATTTGCTGAAAAAAGAAAGAAGCATTTCTTTTGCAAAGCACATTTGCAAAGCAAAGATCTATTAGTATTTGAAAACCTTCTGTCTCTCCAAGAAAATTACACACAGAAAGGTTTGCAAGGACAGGCAACTCTGTAAAAATCAGCATCTACAATAAAGGAGCCATGAGTGCAGGCACATAGCACATGGTACAAATATTCAAATACTGTTCTTACAACTTCTTAGAAGGCTTTCATCTAGCTTTTACAAGGATAGTAATTTCTCAAAAGCTACATCATTATAAGAGCTGCTTCTAAATCCTCATGAGAGAGAAAGATTCTGAAATTAAGAAAGAGAGAGTTAAGTGCATTCTGTGCTCTTAGCTACTATGCCTACTGATGTTTCCTTCTTTCTTCAAAGAGCAATCTTTTGTATGGCCATCTGCACATCAAGTAAAGAAAGCAAGAGATGTTTTCCCAAATAAAGATATCACAAAACTGTGGTATAGCCTAATAGCCAGATGCAGACTTGGAATTCTTTGCAACTCCTTAGTTTTAGCTGCTCGCTCAGCTTGACAGTTCCAGCATCATTTATACTTGAGAGACTATTTTATTACTGCAGGAAATAACTATTTCATAGGACCTCCAAGAGAACTTAAAGATTTCCATCCGGAATAAAGCAAGGATCTACTGCTAATAAACCTTCCAAAAATCTTTCTGCCTCAGATGTCCATTCAGACCAAAGACCAAAACAAAACAAAACCAAACCAAACAAACAAACACAAAAACATTGTGGTTATGAAGAAATGCAAATTCACCTTTTAAAAAGCAAAGATCTCAGGTATACATAAATATGTAGCTAATTTACAAATTATGTATACTAAAGATAACTTTTAACCAATAATTTTAAAGAAATACAATAGAAAATTCAAAGTACAATAGAGATATGACCTGTACTTAAGGTGCTCAGACATTTTAGAACAATGAAAAATGCCAACCAGAAGTGGAAGCAGCCGTTCAGTGTCCTGTACCTTATAATACAGATAATCCTACACTGAAATCAATTGCTCCATTCAATGAAAGGTTAAAAGATAACAGATGCATTGCTCTTGCCTTTGAATGTACATTACTCAAATTTTAAGCTTAATTAAATACGGAATACTCTACACAAAATAAAGTATATTAGACTTGTCAGCACCATATTGAGGCAAATGGCCACCCACCACTTCAAATTTGTCTTTTTCTTTTCACTGACCTTTTAGCATTGGCAAAGCATTGGTTTCTTTTGTTCAACTACAGAATAAGAAGCAACTATTTAATTAGATATCTAAAATAATTCCAGGTCCTTCTTTATTCTATCTGCATTTCTTCCAGCTTTTCATTTTAAGTTGTTCAGAAACAAGTTATCCAGCTCTGCTAATTTAAAAGCTTTTATTCGTAACAGCTATTATTTATTCAATGTGTGTGGAATATTTCACATCCTGTCACAGAGTATAACAACATATCTGGAAAGATCCAGAACATACCACAGCTGCATTTATAGAACATTTACCTTTCATCCCTTATCATCAATAACTTTGTTGTTTCATTTAAAGTACGGAACTCACAAGAAATGTTGTGGATGAGGAGAATTGAGAGAGAAATGGAAACTACAAAGTAAGTCATAGAACTGCAGAACTATTGAATGGCTTGGGTTGGAAGGGACCTCAAAGATTATCTGGTTGCAGCACACATGGCTGGGTCATGTCCAGCCTCTCACTCAGCAGCACCCCCAAGTCCTCCTGGGCAGGGCTGCTCTGATCTGTCCATCCCCAGCCTGGGCTGATACCAGGGGCTGTCCCAACCCAGGTGCAGCACCAGCACTCAGTCTTGTTAAAACTCATGGGATTCCCACGGGCACAATTCTTGAGCTTGTCCAGGCCCCTCTGGATGGTATCCCATCTTTCAAGTGTGTCACCCTCACCACTCAGCTTGGTGTTACCTGCAAACTTGCTGAGGGTACACTCAATCCCTCTGTCCACGCCAATAATGAAGATAATAAATAACACAGTTTACAGATCCCTAAAGGACACCACTTGTCACTGATGTCCCTGAGCTACTGACCTACCCTCTGGATGTGACCATCCAATTAATTTCTAATCCATCTAACAGTCTACCCAGCAAATACTTCTCCCTCCAATTTAAAGAGAAGGATGCTGGGGAGGACCATGTCAAAGGTCCAGATAAATGACATCTGCAGCTTCCCTTGTCCACGGATGCAGTCACTCCAACATAGAAGGCAACTTGATCAGGCAGGACCTGCCCTGGGTGAAGTTGTACTGGCTGTCTCAAGTCACCTTCCTGTCCTCCACATGCCCTAGCATGGCATCTAGGAGGATCTGTTCCATGACCTTCCCAGGCACAGAGGTGAGGCTGACAAGTTGGTAGCTTCCAGGATCCTTCTTTCTATCCTTTTTCAAGATGGGCACAATGCTTCCCCTTTTCCAGTCATCTGGGTCACATCTTACTCTTCCCAAAAGTTACCTTGTTTCTAAGATAAGCAAGAAAAGTATAATTATTTAAATGAGGAAATAAGAACATGAAGAAAGTTGAGAACTCGCCTGTCAATAGAGGAAATCATTCTCTAGTCAACATTTTTTGACCAAAGATGCCAAAGTTAATGTTTAAACTGACGCATGACAGGGAAGTGCACACTTATTAAATCCCTTTAGAAGTCCCTGGGGATTGCTAAATGAGGTTTCAAAGAGAACAGCCTCATGATTAGAATCACATACAAGGGTTGCTAATATAAGAAATAGTGAGAAATGAGGAAGAAACAAAATTATGAAGGCAGAAAACAAAGAGTGAGATTAGACACAGCTGAGACCATGTTACGGGAATAATCCTGGTTCAAGGAACACAGCTGAACCAGTGCTACTGGTTCATTAATCAGATAAATACCTCCCATAGCTCCCACACCTCAGAAGACAACTCATTGCACCTCTCTGTGTTTCAGTGGTACTGAACTCTAATTTCCTCCAATTTTAAGGGGAATTGTTTCCAGGGGGACTGCTGCACTTCCTGGGAGTCCTATAATATCTCTTTTCTATTTTCAGAAAATTTTATACAGCATAACATACTACAATACATTATATCACAGTCTGGATTCCACTTTTCTGATCCCTACTATGGCCTCCATAGCACAGCTCACTAAGTGAAATGAAAAGCATTTTCCTCTTACTCCAAGCTAAATTATGTATTTGCCCCTCTATCAGAAAAGCAAGGTTCCCTTTAGTCATAACAGACATCAATAGTCAACCCTACCTCATATCACCCTCTTGAAAAGGGAAGAAGGAGAAATGTTTAAATGAAAAGGCAAAAATAAGTATGAGCACTAATGTCAAAGCTGGGAACATCCTGAAGTTCAGATAAGCTTGTGCTGTAAGAACATGAAATAAATCCAAACAGTGGGAGGAACATAGAGAAAAATAACCTGGGATTTACTGCTTTGTCACCAGCAGGAAGTGAGAAAATGCTCATGGTCACCAAACCAGCTCCCTACGAAACACCCAGACACTGCACCTTCACAAGGGTGGCTTTTATTGCTCCACCTGTGAAAATTCATTTCCTTCTGTGCAGAGACATGCACAGACCATATGCAGGGTGCACGCACAAACTATGTCAGACAGGGGAAGACACAACAGATGCACAATGCAAGAGACAGAAAAACAGTCCATATACATCACTGCCTGTTTTACTCTAGAAACCTAAGTAACAGGTTTGTTGTAAACTGGAAAGATGTTTGTGTTATACACTGGGCAAGATTCTCCATGGGATAAATTCACAAATTTTAATACCAAGAGGACTTCAAATGCACACTGAGTTGACTACAAGTTTCTTACTGAATTGCTTAAAAGATAAAAATAAAGATACAGGGCTGCACAAATGCATTCTTCAGCTTGATCACTGCCCAGAGAGAGCTGTAAGGAGCACCCAGAGTGGCACCTGGGTTACTGTCAAAGACAATCCATTCCTACACTTTCCACTGTAACCAAATGGAATACAAAAAACAAAAACCAAACTGCTTTGGAATGAATAACAAGCCTACTTTCATGCACAAAACCAGTCAGTATTCTGAAGTTAAGATCTGAAGACATCAGCTATTGTTGTTAGAAACACACAACTAATCACAAGCTATGTCAGCTTCTTGACTATATCCTGCTTCACAAGTTTCCATAGAGGACAAACATGAAATAAGCAAGTGTCTGATACTACTGGAGAATTTCCAGTTTTCTTTTCCTAAACATTCAGAAAACCAAAGCAGCTCCCTAATAAACTAATGGAGAGGAACAGAAAGCAGAGCTGCAAACATGGTCTTATCACCCCCTTAACTGGAATGCAGAAGCACTGTCATTGTACTCCAAGGACAACAGGACCAAGCCTTGCCTCAGCCCAGACCTGCCCACTTTCACAAATGAGCAGTCATTTCTACAAGAATAAATGAGAGGTTTACACAGAAGTAACTAGGAATAGAATTGGACCCACAAGGCATCTGGAACCATCATAAGCCCTTATACTCCCACTCCAAAACACTGCTGTATCTTTCACAATATAATCTTTACCAAAAGATAAAGAAAGGCAGTTTAATGCAGTGTTGTTTCACATGACATGACTAAATCTGCCTTGGCTGATAGAGCTTATCTTTGAAGATTTCTTTTTAGGAGGTTAAAATGCATAATGTTTACAAAAAAAAATAAAATTAAAAATTACTGAAATCTAGTATTTTTTAATTGCATACTTCTTGTCTCCTAAAATGAAACATTGTCTAGCAACCAAATAGAACCTGAAACTAGTTTTTTATGTAATTCTTCTGAGGATCTGAAGGTGCCCTATACATGGCTCCTATCTACCAAATTCCTTGATCGAGGTATAGGCACACCGGTTTCTTAATCCTTTAAAGGCTGTCACATTAGCTTTTGGCCAGATAAGGCCTCTGAGTTAAAATATCAGATTGGACACAAAAAATTCACTTTTAAGACACTAAATGTCATATTTCAGATCCCATCAAATCATTAAAGTAAGTTAGAGGTCCTAGGTCCTAGCTTCCTCCTGAAAAATTTCACAGATAACAATTAGCTTACCTTCCCAAAGCTTTCTCAAGAGATACCCCCATGCAACTGATTTCCTGGGCTGGGGACAAGAGGCATCCACAATTCAGTAAGACCTTGGCAAACTGGAGCATGCAGGGACAGTGGTGTGTCAAGATGTGTAAATGAGGTGTAACACATCTGACACAGCTACCTTCAGCTAACACAGCCACAAAATTGTATTGCCTTACTCCCAACTCACATAAAAGATATTTCTGTTCATGCTTTTTAATATTGCTTACTGAAGTAATGTCATTACTATTTTGTGAAACAATACAGTGCTGTGATTCATGCCCCCAAGGCTTTCAACTCCTTCCACCGACTAGACAGGAAACGTGGACACCTCAGGTCACAAGATAATCAGGTGCCTAAATAGGCAGCATTAACTCACAAGTCAATGCAGAACTGACATAAAAGTTTTAAACCCAGACTGATTCACAAACACAATCTGTGTCTAAGTGCAGGTTAATTAACAACTCTGCAAGGTACAACTGATCACCTATGGCAAACCCTTAATCTTGTATTTGGATATTTAAACAATAGATTATATACTGTAACTATGTCTCAGCATCTAAGAAACACATTACCTAGTCCTATAGTTACATACTAAAGGAACACCTGAAGCCTTACTAAATACATAGGAGACAAATATTAAAGCAACTCTATGGGACAAAACCTTGCCTACCTGCTCTGTTCAAGTCCTAGTGAAGTCAGCTACAGCCTTTAGTTTCCACAGGAGTTACAGTAAATCCGAATCTTCAAAATAAACACTTCCATCATGAATTCCTGTATGCATATTTCAGGCCCTGGTAAACTGAAAGTGATCCAAATACCCTAACTTAGAGCAAACTCAGTTTGATGTTATAGTCAAACTAGTCAATTACCCAGAAAAAAAAAACAAAAAAACCCCATATAAATATTCAGTCTTGGTTACATTTTTTGACTACAGATCATAAGTTACCAGCAATGTGGGAAGAAGCATCCAGCACTTCATATGCTGTTGAATCATTCTTTGCTCCTCTGACAGTCACCTCTGAACAGCTGCAAATGCACACAGGCTACAGTAAAACCGATGTTTTAAATAAACAATTGACACATTAATTTTCTTAAGTTCTGAGTTTTACTAAAATCAGTCAAAAATAATGCTTCTTCAAAGAACATATTGAAACTGTGTTTATACCAAAACTGAAATTCTGTACTGATTGAGACAAAAATTAACAGCTTGGGCACAATATAAGATGATTCTAAAAAAGTCCCCATTTAAGGCTCAAAAAAATATAAGTTAGGAAAATGTCAGTAGCAGTAACCAAGAACTTCATTCCTTCTGTGAATGTGCCTCTGACTTCACTCGGCTGTCTGCTTACGAAACGAAGTCCTCTTTGTTTGGTATCCCCTCATATAGTGAACCTCTATATTTACAAGCTGCAACTTCCTTTCTACATCTCCCAAAACAAATCACTGAACATCTGAGTTGGAATGGACCTGCAAAGATCATGAAGTGAAACTCCTGGCCTTGCACAGACAGCCCCAAGAATCACACCACGGGCCTGAGAGAACAGTCCAAAAAAAAAGGCTAAGCTTAACACAGCTTTTCCCCTAAAGAGAATGGTATAATAAAACTATAAAAAGGAACTTCCAGAGGTCCCATCCAAGCCCAGCTCTTCTACAGTTCTGTGATCTTCTGAGGGTTTTTGTATCTTAAAGGCAGATTGCTTCCTTCAGGCAATCCCTTCAGCATAGATCTAGATTTTAAAATGACAAAACTAAGTTATGAATTCAGAGTTTTAACATCTACCTTCAAATCTGTCCTTAAGACACTAAGGGCAGCTGAATACAAGTTTTTTGTAAGACTTTTCCTGACACCAGACACTTTTTTGTGTCTCTTTGCATCCTGTAACTTTCATTCAATGAAAAACATGGCAAAGGCCCAGGTGCAGAGCCCACCTCCAGTGGATGCCAACCAGCAAGGAACTGATGGCCACCAGGAAGCCAGAAGGAAACCCCTTTGCACTGAGCATCCACCCTTTCTCCATGCTGCCTGAAAGCCAAAGGCCCCAGCACGGAGTCCTACAGACTAACAGTGCTAGACTCAATTGTTAACCTACACTGAACAAATTGCCACTTCAAAAAACTGTTTGCCATGTTTATATCAAAGTCACAGAGGTGCTAACAGACCAGTTACCAACCTCTGGGCATGTCAGAGCACTTGGACACTTTATTACACCGTCAGGAACCTGCCATATAAGCTCAAGGAAATAAATGAATCAACAGGAACTCACTCTGTGTAATTCCTACCTGTCAATAACTGATCATATTCTTTCCTTCTTTCTTTCCATATACGATTAACAATGTTGAACTGAGCATTGTGTCCCTTTAAATGAATACAGAATGTTAATATGCTCAGATAATGGCCCATTAAAAGCAAACAATTCAAGAGGAAGCTCATGAACATCCTAGAATTTCTAATAATTACCAAGAGGGAGTTTTCAAAGTGTATACTGAATATGACCAGTTGTTTGTTCTTCCCCTCCTCCTAAATACACTAACAAATGGAAAGGTAAAAACAAAATTAGCTTACATTTCAATTTTGCACCTCAACAATCCTGAAAAACCTGTAAGTAAAGTTAAGGAATTACTGTTTTGGTTCTCCAAGCAAGTATTTGCAAGATACAGAAGAGTATCTAAAACAGCCTGCAAGCATAGCACAGAATGGCTTGTGAAAAGGAGACCCAAAACCAAAATGTATAAATAACAAACTTGTTGGCCAACACAGTTAGCAAGAAGAAATTATAAGCATTGATTTTTTGCAGATGAATTGCAGGCAAGCACCAAATTTTAAAAAAGTTACATTTCCAGTTTTATCTTAGGGTGATGCATCAAGAAAAAGGAATTGTTCCCACAGCAGCAGAATCTTAATAATTTAACCATGGCTCAGTTTAACTCAAGTAGGAGTATGTTAATTTCTTATATTGAAATCTAATCTAAAACAAGTTTATTATTTATTACTGTTACACATTTAACTGTACTGTTTTATGCATAGACAAACTCAACCTACCCAGAAACCTGTTTTCCAATCTCTCCATCCTAAGTGTTTCTTACAGGTACACGTAATCTCGGGATTTCCCCTATTATTAACAGATCTGTCCGTAATTACACAAATACAGTAAGTAGTGTCTTACACTACTTAGAAACTTCACATATATAAAAAAAGGTGCAGTCTCTAGGAAGAGATAATGAAGTTAAAGTGTCTGAAGTTTAAAACCACACAAGATGGTAAAAGCAGAAGAAAAAACAAAACAAAACAAAAAAATTCCCCGAGCTGGCACCATTCTCATTTGTAGCCACTGGTAAGAATTCTGCACCACTGAGCAACCTTGAACTCCCGCAATGCTCCTGTTTTATTAAGGAAATCAAAATGCTACAGAACAGAAATGTCTGGATTTTTTTTCCCTTGGGGCTGCTGGCAGTAGATCACCACTGTTATCTACATGTAAAAGTCTGAAACTGACAACACACAGATATAGAAACCTGGGTCTTCTGAGCATCAGAAATCCAAAACAAGTGCTCTCTTGTAAATAACACAGCCCATCCTTCCAGGAACATTACAGTCCAAACTGCTCCCAGACCTGCAGCCCTTCAGCACAGAAGGAATCCTTTCCCAAAACTATCTGCAAAGAAAAATCATGAAAGGGAAAGTAGGAATATGTAATATATCACGCTAACTCACAGTCAAGCAATCCCATTTACAAAGGAATCTTTTATACTTATGACAAAGAAGCCCCACAGAATTGTCTGTGTCAAAAACCTCAGGTGAAGAGGACTCTGCCTAAGCTTAAGATGGAAAACAGGCAGCTTAATGTTCAACTATGAGCTCAGAGCATCACAATGAACATCACATGCCAAAAGTCAACTGGGCCTCCAAAAAACGTATACTGGAAAAAGAAAATGGACTACTGGGAAAACATTTCTCAGGATGGAAGAGGATATTGGCAGTTTTTTGAAAGAGTTTGAATACAATGATTTTGTTAAATAGTCTGATCTTTTTTGGCCCTCGGTTACCCAATGAATAAATTTTGTGAGTTTATTTCAGCTATATATAGCTTCAGAAATTCATTTGCTTTTGAGAAATCATAATTCATTTCTGTGATAGCAGATTACGCAGAAGAGGGAAAAAAAAAAAAAAGTAGTAAGAGGCAATGTCCTTCCTCCCACTCCCCTAAAACCAGGGTTCCTCCCTGCACACCATAGCCTAAATGTTCTATGACATAATTTAGGCAGGAAAACCAATAGTCCCGTCTCTTATTAACATAGTTCTTGTTTTGAATTATTATTACTATTTTCCTCTCCTTTTCTCAAAGCTTAAGAAATTTGTTGGGGATAAAATTAAAGATCTGTATAACAAGGAATGCTACACAACAAGAAACTGTAAACAACCAGGCAATGTTTATTGGCCCTGATAAAATAATAGATACATCCTAGTTGCATGTCCTGACTCAGAACAAGAAAGAGGCAGACCAAAAGCCTAAATTTAAACATGCTTCTAAACAGTTAAACCAGCACAAACTGCTGCAGTCATATGCAAAAGTGTATTAATGAATTCACTGGCATGTCTGGATACAATATAAATTAATGTCAAGGCTTTTTAGTTAATCCATTTTTCAAATCCCCAACATCACTAGAGACCACCAATCCAGGGCTAGGCAAATTAAGTGCTCCCTTGAAGGATTTGATTTTTCTCTCCACACGTTAGCTATAGCATTCCTGCTTGGTTAAAAAAAAGAAGACAAGTTTGCCTTACCATCATATTATCCAAATAACAGTGATTGAAACACTTTTGTAAAACCTTGGCAATGTTATCTTACCAGCTAACAGGACATTGGAAACAGACATTAAGTTACAAGGAAAGAAGAAAGAAAGAACAAATGCAGTATTATTTAGAGAGCATGCTTCCCCCCAAAGGAGACTAACAGCTACTATTTTACAGAGCTGGCATTTCACAGAATTGTATTCATAATAAAGAAGAAGACATCTTATCCCATATAGTCCTATAAATATTTAACCTTTCTAAAATGTATGCTTTAATCTAATAACAGCACTACAAACACAAGAAGTACCTATTGATGAATTCATCTTACTTAAGAAGTGAACTCCTAGTATAAGGAGCTCCTAGCCTTAAGTAGTACAAAGAAAAAAAATATTCAACTAGGAGGAAAAAAAGCCTTTATACTGAGGACTTTATAAATGGCTTATGTTATCTTCACTGTCTAAATATCCCACATGCACACAGGACAGAGGTGATCTGAACATAAACCTAGAAGAAGAAAAAAAACCGTAACGTAATTCTCTTTGACCCTTCCATAGCTCACCATGTTACCATCACACTTCCCTGACTTTACAAGTTCCCATACAGACCATGTCTAGGAGACACTCAGAAACTTGAAGATAAATGAAACAGACATGAGAAATCAACATGTGCAAGTTAACAGAAATCTCAGTCACCACAGCAAACACTCTTACTCAAGGGTATGATACCCCTTACTTTCCACTGCACAATTCTTCACAGCCTTTTCCTTTTGACCTGGAAATTCCTTCACCTGAGGAAGTTATCACAAAATGGTGATAGGGCTAACTTGCAAAATGGTGCTTTCACTCTACACTCAAAATGTTACAGTACCTTTTATTTTCATTGTTAAAGGTGCCATATAACTTTTTAGGCACAGTCCTGAAGAAAATCAAGAGTAATAGAAGGGAAATTTGGGTGAAATGACTACAACTGCATTCCCTCAAGCAGAAAGGCCTTAACATTTCACTGAAAGTGCTTTTTCAAGTATTTACCAAGCAGACTAACATCGGCCCCACAGAGAACATTCTTCCTAGGGACAAGAAGTTGTAAGTTCCTATTCACAGAGCATGGAGGGAAAAATAACGCCCAACTCCCCATTGTGATTACTTGCACTCAAACTACCACAAGGATTCTTTTGTGTTCATTACCTTTTGAGTTCTTAGGGCCTCATTAAAATCACTTACTAGAATTACAGAAAAAATCAGGGGTAAAGTGTGCTTGGAAACTACAGATGTGAAAACTAAACCCCTGAGCTGCTAACTCAATGCACCACCAGCAAGATACAACTCCCCTACCCTCTGCTTACTCCTCCCTTACAAAAGGCAGCAGGTCACAGACCTCCCCTACAATTAGTCACTGCAGCATTGATTAGATGTCACAATCAAAAGAGAAGCAAGATACCTTATTGTAATCTTCCAGTATTTCAGGCTGGAAAAGGTCCTGTCTGCCTCAGTAACGTTAAGCAGAGTTGCCAGATGATCCCCATCACATGAGCAACAACTCTTAAAACTCTTTAAGTGTCATGGGTTTGTGGAGCCTGTTCAGCAATGAAAAGCAGTAACACTAGCTCTGACTCACAAAAGAAAAACAGCCAAGTTGAAGGCATCCAAAAAGACAGTTTATATTTAGAGAAAGATAGAAGGACTTGCAAAGTGATGTAATTCCTAAAACATAAGCTCCTCTATTTGACAAAGGGCAAAATATGATGAAAAAAGAATAACGCGTTTCTCTAAATAATGATAAATATTTCCTTGAACTTCAGATTTCATCAGCACCAGCACAAGACAAGTGGATAATGTCGACAGCTACTGTAGATTTCACTTTTCCATTAGCAAAGCTGGCTCAAACAGAAAGCGGGGAAGGTGGCGGTGGTCGCTGGGCTGTCAAGGATACTCCCGAAACATCGCGCTGGAAGGGGATCAGTACATCTGCTTAACGCTTACTGGCCGGTTCTGTGAGCCCATCGCCCCCCGCAGAACCTCCCGAGGATGGTCGACAGGGACCGAGCAGCGCGGGGCTGCGCCGGCGGCTGCCGGCAGCGCAGACTTCGGGGCGGGTGTCAGAGCCAAGGCTCCCGTGCCGGGGGTGGCCGCAG
>JAOTQZ010000248.1:32761218-32787573 GCA_026546895.1 Pogonocichla stellata
TCCCTCCCGCGGGCCCGGTTCCGCCGCGGCCGGAGTCCCGCCGGAGGCGCTGGGGCGGGCGGAGACTCCCGGCGCCGGGATTGAGAGTTTAGACGGGCAAATCTCCAAAATTAAAGTATAAAGCGCCCTTTTAGTTCTCGGACGAGTTCCGCGGCGCTGAAGGCGCTGGGAACAGAAACACGTTCTCACCTAGTCGCGGAGAGACCGCGGGGCGGGAGGCGGGCTTGGCTCTTGGCAGCCGCCCGCGGGGAGCGCCGAGCCAAAGCACCGAGAGCCTGGGATCGCTCAGGTGTGCCGTCGCTGCTCGGGCCCCCGGCGCGGCTCCTGGAAGACATTGTTTCCTCATAAAGCCTCACACGAATAACAGAGGGCTGCTACTCCACTCTCAGAGGATAGAACTGGAAACAAATTCTGTTCTTGTATTTTCTACATTGGGCGTCAGTGACGTGTCCAGCTCCTGTGTGTCCGCTGTGGCAATGCTGGGAATGCTTTGAAATAATAAGCTGGTTAATTAGAAAATAAACATTCACAACATAAGCAAAACATTTTTGTGCTTTATTTTACAATGTTTAATTTATAACACTGGGTTTTCGTATGATTGTCAACGTGAATTGTAGTTGGTGCAACTTCCGTTAATAGAAATGTAAGCTGACTGTTTGCTCAGGGGGTGTGTATTTTGATCCTGTCATTTAATCTAATGGTTGTTGATGTTACATAGTGGCAGTTTGCTACAGCCTGTTTTTCAGATCATTACACTCATTTGTATTGCTGTTCCTTTAGATCTCTCTTAGAAATGCTCTGAAATCCATTCAGTGACTCATATTAATTCCAATAGATTTTGCAAGGATATCACGAAAATAAGCCAACCTACTTTTGTTGTAGGCAACAGCCTCCTACAAGTGCCTCCCCATCTTTTATATATAAAGAGTTCAAGCCGCAGTGGCCTTCAGTCGTCCATCTATATTAACAACAATTTTTCAAAAGATAGCTCCCTTTTTTCTGTGGTTATGATTGCCAGCAGAGTTCAGTGTCTTCAGCACCTGTGGACTTCAGGCCAGGTGCACAGCCGTGAACAGAAAACAGGGAGAACAGGCTGCAGTTAGGAAAGATGAGGTTGAAAACAAGAGGTTTGTTTGTTTGTTTGTTTGTTTGTCTTTTTCTGAAGAATCTGAGCACTGAGACCTTCAAAGAATTCATCATGACCTTTTTTTAGAAAGATAAACTTGGGAACATCCAGATAAGTGATCCATTTTTATCTATTATCTAAATACCAAGTCATTTAAAATGTTATTTTCTAATTTTTCTGCAGCCATGCAGACTAGTAATGCTGAAGTTGCGATGGTTGTTTAATTGCCTGATACAGAAACCAAGAAGCAAAAAGCTGAATATGCGTTCACAAACACTAATAATGTCACTTTCCAGCCCTTCAACCTTTCACTCCTTTTCCCTTCTCTTTTTAGTGTATTTTGGCCAGCTTTGGGTTTGGGATTTTTTTTTTTGTTTAGTTGGGGTTTTTTGGTTTTGTTTTTGGTTTTTTCCTCTTCTTTTGTTTTCTGTTTTTTTGGATTTTTTTCCTCTTGTAGGTTCTTGCAGGAAATTTGTTTCAGGTAAGAGTAGAAATTGAAGTCCAGTTTATATTTTTGCAGCTACTCAGACTTTTCAAATTTTTCTCATTTTTGCTTCTATTGTCATTTGAACTGATAGTATTTAATTTGGGCTACTGGATTGGTGCTGCTAGAAATGCAAAATTGTATTGATGGTCTTGAGTTTATATTTAAGCATATAGGCTGTCATCTCCTGTGACATGTACTGTTCTTGTAAAACATCTTCAGTGTCCTTGGGCTTGTCAGTCTGAGTGGCATGCTTGGGCTCAGCCATTGTTCTCCTACAGCTGGGTAAATTTATTAGTTAGACAGATTTAGCATACAAAAACTATCCAGCAGATTTCAGCCTTCATGCCAAACAGGTCTAGGAAAGCAACTGGGTTTATACATGGAAGTAGCCATAAATAACACAAAAAAATGTGTCAGCCAAGCCTGTAAAATTATTTGAGTGCCTTAGGGGTCCAATTAGGCGAATAAATTTGAAAAGTTATTGCCCACTGCAATGTGCCAGGCTTCTCCACAGAGCTTACTGTCTTCACAGTAGAGCAGGACATGTCTATGTCTCTCCTACCCCAGTTCATAGTCTGTTATCTCAGTACAAACAAACCTCACCTCTAGCTTAAACACTCCTTGCAGCAGTCTCTGGCCAGGAGGCAAAGCTTAAGCCGAGGAAGTGATCATGTTTAAATAATTTTTAATGATTGTACCAAAACACATCTCTGAGGATCATAGAGTTTGCAGGAGTGAGATCTGAGAAACAAACTCAGAGCTTGCCCGTATGTCCTGTAATCCTGTGGGATCAGTAGAGAGGTCCATATTCAGTTGGGTTCATTTTTCATCAGTTCCGCTGGAGCAGAGAGGAAATAGAGATATTGCTGGCTACCTGGGTGTAAGACTCATCTGAGTATCCAAAAGCAAACCTTAGCCTTTGCTCCAGGAACACATGAGGCTATTGAAATGGTTTGTGTGCAAGATACTTAAAATTACATTTAGATAATAAACTGTTTCTGAGAAACATGACCTCGAATTTAAGACTTAAGAAATGTTTTGCTGGCCTGGAGAGCAGAAGTCTGACTTTTATAGTGAGGCAGTGGAACCACAAGAATGCCACTGATAAGCAGCTTGATAAAGGACTAGCAAGCAGGATATCTACAATTCCTCACAGCACTAACAGTGCAGGACACCTGAAGTCTTATTTAGGACATAACTTTTAAATATATTGTTTAAAGATCTGTAGCATAAACTGAATGTGCAAGGCTGCTAGTGACAAATGCTGGATCTCATGCTTAGTGCATAGCTAAAGTCATTAAGCAATTCAAGTGCTTTACAGCTGCAAGACAGAGAAAATGAATCGTAAGAGAGTGTGTGATACAATTTATTGATGAACTATATGGAGAGGGGAGCTGTGTCATGGACTTTCGGATTTCTCAGTGCTGTAGAAACCAGCACTGGGTTCTGAGTCACTGCACACAGTGCCCCCACAGCTAATTGTTCTAGTCCTCAGATCATACAATCCCTCATGGCAAACCCACCGAGTCTGTGGCTAAAAGAAAAGAGAGTCAGGAACAGTGTGGTGGCAGGGGCAGTCTCTAGAGCAGCCAGTGTTCCTGTTGCCTAGTGAGAAAGCAGCCAGTCGTGAAGAGTCAAGAGCTGAGCTCTTTGAAGAACTGATGGCAGGAGGGGGAAAACCTTGTGCAGCTCAGATAAAAGTAGAGACTACTCATCTGTGACAAATGTATACGTGCTGCAGACCTACAGCACATCCCCAGTGTCATCTGAAGGACCACCAGTGTTTTTCTTTTTGCTTCAGAATGCAATAAGTTGTATTGTTTCTTCAAATGATGAAAGAATGCATCCATATGTACAAAAGCAAGTGGATTTACTTCTCTATTTTTGTAAAAGGTACAAATAAAATTTAAACATAAAAGAATACTTCCCATGATCCTTGCTGAGTCATATTTTCTTGTAGAAGTTCTCAGTATAAGCAAGTATTGCTTAACAAAACGAAATTTAGTACAACCCAATCCATAGAATTAATATGATTTACTACTGTTTGCAAAAAAAGCAGTATGTAGCTATGCACTGAGAAATTGATGTCTGTATTAAAAGATACAGACTTTTTGGTGATAGTAAGGTCATTTGACAAATTGCTTCTAGTCTTTTCTTACCCATGGAGGGAGCATTCAGGAATTCTGCACTTCTTTCAGCAGCAGAATGCATTGGCAGGTAGCAAAGGAGGCATTCTTTCTCTCTTATCATCAGGCCTGCTCCTTTCCCATATAATAAAAACATATCTCCCCTCAAATACCTCCCTGAAAGTATTCCTTCTATGCAGCTGAAAGAACACCCACAAGGATTGAGCATAGGAAGCAAGGCAGGCTGAGCAGTAAACCATGTCAGGATATGGAATATTCCACAGCAGGATCTATGGGACAGGTAAAGCAAAGGAGGTTCGTTGTGGGCCTCTCATCTGATGGCACCATAAAACAAGAGCAGGAAGTTTCACTGCTCCAATATGTCAATAAAAGAACAGTATGTGGAGAATGCTGTTCTACATTCAAAAGATTTTTTTATCTTTATTTAAGACAGAAAAAATGAGGCAATAAAAAAAATTCAGCATTTTTCTGTTTGCTTTTTATTTTCTGATATCTTCTGATGTTTATTCATTTCCTGTTTACACTAAAAGCAATATCTCTAACTGCAAACTCAGATCTCTTCTAAGCCTGCCAATTGAAAATTAAAACATTTAATTAAGTATGAGCACTGTCCAAAATGAATAGCCCTTAATTCAAATCTAATTAAGATAACATCGAGATATGCAGACACATAGATAGATATGTGTGTATCTATATGTGGAAAATCCAAATCCCTAATTACTGGGATACATTAAAATTGTCCTAGTTCCTGCAATGAAGGTAGTGGATCTTGCTGATCAACATGCACGGACCAGTTTAAAAATAACTATGTGAAAATGAGTAATTGCTTTCATTGACCAGTGATATCTCAGAAAACTTTCAGGCACAGCAAGGCAGAGGAGGGTGAAGAGGCACAATTGAGCTGCAGATATCTTGGAAATGTTTGTGATATTTTCCTAAAATGTTTTTAGAACAGGCACTTTTCAGAAAAGACATACAGTGTTAGGCAGCAGAGGGAGCTTTTAAGGGATTTGATTAGTCCATGCTTATAGGACTGGAAAGACCCTGTCATTTTAGGTCTGGTTGGCTTAGTCACTAATTACAGGTTTCTTTTAACCAGTAGATGAAATCTGTGCATAATGTTTATGATTATCAGGGGAGTGACATCACATGCTTCCTGGCCTAGCACAGTACATGACCTGACCACAGAAATTCTAGTGTGATTTGTAATAGGGTATGGAGAATGCAACATAAAATTATATATCATTTGCACAGCATGCCTTACTGTTTATCATCACTTAATGGTTGGTATCATAGCCATGTGAACAGTGGTGTTAAATATCATGGGTCTGAGTGTGACATCCAAGGACTTCAGAGAGGTTAGAAATATGCTTTCATGACAGTTTATTTAAAAATTTTTACATTTTACTGTGTGCTTTGAGTTCTTAGAGAATTTACAGCAATTATTTGAAAAAATGTCCTTCATGGTAAAGGGGAGAAAAAGCAAACAGCACTGCATAATTTACTGTGATGCCTGTACAAAGCACTTGTGTAATGTTTTATCAGCTCCATAGCACTCTTTCCTAAATTATGTCCCAGACTAGATAATACAAATGAAAGAAACAAGTTTATTTTTCTATTCAACTTGCAGCTGTGAATTAAAAAAAGAGAAAAATCTGATTGCTTTGGGAGTTTTGTTCTTCCAGAAAACCATTATTTTTTGTTATTTCAGTGATTATGAACCCTAATTTTGTTTAATATGTAAACCATTGCATGGTTTTATATTTGAAATATAAAATGGACATGATATATATTTTCCTCAAATAGGTATTAGTTTTGAAATACTATATTTGAAATAGCTTGATGATAATGACAGGTAGTTTTAAAGACTGTATATGTAGATAACTGAAGATATGTGCTACTATGTGCTAGAGAAGGCATTGAAAATAGATTTCAGGAAACTGTAGTCTTCTTATCAATATCATATTGCTGGATTCCCCATTGTTTATGAAGATGCAAAGTTTTCAAATCTTCCTGAATCTTTTATTTTTGCATATGCAAGTGGCAAAATTAAGGTCAATCCACCTTGCCTTTCAGTTGGCTCTGAGAGCTGTCTGAATGCTTTTGCTTGTGTGTGCAACTGTCTGGATTCATAGCTAATACATACATATATATACAAACACTCTGAATGCCAATTAAAAGAAAAATGTTAGGCAGAGTCTTGCATTCCATTTAAAGTGTAATTCTATGAGACAGTCAAAGGTATAAACACAAATATTTACACAAAATTGGCAATACAAAGGATTCCATATTTAATAATGCATTGCCAAAAACCTTGCTAAAAACCAAGCATCTCGTATATCATGTCTGATTACAACTCAGAATTAGAAGAGTATCCTGTATATCTTTGTTGTGAGATTAACAGACTTTCTGGTATAAATGGATGAGAGCTGTGGATAAGATATGCTCCAGAGTAGTTGTAGATACTTTGAAGGTGAAAAGAGTGCTTTTAGTGAAAATCCACAGGTAATGACAGGTTAAATTCACCATTCTAAACCAATAAACAGAGTTACTCCAATTTTTGACAAATGGCATGCATAATAGTCTATAAAGTATATTTTACCATTTCAAGTAAAGAAGTAAAGGCCAGATATGCAAAAACCTGCATCTTAGACTTGAAGAACCATTTTAAATGCAGAAAATAATATACAAGAATGAGAAATGTGAAGTTAGAAGTATATTTTTAAAGTGTGGCCATGATTTCAAGGCAGTGGTAAGTTTGAAACTAAATTCTGTTCAGTGACTTTGGGGTTAAGAGGGGCTTGCTTTCTTGACAAGGTTTACTGGTGTAACTATAATAATTTTGCCTCAACTGCAATATTGTACATAGACACACATCTGTAACTAAATTGTTGGGCATGAGAGCCATGATACACTCCCCTAACCAAGGCAGAGATTGCTCAGGGGAGCAGTAGAATAGCCATCACTATGGGCAAGTTTGTCTTTCAAGCGAGACCTACTCTGAATTTGGGCAAAACTACCTCATTCTATGACTGAGTTAGATTCAAGTGTCCACCTGAAGAGCTGGGAGTAGGATGTGTCTGAGGCCAGCATGGACATGCAGAACCTGCCTGAGAAGGTTTTTTCTTGACGCAGCACTGGGAGGGACATGAGGAGATGAGCCTGGACTGTGGTAAATTCTCCAAGGCTGTGCTCTGTTATCATGGTGGCCAGATGTCTGGTGAGACAGAGAAAGTTTCTTGTATTTCTTGTAACATCCCACATAAAATCCTTCCAGGAACTTTCCAAACGTATTTCTGAATTTTCTGAATCTTCAGAGCGGGAGTAAGGCGTAAGAAAAATTGGAAGGACTCTCTTAATTGTAAAAAAATAGTAAAACCTCTGCTTTTAAATATCATTGTAAGCAGAACACAACGATAAGGCATGCTTTTGAATTGCACACTGACTATAAAAGCTTTCACTCACCAATATTGCTCCTTATATTTTATTTTTTTTTTGAATCATCGAATTAAACCATAAAAAATCAGAAGAACATTTTTTAGAGTAGTAAGAATCATTATGTAGAAACCTACTTACAATCTGAAAGCTGCAAGATACATTGCCCAAACAGTGACAGTAAATTAAATCTTGTCTTCAGAGGCAGAAGGAGTCAAATCAGAGGTCTTAAGAAAGAAATTAATAAGTTATTTATAAATGCTTTTATATATTTAAATATATATCTATATCCTACATATGCATATGGTTCTGTGGCGATACTGTTTGAGATTGTCACCTTTCTGAAATAAACACAGTTCTCAAAGATTGAATAGATGTGCCCTAAGACTCTGCAGCAGAAGTGAAAAAAACATTTGCAGTGAGACCTGAGCAGTGCAGTGTCCCTCCCTCCTGGGAGGAGCAATAGGAATCACAATCAGCTTCATCTCCAACTTTAAAAGTGTTTCACTGCATAGAAAAAAAAAGCAAGCAGCAAGCGTGCATACTTAATACTCTTTGTGTTTCATGTTGTATTTAAGATAATTCATTTTCAGCCCACATGTAGCATAGTACTCAGCCTCTTTAACCATTAAAAAATCAGTTAGGTGAAATGGCTTTGTGTATTCTGACAATTAATTAAATGCCCAGTTCATAGTTTTGCACTCATAATTAGCTGATTAATGGCACCATTTCCTCTGGGGACAAATGTTTGTCAAAATAAACAGCTATGCATATGTGCAGACACACACATATACATGCACAGAAAGGTAAAGCAAGAGATGTTTGTTTTGTTTATTTCTTTCAAAGATGGAGTCTGATCGATACTGTGGTTTTGACCCTGAATCACTTACCAAATAATACAATTGATAACACTATCAGGTTTCTTTAAACACTAAAGATGCTGATTCAATATCTGTATATATGGATATTCAATATACAGAGACATAATCAGTTTGGGGAGGTAGAAGTTACTGTATTGACAATACTGCATTTGAGGGATTTGACCACATGTAATGGATGGGTACTTAAAAAATTTATAGTTTTGGGGATTTATAAAAAGAATACTTTTCCTTAGTATTAGAAAATTAGTTTCATTGCACACCTATATATGGCCAGTAATGTTAACTTCCCAAGAAGGATCATAAACTCTCCAAGTACTTGAAATTTGCTCTTCTAGATATTCAGATAATTTTAAAATGTGGTTTATTCTGAAAAGCTTTCACTCTCTGTATAATAGTAACAATAGTCAGACTAATTTCCTTTCCTTTAATTATTGATGTTCATGGTAAACATTTCTCAGAATAAGTTAGGAACAACTTCTTTGCACTTTAAACTTTGTCTGGATTAGGCTTTAGATTTAACATTTCTAATAATGACCTAATTCTTTAAAAAATGGATTCTAAATTGTATCTCTTCCCTAACTTTTGCTTTCTGCAAATTAAGAGAAGAAAAAAATAATAAAACATTATCTGTCTATAAAAGAAAGAGATACAAACAAACTCTTGAATAAATTCAGTTCTCAAAGCACATTGAGTACTGTTATCAGAAATATGTCCTGTAAGGTATTTAAACTATTGATATACAAAATATTAGAATTGCCTTTTGTTTGATAATTTGTTAATAAATTCTGTTGTTACTTAACAGGAATAATGATTAAGACCGTTAATGGATAAAATCTAGAATTTGTTTCTACAAAACAATCCCTTCCACTTCCCCAAACACCAAGATCTAGTAGCATATCTCTAACTTGTAGTTAACACTTCATTTTGTTACCTCTTCTGCTTTTGAGTCATACTATAGTACGGGATAACTGAGAAAAGAAAATCTGTGTAGAAAATAAGAACACTTGAGAAAAACTTACTGCATATAGAATAAATTTATTTTGTATTGCTAGGCCATTTTGTTGTCATCTGGCACAGTCCATGCTATTTTTAACCTGCATATCTCTGGTGAACAGTTAGGATAAATTCTCTCTTTTATGGGCACTTTAGTCTCTAAATAAGCAGCTCTAAAATAAGGTTTCATTGCCACCATCTTATCTAAGTGAAAAAAAGTGAAAAAAGTGTTGGATATTTATTGTAGTTTTTTCTTTTGTATTTAAAGGTAAACTTTTGTTTTTTTAAGGTGAAAGAAAAAGAAATGAAACATCCATGTTGTGCAACTTCTGCCTCCTGAGGCTTGATTCCTTTTAAAGGGAAGTGAAGAAAGTAGTCAGGCCAAAAATTCCTAAATTAAAAGTCAGTTGAGGAAGAGAAAACCATGAAATGATACACTCTTGTGAACATCCAAACACTGTTTTTTAGTTTTCTGTGAATGCAAATGTTACTGCAGCTAAATTATTTTTTTTCATTTCTTATCAATGTTGATAATCAGGATGTGCTGTCCTTACTCTGAAATTTGCACTTTGACTTTTTTAGATGCTTAATTTCAATGGAGTTACTTCTTGTTTCATCATGTAATCTTCTCAAACTATTTTTATCCATTTTCCTTTCATGAAAGCAAATACTTTGCTTATATACCAGTAAAACATCTTTCTATGACTGGAAAAACAATTTTTTTTCTGCTGTTCTTCATCTATATATATATTTATAGGATTTTAAAACCCCAAACATTCTTCTACTGCTTACAGTCAGTAAACCAAATACAAAAGGCATTTTTTTCTTTCCAGCTGCAATCTTATTCGCACGTATTTAATATTCTTCTGTGCAACAGTGCAAATACAAATACTTAAAATGGTAAAGCCTTCTCCCCAAGATAACAGAGTACACTGCAGGAATACATAAAATGCTATGCAGCATACAGATAACTACACTGTATCCTTTAAGAGGTTAACACAGTTTAAACTAAATAAATTGAAAACATCATGGATCACTTGGCAGTTTTCAGAACACATTTGGTTTCAAAGTACTGATCTGTGATTTTGTTCTCAGGTGTTAATACTGAGAACTCTGAGTCAGGGAACTTTAGCTCGAAGGAGTTTTTAACGTAACAAAAAAAGAAAAAAAACCAATAAAATTGAACTAGGGAAAAACTTTTAGGAGAGAAAGGATTCTGTTAGTACCTAGGCCCATACATTCATGTTCATTTAGAAGGGATCCCTATGCCCTCAGATCACAAAGTAGTGCAGGTTTGAGTAGGAGTAGGTATGAGCACAGAAAAGCTCATACTAAGGCATTTACATCTGCATGCTCTGTGGGCATGTGGGAGCCATTCCAGATTGCCTGGTGTTTTTCCTCTTATCTGCATGGCACACTGAGGAGGCTTTTAGCAGCTGGTTCCTAGGATCTCTTGTTTCTTAGCTCAGCCCTGCAAAAATAGCCCCTGATAAAGAAACACAACACTATCAGGACACCATTACCTTTCAGCCCAGTAATTTTCAGTGCACTCTTTAGAAGCCTTTCTGGTCTGCAGCCTGACAGCAGCTGGGCTTTGGGAATGGAGCTGTGCAGCCACGAACAGCTCGCAGCTCTCCAAAAACTCCATAGTGGTAGGCAGGGAACAGAGCTGGCAGCGCAGCTGATGCATCTGACTGCCAGATGTCTCTCTCATAAACATCCAGGCAGCAAGACCAAGTGGTGTCTGGAGCCTGGGGACAGACTGAGCACTGCAGAGTGGCCATCAGAAGGGGCAGCTTCCAGCTGAGAGAGTCCATGCCCACACACATAAATGCGTGCTGAGCTCCCTCTTTAGCTGATGAGGTAGGCAGCTGACATTTCTGGCAGTCAGGAAGCCTACTGCTGGCTGTCATCTGACAAAGTAATTCAGGAGGTGGCACTCACCAGCCCAAAGGCTCTTGCCCATCATCTTGGCGAGTGACAAATATGGAAGGGATCATCTTTGTGCTTTCTAACCCCAGCTGTATCTGGGTTATGTACATGATGCTGCCTGTCATGTCTTTTCTTTTTAATTCTCGATTCTTCACCAATCAGCACCCAAAAGAAGAGAAATCACTTACTCAAAACCTAACAATATACTCAGACTACAACTGGTCTAACCCAGATGTTCTGGTGTTTTTTATATCTCTCCCAAACTCTCGTGAAGGAATTCTTTTAAAGAGCTAGTCATCCTGGCAGTCCAAAGCAAAGCAACATTAAAATCTGTCAATATTTATTGCGCTTTCTATTTTCAAGATAGAATCACCTTTAGTCAAGGTGATTCAGTAAATTTTTCTATGACTCTATAATAAAATAAAAGTTTTTATTTAATATTTATTCAGATTTCATGATGAGTAAAGAGATTTTCAATACATAAGGATTTGTTAGAAAATCCAAGTTATCCTACAGTTCTGAGACTGTAATTAGATTTTTCAAAGACTGCAACTGATCATCTAATTGTTGAAAATTCAAAGCAAGCTGAATAAAGAGTCTGTTTTGAATGGACCTTTTAGCTATTAAATATTAGAATGAGCTTGTTCCCTTAAGTTAAAAGTATTGAAGTACTTTGCATAAATGGTGCAGATACTCCTGTCAGTGCTTTTGGGTAGCCACTAAAAGAAATAAGAAAAATCCCCAAACCATATTTTTGAGTTTTATGTAATTTTTATTTACAGATCTTTGGAAACAGGATATAGCAACAAATGACCATAGGTGTATCTCCTTAAAAATATACTGTCACTTTGTAGTGTGCACAAAATATTTAAAATAGACAGGCTGGAGAGTGTGAAGATATCAAGGTAGGTAGTTATTTTTAGGTGAAAACCCTGCAGAAGAAACACGTAATATTGAAAAACATCGAAAACTAGTCCCAAAAATATACATTTTAGCAATGTCATTTCAAGAGGAAACAAATTAAAATACAAACAAAGAATTCATGTTTTTAACAGTTGGGAATTCCCTTTTTTTGTTTAAACAACTTGTATAGGAATAAAAATTGTACATAGATAATAAATATTATTATGTAATCTGATTTTAATTTTAAAAACATATCAAAATAATGTTTAAAATTATGCTTCTGCTTCTTAATATGCTAGATTGCCAGCACTTGCTTCTCACGTCAGGGATAATTAATTCCATTAAAACTTAATTTTGCTGACAGAGCTGAAAAAAACCACTTCTTGACACCATATCATATATGAAAACTCTTTCTCAGATATTTAAAATATGGTGTGTTTAATGTGCATACAAGACTATTAGACCTGTGTTTTGCTTTTTTTTCAGAAACATAGAAATCTGAAAATAAGAAGCAATTGCCTTAAAAACTGTGTCTATAATAAAGAATGTACACTCTCCGGATAAAATGGAGGATGGGACACGAACTCAGACTCAGTTTTCAGTGTGAAACAAGTCCAACAGTAGAATCTTTTACATGATACTACAATCACAAAACAAAAGGTTAAAATTCCATACTCAGGTAATGAGGAGCACTTGGAATCAGAAGTGTGTTTTTAAAACATCTTCATAGGCTATGGTCTTTGACAAAAAAGTAATTTCAGCATGTGGTCATACTTATAAAAGGTTTCTTATGTTGTCTTAGATGATGATAGGGGACTATGGGGGTTCATTTTTATTTCCAGAAGGAATTTTAGATGCTGCTCTCTTGGGTATCTGAACTTCACACTGGGGATTCAGGTTTCTGAAGGAGGGAGCATGGTTATGCTAGATATTCCATTAGGTAGATAGGAAAGGCTGAGAAATGCAAGTATAGGGAAAGAGGAAAGGAAGGACTTTAATTTTTTATTCTTGGTCTAAATAAATCTGCTAATTTATTGTGTTTGTCCTATGAGGATGAGTGGTGAGCTCTTCACAATCTCCTTGCACTTGCCATCGTGGAAACTGGGATGGACATCTGACATCAGTGTCCAAGTGTCTGTACCTGAAACAGAGGTGCTTTGAGTGCTTCAATTCCTTAGGCCAGCTCAGTCATCACATGTATGACGTACTACTCGGGAATTTTTTAGCTTTTATGCATTTTTTCATATTTCCTTCCATGTGAAATCTGTCTCCACAATCTTTCAGAATATCCCCACACACTGTGCTGCATTTGGAGAAAAATATGGATGAATTCTTTCTTTAGGGAATTGCTGCCAAATTCAGAGTTGTGTTTTGGCCAGTCTGAAAGTGGGAAATAGAGAAGAGTGATCTTGAGAAAAACATGAAAAGGCTTGTGGGATTGACAAGGGGACAGAGAAACAACAGCAAGTTCCCTAGAATATGTTCTGGCTCTAGCCTGGGCAACATTTTTGCCAAACATTAGAGCCCTTGGATGCATTTTTATCTGCAGTCTGCATAGAGCAGATTGCTATTGTGTACAGTTCCAGTTTCAGTGAAAGTTGGAGAAAAAGTATGGTGGTGATCAAGGCATCTGTGGGGACCACCTAAAACCTTATTATACGCCAAATATTCCCATGTAGGTATATGATGGAAGCATTCATATCCTGAGGGGAAAAAGGTCTGGGCATGCCAGTCAGTTTCTAGGTACCAGAAACACAGGGCTTGCTTCAGAAAGGCGAGGACTGTTTTCCATTCTGCTCCCATGTGGCTTTTTGGTGCTTGTAAGAACATCTGGGACTGAACTGAAGAGAGAGGGGAGGGCCATGAGGAGGTCATGAGCTTTAGGGGATACTGCTGCAGAAAGCAGGTATTGTCAGATGCATGGTACTGACACTGGGGAGAGGGACTGATAATTACATTTGAGCCTCTGATAGTTTGGTAGAGAAAGACAAAGCTATGGAAGAAAAAAATTACCATTGATTTCACTGAAACAAATTTTCTCTTAAAGCTCCAGGCTGTGAACTTGTGGACATGCTTCTGCAGAAATAATCTAAGCAATCTCCTCACCACTCTCCCAAACTGAGTGTTTATAGAATGGCACGGGTGGAGAGTCTGTTCACAGCAATTATCTCTGCTTCAGCAACGAGAACCACAATTCCTCACACTCACTCTAAGTGCTATAATTATCTCTCAATACTTGGTGACTAATTCAAAGCCAAGCACTGTTAGATGCTGCCCAAGTAATATTTTAAGTATATTTTTAGAATGCATTTTTTTTTTGTTGGAAACAAAATTATTGAAATTCTGGTAGTTCTCACTACCTAGCTCTAATACACACTCTGGATACAAATTTTAATTCAATCTTAAGTCAATGAAAAAAGCTGTATTCTGGGAATATAAGCTGCATTTTCTATAATCAATAAGGGCACTTTGCATTTCAGTCATATATTAATCTGAAGAATTCATAAGTAGGTTGGTAATAAATCTCTGCCTAGAGCCTTTGTGAGAATAGATAATATGGCTGTTTCCTAAAGAGCTTAGATTAAGGCATGAAGATAAAAAATGGGAAGAGAAATTAGAATTCTTTACTCAATGAGTAAATAGTCCTTTTTTTCTTCATACTTTGCAGACAGTAGGGGTGTGAAATGCTAGCCTAAAAGGTAGTTTTTCCTTCTAAGTCCAACTAAAGCAAAAATAACATCTTGTAACAAAAACCTGAAGAATTTATAGTGTACAAGACAGCATATCAGGCCACAAATATCCTTCCACAGTTTATAAAAGCATCAGTGTAACACTTTCCTGCAGCAGAGACAACACCTTTATTTTCCCAGCATATATATATATTTTCCCCAGAGGATATCTAGGAGTCTGATATCCCTCAGCGAATACAAAAGAGCCAGAGTTTTTTCTGAATGCAGGCTGCAGGCATGCAGCCTTTAGCAGTTTACACTCCACTGAGAGCAAAATCATGCATCTCATATTCCTTGAGAGGACTTGCTCTGCTCTGACCCAGATGCAGGCCTTCTGTGGTCAGAAGAAATTTGCATCCAGATTCTGAAGCCCTGACAATACCCCATTTCAGACTATAGAAATAGCTTTTTACTTATCAGTTTTTTCTAGGTGCTTTGACATTGTTTGATGGATTCATAGCTTCTGGGGCATTCTTTCAGGGAAAATACAGTCATCTTGATTCAGTCTCTAACTATAAAGGCTGGAGGGTAAAGCACTATAAGTGAAAAATAAACACATTTTTTTCCAATAGGGGAAGATAATTTTGGAAGGTGGTTCCACTCATAAACTGTTCCACTGTTAAACATAAATTGTTTTCTTTTAAACCTCCAGTTTTACTGATCTTTCAAAGTCCAGAATCAAAAAGAGAAAGGATCATATAAATACCCTGGTTATTGTACTCTTCTGCATGCACTCTCAGCCACTGCAAGGATTCAATAAACATTTGCACTGAACCTATGGAATATTACTTTTATTTCAATTTTCAGGTCTTGCGTGAAAAGTCAAGTAAAGCATAAAATAAGAGCACTCACAATAAGAAAATGCAAAACTAATATATAATGGTATACAAAACCCGGAAAATTACGAAAAAAAATTAAAAGAAAATTAGATTAATTTTTTAAATTTAATATTTATGATGTAATACAAAAGTGAAAGGCTTACAGAAAGTAAGTTTTCTTTCTTAATATCTTGAAGTAATTTTATAAATGTATAGACTGTTTTGCAGAACTGAGTTGCTTAACCCTTATCATCATATTCTGAACATATTTAATTTCCTGTCTATGAAATTATCATCCATGTCTGGATCATAATTGATATGAAAGACTTTCTGTGAGTTACTTGTAGTGTTAGTCTTTAAATTCTCTAAAGTACTGGACATATAGCTATTTCTTTTGCCTAGCATTTATTTTATCTCCGTGTGCTCTGGAGAGGCTTACAAGCCAGCTAAAGGCTCTATCATGACAGACTGTAATCTAGAAGTCTGCATATTTGTGTGTATAATATATGTATAATATATATATGTGTGTGTGTAATATATGTATAATATATTTATATTTATATTTTTATTAGTTTATGTCTCATCTCGACCTGCTGCTGCCAGTAGTTTTGCATAGCTGCTTAGCTTGGATTTGCAGAGACCAATCAGATATATCCACATACTTATTCACACTGTTAAAGAAAATTCGTATTTCAGTCTTATATATTTCATTATCTCATGTTATTTGGTTTTCCCCATGCTCTTTCCCTACCTTTTACTTTTCAAATATATTGGGGAAATACAGAAATTTAGTGGCTTGTCATATAAACCTTAGCTTTTAAGCTTTCAAGCTGACTTCTTTTCCATTGCTTGCAATATCTGTAAATGTGCAAAATGGCAAGTATGATTCCATATAAACTAACTGCTGTATTTATTTATTTCAAATAAGCAGCACAGTCAGATATGAAGCAAGCAAGCAAACAAGTAGAGGCCTGAAGCTAGAGAGCTGCCTGGTTAGACACCTGTGCAGTGCACTTTAATACACATATTGGAAAATTACAACCTCATGCTTACAAGGTCACAAAGGAGCCCAGCATATTAAATTGAGTAAAATTTTAAGAAACACCTGGTAGAACGAGTCTTTATGCAAATTAATCTGTTCATGGATAAGGATCAGCTGGTATTCATCATCATCAATATTTCCAATTGCAGATTATCTGGGTGACAGTGTCAGGGATTTTTGAATTATTAACCCCTCAGATGCTGTATTACTCAGGAAGGGTGTAAATTACAACCCCATTTTGTCCAATATTCATTTTCTCAAGAATTTCTAGACAGATTTTTTTTTAATTTCACAAGTATGAAAATTTTTCTTTCCAACTCATTTCTCTTCTTCACCTGTCAGATTTACAAACTCCATCTGGAATCTGAAAAAAAGCAATCTGTTCATTTCTTCCACTCCCCTTTCTAATGAGGACTCTGCAGACAGAGCTAAGCTGACAGTGTGGATGATGTAGAAGGAAAGCTGTAGACCAGCTCAGCTCATTCTTCCATAACTATATTGATACTATAACACACAGAACTGAAAAAAAGAAAACAAAGTCTTTGTCTTTAATGGAAGTACATGTGTCTCCACAGCATTCAGGTGTGCATCCCAGATGCAGAGTAATAGAACAATAATATTACAATTTTGTTTTTCCTGACCATGAACTCTGCAGATTGGTTTATTATTTTACCCCATTTTATCACATTCTCAAGAAACTGACAAGCAATGAACCGTGAATTAATGTATTTCTTTATCTGCATCAAGAAGAAAATGTCTCTGTAGATCTGCAAGAACAATACAAGAAACACCACTGTAGGAGACTAGAATGTCTTTCTTCCTGGAAAAGGATACCCTTTTTCATTTCCCACAGAACATTGTTAGACCTGATTGCCCACAAAGCATTGTTAGACTCAATCTTGATTATTGAGATTATTGAGATTATTTCTACTGTGAGTAGAAATACACATTCAGTATCCAACTGTAGGGAAAAAAACAAATAAACAAACAAAAAAACAAACAAAAAAAGATCTGATTGATGAAATTGCAAAATAAATAGGAAAGGAAAGACTTCTGCCATCCTAAATGACAAGCTCATACAGCTAGCCTTTTTTGGGAAAGTGCCAGTTATCTCCCACATTCGTGACTGCAGTACTAACATTGAAAAAAACAGACATCAAAATCATGTAAATATAACCAACTTTCTGAGCTACAACAAGTATTAAACAGTTTCACATTCATTCATTTGAAAGCATATTGGAAAAATAAATCCAATCTGCACTGACATCTGTTATTTTGCAGTTTTTCAGTAATGCACTATAGCTAGAAAGTGGATTTTTTTTCCTTTCTGAAAACTGTAAATATTCTTTTCTTTATTAGAGAAAACAAAATAATTTACATGAGCAAGTTAAGAGGTACTCAGGGTCTACTTATGGTCCTACTCAGGGGTCTTTACTGTGTTTGGCATATACTTGTGGCTAGAATGAACATAATAGATCATAACAAATATATACAAATGTCTGACAATGAGAAAAATAATTAAGAAAAGATATTCATAATGAAGTTCTGTAGTCTGTAATTCCATTGTGTGAACAGGAATTATTTAGATACTATAGGCACAGAGAGGCAGGTAAAAGACATAATAGGAATTGTAGCAGGATATTACTTGACTCATATCAGTGAGTAATAAAAATAGTGTTAACATGCATTTTATTTTTCCATTTGCTTGACATATGTGCTAACGGATGGGGAAGGATTTCATATACCTTCATTAAATGACAGCTGTTCCCTGTTCCAATATGCCACACAAGCATTTAAACTCAACAGGGAGAACAGTGCCACCTTCTGAACCACCAGGATTGGGTGGTTCTGTTAAAAAAAAAAAAAAAATAGAAAGAAATGTAATATTTTTAATGATCTGCCAATATTTGTCTATAAAATGGAAGCTTTTGCCATTTCATGTTGAGAAATATTCCCATTAAAATTACTTCATATAGGAAAAAACCTGTTTTTTCTAGGAAAGTGGGAAATTGGATACATTAAAGAAAACAACAAACAAAAAAAACCTCCAGATAAAACAGAAAAAACCCCAACGTTTTATTTTTCCAGCATCAGAAGATTTTTTTTGTTATGTATTTTTGTTTATTTTTCTCTTTTTTTTCTGAGTAAAATGTACATTTGTGTATTTAGCTACTTATTTTCTTTTAACACCCCCATGCCCTCAAAATGTTGTCTGTAGATTTTAATTTTTAAGCCTATTTTCTTGGTCTACTTTGTATGCAGAAGAGAAGAGGCCCCAAATAGAAATTTTGGAAAATTTGGCTACTGTCTAAAACTGCTGCTTTGCATTTTTAAATTTGTCAATAACATAAAAGTATGCATCACAGGTATGTGCACTAGAAAGACTCTGAAACCAATTGCATTTTTTTCCTCTAATATCATATCAACTCTCTGTATTAGTGGATATAAACAGCTTTCAGTTATAAGTAATTCAATATCTTCTATGAACAAGGATTAATGTAGTATTACCTAACTTCTAATAGCCATTAAGTTGTAATTTAGTCATGAATCAATTGCAAATTTCTGGTGCTTGGTAATAGTTCTCTGCAGATTTCTTCCACAGCATTTAGCCTATTATGTAGACAAAAATAGTTCATAAAAAGCACATTTTAAGAAATTATTTGCCATTAGTTTCACTACAATAGATTAAAAGACATTCAAGTTCTAAAGATATATCCTATGGTTTTATTTAATGTCTAGAAAGTCAGCCCTCTTGGGGGTATTAAACTTGATTTGTTCAGATAAAAAATTATTCTTATATTCCATATAATTTAAGGGCTTAATTCACCACTTGAACAGCTTTGTCATACTGCAAATGACCTTTTTCAGCTCACAGCTTATTATGGTAGGTATTAAGAGAGGATAAAAACCAAAGGAAACAACTATTTGCAAACTCTCATGTTATTTATTATAAATGATCATTTCTATTTAATCATTTGGATTCCATTATCCAAGGAAATAGTTTTATTTCAGAAATATTAAAATAAAATCTGACTTGTTACAGAAATTAATAACATAATTCTTAAATATTTATACTTTAATTCCAAGAGACATTATAAATTTAAATGTAGTCAGCACAATTTTAAAAATAGTTTTATGACTAATCTACCTTCTTCATGTACACAAAATGCCCTTCATCCAATGTAATATAAAGCTCATTCAAAAATCTTTATTTTGAAATATTTTTCTTATAACTCATATTTTTACTGATTAAAGAAGTCAAGCCTTATTTTCTCAAGTTACATCTTAACTATTACTGCAAGATCAGACCAAAGTTACCTGTGTTTAGCAAAAGCCTTTGACAAATGGCTAGAATTCTGCAAATACGCACAATTCTTCCATTCTGACCTCCTCCCCCCACTTTTTTAACACAAAAAGTTTAGTCAGTTCAAGGAACACTGTAATTTCACTTACTGTTGTGTAACTGCCAGGGGAACAAGTTTTCATTACTCTCACCGAAAAATAAATGCAAGCCTTGATATAAAATTTCAAGGCCATTAGGGTTTTTTTTGTGAGAGAAGGCTGATCCAGCAAAGGGCCATACATCCAGTTTCCTCTCCTCTCTGTGCATTCAACCACCTTTGTATCTGATCCTCTCAGGCAGATGGGCACAGCTGCCAAGGCTGGTGCTCACAGGGCTGGCTCCCACAGGGTGGCTGAAGAATGGGGTCTACTGGGAGCAACAGAAAGATCTGGGTTTACCCAGCCTGGAGAAGGGAAAGCCTCTGGGGAGAGCCTAGTGCTGCCCACAAATCCCTGATGGGATGATAGATAGAAGAAGCAGTCAGACTCTCCTTGGTGGTGCACAGCAGTGGGATGAGAGGCAACAGGCACAGGCTGGACCATGAGAAACTCCATTTAGCTATAAAGAAATCATTTTACCAAGAAGATCAGGTTGGCCCCAGAGGTTGCAGACTCCTCAGTCTGCAAGGTGTTCAGGCCTGCACCTAGCCTGGAGAAACCTGGTAAAATTAGACCTGCTCTGAGAAGGGGGTTGGGATAAATGCTAATGGAGGTGCTTTTCAACCTACGGCTGACTTGGTGTGAGGAGTGACCAAATGACAGTAGTCAGAAGAATGAGGTGGATGGTTCCTTCCCTCCCTGGAAAGCAAACATTTGGATGAACAGCTTAGTTGTTCTGATATCAGTGTCAGTACCCGTTCCAGCAGCTATCCATTGCTCTTAAAAATTGCAAACATTTGTCAACCCTGGAAGAACTAAAATATACATGAACCACACATAGTTTCATGAATCTATCATTATTTCTTTCTATTAAAATGGGATTAATGAAAAATTATTAGGGCTTTAATTTTCCAAAATATGAAATTTAATTCCTGTGGTAGATTGGAAATTTAGTTCACAAACCCTAGATACTCTTTCCATTGCTTGTTTTTTTTTTTAATTGCAAGCTCCAAATTTTCTGTTTAGTACCTTGAAAACTATTCCTGCTCTGCTTTAGCATATCTATGCCCCAGCACCTTTATTCTCTATATATTTAAGCTTCAAACAGTACAATTTATATTGCAGCTGATATAGCTGTCTCCAAGACCAGGGGATAATTAGTTTCCAGAACTCCTGGGGGGCCAGGCTGCAGCTGTCCTTGTGTTGATGTTACAGCAAAGGACACAAAACCATTCCTCACCTACTCACTTGCAGACTTACATACTATGCATATTCAGCTGTAGGCAAGAGAGACTTGAAATATGACAATATTAAAAATGGTGCTAAACTGCCAAAAAGAGCTGATACAATTGTCTCTCCCAGCTTCATACATTATCAGAGAACAAGCTGTACAGGGAGAAGTTCACCACTCTTCTTAAAGGGCTACAATGCATCTTTAAATATGTGCATGGACATTATTTAATATGAGGAGGGCTTGTGCTTCAGAAGGTTGTTTTATTTTTAGCCTCAGCCTGAAATACATTGAAAGGAGGCTCCAACAGTATGGAAGCATTGTATATTTTCAAGTATTTTATGTCTTTTAAAACACAGCCTCCATAAAAAGAGGAATAGTACGCCCTCTGTGACTTCTTAAGAATAGGAAACTGAAACCAAGGTTTTATTTGAAATTCTCTTTTAAATTCTTAAAAATCTCAGTCATTCTACCAGCAGTAAAACACAGAGTAAAAGAAGTACTTCAGCTCCAGGAAGCCCCACAGCAAAGAGCATTCTGCATACAGCAGGATGAACTATAATGAGTCTAGACTAACCCACATTTTGGTGTAAATGGCCTAAGATAACACCTCACTAGCTCCTTTCTCTGTATGACCAGGTGTAGACTCCTAAGATGGGAATATCTTTGAATAGATGAAAATCATGGAATCCAGGCTCAAGTATAAGAAGGAAACCTGCAACATTGCAGAAAAGAAGTATAACTGTAAGACAAAAGTAAGATTATTATAGGTTATTTGTTCTGATCTTCACTGCATGTTTGTCTGATTTATTTGCCAATATAATCCTGCAACAAATAAATGTTGTTAATAAGATCTCAACCAGTCATTTTAGAAAATATTTGAACTAGCACAGTAATCTTATACCACAATCTGATTCTGGCACTTCTCACATGGGAATTTCTCAGCAGCCATTTCAGCAATTACAGATCACCACTTCCACCAGACAAGCTCTTCTCACTCCTTACCTGAATGTTCCCTGCTCTCAAGGCTCAGATGTGTCCAAAATTTTTTCATGTGTCAAAGCTGTGAATTGGATGAAGGACCAGATCTGACAGAAAATTATTCCTTTGCCTCTTCTCCTTCTTTCCATTTTTATCAGTGCAGCTCTCTTGCTGTACACTGTATAAGCAAACCCAATCATTTGTGCTGGTATAAGGATGGGAGGAATGAGAATAGGAGCATGTTTTTAGTGGTGGTAAGGAATGCTTTTTCCAGTATCTGTGCCAGCTTATGTTTGCTGAAAGTGCTTATGAACAACCTAGCCAACTCTTCAGTAAATTTGATCTAAAATTTAACTAGTGCTTTGGCTCTATTCTTATATACATATCCAGAAATATTTTGATCAAAAAACTTACGAATTATAAAACTCACCAAACTGATTAATAATATCAATATATTGCAACTACATATGTAGCATATGTTTTAATATACAGCAAGATTCAGAGAAAATATATGATGCGTAATTTGCCCTATTTTGCAATAACAACCAAATTCTTTGGAATTCTAGGGGCTTTATTGTCCTTGGAAAAAATATTTCTTTTCTGTCTGACATTACCTGCTGAACTTCCTCAAAGAATAACTGTTCCAGAGATACATCTCTTACTCCTCTTTTCAAGCCTCTAACCTCCTCAATTTCTGCTCTGTCAGCATCATTATTTCAGAGAGTTATTATTTTAGTCTTGAATAGTTATTCCAGTTTCAGAAGTGCTCTTTTCTATGTAATATGTCTTAAACCAGATGAAATAATAAAAAAAATTAAATTAAAAAAAGACAAAAATAGCTGCACTGTGGAAGCTTGCATCTAGCATTGCCAGTCCCCAAAGCTTTCTAACGCTGCTAAATTGTCTTACAGATCATTTTGGGTTCCAGATGGGGCTCTTTTTTTTTTTTTTTTTTTAAATTTACCTTTTATTGATTGTACTTCGAGGTTTTTCCCTGAATTAATGAGGACAAGATCCTTATTTTTTATGTCATGAAACCTGAGGCTCCAAGATAACAGATGCTAAGTGTTAGAGAATTAAAAAATCCCAAACCTGCTAGGTAATGTAGATGTCAAGGCCAATCACAAAACTGCCATTTTATTAACATATAGCTCTTATTATATCCAGGAAAAAAACCTACAAAATTTATGGTAACCAGCACAATTAATACAGAATTTCAGGTACCATCTGTCTGTGGCTCAATAGTTCTGCTTTCTTGGTAGCTCTATTTACAGTGCAACAAATGGTGTCCATTTACTGCAGCTACAGTTATGCTTGAATTTCTCTGTTCACTTTAACTCTTGAAAATTTGATCAAATCTGGGAAAACACCACCTTGGAATAGGGAAAAATTAGTTGTATCCCTTAGATAAGAGCACTGATTATCTTACAGCACAACTTACAATCATAGAGAGAAATGAGGTTCAAGAAGTGCTTGGACAACGCTTTCAGGCCCATGGTGTGATTCTTCAGGTTCTTCTGTGCAGGGCCAGGAGTAGGATTTGATGTTCCTTGTAGGTCCCTTCCACATAATCTTATCCTATGAATTTGTGATTCTATCAAGGTCATGTGATAGAGACTAAATTTCTAGATGTGTAAGAAAAAAGATAAATTATTAGCATTACAGGAGAAGGATTATTTATTTGAACTGAGTTGCTTTAAATTTTCCAGAATTCATATGCAGAATGAAGGTGTGAAGTTACATAGGCAAGAGGAGAGAAACAGTATGTTTTAATATTTGTCTTTGTTTCTTACTATTTGAATCTATTCTAATTGGCAATAAATTAAATTAATTTTCCACAAGTCAGTCACTGGTTAGTGATGCCCCCGTCTTTATCTTGTTACAGTCTTTCTTATCCTGTTTTCTCCTTCATCCTGCTGAGTAGGAGGGAATGAGCAACCAAGTGGGAGTTTGGCCTTTAGCCAAGGTTAACTCACCATGTTAAAACCAGTTGAACATAGCTTTCAACTTTTCTAACAGTTCTGCTTGTGGAGACCATCTGACTCATCATAGCTTCTTACAAAACCTTTGAGCAAATGCATCAGAGCATTAGAAATAAATCTCCAGGTTGTTGCACAACTACATTAAAATTTTCCCTAGAGTATTTATTGACACACTGAATATGTTGATTAATAAACTCCAGTTAGAACTAAAAATAAAGATTCAAAGATTGTTATCCTGAAATTTGCATCACTGTACATTTCCACAGAGAGTTTCTTTTGTAGACATGTACAATGGAAAGCTAGGTTTATGCATATGTATATTATAGTGATAATTCACTCATGGTGTTATTGCACATACTTTTCATGCATTTGTCCTCCATGAACAAATAAATGTTTTAGTTTAGAGAACTATGTTCAGTGCTGTGCAGAAATTGCTTGAAGAGGAAGCTGAATCAAAGAAAATTATATTCTGTTCTGGTTTCTGAACATAGACAATTCTTGAAAAAGAATTTTTCTGTAGGTATGGAATACTAAAGCTGATCTGAGATATCAGTGGAAAATGTTTATTTGCTGCTTGATCAGATAGTTTGGAACTGTGGTTGGTGCATGCAAACAAATTTGCATGAGATTATATTTGAAATTAATTATTAAAATCTGGGTTCTTAGTTTTTACAAAGCATTTTATTAGCTGCAGATATCTATGACCAATAAGGGAAGAATTGATTTGCTTTTCAGAATGAGAAGTGAAGAAGTAAAATTACACTTACATTTCTAGAGAGAATGCATTTGTATAGAAATTAAAGTAGGCTGATTTCTCTTTCTTTTGCACTTGGCATAGGAAAGCATGATGCAAAAGATAGGACTGGACATACTGGTTGTATTACACTGGCCAAGTCGTGTAATGTCACTTCTGTGCTCCACTACACAGTGGGATAAAAAATGTTCTGACATTTATTTCCAAAAAGAAATATATTAATTAATTGCTGTTATTAAAAACTTCTTTTGTGTGAAAATTGAACTAAACATAGGCTACAAATCTGCAAGCAGATAATGAAATTAAATATCTACCTTGTTCATTATCAGAATTCCTATTTATTTGCATAGTTTAAATGAGGCAAGGAACATACCTACAAAAAGCAATGAAGGAAACCTTTTCTGCAGCATGTTGGAAGCACGCTGCACAATCAACTCTCCTCCAAGTCTCATAGCAATGAAATATTGAATTGTCTGAAGGAATTGTCCAGTGATGAGCCAATAAACCCCTTGTGAGTAAAAGATCAAAGGAGGACCACAATGCTTAGAAATTTGCAGGAGCAGCTCCAGGCTCTGGGCTGTGTAATGCACTGGGGTGCTGCAGGGCAGACTGGGGGCTCTAGGCACAGTTGCATTCCACCCATCACCTTTTCAGGCATAGCTTCACACTGAACATGGAGAGGGGGAATTAGTAGACATGGACAGGATATGAGGGTATGAGGCCTAGAAGCTGTTGATCACATTTTTTACACACATAACTACACCTGAAGTCTAATCACAAGCTCTCACACATGTAAAGAAACTGCTGCATGAGAATCTGGTGTCACTGCTGGCCAGTAGCAACTTCAGGTAACAGAACTCATTGGGACGATAAAGGTTTCATCAAAGTTCAAAAGACTTCTTTGATTTCTCCTAAAATATTTATTCCACTGCTTATTTAACTAATTTAACTAACTATCCTGACTTTACTGTTACTATTGGTTCATAGACCTTATGAAAATGAGAGACCGAATACAGAATTCTATATGAACAGTGTTAGATAAAAGCATATTTCTTTGTGGCCCAACTGCAGCACTTTAATTTTAATATTTAAAATATTGCTGCATTCTTGTTTGTAAAATCAGATGTAGCAGCTACTGCCAAATTGGGTGTTCCCTGATGTGAGGTGTGACTGTAGGTCTGGTAACTCAGTAGGAAACAGCTTGAGGAAATACGAGCAATTTAAAAAGTAATTTAATTTTTTTTCCTGCACGGTGGGTCTCTAAAAGAAACAATTTAATCTGCACCAGTTAATCCTGTTTATTATCTCGCAAGAAAATTATGCTTTATTTCCTGCAAGTTTGATTCAGTTATGTACTAGAAGTAGTCTAGTGTGAGAAGCACCACTCCTTTGGTGATGACTTCTGAAGAAAGTATTATTATAGAAAATCTATTATGTTAAATAGAGACGTTTCCAGTCTGGGTCACTTTTCTT
>JAOTQZ010000248.1:32798626-32830508 GCA_026546895.1 Pogonocichla stellata
AACTTTTCATTGGTTTCCCGAGCTGTCCATCACCAAATCAGCTCTCTGATTGGTGCCAGCAGCTCACAGTGGAAAACTCCCAGAGACAGGAGAGTCCCTCCCACTCCCCAGTCTCATGGATCTTTCCCTGAGGCAAATCCACCCCTCCCCTTTAGCACGTGAAACCAACACAGTTATTAACATGGAGGTTCTTGTAGCTTCTTTGCTTCACATTAATTCTGCTTTTCATGATGAAGTCCAAACACTTTTATTTCTTGTAAAAATTATATAATAAAAGTCAAACAATATAGTAGAAATAGATTTCAAACTTGCTATACCGAATAATTTGGATAAATGTAGTAAAAATGTTCGCAAAATCAGCTATTTTTACCTAAAAGATTTAGATATTGTTAAATCAAAAAATTTTAATGGAAATATTGAAAAATCTTTAAATGAAATATTTAAATCAGCCGAATTACAGAACTTGTGACAAAACCTATAAGATAATGTTCTGTAAGATTTATTGCACCTTATCGACCAAAATATGTTATAATTTTCTTCTAATTTTGCTGCTGATTAGGAGCTGAACTCCAGGACTATTAAGAATGTTCAGCTATTTCTGTTATCTTTAGGATTAATTTATTGTCTGGAATGATGTCAGTGGTTTCATTGCTTACTTGCTTAGTGCATAGTCAGGAGAGCATGGAGAAAGGGTAAGAATACAGTAGCTGCAACTAGCAACTCCCCAGAAAGTTCTTCTGCATTTCTCCAGGGTTTTACAGCTCAGACATTCAAAAGCCAGAATTTCATCCTTTGTATCTAGTAGTCTTTAAAATTATTTTTTTTCCCATGAATGCAATTTTTGGCTTTTTGACTCTTAAACTTCTGACATCTACAATTGCTGGTGACAACTGAATTAGAAATTAAATTTTTTTGTCTCTAACCTTCTTTTACACTTTTGTGCATTTCTGTTCTTTTACACTGTTTTTGTATGTAAGGTTCATGACAATTTGTTTTTGTTCTTTCCTTTTTATTCTTGCTTTGACATACTTAGATATATTTTTTCCTTGTCCTTTTCAGCACTCAACTGTAACACATTTAACTTTTTTTACTACTTTTTTTCTCTAGACCTCCTTTTTTTTCCTGCTAGTAGCTGTTATCAGTTTCATTTCTCCAATAATTAACATATATATAGTGCTTTATAATTGTTTAAATATCCGTTTTCTTACCTGGATGAGTGGAAAAATCAAATCAATCCAGCAAAATAACAGGGGTCAGAACTGTACGCATTGGAGATTTGTGGTGCTCATCCAGTCATTACTGATTTTTGTCATGGCTGCAGAGATATTCCTCTTTGCAACCAGAGATATTTCCAGCTTGTGAGAACAGGGGTTTACTGTGTAAGACCTGACACAAGGCTTGTCCTGTGTCCTGTTAATGGCAATTGAGTCATCAAATGCAATGTATTGTCTTGTATTTTGATCATAATTTGAAGACACAGACACACAACATCCTGGTACCTGTGCCTACAGAGTTTCAAGTCCTGTGAAAAGTCTCTGAATTTGTAAAACTTTCCTTGATGATTGGTCTGTTGGACCTACAGCAAGTTTTCATTAACAAGAATGTTGCATAGATATTGAATGTGCATTGGACACATAAGAAAAAAAAAAAAGAAAAATTATGTTGAGACTTTGTGGTTGTATGTTTCCCAAAGAAACACTTTACTGATCTATAGAAATTCCTGAATTAACATAAATTTATTTTATACTTTAATAGGTGGTGAAAGGGCGTTGATACTTTCCTGAACTAAACTTAGTACAGCAGCAAGGAAAATTTTAAGGAAAATACAAACCATTTTATTAAAATTAAAGATGAAATTATCCAGTGAAAAGCATTTTTTTAGACAGTATGAGTTTAAAGTGTTTACAGTATAATGTGTTTGTACTGCAGTGTAACTATAAGCATCAGTAACCTCCAGTGCATCTGGCCCAACAAGATGGTATAAAATTTTAGTAATGCAGTTTGGTATTTTCTGAACAAGTCTTGGGGTTCTGAGTTTTATTCTAATCTTTGTTTTTTTTCAACAGGGGAAAATGTGAATTTTCAAGAACTGCTTTAGGATAGCATGGACAACACTTTTGACAGGAAATAGGAAATTAAATTAGAGGTGGAAGTTTAAATTGTAAGTTATTAATTTGATCAAACAAGACTACCACAAAATGCCTTCACCACTGGGAAGCAGTGTTGCTTTGTACTTGTCACATCATCTCTCATTTTGTCAGTCATTAAGTGTTATCAGTGCAACCTTTCACTTTCAACTTAAAAGGGATTAGTCTGAATAATTTGATAGCAGCAGCAAAAATTACCACTTTACCCCAAATAATTGTGAATATGTTGAACTAGGCAAAAGTTCTCTTTCTGTTGAAATCCCAAGGTGATTTCTCAGAGTACAAGATAACTTCCATAGCTGACATAACTGAAATTTTTCAGGCAGCTTCCTGTCTGCGTGCTTTTGGTCACAAGGACAGTCTTTGAGAATTTGAAGGATCTATACTACCATTACACAAGGTTAAATGTACTTAAAAAGAATAAGATTTTCCCTATTGTCAATTCTTAAATGAATAATAAATGTCACGTTCTTCTTCACAAACCTGTTCCTCAGGTGTAACATTAAGGAGCAGTCCTTGAAGACACTTTCAGACATATCAGAGAATACTTTCAGACAAGTCTGTATGAGATTCTATTCATATCTAGATAACTATTAATAGTGCACATACTGCTGTGTATTATCCTCAATTCATTATCAGCAGTGAAGTTTTTAGACTATTCTGCAGTTCTAAGGGATACTAATAAGCCATTGACTTTCACTCAGGAGCTTCTCACATAGAATGTTTTCTTTTTGATTTAGGTCACATCAACTACCTTTTAAATTTCAACAAACATGGCTGTAATTAGGAATGGTGATTAAAGTATTATTGAACACAATGCAAGAAAATTCATCACCTTCTGTTAGTTCTGATTTATCCAGGCATGTAAGCATGAAGTTAGCTTATCTGCATTTGGACTAGTGCTTGAATTTAACGGAGAAACAGCCAGACTTCCTTTACATTCCACAGCTATGAGAGACTGAAATGTTATTGTCAATGGCTTAATCATTGTTATGAGGGACAAAACTGCATAAAGAAGCTGCATCTACAAGGTTCAACCCCTAACTTAGAGGAATTCTGTAACATCTTTAAAAACTGTGCATGTGGACTCAGTGTAAGCGTATGCTGACTGCTCTGTAGAATGGCAGTGGGGCAAGCTGGCACTGAGTTCTCATTTTGGTAAATTGAGTGCTAATAAGATGAGTTAGAGATGAAAGAACTGCAGCAGTGGCTTCAAGAAAAATGCCACCTACACTGCAGCATATCATCTTGGTCTACATTGCAGTATAAACCCCAGGACTTTCATTTACCCCCTTCATGGTTCCACATGGAAGGCTATATATTTAGGCCTTTTGTGGCCAAAGTGGTATTCTCATCTCATGAACATGTTATTAAAGAGAGAAAAAATGAAAAATCAGCTTTTGCTTGAAAAAATGGTTAAACATTTAAGGTTATATCACAAACCACTCTGACCCAACCCGACTTTATCTAACCTAGTTTCTGCTGATTCTATCCATTATATACAGGTTCTATATAACAAATAACAATTGAAACATAGATCAGACACATAAATAACTGTGATAAATGAAGAAACTTTGTGGCATGTTATGCAGCAGTATTATGATCTTTAAAAGGAAATATTTTTGAAAGTACAGTGTTCTTCAAAATTTTTCTGCAACCAGCCCACATAACCAAAGGGGTATGTTTTCCTTTGTGATTCATACAGCAAGTCCCTTCAATATTACACTGGGCTAAGGCAAGTATCTCCCCTTCATGACATTTCTGCTTTATGACTCTATAAGGTCATTGTTATTCAGAATGTATTCTGCCTAAATCTTGGCTGAAAACAAGAATTTTGGTAAAAATTAAGCACAATACTGTTAGTGTTCCCTGCTACAGTGAATTTCACAGTTAGTTTAGAAGAAAAAACTACACATATTATTGCTGGAATTTTAAAAATCTATTTAAAATATATATTGGATATTTTTTAGCTCTAGTTCTTTATTCCTGTCTTGTAAAAGTGTGAAGAACTGTAAACCATTATCTAAATTTTAATTCATACAAGAACACATCAAGTATAAGGTCTCAAGGGGTGAATAGACTGACATCATCATCTGGTTAAAACAAGACCTGTCATGTACTATGGAGTCTGTCAAATTAGTATCATGAAAAGCTATTCATAAAAGCATACTCTATCACACATCAAGTAATTTTTTCATCATTGTTGTAGACAGTACAAAACTAAACTAGCTGAGTTGTAGAAACCTTTGATGTCTACACTTACATTCAATTCTTAGCACAGACATAACCCAGTGCAGCTGTCATTTTCCACAGTGCTGACGGTGATCTCTAAATATTCATTATGGAAGATATTTCCACCTTTCCTATATTCACAGAATCACAGAATGGGTCAGGTTGGAAGGGACTGCAGTGCATCATCTGCTCCAACCTCGCTGCTCGGGCAGGGTCATTGCACAGAGAGCACATGGCACAGGATTTGAATATCTGCAGAGAGACTCCACAGCCTCTCTGTGCAATCTGCTCCAGTGCTTAGTCACTTGCACAGTAAAGAGGTTCTTCCTCACATCCAGGTGGAACTTCCTGTGCATCAGTTTCTTCCTTTTGACTCATGTCCTAGTGGCTGGCATCACTGAGCAGGGCCTGGATCCATCTTCCTGGCACCCCTTCTTTAGATATTCATATGCATTAGTGAGATCCCATCTCAGTCAGCTCTTCTCCAGGCTGAACAGACCCAGCTGGGGAGGAAGAAAATTAGGTGAGGTCATACAATACAACCAGGAAACATAATGTAGAAGTAGCACTCCGTGTTACTTCTAGCAGTGCTTCATGACTATTTTCTGCCTCAAGATAAATGCCAGAAGGTCATATACTTTCTAATTTGTGAAGCTGTGACTAAGAGACATCTGAAGTTTTCCTACAATAACTTAAAGATGGAGGGAACTTGCTCTGGCTGATAGTGGTGTTAGCAAGAAAATTAGACCAAGGTAGAAAAAAAAAAAAAGAGATGGCTTATATTTCCCAGCAAATCTGAGAACAAGAGAACAATCTCTTCTTTGGTAATATAGCCTAGATATTGAAGCAATAAATTACTGGTGGGTATTTCCATAAACACCAGCTCAATTTGTTTCACTTGGTTAAGTACAGTTTAAAGCACTATAATGTATTAAGTTCCTCCTTAAAAAGAAATAATAAAGAAATAAATCAAAGACTACAATTTATGTATGAAAATGGACAATTGTCTGCCTCTAGCAGAGAATAGCAAATGGCTATACTATTGGTTTTTTGTGTCATCCACTACTTGAAGCTCTGAGCATCCCTTTGAAAAAATTTTAACATCAAATTCTCACTGGCATTTTTTTCTAAGGCAATTGGTGGAGATGCAGTCATAGATATTGCTTGTTAATATTGAGCAGTTTCCATTTGTTTGTGTCTATCAGTATAATTAACAATCAATACACTTTAGAAAGCTATGGTTTTTCTCATTTTAAAACACTGAAGTGTTGTTTCCAAACCACTATACTCTGCAGCTGCTATATCTGGAATATCTCCAATGCTAACGGAGCACATAAAAATAATATAATTTAAATCTAAAAAGTATGTCCTTTGAAAAAATATTTTGAGAAAATTATGGTTTCAACACTCTGAAGGAACATGCTGCCAAGCACTACTTATGTGATCAGACAGTGACAGTAATGGAAAATTAAAGAAATAATTCTGATGTCCCTTAACACTCGCTTGTTGATCAGGAAGGCTATCACTGTAAGATCAGACTATGAAAACTCACAAAAAATTGTTTAATAAACAATCTACCACATGAAATCTTGTTTTTATACTCTACAGATGACAGTAAAATATCAATATTTTTTCTCAAAATATTTACTAAATGAAACACATTATGTGCAAACACTCCATTTTTTATATATTAAATTGCTTTCATAAGTGAGTAGTTTGTTATAAATATTTTTCTATATTACATGCTGCTTGAGGCATGAAATCCTTACTACATCTTTTCTTGGCCATTGAAGGCCTCAATACTGTTCCAATCATACAGAGGTTACCATATACTAATATCAATGCCATGAACAAAGTAAATCCCAGGCTGCAGATCTACAAGCCAGATATTTATTTTAAAATGATGTGATAAGTGGCATAAAACAGCTGAGTCATCACCCAAGGCTCATCTTTATTTACTGGGATATGGAAGTCAAGAGCTTCTGATCTTTTCACAATCCCTTGGTCTTGGATTTCTTCTCTCTGGGGGTGACTGCTGCTGGCACGGGTTGTTCCTCTGGTTCAGCTCAATTTGAGCAGTCACAGTGCCTTGATCTGCTTTCCTCCTCCTTCCCCCGAGGTCACTGCCTTGGACCAGCAGTATCTGATAAGCAGTAGCCAGGGCCCAGCATGTTGCATAACTTTGCACCTGCATGGAATTGCTACTGAGATTTTCTTTCAGATATTTTGCCAACTTATAAGGGTCCTGTATTTGTCCATTTGCTCCAAACCATTAGACTAGAATACTTGTTATAAAGCTGGTCAATTTTCTTCCACATTCCGTGCCCATCATGACTACCCTGGGGCAGGTATCTGGACAACTTTCCTAGAAATCTCTGTCCTGACTCCAAACATGTTATAGACTGTACTGAGGAACCCTGGCAGACACAGCAACAAGAGCACATTTTCCTCAGCATCCTGTGGGAATTAAAAATTCTCAAACACTGTTGTAGGAGGCCTTAAGGAGGAGAAGGAGGTGAGACATTTGGAAAAAAAAATCCTCCCCTGCTTCCTCCACAGTCTGGGTAAGATTATTAAAGAATTCCCAGATGTAGCACCCAGGGCAGGTGCTACCCAGGAGGAAAACACTGAACACACATGCCAAATGACCCTCATTGCCCTTGCTGTTATTATGTTATAAGCTGATATCACACAGTACAGCAACAAAGCAATCCTGGTCTCCTCTTTTTTTTAACTCTGAAAAGTCACGAGGAGCACATACGGGAATATCTGCAGGGTTAGGTATCAACACCCACACGAACAGATTGAGCAACACTGTAACCAAGGAGCTCTCTTTTTATTACACAAATGCTCATGTCAGAACTGTTATCTCAACCCTCTCGTGCCCCACATTGGGCACTAATTGAATGGTGTTTAACATCAGCCGAAAGTTAAACTCCAATTAAGCCACTTCCCTTTCCCTCATCCTCTCCATAAAGAGGGACAAAGACAGAGCCTATGAAGTGAGATGATTTCTCTTAGTTTTCAGTGTCTTCTGCTGTTTTTAACTTTCAAAAGTTAAAGCATTCAGTAATAATGCCTTTCAGATGCTTTTATTTTTAGAAATGTGTAGAACATTTGCAAGTGAACTTAGCTGCTAGAGAATCACTAGCAATTACTTAGCCTTTCCACAGGGAGCAGTAAGGCCAGAGAAACTGAATTAGTGATCCTGCTTGTGACATGTGCTGAGCAAACTATTTTTCCTAGTATTATCGCAGCATTTGAAGTCCACCTAGATTTGTAAAAAATTATACTGCCTCTAAAACTGCAACCGCCCTGAAAACTTTGTGTTGCTTAAATTGTTTGCTAACCGCTCAAGGAACAATAATGTAGACAAATGTAGACAAAATCAACTGTTGACATAGAACAGTTTTTAACAGCATTATTGTTTTGTTAGTGCTTGATGGGTATAAACAAATGCAGAAGAAGTAAGGCAACTACTTTAAGTATACTGCTTGAGTTGATGGTTAAATTTTAGATATTATTGTGGTTTAACCAGCACAGATGATGATTATACACACAAAGCCCCCATATATGTTCACACAAGTAGCTATACATTTTCAGCTAGTAGATGTTTGGGATAATTAATTCTAAGTTTAAAAACACCACAGTGCAATAAATTTTACTTCCTAATATATTCAACATTGTGTTTGCGTTTACTGTACTGTTAGAAAGAAGAGAAAATTAAGATCTTGGAGAAAGCAAATACCTTACCCTTGACTTCTAACATGTTTAAAATGTCACAGTGCAACTGTAAGATTGTCTACAGAGACCACAGGGCAGCTGCTGAGGAGGTGAATCCCACAGATTTTTCCAGAAGTGGTTCTACAGAGATGACTCAAAGCATCTTGGTTCCAAGGAAGAAAACCATGATGCTGGCTAAGGGCTTTCTGCAGAAAATATTTGCCTTAGCAACTGAAAGTTCATTGCCTGAAAAAAAAGAATGACTGTTATAGTTATTTTCCTTGAATACAGATTTTGTAAAATGCATTGTAGCTTAAAATGAGCTTTGAGATGGTTTCAACATTCAATTACTACTTATTAAATTTACATTTCTTAAAAATGTAAATGTCTTAAAATAAAAATTAAGGGAGTGCAAATGAACAAATGCAGATCTTTTAAGAGCTTGGTAGCAATGCTAGTGATTGGCAGCAAGATCATGATAGCCATATAAATATAACGATTTCATTTGTATATCAAATTCGTGTGCTTTGGATTGAGTTTGAGAAATGAGAAGAATGAGAACACATTTACCTTTGATATATCTTACTGACTTTTTTTTCAATGTCTTTAGTGTATTTCAAATATGTGTTTCTTAAGGATCAATTATTTAATGATCTGTTTGATTTTCAGTCTGCAGTCAGGACTTAGTTCCAGTTATGTGATGCAGTCTTGAGCAACACAAAGGACCATCTATTCAACTGTTATATTAGGAAAAAAAAAGTTTTAAATTATTTATACATAGTAGGAGATTTCTCTTTACATTATGGAACCAGAAGTTTGATCTGTGGTCTAGCTCTAGATTTTTATTTACACACTGAAAACCCCCCAGTTTACTTATATCAAAGGCAAGAAGGTTAAGGGGACTTATTTAGTCCAGAATTACTTTTATAGTAGAAGATACTACTACTATTGAACTTCCTTTGTAGTATTCAAAGCATTTACAGATTTAATGGCAAAATTTTAAATTCCTGGAAGTTGAACTAGAAAGACAATTTAAATGACAAACTTGACATGGGTGGTGTAAAGGTGTGTAATTTGAACCCAACCAACACAACATTTTTAATTCAGAAGATCATAGACTCATAGAATGGTTTGGGCTGGAAGGGGACCCTGAAGCTCAACTACTTCTAACCTCCCCTGCTGTGGGCAAGGACACCTTCCACTAGACCAGGCTGCTCAGAGCCCCTTCCAGCCTGGCCTTAAACACCTCCAGGGATGGGGCACCCACAATTTACCTGGAAAACTGCTCCAGAGCCTCATCACTGGAGTTGTGGATGTAATTGACTTCAGCATCTTCATTCTGTTCTTCTCTGCTCTTGTTAACAGCACTTTCCTTCTTAATATCTGCTTATTTTGTGGTTGCAGAGAATAACTGAACCACACATCCTCACTGATTTCAGTTTGGATCAAAAATACTCAATTTAAATGTGTACACTCTGGATATCCAGTTTATTTCAGGCAATAAATTTTAATGAAGCCTACAAAATGCGATGAATATATATCTCAGGTAACGGGAGAAAGGTGCTCTTGGTTCTTGTGCTACCAATCTCATTCAGAACAGAGTTTGCTTTATAAAACAGATGAATATTTCAAGTTATTTAGGAATATTTACGAATTAAATGTTGTAAAACATAAAATACAATGACAGTGAAAGGACAGAGCATTATTTGTATGCAGATTTTTTTGTTTTCACAAGTCACTTTGATTTTTATTGTGTAGATAACAAATGTTGCTAAATTTTAATTTGCGTTGAAATTTCAGAATATATTAATGGAAAATAATTGTTCTGTCACTAATATGGTATGTCAAACTAAGTATTTAAATTTTCTGAAGTCTCAGAATAGTAATATCTTTGTGAAATTGTCTTTTTTCCCTGTAATTTTTAGTGCAAGTAATTTGAGAACGATGACTGCATAAAGAAATTAGCTAGTGTAAGGAATTAATACAAATTAATACAAAGCTGGATTTTAATTTCCTCACTTTATAGATTGCCTTCAATAGGCCTACTCAGAATGAAAAATGTTTGGTATCAGAAACACTACCACAATGAATTCATGTGTGTTCTACTTGTACAGTATCTTCTATTAGACATGGTGTATGAAATTCTGATTTCTCTTTCTTACCATGTGCTATAGAAAAGAAATTGAAAAATATAGGTAACACTAAGTGTTCTCTGCAGACTGATATTATTTTTTAGCTCTGAGCAAATAGAATGTCTTGTTCTACCCTGAAGAAACTTTCTTTTTGCATTAGTTGATACTGTAAACCAATGATTTCTGTTCAGACAAACTGCCGAAAAATGTGGGATTTTTCTGACCAAGTGCTCACAGTAGAACAGAAGCAAAAGTTGAATCAGCCTTTAGCTAGTTTGAAAAGATTGTATAAGTAATTTGCCTTTTTTGTCGTATAGCATTTTTAACAAATGATCTGATATTTTTAAAATCACCTACTAAATATCCACAGATTTTGAACACATACTAGAGTATTGTAACAGAATATTATTTTTGGTCAAATGAATTTTTGGTGGCACTGATTAATTCTCCAGATAGCTAGAATAATTTCCTCTTTGGTGTTCTACTCACATGGGCAAAACGAATCAATCATGTGTATGCCTAAATCCTGTAATTTTAATAATCTTAATAACATTCTGCTATTACGGTGTAGCAGATTGTCTGCTGTTATGATATCCATCAACAGCTTAAGAAGTAATCTAACTTTTGAATTACTGAGATTTTGAAACTGACAAATACAGTCTTGTAATTCACCTATCAGAGCTTATCCTCTGTACTTTTATTACATTAAATGCCTCTGAACTGGTTCTTCACCTTTATTCTATTCATACAGCAAAATAAGGTGTCACATTCAGAAACCATATGATGAACTGGCTGCAAACCCCATCCCAATCTCCCTGTGCTTTGTGGGGAGATGAGGTGGTGAAACATTGGGAACAAGGTTGGACATGTGATGGAAGGAGGGTGTGGGGAAGGTGGTTTTAGGATTTGTTTTACTTTTCATTATCCTGCTTTAATTTTGATTGGCAATAAATTCAACTAATTTGCCCAGGTAAAGTCAATTATGCCCATGACAGTATTTGGTGAGTGCCCTCTCTCAGACCTTAACTCATGAACCTTTCATTATATTTTTTATCTTCCCTGTCCAGTGGAGGAGGGAGTGATAGAGAAGCTTTGGTGGGTACCTGGCATTCAGCCAGGGTCAAGCCACCACAGAGACAAGGTAATGACAAATGTAGAAAATATAGAGAAGATATACGTGCTTAGAATGGATTTACAGAGAAGCTAAACACACTGGGGTTCAAAGCTGCTTAGCTTGAACTGCTCTTCTGTCCTTTAATACTGACCTTACTGGATTTGAAATCATTATTGTCACTTGTTCTTTTACATTATCTCATATACCTGATCTCCCAGTCAACAAAGCTTCTAATGTATAAATAGCAAAATGCATTTGAAGTTTCAGTGCTTGAAATGAAATGTCAATTTGATTATCTGTGTAAGTATCAGGTGAAATAAATGCAGAAAGGCAGCAGTGAAAATGTTTAGTAGATTATTTGACCCATGCTTAAAGATAGGCACATGTGTCCAATTTTGTTGAATTGAACATAAAGATTATATCAGCATTTAAAGGCAGATTGTTCCATGTGAAATAGCTTGATTTTCTGTAGTAAGCAGTCTCAATTCAATGTTCTAGGAATAAAATGAAAAGCCCAGTTCAAGAGAGTGCTAGTTAAAATAAGTTTGATATTGTTCCTACTTTGCAAAACAGTATCTGTAAAAGTGGTATTTTAATAATTAAGTATCCATTACTCCACCTGGATAAACTCTCAGAATGCTTTCTTTTCCACTTTTTAGGCATTTTCTTTTGTACTCCTATTGCCGTCACAAACTTTAGCTTTTCAACAGGCACTCCGCCTTCCCCCACATACTTTTTCATTCTAGCTGGAAGATTATTTCATACCAAGGAGTTAGTGATCCACAAAAGTTAACCCCAAGTATGTCCAGGCCCGTGCTGTACACACTGTCCACCCAGAACACCCTTGTGTGGTGTGGCACAAGCCCTTGGCCACAGGATGACCTCAGCTGGATGTGAGTGCAATATCTGTGTGGCCTTGCCTTTAGCTGAAAATACAGCAAGAGGTTCTTCTGTGGCCATCGCTTCTCTTTGACTGAAATGATAGACTGAGTCACTCCCTTGCAAGAAAATCCAATTATAGCTCAAATGATCAAAAGAGGAACCTCTCTTCCTTGGACAGGGTCTGCATTGCATGCTGCATGTGGGTTGTCAGCAATGAAGGGAATGTAACATTATCTGTGTTATTCTTTTTTTATAATTTTAATTGTAATAAATGACATTTTGAATGATACCTTACAGAGCCTGAGTGACTTTCTTCTGGGGACCATAATGGACCAGCACCTCCTGTTGCAGAACACCCTGTAAAACAATTATTCTATTTGCTTTTTTTCCCAAGGTTATCCTAATGGATTAAATTATTGTCATGACTTAATTCCAGCTGGCAACTAAGTAACACATGGCTGCTCACCCACTCACTCACTCACTCACTCACTCTCTGCTCTCCCCACACCCGGTGGGAAGGAAAACTGGAAGGAAAAGGTGAACTAAGAACAATTTAATAATTGAAACAAAATATAAAATGTGACAATAAAAATTGGATACTACTACTACAAATTTTAATGTGAAGAAGGAGGAGGAAAAAAATGGAAGAGATACATGTGATATGCAACAATATTGCTCACCAACACACTGACTGATGTCCCTCTGGTCCCCAAGCAGTGATTGGTGGTTCCCAGCCAACTCCCTCCAGTATATACTGGGCATGATGTTCTATTGTATACAGAACACCCCTTTGCCCAGTTCAGTCACCTGTTCTGGCTGTGCTCCCTCCCAAGCTACCTGTGCACCTCCTTACTAGCACAGAATGGGAAAATTAAAGTTCTTGACTTAGGGGAAGCCCTACTTTGCAACAACTGAACCATCAACATGCTATCAACATTATTTTCATATTTAATCCAAACCACAGCACTGCACCAGCTATCAATAAGAAGAAAACTAACTCTATTCCATGTAAAACCAGGACAACCATAAGGAATTATTTTAAAAATAGATGTAGTTGGAGTGTGCCGATTGCTTAAAGGGCAATTTAAGTGTTAGATAATTTTTTTTTTACTTCTGAAAAGCAGTAAGGCAGTAAGGAAGAAGGAGATCCCACACCACTTCTTTTGGAATGGACACACAACTTACTTCAATGTGTAACATGTATTTCCACAAAAAAAAAAAAAAAAAAAAAAAGGAAAACTGTGTGATAAGGCTTGTCTATATTTCATCTCTTCCCATTTAAGTGCTGGGAAATACTGAGAAATATCCAGGATTGTGGCTATTCTTATAAGAAACTAACTCAGCCTACAGTGGTTATTACAGCCCACTTCAGCTTTCCTAGTTGAGAGAACAATGTCCAGTGCCCCAGGAAGGGTCTGGGCTTTCACACTTGTATCAGTCACATGGAAGACTGGAAATCTGTCCCTTCTCAGGTCAGCAGTAAAGTCCATGACATGCATATTTTCCATGGTGTTCTGCTGTGAACTTGCAATTCTGTGCTGAGGCTACAACTCCCCTGCATCCAAGTAACTCTCAGAATTTGTCTTTTCTTATTAATAGGCTGTCTAGAGGGTTTTGTTCTCTTCTTTGCTTAGTGAGTTTTGCAGGAAAGAAATTAACTGAGAACATTTTTAAATCAAATGTGGTAATTGTGCATAACTGGCAACCTTTTGAGAATATGCAAAGAGGAATTTCCAGCCATATTTACAGTCTTCTAGTGTTAGAAAAGGACAAAGTAGTCACAGCTGATGCTATTTTTAGATCAGGCCTCGTAGAGTGTACTGCAGAGCTGAGACTGACACAAACTGAAGAATAATTACAATCAAGCTCATGAAATTTTAATACAGAAGTGACTGCATTATTTAGAACATTAATGTGGTTTCAGCAAAAAGTAATTACTGATTATCTGTTGCCAGAGACATTGTTTGCTGTCTAACTCTAGAGGTGCTGTTTATGTATGAAATAATACAAATAGTTTCAAATATTTTAAGTAAGCCTACAGTAAATATTTTCTGTGTGCTTCAACTGCCTTTGGTTGAAGAAACTGGACTGGTACCAAACAGAATACATGTAATTTCTCCTTAATTATGGTGAATCATATTTCTTTCAGTTTTCTAGAGTGATTTACATAGCAAAATTTACCCCATTATAACAAATTCCTCCACAGCTCTGTTAGCATGTCAAGCTGAGAAAAATCTTGGGCTGCTCAATGAGGCTGTATCAGCAGTAAAAAAAATATAGCCTTTCCCACTTTAAAGTTTTTGGTCAATAGAAAGGTGAAGAAAATATGTGCTTCCTCAATTTTGTGTGCTGCAATAACATCCAAAGCACAGCAAGAGATGTAAAAGTTTGAAAGAAGCGCAGCTAGTCCATGTGCTCAGTATGGGGTTGCATGGTGAGGGAGGGAGAAAAGGGTGGTGCAGAGTTCCTTCTTCACCTTAACAAGAACTTCCAACAACAGATGATACAATAAAATAGCTGTTTTATTAACATAGAATGCAAATACAGATTGTGAACAAATCTTCCCATATAGGAGAAACCCATTTGCACAAAGCATCAGATAAACCCTGCATGGCTCTCCCATGATATGCTGCACAGGTCCTCTCCATGGAGAGAAATCCCTCCTTTTGGCCATGTGAGCTCTTATATAAAATCTTCATACAAGAAGGCAATTCTTTTCATAAATGATGTTTGTATGAGAGTGTGTTACTGCACTTTTAAATAAATCAAGGTAAACTTGAAACAAAAGCAAGACCATACATATTCAGGTCCCTATGCTTACCTTCAAGTTATTTCAAGAAGTTAACAGTTAAATAGGACAAATGTAAGGTTATTGTTTTATTTTATATTCTTGCTTGAACTGGCAGCTAAAACTCTGGGGAAACCCTAAAGGTGTGTGCAGGTAGCACACTTCCCAGGAACTACCCCCAGCACCCACAGTAAAGCTCCTGCACCAGGCTTCTGGGACATGAAACTCTACGTTGCTGCATTACTACTACCTTCAGCTTAAACATCACAAAATGAACTTCTATATTTTTAGTAAATATTTGTGTGTGTGCCTGACCCAGGTCCGAGTACTGTACTGCAGCTTGTGTTCTATACACTAGACAGCTTCTAGATCAGAATCTAGACCTTTCTTATCTTCCTTTTCAATTGTTTTTCACTAACAGTATTAATAGTCTAATGGAAAGAATGAAGAATTATGACAACAAAAAGATTGAAAAAATCACAATGTCTTTTAGAGCTTGTTGAAAACATTGCATTGGAAAGGTTTCTGTTAGAAAATCCTGATTTAGTAATTAAAAAACTTTCCAAGGAACATATTGATTCTGGTAAAGTTAGAAATAAATTTAGCTGATTGCTGTTGGAAATCCATTTTGATTCCTGATTAGTTCTAATGTCAGTAACATTCTGACTTCCTTAAATTATGCATTACTTTATTTTCATAGCGGCCTAACTGCATGCAATTTATTATTGCAAGTGGTTTTTATTTTCAGATAGTGTAGACTAAATGTGTGTAGTAAAGCAGTTCAGAGAGGATTTCCAGTTTTTCACCTTTTATTCAGGAAGTGTCCTACCATTTCTGTTTTATTTAGCATTGAAAGGAAATTTTTTCTTAATACTACTTCAGCTGCATCGATCTTCATTAAATAGATCTGTAACAACACAATAGCAAACCTTAGAAAAATCCCTGCCTTTCAATAGAGATGATTTTTTATATATTTTGATTTTTTAGTGCCACATTGATTTCTTAAAATGTGACAGGCAGGAATTTTTGACTGAAACTTACCTTAAACGCTGATTTACCTTTCACTATGGGCTTTGATGCTGTTTTAGATATCCAAACAAGAATAGTAGTGTTCTCAAGCCAAAAAAGATTGGCTAACACAAAGCATTCCCTGAGCCCAGTGTTTGTCCTCTTTTTTGTTTGAAAACATTTACTGTGAGCAGGTAAAACATACATTAAGGATGATTTGAAGTTGTAGAGAATATAAACAAGAAAGGAAAGTGAAGAAGAAACAAGATGAAGAGCCTGCGATCTGTTATTCATCTTATTGCAATCCATGCCCTGTAAAGCAACCTGCATTATGTAAAGCTGCTATGGAGCATAACAGGTGATAGTTCCACAGAGCCCTTCAGTGAGTTTAATGTACACTTACTTACTAAAAGGTGTTATAAATTATGAGACCAAAGTTCATCACTAACTACTCGTCAGATTACGGCATTAAAATATTACGAAATTAGTAGACCCATAAAAATTTAAACTGGCCAATAATGATTTGGAGTAGCTGCAGATTCACCAGCAGAGCTGATCCAGCCCCTGCCAAGCCTTGTTTTCATAACGTTTCATTGTGCTAATACACCAGTTTTTACATCTGCGTGTAACAGTCAGGGAACATTTCTGTTTCTGGTGAGAAAAATTACCTGATGAGGGAAAAAAAAAATTCCCTGAATGTGTTTATCATGAGGGCTTACAAATAGTTCCAGAAAAACACAGAAAGCTAGGCTTTATTAAATTATCTTTTCTGGGAAAAAGCCCTAACCCTCATGTCTGCAACATTAGAGCAGAAATATTCTGTTAGGATTTGACTCTAACATAACTCCTCCCTTCTGATTTTGCTTTGTAAACTCTCACAGTCATATTATTTGTCTTGTGAGTCTTAAGAAGCCCTTGGATTCATTAACAGATTATCAGATTTTCTTTATTAGAAAGATATTTTCTCAGTTCTCCTGTCTTTAGAAACTTTGGCTTGACTGAACAATACTGAATCCTTAGTGTAACACTGAAAAATAAAAGACTATTCAAAAACTCCTTTAAAACTGCCTGGGTATTTCTGGACATTTGGAGCTGGCAATACTGCTGATGCTCATATATGGGTGAACAGTTAGGTCAGAGCTATTTTATGGACTTGTTACTATGAGAGATTGATACCACCTGGAGAGTTTCTTTCTGCCAACTTTTCATTGACAGCACAACCTGACAGGAATAAAGGTGTAAAGCGTCATTCGTCATTGTAGCCAATTTAATAAAAAAACCTGTCAAATCTTTACTGAATGGAAAACTCCACTGTCACACACTCTGTAATAAAAATATTGCTTTTTAAAATAGCAGAATGTTAATGTAATACAATGACATTTGCAATCTGTTGAATTTTTTTAATCTTTGTGTTGCCTGAAGAAATCAAAAGGTAATATTACCAAACAGGTTATATTTCTTTAAGAAGAAGTCTATGCCTCAGTGGGGGAAGACATTGGAAAATTCTTCTAACTTTAGCACAATAGTATATAACCCCTATATTCGTTTAATGCTTAGTTTTGTACCCTACAGAGTTTAGCACAAATACCAGAGATTAATGTGGCCTTGGGTTAACTCCCTGCATCTGTTACTAATGAGTCTTGTGCCAGCTAATGCTTCTTTATTAACTTATATTAGTGATTGAGATATACTAGAAAAGTGTTCATTTTGAGAACAGAGACAGAGTGCTGAAGTAAAGAATGATGATAACCTGACCACTTATTTGAGACACCCTCTAGGAAAGAAGATTCTTCAGAAGAGCTGGGACCTTAAAAGGGAATTTTGAGAAAAGAGGTGCTCCCAAAATACCACCAAAGACCTCATATCCTGCAGAAAGCTGTAACTCCTTTCTAGCTATTTACTGTGGTCAGTTTCTAAGAAGGGGCTAGGCTCTGCATAGGACAGGACAAAGCATTCAAAAGAGGCCCTTTGCCTTTCTCAGGGTTCGTAGTTTATTTCATGGTGCTCCAGGAGCAAAGAGGAAGAAGGAACTGGGTAGTGGCTTTTTCTAGGAAAAAGGCAGGAAGGAAGCATTGGCCTCATGCCAATAAAATAAAAACAGAGGGGAAGGGTTATACTATGGGACACTTACAGGGATTTTAGGACAAACTATTCCTTATACCTCTTGGATATTGGATTACAACAATATCCAAATAAGTTCACAGAAATAATTAGCCTATATGCATGTATTCAGGAAATGTGATGAATATGTAACAGAAATGTGATGAATATGTATTATCTTCAGGAATGTAATCTGTCCTGTTAAGTTGCTGGGCATGCACGCTTCAATTCTGTAGAAAACAATATGATTAGTTCTATCTTTGTGTTTTATATTTCAATTTAGTCCTTAATATTTTTTTTCAATTATGAAAGCTGGTATCTATTTTAATGTTGAGTGAATAAGATTTTCAGAACCCAAATATGTGGAGTTCTAACATACCAGAAGCAGAATAATATCTCAGAAACTTTTTCCTGCAGCCATTGAAGATCAAGTGATACCACAGCCTTTTGAAAAAAGAAGGCTGAGGAGGCAGACAAATGAATCTTGACACAGGACAGAATGAAAAAGGAAAAGGTTTTGAAGAAGTAAAAGAAAAATATTTTAATATCTTAGATGAAACTGAGCAGAAAAGGTTCTCTCTTTATACTTCATATTTCGTAGACTTGTGTTGAGCTGATGACCAGATGTTCCGTAGTCATGGAAGACAGTCTCTTAAAAAAATGCTCAAGAACTGTGAAGACAATGAATACACATTGTTCTTGGTCGTGTATAGATCTGTATAGTACATTTGTATGAAAGAACACTGCAGCTATATTTTCATGTTGTGATTTTGACCTCCACACATAGAACTTTAAAGCGCCTAATAACTGCACAAGCACACAATTAAGCAAATCCACAAAGATGTTTTCTTTGTAGTATCAGGTACAGACTTGAAGTTGGATAGGTGAATCTGATCTTCAAGCCAAAGGCCCTGTGTTTAATGTGGAATATTCACATTTAACCATGTTAGAAAGGAACTTCTGACATGGTGTTCCAAGAAACTCAGGGCATGCAGAAGGCTGGGCTTTGTGAAAGAAGGGAAAGCTGAAAGCAGATGGAGTTCTTTGGATGAAACTCAAATGATACAGATGATTGACTAATTTGCAAAAAAGTTTTCACTGAATAGCTTATGTTGATCCCTGTCATTTCATCTTTCTTAAAGAACTGGTTTTTTGGCTACAGTTATGTTTAGTAACATTAGCATTTTATCTTCTTTTGTAATGTTTTGGAAATAGAGATTAAAAAATGGAAAACCTCCTGTACTCTTCTACTAAAATCAAATGTAAGTTTGCGTGTGTTTTTGTTTCTAACGAAACCTTTACTCCAGAATAAAAAAATCCAAAACTCTCTAGGAAATGCAGAAGACATTTTCAACTATTTTCTGACAGCTATAAACTGTAATACTCTTTGTCAAAGAACAAAAATTGTTATAAGTGACTAGCTTATGTTGAATTCATACTTACAGAAGGAAAAAAGATTTATTCATACAAGTTGCTATATAAAGGATTTATTATGATCATACCCCATGAACTTCTGGGATCTTAGGAATACTTTCTGTCCTAGGCAATTGAAAATGAGAGATTTCTGCAAAAGAAGTCGCAAAATGAAGAAGGGAAGGGATGCTGGGACATGATATCTCAAGTGTATGATTTCAGGAGGTATTCAAATATGCTAAAAACACCTACCCATTTAGGACATTTAAATAAAGTACTGGAGGATACACTGTTTTTCTACGGATCAAATCTATTTCACATTTATGGCTTTGCTCCACAAATTTACCTTGCATTGGTGACTAATACGTTATTGCCACACTAGATTCCATTGGAAAGAGTTTAGAGTTTATATACAATATTTTTCATTTACATCAGGATTCAGCTTGTTTTAAACCTCAGCAATAACCCCAAAATGATGCAGACACATCATGACTATTTTCCCTTTCCTAGCTACTGGAACAAAAGTATGGTTCAATAAGCCTCAGCTGTAGATTAGGAAAGAAAATATATTTGAATACAATTCTCATTGCTGTAGTTAGAAATGCAAATTGAGACACTCTAATTATGGTTCCCATATTACACTGACTTGGTAATGATAATTTAATGGTTTTTAAAAATCAAATGAATATTAATAAATCATGACTTATTCTTGCTGACACCATTAGGTATCAAACAGCTGCTTTCAGTATCATTATTGTTCTTCTGCAATGATTTATAATCAAAAGTCAAATGTACAATCTGCCTTCCCCCCAGGTCAGGGTCCCCTCTGTATATACACATAACTTGATAAAAGAGAGTAAACCTTATCAATGGCACTTGAATAAATCAATGCTTTCCAGTTGTTATGGTGCTATGTCTTGTGGCATTCCTTACTTGCAGCACAAAATCTTCATTGCATACTGATGTTCACTGGCATACCAAGACCAGCTTTTCTGTTGTTGGATGAGGAAAGAGTTCCACAATTTCTTTTTTCTGTTTTCAATGTAGTTGATTAAACTGACAGAGTAATTTTAAAGTGGATCTGGCATGTTGACAATAACCATTTCAATGGAGAAGCACTCCTCTCATGATTAATTTATGTTGTAGTAACTTTCATTATTACAATTATATGTCACTGTAAGTTAATACCAGAAATAGTTTGGACTTGTTATTGAAAATACATGATCTACTTAATTTCCTAGCTCATCCAAAAATTATACGCTGTGATATAGTCCAAATCTTTCTCTCATTGAATTCCACCTGACAACAATACAATTAGACCTGAGATACTAAGAAAGTTTAAAATCTAATATGTTTTGTAGAAAATAAAAGAGATTCAGGTTGTGCCCTCCTTCCTCTTAGACAAGCTTCAAAAGACCTGAGAGAGTTAAAGGCAGTTCACTTATGATAAAAATAAGAAAAATAATTTAATCTAGAGCTCACAGGTGAAATATTAAAACAAGCAGTATAAAATGGGCTGTGGTACGTAAAAATATGTTGTTTAAACATCAGAAAAAAATTATCCTGGTATCTAGCATAGATTGAAACCATAGATATTGACTTGCCAGAAAGTTCCAAATAAAGCTAAAGGACTGGGATGAGTCCTGTTAGAAAAGACTTAGGTTAAAATTTAATAAAGCAGTGTTTCAGCTTGTTTTAGAGAATTCATATTTCAACTACGGCTTTTTTTCTAGGGACAAAAAATACATAGTGAAAACATCTCAAGCTTTTGTGAAGAAAAGGTAAAAACCTGAGGACTGCAATCTAGCGTGCAAATTCTTTCACAGAAGAACCCTGTGAATCAGAATATATTGCTCCACCCTTAGAAGGAGTAATACCTTTTTTAGTAAGATTAAAGATGTGATGCATGTACCACAAGGGTTTCAGGATACAGAAATAGTTTCTTAGCTTGAGGAAAAAATCTGGCCTCATTTCTTTCCCATGATATTCTATACAAGAATTTTGGAGGGATTGGGGTGGGTGTTGGGGAAAGGGGTAAGATTAATATACATAAAGTATAGAAATTTCTTTCAAAGTTAGGCTGGTACTATGATATCACAATGCCAGACTTCAAAATTCCTGATTTGTATAAAAAGATGGGGAGAGTTTCAGCCTGGTACAGTAATACAAATGTGCTCTTTTCCTAGGAATGTCATTAACACATTGCATTGTCACAAACGACACCTATCTCAAACAAGTTACATAAATAAATAAGAAATAAGTAAATAAAAAGTTTTACACATCTTTCATGTAAAACATGATGAATTAAATTACGATTAAAAAAACCCCTAAAAATAAAATTAAAAAATAAATTAACAGAATTAAATTGATGAAATGCTTTTAGGAATGCTTTGTACCAAAGTCCTTATTGATCCCTGTTGCTAACTGTGAGATTTTACTCTAATGGGATCTAAAGGACATTACCTCACCTGGGAGTACCATTTTGGGTTGCCTGATATGGCTTAGCCTATCTTGAGGGACAGCCTTGAAATCTGTAAGAAATGTCAATGTAACTCTAGCTTTTCATTGACATAATACCTCATGTATTTCTCAGAAATATATATTATTCCTATAATGAAAGTTCTAAAATTAAGATATTTTGGTTTTTTTGCAAATTTTGTGATTGATGATTTTTTATTTTGCTTCATATCGGTTTACTAAATGGAAAAAAAAAAAAGAAGGCTACTGGAAGAGAGAGTTAGTGTCTTTTCACCCAGGCTTGTAATTCTTAATATCAAATATTTTACTGAAGTGGTTCTGAAATGAATGTTCTCTCTAAGCCAAACCTTGTATTTGAATTTTAGAAGAGTCACTTTGACTGTAAAATATACATGCTCTTTTTCACTGGATTAATTATGTATTCTCAATAGTCAGCATTGATTTTCTCAGTACTCTTAATATTTAGTACTCAGTCACTTTTCTGCTGAAATTAGATTCTGCATAATTTTACACTCAGTGTTTCTTTTATTGGATTTGACCAATTTATCACTGTCCTTTCTCACTGTAGTGCAAATAACTTTTAGCTGCATACGGGCTGGGAATGATTATTAATCTATTCACTTGCCACTGTTAGAAGCAACCATTGTAACTGAATTCAAAAATAAAAAAGGTTACAAAATTTTAATAGAATTATTATTTTCGGCCAAACTAATTTGGAAGGAAAAAACATGTAATCTTTACGGTAAGTCTGCTAAAAGACATATCTAGGAAACCTGCTTTGCACCAGAAAAAATAAAAGCTTCTGTTTGCAAACTACATTATTTGGACAGACTTTTTTTTATTTTATATTATCATTACCATTTTTCCTTTTCTTCATGATATTTTAGTAGAAAATGCATTTAGTAAATATCATATCACATTACATCCTATGATGGAGCATGTCATGGCAGTTGAGCAGAATTTAAATATTCTAGTTTCTTTTCTGTCTACTTAATTTAAAAAATGAAAGGCAGATGTCGCATAGAATATGATTAAATATTTTTTCAGAAGTATATTTGGTACAAATTTGGGACCAAATTATTTTAAAACATGAATACTTTCCTCAAAGGAAACTCTCAGTTTTCTCCTAAGTCTAATTACAAATGTAATGATGCATTAAATATTGTTTTTTTCTTTTACAGGGAAAAATTAGAAATCAGTATGTAATTAATAATGCAATAACCCATCTCCTACACTGCATACAGCATTGCAGTTGTATATATCTAATATGGAGAAGAGAGGTAATTTCTGCATGCAGAGGGAGAAAGTTGAAGTGGAAATATCAGGGCAACTTCTGAATATAATGGAATTGCAAAATTCAGAGTTGACCCTAACTGACTGCTGAGGCTGGACACTTAATGAATACTGCAGTCTCTACAATAATTTTTCTTTTTCCAGGAAACACGTCTCTGATAGAAACTGTACTTTAAGCAAGATTTCTATTCCAGTGTAGTCTGCTACCAGAAGTATAAGCACAAGCATACAAACCTTCTGGCTATTTCCCTGGGCTTCATCTGGCAATCTAACTCGACAGAGTGCTGATTTACTCTCTCTGTTTTCTACCTTATTACTTCTTTCAGCAGCAAATTTTCCTGCCTGTATACCTATTACTTGCTCCTTACTAGATCCATCTACTTTACTTTTTTTAAAAACAACATGGAAATTGTAAAAATACCTCCTCCTCTCCTTTTCCATATTTTTCACTGTCAGTTGTGCCAGCCACCAGCCAAAATATGAAGTATGATAAGATTCCAACAAATTCAGGTGACAATGTCTGTAGAGATGAGAAAAATTTTCCTGTTCAAATAATTTCTTTAAGATTTTTCAGAGCATAAAACTTTGATCTTATTCTTTATGCTAATCTTTGTATTCTCAATGTTTTTTTCTTTTTTTTTTCCTTAGAAAAAGAAGGCAACAAATAATATAATATATAAATAAATAAATATAAAATATAAAGAAAATAATTCTTCTCCATGGAACATTTTGTCCTCTTTGAGCTGCTCGTTCTTCATATGGTCAAGTAAGAGTCCAGTAGTGTTTTGCATAAAATTAAGGGAGAAATAGCTGCTATTTTTCTAGCTACATTTTTAGATAACTCATGACTATACCTGCACCTATTTCTGTGATCATCCACTGGATATTCTTTTTCATGAGCTTCAAATGTAAGTAATTTTATTAAGGGTTCACTAGCACACTTTGGGATCTCTCTTTTATTCTTTTTCCTGACGAAAGTAAGAGTCTCTGTGTAGTTATTAGCATATTTCAATGCAGTAGCAAAAAACCCAGAGTCAAGGGAATTAATTCAAAACTCATTGTAATAATACAGAAGAATGTAACTCATCATCTCAACTCCCTTCATCAATATTCTACATTGGGGGTGAGTGAGAAAGGCAGTGTTGGGCTCTTACTAGATCTCCATAAGAAAATAATGACAAAAATGGTGTTAAAAATTCCACTTTTTAAAGGTAGAATATTATGATGTGTCTTATATCCTTTCAGAAGCTGGGAATCATGCACTTTGTGTAGCATCAGGCAGATCCTAGATGACCTTTCCTCTCCATTCATGGAGAGTTTTCTCCTTCCTCTGATACTGAGGTAACTTTTGTATAACAACAAAAAAAATAGAATCACAGCTTCTCCTGACAGGCTGGAATGCCATCTCTGCCCCAGCAGCCACTAGCACTCAGCACAGACATGCACAGGGAGTTCCAGCAGGCTCATGCTGCAGGCTCAGCAGCTGCTCGTGCTAATGGGATTCTCAAATCTGAAGTGAAAGTCCCAACAGAGTAGTAATGTTTTGCTCAAGATCCCTAAGGCCTTGAATATAACATATTCCACAAGGCTGTGACTGTGAAATTTTCATATTATACACTATTTTGTAGGAAATAGGTTTTCTCAAATTTTTTCATTTTTCCTTACTTTTTGTGATTGTGTCAGAGTGGAACCACATCACTGTATTTCTACATGTTTGCAAAACAATATTGATGTCAACATAATCATAATTATATCCTTGGAGGCTATTATAAAATTTCATTGATACAGGAAACAAAACTTTGTGCTTCTTTGCTTTCTGTGGTTTAAAGCTAACTGTTAGTTTGGTGGTACGTTTGTTAAGAAAAAAAATTAAATTAATTTAAAAAAACATATTGCCTTACTTCATCAAAGATCTTACAGCAGTAATAGCTTTGATGTAAAAGCTTTGAAGGCTCCATCTCAGTGTATTCCAGTCAGCTTCTGAATATTTGAGCTATAGTAATCAGCACTTAGGATGAAAATAATAACTGAGCATATTTTTTCAATAGAGAAGAGAAACTGTGTAAATTAGAAAGCCACTGGTAAATATTGGCATTCTGAAGAGAAGAATAATGACATGAGAACAGAGAAGTTTTTAAATTAATTAATTAAATAAAACACAGAAAAACATCATTAATTATGTCATTTCAGCCAAAAGTCAATATTCCATTGTTTAGCTGAACCAGTATTTGTGCAGAAGAATATGCAGTCCAAATAAGACCTGTGAAAGGACTACATGCTTCACAGCATGCTAATGTGGTTGTTATATTTAGGCACATTAAGTAATGCAAAAGATATTCATCAAAAAGAGTAGGTAAATGACACATGATGAACACTGGAAAGCTACAAGAGTTTGCAAGGGCCTAAAGGATTCCAAATCCTCTCTGAATATTGCAGGATCAACCAGTATCACTTTATCTGTTAGTTTATTACAGAATTCATTCAAAGACTGTCAGCGTTTCATTTTACAGTCATAAAGAAGTAAAGAAAAGAAAGAATTTCTTGCTGGAAATTTTTCTTTAAGCATCTGTCCATTGAGTGTTGGGAAACAACCCTGTCTGACCATCCAGGGATCCTCTGGCAGGGTCACTCATACACCTGAGCTGAGACAGAGGCTCCTTCTCAGCTGCACCTCCTACTCTCACACAGACACACCAGGTGTCCTCAGTGGCTCGACCCCAGGCTTCCCATAACAGAGTCCCAGATGTCCAGATCCTTCAAATAATTTGATAATGGTGTAATAACTAAATATCAAAGTAACAGCTCAAGCTGGTGCCTCTGAGGGGCTGTGACTAGAGGAACTCTCACAGTCTGACTGTGGGAGAGTCAGGGGGCTGTGGGCTCCTGCTGTGCCTCTGAGTCCTGTCCCCTGGCTGGCCACAGGACCCTGTGCCCTTTGTTACACCAAGGGTTGGCAGGGCACAGCCTCCTGCCTGGGCTCTCATCCTCCAGAGACCAACCTGCAGCACACACTCCCTAACATGAGAACCAAAACTTGCTCTGCAATGATATGCACTAAACAGGAATTTGTTATTCCTGGCAGAGGTGCATTCACTAAGAAGAGTGTGACAAGTTGATAGGGTAAAAACAAGCAATATATTGCAACTGAAAGAGTCTTAAAAGCACTTTTCTACTGCTTTGGGGCATGGCTCTGAGGTCTCTGGACAAACAATGAATATAAATTCACCATCATGGCTGTGTTTGGGTTTTGCATCCGTGGTCTTATACCTAGCTATGTTCTAGAAGGTATAACTCTTTATTCTGAATGTGCTGACAAATAAATGCTGTCAGTAAAAGTGGATCTAGCTGCACTTCATCTTAGGGACTTCATTAAGGCAGTCCAGAAGACTAGGATCATATGGATCCATAAAGGATATGGATCCATATAAGCATGGTTCCAGACATGGCTATAGGATACTTTTCAGAGCAATAGAGACTCCATGTGAATGTAAGAGGCAATAGCTAGGTGGGTTTCAAAGTATATTCTGTATAGAGCTCCTTCTTTCTGCCAATCAAATGCTTTGTAGCTACACATTGGAGTGCCTAATTTTTCCATCCAGGGCATTGGCATAATTTGTCCTCAGCCATTTGTGTTGTATTAATAATAAAACGCAAGTTCTCCAAATATCTTTTTTTATTACTATTATTCCTTAGCTGGTATGATGTGTTCCAGGATTGCAGTCATCATTGTATTAAATAATTTACATTTCTATAAAATTTCTTCTCAGAATTGTTTTTGTCCATAAAAGAGTGAGGGTAATTCATCACTGACACAGTCATGTTCTTCATTACTAGGTGAATTTAATTAAAACTGGATTTCCTCTCAGAGTAATGAAGTAACTTTTCAGCTCACACCAATTAGACTCCTAATTTCCACTCTTGTGTACTTCAGTGGGGGGAATTTCAAATGTTTTGACAGCACCCCTGACAGCCTGATTGACTGGTGGCAGTCAGAAAGAGTTTCAGGCTGCTTCAAGTGATTCATGAGTGTGACAAGTGCAGAATTGTCACTGTCAGAATCACAGAATATTCTGAATTGGAAGAGACCTACAAGGATTATCAAGTCCATCTCTTAAGTGAATGGCCCACGATTGATGCTACTGTCAGCTGAATCAGACTGTAACACCAGTTTATAACTTAATGTCCAGCTATGTGTTTGACTCCTGAGCTGCACCTCTGTGATTTCACATCTTATATTGAGAAATTAGACTTGAAATTGTGAGCATTAGGTGGCACCCTCAGAAGATATTTAAACACATACATTTAGAAATGTGAACTGCCTCCTTCATCACAAGCAAGGACTTGATACCTTGTTTACTAGCCAAGTTTTTCTGTCCATCTGGTGTAAGCATCAAATACAAGTAAGCAATTTTATTGCAACTGTGAGAGTCCAAGTGTATAATCCTTGCCAAGGCTCAGAAACCCCCTTCCTATGAATTGCACAAGTTACTGCCATGTTTCACTCATCGCTACAGGATAGATATGATGACGTTTCTTCAATCTGTGTGCCTGGACAGCAGAAATAAGCTCTTGCCAAACTATGCTTTAACTAGAATTGATAGTAATTTCTTCCCAGCGATTTCCACATATAATCACAGAATAGTTGAGGTTAGAAGAGATATTTGGAGATCCTACAGTCCAACCCAACCAGTTCAACCAGTGTTCAACTCATAGCACATTGCCCAGGGCTGTACCCTGCTGAGTTTTGGGGGATGGAGGATGAAGGATGAAGACTCCACAATCTCTCTGAGCAACCTGTTCCAATGTTTTATCACCCTTAGTATATAATTTTTATGTTTAAATGGAATTTCCCACGTTTCAGTTTGTATTGATTGCCTCTTGTCCTTTCCCTGTGTACCAATGGGAAGAATCTGGCTGCATCATTTTTTATCAGGTACTTACACAGGTTGGCAAGTGCCTCCCCCTCCCCCAAGACATCTTTCTTACAAGTTAAAAATTCCCATTATTTTCAGCCTGTCCTTATATAACAGTTGCTCAATCCTTTAATCATTTTAGTGGCCCTATGTGTATACATTTTCTTCTGTAATATCTTTGTCTTTATCACTCGCAGCAGCTGTCAATATTTTATTAGAACTTTTGAAGAGAAAGGTGATGTTCTCAGTAAAGAAATCATTTTTATGTCCAAAAATGGTTTGAGGCATTGTTTTCAGACAATTCAACATGGCTATTAATTTAGGACTATTTTCACAAAAGGTTGACCCTTAAGTAAAAAGCATCTATGAATTATTTATTTCTGTATTTTCAGAAAAGGTTGAGCTGGACTATTAGAATGTTGTAAATAATTAAGAAATACAACTAAGTGTAGAATTCACATAATTTCTATTCTAGGACTCAAAAAATGCACTAGAAGTGTCTGATGTATTACTTGTAAGATTTAATAGTCTAAAAAATAACTTGTAATTTAAAAAGAAATTTTAAAAATTTTTAGTCTCCTGAAGTGTGCATGTTGCTTTTGTATGTTTCTCACATGCACAATCATGGCAATAACTTACACTCAAGAAGTGAATCACATCAGAAAAGAACTCTTTGTTCAAAACGATTTAGGTAATTATAAGTGTGTTGTTGCATCTTGCAAGGACTTATTTTGCTTTTCAGCTGAAACCTGTATTATGTTTTGTTTGTTTGTTCAAGTAAGGTGACATGCTAGTTTTAAAAACTTTTGGATTTTTTTTAACATCTCACAAGAACCTGAATCCTAGAGTATTCAAGGTCAAACAATTTCTTCTTCCTCAGTTATATTTTCTATAGCTTTTACAGACAGTTTTGTATGGGGAAATTCTACTTTTGAAAGGGCGACTATTGTAGATTATGAAGGATACTTTTCAAATTCTGGTTACCAAGCAACCTGTCACTGCCAGACAGTTCTTTCCCCTCTTCCATAAAGTCTTTGTTATACATTTTTTTTAACAAAAATAAAACCCCACCATAATGCTTCGAATGAAAATTGTTACCAGCATACAGTTTCCAAGTCCAAGTTACTTAATTAAAAAAACTTAAATTTATATATTTATTTTGGAGAAAAGAAAATGGCATATAATGCAGTTCTGAAATAACTTCGATAATAATGCCATTTCGACTGGCTTTCTTTTTCAAATATTTGATTCTATTCTGAATCTCACAATCATATTTTTCTGTAATCAATATGAGCATTATTCAGTTTTTTTTCCCCTTAAATGCTATGTGTAATCTTTATGTTGATAAACTCCTTTTTTCTTAATGACTGTGAGGAAGATTTTTATGCTGACCTTGCTTGGAGGCAGAGCAAGGCTATTTGTCTTGCTGGCTGACAACAGCAGCTGGTAAAAATTACTGGTACTGAATATGGCTGCTCACTCGGAAAAGTAAGAAACTAACCAGATGTATTCTGAAAAGTGGGACATGTGGAGACTTCTCAGGTGCTCACAGTGCACCAATCGTGGTTTGTTTTAGGTTACATTACCAGTAAAATCGGAATGTGCTAGTGAGCAAAACAGCATGTAAACCCCCATGTCAGACCTGTAAATGAAGAGCTGAATCCATTAAGGAGTGATTCTCCTGCATTGTTTCTTCCTCTGAAGGGTGAAGCACACCAAGGAGTCACCCATGGACACAGGGTAAAAAGCTGTTGAAGGGGCAGCGTTCATTTGTGTCTTCAAACACCAGGACATGCAGGCTTCCACTGCTAGCAGGTGTATGCCACTGATTGCAAGACTCTGAAATTGGCTCTTGCACTGCCATGGGACAAAAAGTGTGATATGTTCACTGTGACATGTTCTTCATCTATCTCCTTTTCCTTCTCCATCTCCCAGCTCTGCATTTTGGCTTTTATCTGAGAGAATATGAGCAATGTGTGGTAGACATCTTGCATATACAAGAGATCTGTACAGAAGATATTTTCTCATCAGAGCACTATTCTTGATCTTCTTCAGCATCCTACATACCATTCATCCTTTATAAAACACTAGAAACATAACAGAGAATAAGGCCTTAAGTCTTTTGGTGTAGATAAGTAGATATGGAATGAGTAGATATGGATAAAAAAAAAATTGGTACAATCTTGCGCTTTGGATATGGCTCAAATCAGACTCCTAAGATTAAATTGAAAAAAAGAAAATTTACCTTTCCTCTGAATCCCGATTTTGAGTTTGAGATCGGAGCATGGAACTTCAAGGGACCTCAGAGCCATATTCCCAGTTTGATTCAAACCCAACATCATCTACAACATCTTTAAAAATCCCTCTTTTTATAGAATTATAAGCCTATTCTTAAATGTTAGTAGATCAGATCCATTTAACAAAATGCTTAATCTGGGCTTTACTATTATAATAAAAAGAAAAGAAAAAAATTAGAAAAAGAGAAAAAAATAGATTGGTCTTCTTGTTCAAGATAAGAAAGATACTAATGATAAAACTATCATAATTTGAGGCAGAATGGATTAAAGAAAGGCTTTTGCCTGGTTTTAACATTGAAAAAGAGTTTTTTACCATAAAATCTGAATTAACAGTATGATTGAAAACGTTTAATTTGGTCTTATTAAAGGAGAGTTTTGGAATTTGACAAAGCAAGAAAACTGTGAAGAACACCATTATATTTTATTCAGGTTAATTCCTTTAACCTTGAATCTTTATGAAAAATATAGATAATTATAACAGTTGACACAAAAAAGAAAATTATTGAGGAATATAGATCAGGAAATATATGAAGTTTTGACCAGTGTGATAAACTATTTTCAAAGGCAGGTTTTGGGTACAAAAAAACCTCTATTCAGTTTTTTGTGGGGTTTTTTGTTTTTTGTTGGTTTTTTGGGGTTTTTTTAATTCATTTTTTACTATATGCTTTTTGCTTTGATTTGTAACCTGAAACAGGGACTGCTTATTTCCAGCAAAGAGGTATTGGACATTACGGACTATTATTATGGTCTTTTCCAAACTTAAAAATTTGTACTGTCAATCAGATTACTTAAACAAACCAGAGCACTGCTCTAAAATGCCTGTGTAAACATGCTTGAAATATTTCCTCTTGTAAGTAAGATTCACATGTTTGGACCAGTTCACATTCTTATGAAAAGGACTGCTGACCTTCAAACTCAATATAGAATACTTTTGTCTAACCAACTTTTCAAAGAATTGACCATTTCTCAGCACTTGAGTTCCATGAGAAACATTTTCCCTTTGTTTCAACCTCTTGAAATTTGCAATTGTTAGATGATCTGCTTTTCATGATGTCTTAATCAGCATCTCATCAACTGAAGAGAAAGAGAAAAGGAGTCTTTTCAAAAAAATTAAGGATCTCAGAACTACAGTATCTGATTGATTCATAATTTCACACAATGTAAATTTCCCTTCAGAAATTTCAGTTCAGAATATTGCACTATGACACTAAAGGTATATTTTCCATCTATCCAACTGCTATTAAAACAACACAGAAATCACTTGTGTCCGGGAAACTGACTCTTCTGCAATCAGAGATAGGAATGATGGGCTGTGTGAATGAGCTGTAGCTGCATAGACTCATCAAGTAATCCCTGATTGTA
>JAOTQZ010000248.1:32832556-32883804 GCA_026546895.1 Pogonocichla stellata
CCTTCCTTCCTTCCTTCCTTCCTTCCTTCCTTCCTTCCTTCCTTCCTTCCTTCCTTCCTTCCTTCCTTCCCTCCTCCTTCCCTCCTTCCTTCCCTCCTTCCTTCTTTCCCTCTTTCATTCTCTCTCTGTGGCGTGCCTGAATTTCAGATTTCTCATGAAGAAAACGCTCCATTCAGGACCTAGCAAGGAGTATTAGCCCCCTCTTGTGGAAAAATACCTTTGATTCTTCAAAGTTCCTTAATATAGTGAACATTACAGAAAGCATATACAGCATTACATAATACAGCTTGTGGAATACCATAATACAATCAGTGGAATACCTATGCAAAAAATGTAAGCATAATATAGTTTGAGAAGCCTACCTGTCAGCAATCATTATGCATAGACAGCTAATATTAACTCAATGCTTGAGTGTCTTGTGTTTATGAGCAAGAGTACCTTTCAGTGATGTTGTTTTCAGTCCTTTCTTTAAAAAGCTCCTGCTGTGCTTCTGACTGCCTAGAGCTGGTAGAACCAATGGTGGTAATTATCCCTTTGGATGTTCTTTCGGAAAGAATTCTGGTTGTAGAAGAGAAGGTATGAAAAATCAAAAGAGAATGGGAATAATGTTTTATGAAAATAACTACAATTATTTTGTGCTTATTATAAAATCTACTGATTAGCTGGAACTAAATTTGACATTTAAGGCATTTCTATCAATAACATTAAAGAAAAAATATTTTGCCAAAAACTATTGTATTACATTAAAATGCACAGTGTAATTCGATTTAGTGTAAAGGTATTTTATCTAAGATTCAGAGAAGTTTAACTAAATATATACTGCAGTTTGTCTGGCCCAAATTAGAAAAATCTCATTGCCAACTCATTCCAATACTGACACAGCAAGTAGAATGTGAGGACCATTTATAAGCTTAAGTCTTGGATTGGTATTTGGGAGCACAGACTGTGGTTCTGTCTGACAGTCACCAGTATAATAAAGATTTCAGACACTGAAAAACAGCGTTATGGACCTCATATTTTGCAATTAAAGAATGTAATATACAAGTATCATGCTAAGAGTTTACTTCCTGAGGAGCCCAGTTCTAACTAAAGGCATTACATAATTAACCATATTTCTCAAGACATAGTCTTGCAAAACTCAGTTGAACTGCATCAAACAGTTCATTAAAAAGCACCATGAAAAAAGGTAACAGATGGCTCTATATTAAATATATGAATTTAAGTAACTCTTACCCTGAATATTTGGTCTTTTGTAGATTTACAGAAATATAACCTTATTCAATAATTTGTGGACTGAAAAACTCCTTTAGCCTGCTTGTGCATGGTAAGTCATAATTTTGGTGAAACATTACAGAGGTTCCTACTTTTTGTTTCTTTTAGGTTCAGTCAATCTACTCTCAATATCCATCTTTATCATTACGAGTTGTATTCTAAATTTAGTTTCATTGAAGCCTTAAATATTGCATTAATATTATTTAGTAAATAATATGATTGAGATAATTAGCAAATTATATTTGCTAATGTCATGTTGGTTTCGTGTTGGCATCTGATACAGTCAGATTTTTCTTCTTTATAATACTTCTACCAGGTTTCAAGGTTATAGACATTTTCTTCTTATTAATCCTCACTACACAGTCTTTTATTTCAGTTCACACCATAAATTTCTCTTGTCTCTAGCTCTAAACCACCACAAATCAAATTCATACTTCACCCAGATTTAAAAAGGTATTAAGATCTATTTCAAAACAAATAACATCACTTTGACTGATGCTTTTCTAATAGCATAATCTATTCTGGTTTCTCTTGGTTGAGCTATGTACCAAATTTAGCATTCACTTACTATTTACATATCTATTTACCATATTTGATTTGTAATATATTTTTATTCTGACTGAATTGCTGACATTACTGATACAGAATCTTATTTCAATAGAACTATACACTGCACAATGAGAAAAGTTCCTCTGGGACATACTAATGCAAAACTCTATTGAACTGAAGGAAATATCTCATAAGCAGAGCAGAAAAGAAAATTAAACTCAATTAAGACCATAAGAGAGGACTGGTAAAAATTATGTGTGAGAAAAATAATGTGTTGGGGATTTGTGTTTTATTTTCGATTTACAAACATACTGTATGTCAAAGAACATGTCTGTTTATAGTAAAACATGGGCAATTTGGTATATATACACAGAAGAACACACTTTCCCTCATAAATATGCATTTTGATTTCATGTTAGCAACGACCTACACATTCTGTTGCATATAGAATAACATCTCCAAAATATCAAGTCTCTTTCCATCTTGACTTTGAGCCTTTCCTTTTATCATTTTTTCCCTTTTTGCTCTTTCTCTCTCTCTCTTTTTTTTTTCCCTTTTCATTTTCCTTTCCCTTTTTTTCCTCCTACTAGAAAAATTGCTTAGACAAATATCTGGCATTATTAATTGAGGGAAAGGAAATTAGAAATTTAAATGGTGTCTACAAATGTGCACAGGCCTGAGTTCTTAATTTGTTTTGGAAAGTCTAGCATTTAGGAAGACCAGCATTTCATTATATTTTTTTTAATTCATCTGTTCATGTATTTTTACACATTCAGTGTTTATTTCTATAGCTACAACCTGTAAATAGTAAAACTTCCCCAGCAGAGCACGAAGCATTACCTCACAGTGTGGAAAAGTGCCTGTGCACTCCCTCCAGTGGGCAAAGTTAAAGCTGCTGAAGTATTGCTGGATTTTTCCTAAGAAATTACAAAAAATAATAAACCAATCCTGCACTAACCCATAAGCAAAGCAGAGCAAGTAATTCGACATATTTTTATGCATTTAAATGAATAAAAATTAGTTTTGAAGTTTTAATGCTCATCTAAATGTGGGAAACAGAATTATTTTCATAGACAAACTATTTAGGGTTAAGAAATAATTGAGACAAGGTATAAAGCCTCTCACCCTGAGAAAGAATAGACATTCTAATTAAACATATAAAATTACTTTTTTTAAATTCTGCTTTTACTCCTTATTAGAAAAATATTTTACTGAAGAAAGCTTAAAGAAGAAACAATTTTTTTAAAATTGTGTTTTAATATGGACCTGAAGACAATATAGTGTTTTTGGTTTACATCTAAAAAGCTTGGAAGAACCAAAATACTATTTCCAAGAATGGAAGAGGGATGCACTCTAGAGATTACCATACAAATAAAAGAAGAAGATATAATGTTTCATGACTAAAAATTATAACTGTAAACCAATTATTTCAAATACTCTTTCATGCTCGTATTGTTTGGAGTTACATTATATGACATTAGTATTACAAATCTACTCCAAAATCTTTCACAAAGATGGATAATTTGCACATGTCTGAAGCTATGATGCTTACTTTCATTGTATTTTTACAGCTACCCATACCATGTGTGATTATTCAGTATCTCAAAGCTGTTATCAACCACTGCAGTTTACATGAAATTGTTGCTTTCTGGTCTCTTAACTGGAATTCTGTTTTCCCCAAACAGTAAATGCAGCCAAACAAATCTGTTACATTCCTTGGTATTTTTGTTTATTGGCAGAGCTATTGAGATATTTAAAAAATAAATAACCCCCTGAATCATTAAAAAAAATAAGAAGGGAAAAAATAAGAAAGAGGGCTAAAAGTCTCATTGATAAAATGGGTGAATTAAAAAATTTTATGGAAAAATTTTATTCCCTGTTTATCTAGCAATCTTCACATACAGTGCATTTCTCCTTCTTGATAAACACCTTGAAGGGAATCCAAGGAAATGCTACTGTAGTATCTTCTGTGGTAGGACTCTGCACAATTGAATTGTGAAACAAACAGTTCTCAGTGGGTAAGTTTCTGGCTGGGTAAATTACTTTGGGTGACAATCCAGCCAATGTCAAGGATGAGGATGTGAATTGCCTCCACTTCTATTTCTGTGAGCCATAATATAATGTAGGATATACTACTTGCCATGAATAACTGAGTATCTTTTGTAGCACATGCAGATTGCTGGTCAGTTTTTCCTGCAATGAAGTCATGGCTTTCAGCAGTCCGACGGATTACATTGCTTTGCCTTAAGAATAGCACAGGGTAAGTAAAGTAAAAAAGTTATTACTTACCAGATGTTTTACAAGAAGTCATCCTATTGGAGACAATGCATGGATTTTTCACGTAATAGTAATAGTTTACACTACTAGAACATGAAACTCATTACTGGTGGATGAACCCAAAAGTATTGCTGAATAAGAAAATGGATTTATTTCCTTATTTTGAAATTGAATTTGTACTCATTCAGTGTCTGTATAACAAGGTGATCCAAATTAGGTAGTTATGTATACAAGACCATGTTGTTGCTGCTCAATACTTCTGCATGTTACTGGGCATCAGAGGAAGTAAAAAACTGAAATTTTTGATTTCCTTGAAATCTCAGGTGTTGAAAAAGTTGTTTCTCTATCAAACTTTGGACATTGTGGTGCTGCAAGTGAAAACAAGGCTTTGTAAGAGTTTTCATTCTAGCATGCAGTATAATAGATCTATGAACATTAGGTTTTGGGATTTTGGGGTTTTTAAAGTTTTGAATTAAATTACCTTGGAAACATGCTCTGATGAAGCCTAAGTTTAATGAAGGCAAAACAGAAAGCTTTTTCATATACAAGAATTTGAGTTAAAGAATGGGTTAAATGACTCAACATACTACTTCAGCCACTTTCAGAAACACATTTCTAGAAATAGATTTTTTTCTCACTTCAGACAAAATTGCTAAAAGATCTAAAGCTTCAAAATCTAGGTCTCAACTGCATATAGGCTCACTGGAAATTTTGACTGATGGAGGATTGACCCAACAAATTGATGGTCATTTTACTGAATTTTGCCCTCAGTATGAGTTGTGAGTACTCACAAGCTTGCTCTGGTCAGCGAGATGGCTTGGAAAGAGTCCCCATGAGCACTCCCATCAGAGCTGCACTCCCTTAGTCGTGCCCCCTCTGGGTTTCTGAAAGGATCTGGTTCATGGGGGGGCACACTCAGGACTAGCAGAAAGCCTTTGCAACTCATACGTTGTAACCTTTTTCATCTTTTTTATAATCTGCTGTTTTCTTTGTAATTCTGCAAAGCCTTGCAAGGCTCAGGTTACTCTTGCAGGGCCTCAAACTCATGACCTCTTTTACATTCTGATGCTGTTCGACAGTTTCCTTGTTATTTTTTTCAGCTCAGTACTAGTATTCAGCAGTTGTCACAGTCCTGCCTTGTTCCCTAAAGTTATACCTCTACACTACCTTAGTGCATCTTAAAAAAATAAAAATGTAGAAGATGCTTTATGGACTCATCACATTTTTAACTTCTCTGAAATTTTTATCTGCTTGAAACACACATTCCTCTCTTTGAAGTCTAATCCTAGTTACTAAGCTCTTGTAATTCATTGAAATGATTGTGTTCTTTCTCAATAAATATACATACATGCAATTCTTATTTACTGAACTGCTAGCTTTCAATATTTTTTCTATTCCTTCTGAGAGTCACTCTACCAATTGCTTACTCTTGTCCATCCTTTACATATTTTAGAGAAAAAAAATCAAATACCTTGAATCATATGTTTCTGGCAAATTCTTTGCTTTTCTTTCCACACCTGCCATGATGTCTTAGCTCTTACCAATATTTAAATTTGCTTCAAAGGAAAGATATATGTTTCAGAATTGAAACTGGGCATTAGCTAACTGGAGATGTTTGTGCATGCTCTAGCAATAAAGGAGATTGTCAGAAACTGTCATTAACAAAATTATTCCCAAAAAAGATCAGATTTCCAGTCATTTCACTCTATTAATGAATAGATCTCTGTTTAATTTGACATTTTGGTAGTTACAGGACAGAAACTTTTCCTTTGCATTGTACTTAACATGTGCTTGCTTGACTGTACTTAAGTCTAAATCATGATGATTTGTACCTGCCAAGATTTTTCAGAAATTTGATTTTATCAGTTGATTGCTTTGATTCAATTGCAATATTTCTGCTGAGTACAGTGAGCTCATATTGCTCAGATTTTTATGAAGCTGGGATATTTGATTTTAAGATACAAGCTCTTTTCTGAATAAGTGGAGAAAGTTTTGGAACTTATAAAGAAGAAAACAGTCTCCCCATTGGGCAACTAAAAATAAACATTTTCAAGTGTTTACATTTACATTACTACATTTTAGTAGTTTATCTTGCATTTAACATTAATATTGCATCTTGTCCGTTGTAATATCATGCAGTAGCAAACAAAAGGACAGAGCCAATTCTCTGACTTACATAGCAGAGACTTATCTTTTTGTCAGTTTTTTTTTTTTCTGTTTGCTGATTTTCCAATTATTTTTTAAATTTGTTTTCAAACAAATGTAGATCCCCTCCAGTTTTTCCTGCCTCCTAGTTAACCTACTTTGGACCAGAAGTTCTCATCTGATTTATGGAGGATGAAAAAGAAGTAACAATTTTCTGTACTGGAGATATTTTTAACATACCTGTTCATAAGTCAGGGGGAAGCAACAGAGAAGGTAAGGAATGTGGCCATCTTAGAGCTTTATTTACAGAAAAGGTGACCTTACTAGCAAAAGTCTTGGGACTGATGTTTTTCACACAAAAACTGAGTGGAGGGACGTGAATATGGACAAAAACAGAGATTTTTTTTTTAAGTTTTTCAGCTAGCAGAAGTTTGTTTTTTATGAAGAAAGGTTTCTTCTACAGGAAGAGAAAAATAAAAGACATACGCCCTTTGTAACTCTGCAAGGGAAGAGAGGTACAGTGCTCTGAATTCTCTTTTTGGAGAGGCTTCTCCAGCAAGATGATGTCTGGTACCCGTGGATGGTTCCCTCTGCCCCCTGCCCAGCTCCAAACCCACCTGTGTGCACACCCAGGTGTCAGTAATGCTGCTTTTACCTTGCTGCTCTGAGACACATTCCACTCCTCCTCTGCTTCTTGTCTTCACCTGCCCTCTTTTTCACAGAATCACAGAATGGGTCAGGGTGGAAGGGACCAAGGTGGGTCGTCTGCTCCAACCTCCCTGCCCAAGCAGGGCCATCCTAGAGCACGTGGCACAGGATTGTGTCCAGGCAGTTCCTGAGCATCTCCTGTGAGGGAGACTCCACAACCCCCCGACACAACCTGTTCCAGTGCTCGGTCGTCTGAACAGTAAGGTTATTTCTCATGGCTAGGTGGAACTTCCTGTGCAACACTTTCTGACAATTCCTTCTTTTTCTTCTCAAAGAGCCCATGTGATAAAAATTTCTGAAGATTTTCAGAACTTGTCTTGACGAGATTCTGAGTAAGCTGATCTCAGATTAAAATTATTTCTGCTTTCAACAAATAAGTGCACTAGGTGCCCTCCAGACATGCCTTCCAACTTTGTTGTATATTTCTTTTGTCTGAGATGCACTTTTGATTAAGTGAAATCATACATGTCAATTTACTATATAATTCTAAATTATCAAACAGAATCACCTGCCCCATTAAACTGCATTCTTCCTTTGGGGGAATTGATTTTTATTTCTGAGTATAAGCACAAGCAGGGATAGATGTCTTGCAGTAAAAGAAAAGTAAGCAAGCGTTTTGGTACAAGAGATCATCTTCAAGCACTGTTCATAGTCTGTTTGGAATAAGAGGAATACCGAAATGGTAAAAAAAAGGAACTGACCAGGCATATAACTCACCCTTAGATCATTTCACTTTTATGTATTGCCCATGTTATCTTTGTATCTTACAGTTCCCTGTTCTTGGGACAATTTTCATGAATTTTCATTCAGTGAGCAATAAAATTGCATTTAAGAGCATTTTTCAGACACAAATTCATTAAATATGGGAGACAGGATGGAACAACCTTTCATGGAAAGCCAGGGAAGAAAAAGAGTGCCTGTCATTTTAAGGTGAAGTGGGTTACAGATGCGACTGCCTTAGTGCGGGAGCGGGCTTGACATTCAGCGTGGTGGCTTAGTCTTCCTCCACAAAGACAAGGAGAGTTTTGAAAATAATTTTATTGAGGATGAAGCGCATCCGTAACGAGGCTCTCCTCGGTGAGAATCCCCGCGGAAGGCCTGGCTGCTGCCTCATCCCGGCGCGCTCTCTCCCGGTGCGGCGCGGCGGCGATCCGCGCTGCCGTCTAGCGCCTCTGCGGGCAGGCGGCGGGGGGCGGCTGCCGTCAGGGCTTTCACCGAGGCCGGCAGAAGAACGATTTTTGGCTCTTTACCACTGCGCTGGCTTTATCATCGCCTCAGTTTTAGCCCTGACATTAAAATTAAGGGAACTTGCCTTTTGCAAGGGAGTATGCTGTCAGGAATGAGTACAAGTCTGCTCGGGAAGGCGTTGGGGACAAGGGATGAGGGTGAGGGAGGGGTAGGGAAGAGCAAAGCAAGTGATAAACGAGGCTGCAGGCAATGACCAGAGGAAAAAAAAATACACTGATTACAGGGCAGCTATCTTACTGCTCAGAGAATCAGAACAAGTGCAGTGGAGTGGCCATCTGAACCAGAATAAACACAGCAAGAGATATGAGTGGAGAATGCCATGACCTTGAGGGTAGAAAAGGCATTGAGAGAAAAGATGAGGGAGAAGTGTTTGTGCACTCACTGAAGGGTTTGTGATTTAGCTGACAGCTTAATATTGGCTAAATAGTACAAATAATTCATATTTTCCAATTAGGGCTTTAATAAATATGCATACATTTATATAACTAAAATTAACAGAAGCCCTAAAGACTGCTCAGCCAATTAGCCTCACATCTGCAAAATGACTAGATTCCCCAAAAGAGTCAAAAAACTCAACCATGGAAAAAGGCATTCATGTGAGAGACCACTGAAAATAACTATGTGGTCCATAGAAAGGGTGTCTCAAAGCATGCTGAACATCAATATAAACATATTGTACCTCATTATACTTAATTAAAATAATTATAAGTAAAATACTTTGAATTCTGATGACAAAATAGAAACATGGGTGCACGATTACTTTTCCCTTCTTCAAAATACTTGAAAAGAAGAACATTTGGAAAAAAAAAAAGGCTATGCATTCACACGTATATTTTGATTTGAAACACAGTTTTAGGTTAAGAGCATAATTTAGATTTAAGAGCATTTAGATTTAGATGAAGAGCATAATAAATTGGTAAAACAATCTTTCAATATACACCTGTACAATCCCTCTGAGCAATTTGCTGTCAATGAAAATTTTTCCTTAAACATTAACAGTGTTTTTCATGAACGGTCCTTACTTACAAAATTGAAGAACAATATTGATTTTAATTGAAATTCTTCCTTGAATTGTAAAATTAAAACTCTGCCTAAATTTTTAGATACTCAAATCTACAAGTATACTTGCTTCTTTTACTGAAACTAAAATAATATACAGACAAAGAAACATATGGCATCCTAAGCAGTTTCAGAATATTCAAAAATTTGTAATTTCCCTTCACAGACAGGCAGCAGACAGGCACATGCACATAAATAGAGACTTGTCTGAAGATCTCAGTCAAAACAGAAAAAACCTATGTTGGAAAAGCCAATATTTTTTTCAGAATGTAATTATACGGTGACAAAAATATATCATTGTCAATCACTTAGATAGGACTTTAAAATATCAGTCTGAGGTTATAAATGTTGAGCATATTGCTTCAAATAAGCAGAAGAATATACTTCAAACTTGCCTTACTGATATAAAATATTTGAGTCTACCAGACTGAAAGTGATTTCAAATGGACAAAAATGTACTTATTGAGCTCTAAACATTGTATAAAGTTTAGCACTATTCACAGAGAAGTAAAAGAAATAAAGACGTATTTTTCTTAGAAGTTTTAAGAATTGCAATGAGGACATTTGATAAACTTCTTTTTTCTTTACACATTTTGGGAATATATCAACAAATAACTATATATTTCATGAAATTTTCTTACCTATGTGATTTTTCAGGAGATGTCATATAATGTGTATCTGCTTTGCTTTTTTTGTTGGAGAAATGGGTCACAATTGTTTTAAGCCTTCCCCTCTAAAGGTAATTGCTGTTTTATCCAACTGCACAGACCTCAAGAGGAGCTACAAAACCTACAAAAATATAAGCTTGCTTATATTATGAAATGTCATGAATCAGAATGATGAAAGCCAAAGAGGGTGCTGGCTGTCACTGGGAACAGTGAGTAGTTGTGTAGAATAATGAGAAAGCTGATGATGGCTTAGTCTGTGGAAAGTTTTTGGCATGCAAAGGACTCAGCTGTCTTTTTCCATCCCCTGAGCTCATGCTTGTATTATCAACTTTGGTATGACTGGTTGGATGCATAACAAGTGTCTGGAAAAACCAGGCAGCAAAATAAGGTATTTTCCTGCCCGTTCTTTGTGTGAGAGGTGTTGTTTGCAGAAACAGTTAGTCTTTCTGAAATCACCAGAGATTCGTTATTGTTGTGTTACTGTTCTTCCCTCTGACCTCTGACCCTGTTTATCCTCCATGCTCAGAAGAAAACCTTTTTGGTTTTGAGAAGCACCTGAATGCCAAGCCCTGTCTAGCTGAGACAAATTTAATTTGTTATGGATATAATTCTGATTTATCCTTCTACACTTATCCTACCAGAAAATAATTCAAACAAAACCTTCTAACTATTGCCCCACTATTAGCAAAGTTAGTTACCCAGTAAATATTGGCACCAATCACGTCTAAAAAGTCAGGGTAGCAATCAAATCCCCATGACTCTGCTCCTACCAACTGCTGGCATTCAAAATCATCAGGTGAAACATAAATACATTTAGTTTTCCATGTTGAACTACATTGTCATAAAAATCTTGACAATGAATTTGTAATTAGCAGAGAGTTTTAACAGACATAAAGAAAAGGTCAAAGGAATTATTTGCTCATAATCCATGTTAGAACAATCAAAAGTAGTTTTATTCTTCAGAACAATATTTTTTGCCAGTCTTTTCATGTCTTTATCTCTTTCTGTTCGCTTTCCCCCTCTTTTATTTCTAGAAATTATTTTAGTAACAGGAATATATTGAAAAATGAAGTTTTACATATGTATTATTGTAAAGAGCTCGCAGGCTTTCTAACTTCATTTGTGTGCATGTGCAGACACTTCAGAGTCAAATGTATGTCTTGTGCTCTATGTCCTGCTTGTACAGCTCATCTGGGGTCTGAAGCTCTCATTAATTGAAATTTAGACATTGTTCTCACTCTTATAGGGAGCACTCACATCTTTAATCAAGGAATTAAAATGATTTACAGATCAAGAATAACTCACAAACCCTATCACATAATCCACAGATAATGATAAATTCTTGAAAATTGTAGCCAAAGCACGTATAATTCCTGCATGGGAAAAGAACCAAAACAAATGAGTGAACCTATTTTTGATGATTAATTTCTCCTTTTTCTAACAATCTGAAATTTACCATGAAATGTTTTTATGCAACATTCAGATACATCCACAGTGAAGACTACATCCAGCATTCAAAAGGTATCGCCAGTATTGGGCACGTATAACATCCATATCTTACACTGCTGGGGGATTCAATACACCCCACTAAACTGTAGTCCTTGGCATAGTGAAGGTGTTTGCTTAACTTTTCTGCTTCTTAGAGGTGCATCGTCAAGGTAGCACGATACAGATCTGATGTGCATGGCAGAAAGCTCAGGATGCAGCCCACTGCCTCCCTGCAGCAGGCTACCTTTCAGTGCTTCAGTTTGCTAGTAAGGCTAAAAATGCATAACATGACTGCAGCATTGTTTCTGAATAAGATGGCAGTAAAATTCAGAAAAGCCTCACAGACTAATTTCAAACAACTATGCTTAGCTGAAGTGAGACTCCTTTTCTTTCTAAAATTCCCAATGGACAGAACACCCTTTGAATTCCATGGTCATCTCACAGACCTTTGCACAGTAAGACATTTTTCACATAAGATGTCTGGCTGTTTGGATATAATTCAAAAAGAGGCTTATGCTTCAAAAAGCAGGAAAGCTGACATAAGCTTTAGAGTAAATACCAAAATCTCTTATCTTTCCATATTTGTCATATGTTATAATCCTTGCAAGAGTGGCCTCCACAATAATAGGAAAAAATCCTAAATATTGGCTTGACAGACTAACAAAGGCATTATACATAAATAGTGGTTAGGGAACAGTTGTGGGGGGGCTTAAGTTTTGTAAATTATAAATGCTCATTTATAATAAAATGTACATGAATTTCCAATGGGAATGTTTCCTAACACATAAAAGTCCTACTTCTGAGGACTGATTTATTCTTTAGCATATATGAACAGGAAATTGTCCCCTGGGTATCTACCAGTGCAAGGACAGAGGATTTCTGTGTCCAACAGTATTTTTTATTGCTTTTGGTGTTAGATACTATTTTTATTTCAAAACATATACTTTATGTATCATAATTCTAAACTGTCTGATCCTCCTTCCAAATTTTCCATGCAAAAGGAATGACCACTGGTGGTTTTCAGAATGCAGCTCTAGGGAGATATTTCATACTCTTTCTATAGTTTGCCTGTATGTATGATGGCTTATACACTGTGATTAAACTCCAGAATTTTTCCCTTCCTATTACCTTAATTAGTTTAGCTTCCACGTTAAAACACTAATACGTTAAAATAGATTTGTATTTTCCTAAGATAATCTATCACTTATTTTAATGGAATCATTTGAAAGTATCAGTTTTGAAAATTCTTCCTTTGAAAAACCACACTATTAAAATACTAATTACACAAGGTCACTTGAACTCATGATTCCCATGTTAATTTCCATAACAGAGCACTTTTTGTATGTGTCACTGGTTCATAAAGACCTGCTCCTTTTATACAACATAAATAAATAGAACTCCTTGAGGTAGTCTCCAAAACAGCATCTTTACCTTAACACCTTCCCTCTAAATCCTAGAATTATGCTGCCTTGAGACTTACTTGCAGAGTCAGCTGAGAAGCCTTGGAAAATCATTATCTCTGGGAGAAAGTAGGGTATGTACTTCTTTTCCCAGCATCATTCTTATGTGCCTTTGCCTTTCTCTGTGAATAAAGAGGATGCAGCTGATTCAGCTGGTGAAGGAATGAATCAGTGGTAGAAGTGAACTTAAGTAAATAACTTACATGTTACGTATCTTTCCATACTTATTTAGTCGCATAAAGGAAAATTTTAATGCCACATTATTTAGATAAAATTTAGATGTACTCCACCATAGATTTTGAGATAATTGCAGGAAGTATTTAAAAGCCAATAATATCTATTACCATTATTATTATTATTTCCAAAATTAAAATACAATGATCACAATAGATATTAAATACGTGTTTTGTATATAACTGTTCATGGGCTAGGATACACTGAACACCAACAGAAATTACAGAAAAAGAACACAGGAAGGATGCAGATTACTACTCTCCATCACTTATTTAACAATTAACACTAATATTTTGCAGCAATTTTTCTTTCTTTTTAAAAAAATAGGTTTCTATCCACTGTATGAAATACGTTTTCTTATGAATTCTCTTTTCATGCATAACATCTCACCAACATACCACAAAGAGGTGCTCTAAACACACAGTAGCTGTTGAGAGCAACTCTACCAAGAACAGAACTGCTGCAAGCTCGCCTCAAGGTAGGGGTTTGTGATTTTAGTACTCTGTTTTTTAAGTAAAAATATTTCTCATGGCAGTCATTGCAATAAAACTTGTGTCCAGCAGTCAGAACTTAAAATAATGAGATTTGTAGCTGTCACCACATTAACAAGTTAGGTGAGATTTATTCCATGGAATGGATTTAGGCAGAATACTCAGCTATCGCTCATCTCATTTTTCATAAATAATCTATTCAGTTGAACAGAATGTCTTTTTTTCCCCTGAAGTAATAACTATGTAATGAGTGACTTGTCTGGCATGGTTTTACAGAGGATTCTGTCCTGGAAACTGTGGTGCATGAGTTTAAATACCATTTTTTGTGAATTATTCTGTTGTCTACAACTTCTTAACTCGTAAATATAAACATATATACAAGTCTTCACACAATCAGGAGTGAAAAACTAAATTTCTCTTGAGATCTAATTTCTAAATCTTTCTTTAATCCAATTGAAATTAGTTTTGCAATCCCAGATAAGTTTTAACAATTTTTCTGTATCCCATCACTGTTCTGACTGTCAGAGAGGAAAAGTGTGGCTGAGGCAGGGAACCCTGAACACTGCATTATTCCTCATCTGTATCACTTCATACTAAAACAAATGGGGATAAAACTTGATTGCAGTCTCTGCAAGAAATGCATGGCTTTGACCTAGTCAATCACAAGAAGAGTCGACTGCTGTAATGGCATCATCTATGGGGTCTTCATGTAGGTCCACAATTACTTGGAGGCCACTGGAGGTAAAAAAAAAAGGTAAAAATATCTGCAGTTCCAATTGTTGAAAACAGAATTTGTGCATACCACTGAAGGAGTATTTTTTTTTTTATTTTGAGGGGAAATCTGGATCTGAATAGGACTGAAAGAGTATAGTTCTTGTTTATTTGAAAATACTGGTTTAACAGCTCTATTTTAGTCATACTTTATTTCTGAATGCAATTTAGAAAGTGATATACATAACATAGAGAATGTCCCCTTCTAAAGTGTCTTCATTTTCTCTTATGTAAATTAAAGTTTATCTATATATTGGATTATTAACAATTGTCCCAATGGACCTGTTTACTTGTGAAAAGATATATTTCATTCTTGAGATACTTTAATTTCAACTTCAAAATTTAGCTCTGTATTTGTATTCAAATGTGAAAATATTTGGATGCTTTGGAGCATTCACTTTGAAAGTTTTCAAAGATGATTAGTACTTTGTCTCCATTTTAATTATACTATAAAGAATCAATTCTGCATCTTGAAAGTGCATGGTCTGAGGTAATCAATATTTATAAATAAGAAAAAAGGAAGGAAGGAAGGGAGGAAGGAGGGAAGGAGGGAAGGAAGGAAGGAAGGAAGGAAGGAAGGAAGGAAGGAAGGAAGGAAGGAAGGAAGGAAGGAAGGAAGGAAGGAAGGTCCAAAATGGTGTTCCTGGCACTGTGATCTATATTTAATAAATGACTTTTCAAACAGGCAAGAGTTTTATTTCAGCATCTATAATTGAAATGCCATTTTTGCTAATCAGAGTCTGCATGGTGATATAATTGTTTTGAAAGCTATACACCACTGGAATACACAAATTATTTTGGGTCTGCTAGATAATTAGGAATTTATTCTGAGTTCTCAGCTCTAAAATATACAGACTTACTGTACAGGTTCCAGCTAAACACAGGATAGATGCAGCACAATTGTTTAAAGACAAAGGCAGAAATATTAGAGATTTTGAAGCAAATTTTTACAAATGAAATAAGATAAACATTAACCTTAGTTATATTTTTCGGACTGTATATATGTCTCAAGTATTTGAATGATAATACTATGCTCAAATTTTTGCCTTGGTACCTTCATTGGGTCTCTTTTTAAGGGCTTATTAAGTATTTTATTCTATTATCTTTCTGTCTAGATGCTTGCTAATTGAAGGTTCTTTAAAGGCTCTCTGACTATGGAAAGCTTAGGCTACATTGCCTGAAGTTGCATTAAGCAGAGCCTCATCAGCATTCTGCACCACTACCATAGCATAAAGCCTGGAAGAAGTGGAAAAAATTACCTAGTGAAACATAAGAAGAGAAGATGAAAAGAGTCTAGCAAGAAGAAAGAAACACTCCTCATTTCTCTTCTGAAGTTTCTTTTTCTAATGGATCCCCCTCCCAAGCAATGTTGCGAATGGCAGGTGATATGTTCTGCAAAGGGATCAGCAATGTCACTCCTAAAATTGAACTTTTTGGCATTCAGGTGTTGAAGCCAGTCAGCTGGTAGCCAGGTTTTATCCAAGGCTGCATTACAGGAAAAGAGTGTATGTTAGATCATCTAGCAGCAATTACAGTAAAACACCTCTGGCTTGAGACAGAATCGCTGTTACTGTTGCTTCCTGCAGTGAATCCTGTCACTATCATATCTGCTTCCTTTTTCACTCCCAGATGTGAGATATATTTGGCTAAGATTATTTTGCTGGGTTGAATTAGTTCCACAACTTCTTCAGACAGTGAAATGACTGTTATCTCTCCAACCATTCTCAAACATTGAGATCTCAGTGAAAAATTACAAAGATATATATCAGATTATATTTTAAAAGGTACTGAAAAGTCATTAAATAAATTATGAGATATCCGTTGTTAGACTTGCCCTAGTCACAAATGTAATATTTTTCTTCTTTTCTTTTTTTCCTTTTGCCATAATAATCACTGCATCAAGTTGTAAATGCAATAAAACCCCCTGCTATCTATGGTGGAGAGAACATAGAAATTGATTTATTATATTGATTTATGATACTGTGCAAAATTCAGGTACAGTCCTAAAATTTTGCTAGTTTCAGAAGTCTGTAGAAAGAAGAAAAGGAAGGAAGGAAGGAAGAATAAAGATAATCAAAGGAAGAAAGAATAGGAAGGACAAAAGTCATAATATTTCCCTTCTCACATGTAAAAAGCATAAGGGGAATTTGCATGTACGCAGATACTATAATGGAATATTTAGTTGTTGTTTGCTGTTTGTGTAACTCTTGCTCATCACACTAATTACCTAATATATTTGTGTGCTCCAGTTTGTGATATTTATTGTTTACTCCCTCTGTAATTATGTGTGTTTCATGTATTAATGCATAGCTTAGGTCTTATGCAGCTTCATGAATTATTTCCACAGGCTATCCAAAGAACCTAGAAATACTGTAAGGATAACTTATGATTTTTCCATGAGGCCTTTCCCCATGATCAGCCTTTAAAGGGCTTCAAGAACTGTGGAACAGAGCTACTGTTTTGGGAGAAATGTGGGGCAATGGTCCAAGCACATGTGATGTTGTTACAAGTTGAGTGGATTACGTGGAGAGTTTGGTTGATGGTGTGAAGGCTTGCAGCTGCAGCAGGGAGAGACTGAGTAAATGTAGGAAGAATGTGGTTTGTTAAGGAAAATGAGAGAAAGCATTATTAAAAATATTCCTATAAAACAAGGAAAGAAATTAGGGGGTCTTCAGGCTTTTTCTTCTCTAGCCTCTCTGCTGTCCTTTTGTCCAAATCACTGCTTTGGTTTCCTAGGTATAAGGACATTTCTGTGCTCCTGATGGCAGAGTCATGAAGGAAGAGTTCCCTTGCCCCCACCCACCTCTTCATTCCATCAAAGTCTGACTTTACTTGGAAAGCAAAGAACAACCTCATTGATCCAGAAAAACTGCTTTTCATATCTTTAAGGAAAGTATATTAGAATGCTCTGATTTATCCTTTTTTCAGCAGGTGTAGAAAATGACAGGGATCCAGAGGTCAGGTTCTCACTAGGGAAACTGATTGCCTGCAGTCTTCTAAAAATCCAAAGGAGGTACACACAGTATTGCAGGAGAAAAAAATTAAAATATTTTTCTATTAGCTCCCTAATGTTTTTGAAAAATCACTTCTGCTCTAGCAGCTGCAATAAAGACTTATTCCAAGGAAAAGATCAAGCCTTGTGCTGGAGCTTAGTGATTTTTATGTAGTGAATTTTTGCTTTCATTTAAATAACTGATGCAAACAGCATAATTTTTCCGTGTCTGGTTCACCCTTGCCCTTTCATGATCAAAATCTAATTTGTAATTTTGGCTCAGGCTCTAGACACCCACACTTTGAAGAATGAAAATGACCATAGTCATAATGCTCTCAAACTTTCAACTGAAAGCATACAGGAAACTTTTCCTCCCTCTGCTCCTTTTAATAATAATGTTTCTCATCTGAACTAGAGACCTGTTTTTTCAGTAAACTAAAATACCAAAAAGAATTTTCCATCTATGTTAATACTAGTTTCATCCATTGCAGCAGCTCTCTGTTGGTAGAGGAACAGAAGAAGGGTACATTATTTTGAGAATCAAGACTAAAACATAACTATGCAAAAAAAAAAAAACCAACAGGTTTACTCTAAACCACAAAAAATTGAAACAATTTTGTGACTCTTGAAAAGTGAATGTCCATTTGTTCCATATTCTGTGTCATGGGGTTTTGGTTTGGTTTGTTATTTTTATGGAAGTGTTATTTTCCCAAATACTGATGAATCATTTCTGTAATTTTTAAATCGAGTACAATCAAAAAACCATCTGAACCGAACAGCAGAATATGATTTCCCCAGTTGGTTTGATTTTGTATTTCAACACCTAGCCTTCATGCAAACACTTGCCTTTTCGCTTTCTGCAAAAATTTATATGCAATCGTTTTTAAAACTAGGCTAAGTTTGGTATTGGATAAAAAAGGACTGAACTCTAAGTCCAAAAATGTTTGGAGCTAGTATTTTTGAGCTTAGCATAGCTTTTAAAATGGATGGATTGCATATGACATCTGGTAGAGCCTGTAGCTGTCTGTGTATGGGACAGCTACACATGTTGAGGCTCTACAAATCAGTCAGGATTTGAGAGGCACTGATCCTGGGATGAAATTTCAGGAGACCTATGCAATGAGCGCTCTTCATATTTAAAGTGGATAAAAATGAAATCTAAACCAGAGTTTGATTCACATGGAAACGTCATTTTACTTACCCGTAACAGTAATTCTTCAATCAGCAATGACAATTTCTTGCTTATGAGGTTATTCTCCAATTAATTGAATGTTACAGGAAGACTCCTCTGCTAACCAAACCAAATGCTGGCTTTTTCACACTGTTATATTAAGTAGTTTATTTCTACTTAACCAAGATCCACTAAAGAAAGTTATTAGATCTATATGCACCATTTGATAGGACGGAAATTAGATACCAGTAGTAGAACACTTCCTTATGAACAGTGTTTCACAGTCTGCATCAGCATCTGCTTTCATCAGATGTTTGCCATCCCTCTTCCTATATGTGCTTTTTTAACAAGGAGTTACAGCCATCCTATGACAAAATCTTAAACTCATCCAGATTTTCCTCTGAATTTTAAAATATATTTATTGCTAGGTATACTTATATCAAGATGTAGCCTGCTGAATTATTGAAGATGACAACACATTTTCACTTTCACTAATCTGTGAATACTGACACCGCTTACCAAAATTGCTGCTCTGTATTCAGAACAAGTTTATCCTTCATCAAATATGAGTTAGTTGAGGTGATAGTCAGGATAACATGTTCTTTATAAAGCCTTTCCTTTTAAGGCTTTATAAAGCCTTGCTTGGGTAAGTACACTGGAAATGGGACCAGTATTTTAATCTAGCTCAGATAAAGAGGTAATTTTTCAATCTCTTTTCAAATGATTGATACCACTACTAGAGCTGACTACTACCATTCTGAATCCTCCAGGACTACCTTATATTATTCCTTGCTGAATATACTATCCAGTAATATAGACAGGAAAGGGAAATGGATGATAAAGTCCAGTCCACTATGATAAAGTCATATTTTAATGTGAAAGTTGGGCCTACAAAAGGACATCCTTTACAGACAAAGAAAGTATGACTTTCTATATGAATTTTCTATTCTGAGTCTTCTTTTTTATTTACACTTTACACACACTTTTACACAATAATGTACTTTAGTATCTTCCAGGAAAGTACTAAACAACAGGACTGTTACTTGGTAAAACTACTATTCCTGCTGCCATGTTAGTTTGTTGGTTTTTTTCTCTATCATTGTATAATACCATATATATAATTCAGTGTCTCTTTGAAAGCAATTTTTTTCCTTTTCTTATTTTTTGTGTGTATGAATTAGGGACATCAAACACCTCAACTTACATTTCTAAGCAAAAAAAAAAAAGAAATCACATACCTGTGTGCCACCTGCTGAGACTTGCATCATATCAGTATTCAACATGAAATAGAGCCTATTTTCTGTTAATGTGAGCTTAATACATGCTGTGACTGAGTCAGCAGCAAGTAGTGTGACAACCAGTTTTTGAATGTTGCAAAACATTCTAACAGTTTTAATAATTTCTACAGCAAAAAACAAGCTCTCTTCAATTGTCGTAAATGAATGGAGAGACACATGAAAAAGGAGAGAGTGTAAGACCCCACATCTTCCATTCCTGTCCAGTCTTGCCTTAAGGAGTTCCTGATGTTCTCTTTGAAATACAGGTATAGTCTGAGAAGCTGCTCTTGACTTTGAAGGTACAGGCACACTGCACTGTGTCTGTGTGCACATGACTTCAAATGCAGCAGCAGATCATAAAAGGGAAGTGGCAATGCAGACTTGTATCTGAGGAGTGGGCTGAACTCTCACAATAACTCAAGTATACTTGAAATTTAGATCACTGCTGTGAGATAAGAGGAATTGTCAGGTCGCAAAAGCAAATGGGACAACATTAGTGAGGAAATAATAGGACTACGAAGTTACAAGGCATTATAAAACTAAAAGTTTTGAATACTTAATTCTGCTTCGATTTGATTATGTCATCTGTTGAGACAACCAAGGCCTGTTGAACTGGATCACAGCCAAGAAATGCTTGTATTGATGGTGTGCTCAATAAATACTATTCTTTCTCACCTAAGACTGAAATGTCTTTTTGATTAAATGAGCAGAATCTAGGATCTTATCTATTGATGGTTTAGGTTAATGTGTTCTGATGAGGAAACAGGATAAACAAAGTAAAGACAATAGTCCAAGTAATCTCCATTCCATTAAGATAAGGTCTTATTGCTTCACTCTATTTTGTCGTTTACTTAGGCAAGTTTGCTATTAAAGGTTAATATACACAGCAGATGAATTATGTGTCAGCACCTCATGCACTGGAAAAAGGTTCTGAGTGATAATGCATAAGATGTAGAAATAAGAATTCCAAATGAGAATTCCAAAAGGCAGTTGGCAGTTATCTATGCAGTATACGTGTTTTTAGAGGCTTTTTTTTTAATTACTCCTTTTTCTTTTCTTTTTTTTTCTTTTTTTAAATCCTATGCGGCATACACACATGAGATTATTTATCATTTTTACATGTTATAACTACTAGTTAATATACTGGGAAAGAACAAAGAGTAGATTTTCAGAACACCCCAGAACCTGTGTAAATCTGGACAGATTGTGTCTCTCCTGAATGCAGAGGTCTGGAGGAGAAATTCTGACTTGATCCAGAATGACTGACTAAGTGTCAAGAACAGTACAACTGGGGTGAGGCTTTGAATGAGCCATTTTGCTTTACAGAATGGTCCATTAAATGATGTGGAAAATACAGCAACTAAACTGCTGCAACACTCAGGCTAGCACATTTTCAGTGACAGTGCTATCTACTTCTACACTGCATTGCAGTAAAGAATGTAAACTTTAACTTGAAATGTGATTAAAAGAGCTGTGAGCAAGTTGAGAGTTTTCTAAACAAAGAGAATTTCCCTTCATTTCATGAGCTGCAATGGTCAATGCTATTTCCATAATGCAAAATTTTTGCTGTAGGAACTATCCTGGCTGGATTTAGTACAACTAGTTTATCTCTGTTGGGAGAAATACAGAATGACTGCATTCATTGTCAAACTCAAACAGTGAAGAAACCAGAAGTTTGGTGCTTCACATACTTGCCAAATGATGCCATCATTTATTATTGTACATTGGCCAGGGTTTACTTTCTGGGTGTTTTCATTTTTCTTTCCTCAAGAGAATTTCTGTGGATAAGATTGTGGAAGAAACATTGCAGAGTTACTCTCAGTTCCTACCTTTCTTCTAGTATAGTTCATTATCAAGCTCAGAAAATGTTTGATGTTGTAAACCAGTAATGTGCAGCAGAAAAGCTGAGGGAATAATATATTTTTTTGTACTGACCACAATACTGCTATAATTTTCTACTGGCTGATGCTAGAGGCAATTTGTTTTAGGTTGAATTAGCTGACTTTTGCACTCAAAATTCAAAGAGAACCTTTCCCACGAAGGGTAACAAAATTCAGTATCCTGTCTGTTTCTTAAATTCAAGATATTCTTTTTCCCCAAAAATTTATATGTTGAAAAACTACAGAGTAGCTAAACGTAAAATATTAAGAATAAAACACATGCAATTAAAGAACCATTATCCCAACTTAGAGTAAACAATGCTTTGCCTCTCTCTTTTGATTCTTTGCTTAATTTAGTATTACATTAAATTTGAAATGAAACCATCTGCATGAATAACAGCACAACTTTCACCTCTTACTTTGGAGAATTATCTAACACTGTACATTTCAGCTATAAAATTGCTAGCATAGAAGGCCAAAACTTAGAATGAGAGAGACAAGGAACTTAGTGTAGCTGAAATGACCTGAGTAATGTAATGCTATTGTTATTAATATTAGTCCATACCATCCTGTTCACCTGAAACTCAGGTATGGCATTGCCTCTAGGATTTATTGTTAAACATTAAAACTCATAGCACGAGTCCTTTACAACCTTTCATAAGATATTCAGCCTCTCTTCATAGCTGTGAAATCCGAGTATCTGCATCCCAAAAACTTTTGTCCCTAGTGAGGCTCCAGGAAAGTTTCTTTTTCCCCATGGTGTATGTAAGAAATAGACTTCTCAACAGAAAAGGACTTCAATTAGCAGCCAAAGCAAAAAAATAATTCAAAGTATTCAAGCTTATAACTATCTGCAGGTTGATGGATATGGCACTGTATATGAAATGTCAGCAGATCCTGATTTGGGATAAAGCTGAATATACGCCAGAAAAAGAAATATGTTTGATTAATCACACATATTTCTCTGATAATTTAAATTGAGTTATTAAGGATTACAGAAACACACACATACACACACACACACAAAAAGATACTTTTAAGACATCCAAACCGGGCTGTTGGCCTCTACCCAACTGGAATTTTACTGTGACATTGGATAAAGTTATTAGGAAAAAGGAAGAAAAAAAGGGTTTTCTTCTCAGTTAGATAATGGGAGACATTGGAAGAATGACTAGGATAATATAAACCTGTAAAGTGAAGTGGGTTTTAAGAACTGGGAAACAGTGAGGATGACTGAATTTAAAACTTCTGTTTGATTTTATTTGGTGTCTCAGTCAAAAGTCTTTTAAGGATACCAGATTCCTTGATCTGGTTTCCTAATTCAGGAGAGATGACAGTCTACACTAACTCTTGTTTTCTTTAATTCATGATAAAAAATGAGCCCAAGGTAAGAGAATGAAAAATATGACATATAGTGAATGCTTGTTATTTCCTGACTATTACAGAGCGTAGAAAATTTCCTCTTTAAAAATATAAGTTTTTCACCAGTTTCTCTCCTCTCACTCCTGTTTAAAAACAGAACATTAATTTAACAAATTGACCATGCTACCAGAGATTGCCTACAGAAAAAAAAATCCCCAAACTCTATTTCTTTTCTTTGAAAAAAAATTGATAAGTTTCATTGGGTTATTTTTTAAACTTACCTCAGTAATCCTGGAATTTTCAGATTCACTGCTCAAGGACAAATCATTTATCTGTAGTTTTTTTACTTTTCTCAATTTCTTAATTCTGCAGAGAACTGTGTAGATAATGGGTTTTCATGTAGGTGTATTCAGAGACAATAAATATTTTCTGTATAGCAGTGGCTGTATCATTAGATTTTTGTCTTCCTCTGTTGTGTAACTTGGTATCAAGATCTGCCAATTTATCACTTGTTATGATCTTGTTTTGAGATAATTTGTTGCACTTCTCTTTTTCTCTTCAAATCAACATGATAGGTTTGATACATATGAAATATTTATAAAATTTAATAATTTCAAAGAGCTTTTCTTTTTGTTATTACTGCTGAAAATTTTTTGGTACAGTTCTGTTTTACACTGAATTTTGAACATAACCATTTAGATTTAATAATTTATGTCTATGAGAAATTAGACTCATGAACATTTATTTTCTGAACATTATCATAACTAAATTTCTGTAGAGTAACTTCTAATTTACATTAACTGAAATTATATTTAAGTCAGCTCATTGTCCTTCACAATTCAGTAGGGACTGCATAGGTATTAAGTCTAAATGCTGATTTGAAAATTTGTATATTCAGTTTTCTCATTTTTCAAGTGTGCTATTTTGCCAATATTTGGAAATCAGCATAAAATAATATTTCTTTAAAAAGAGGAAAAACAGAGTTCTTCAGAGGCTCTCACGATCTTTCATTTTGGACTAGATTCCTGTATGAGCCATTTCTCCTGGAATCATTGGGTTCTGCTGAATAATACAGTTCTTAAATAAAAGTATTGACAGGTTTTCTTTTTCCTTGCCTGTTTTTAATCAAAAGAAAACATTTCTACAAGATTTTAGTTTAACAACCAATGTCTCCACTCTGAGTAGAAATGTCAGAAAACCAAATTACAGTTGTAGCTTTTGTAGTCCCACAACAGCATTTGAAGAAGCATCATGAGCAGCTTATGGAGCATCCTCAGGATGGGCTAATGCATCCACAATATGGTTTGCTTACATGTATTTCAAAAAAGGAATACAAAAATTGTCTAATTTGTCTATCTACAATAGACATACCTATTTAAATGAGGAATGAAACATTTTCAGATTAAATTGAAATATATAAACACTTCGAGTATGATCAAATTGCACTCAATAATTTTGCAGGTGACACAAAATTTGAGAGGGATGGGGGTGGGAAGTGGACTAGGCAGGGCACCTCACAAGGCTGGAGGAATGGACTTACAGGGTAACTTTATGAAACTGAGCATGGCAAATGCAAAGTCCTGCACCTGGGAAGTGAGACCCTCTTGAGACAATGCAGGAGACTGACCAGCCGGGGCACAACTCTGGCAAAGACCTCAGGGAGAAAGTGACCTGAACACGAACCAACCTGTTTTCCTGGCAATAGAGATGGTCATCAGTATCTGGGGCTGCATTCACTGCAGTAGAGCAAATATTTTGGGCAAAGTTATCATTCCCCTATGCATGACACTTCTTAGCCCACACTTAGGTGCTGTGTGCGGTTTGGGTCTCAATGTAAAAGAAAACCTGAGTACAATTTACAGGAAAAATAGCAATGCATTCCAGAGGACCACCAAGAGAATTGGGGTATGGAGCACCTGGCCCATCAGGAGCAGCAGAGGGAGCTGGGTTTGCTTAGCAGGAAAAGAGGTGGCTTGAGAGGGATCAGGTAGCAGCCTAACAATAAAACTGAGAAGGAGATTGTGCAGGAGGCTGGACTTATGCAGAATTTTGTTCCAGTAGGAGACCTGTAACATGAAACCAATTAATTTGTACAGTATGGTTTGTCTAATGTAATACGTAGAAAATTGATTATAAGATTATCGTATTTTAAATCTTTGCTGAGTTTTAGGTAGATTTTGTGTCTGGGGAGTGTGTGGTTTGTTAATAATTTGGAACATCTAATTTTCCTTTCTAAGAAGTCAGCAGTCAAAAAAAAAAGACTGAAAGAAGTCTTAGTGAAACCTTTACACAGATATAAAATAGTTTCTTATCTTTTTACTTTGGAAGCTTTGAGCCAATTATTTTTTAACACAGCTATTGACACTTCAAAATATCTGAAAAACCCCTCTTAAACTAGTATTAAAAAAGTGTTTTCCCATACTTACTGCATTTTCATTTAATATTCTTGATATTAATACATTATTTCAATAGAATGTAATAATAATAGATTTCTGTATGACAGGAGCAAATTTTCATTTAAAGTAAGACCATCCATTATAATCAGAGACAGGGTATTTGAACTGAAGATCACTACTCAGCTGAAATAAAAAATAATGAAAGTGTCATCTCTAATAGAAAATGTCATATGAATACATGACAAGTGGTGCATATTCAAAATGTTTTCTATAAGTCATGTATGCAGTTTTAGATTTTAGAACTTAAAAAGCTCTTTACTGCTTTTTAGTTGGCATGGGACACTACACACTACATCTATATTTTTATTTTTCTTTGGAGCATTAGAGTCCATAGAGCTACATAACAGTGTTTTATTTCACAGCAGACAAGCACTGAAAGAAATATGCATTAAATGCACAAAGAGTAATTATAAATGGAAGAATGTAAAGCTGTAATTGACTCTAAGGATTCCTGCAACATAGAAAATTTAGAAAGGACTTTGAGTTGTCTCTGAGTATCAGTGCAACCCCTGGACTAAATATCAAAACCTTGGGCTAACTTGGAAAACAATAATAAAAGAAAAAATAAGATTTCTGACCCCCATTATTTGGTACAGATTTTCACATTAAAAATTTCTGTCTCAAACGAGAAGGCTAGCATGGCATTTTATAACTATGTTCCCAGTATTATAGATAAAATGCATTTTAGATTATAAAAAGTTTATAGAGAAATTAAAAACCTAGTCATCATAAGCCCGTGGTGAAACAAAAAAGGGTTAAAGGTTTTTTCTTTGCCTGTTAATCACACTTATTTATTTTTTGCTGTAAAGGAGCCTATGAATATTTTTTAAATCTGGCTAATTTCTCACCTACATACATACATTTTTTCACATGCATTTCAATGAATGTTCATCACTCATATCTGAAAGACAAAAATTTATGGTTGCTCATGTATCTTTCTGTAACAGACTTAAAAACTGGCACATCAGCTCTAAAATGAACCATCAGTCTCCAGACCAATGGAACTTTTGTGGTGCTATGCTGTACAGTTACTGCCTTGGAAATTCTCCCTGCAATCTGTAGCACACCCTCGTGCCTTTTGCTAAATTGAGAAAGGAAGAAGAAGGAGTGGGATTTGCTATGAATGAATCCATATTCATCAACAAGAAATTTATTTGGAGAATTTTTGATGCAGAAGAGACCTAGGCTCATTGGCTTAGGCAGGTCTTAAAATGCTGCAAAAGACATTTCTCCACTCACAGACTAAAGAACTAATACTTTCCAACCCAGTATCCTCTTGTGATTTTTGTGTCAGGGTACACAATAGAGTGAGACTTAAATGGTTTATCATTGGAACAAGAGCTAGTTTTAAAAAATTCCAGGGGAAGTTTTAGAATTAAACCTATCAGAAGTGACATACTACTCACTAAAAATTAAATATTTAAAGAATTTGGTCTTAGTGAAGAATTTGGCCTTTATGTATCATGAGGTACATAATACTGAGGAAGATAGAGAACATTTGTTGTTAAAATTGCCAAGAGACTCAACGATTAACCTTAAGAATCTGTGGAAATATTAATATAGTTAAATGTAGTTTGAGGGAGGATCCTATTTCTCTAAGATGTACAAATGCCATCTTCAGTATCCAAACATTTCACCAGTGACATTGTGCTGTCCTAAGTTGTCCCTGGCCCTCAGGCCCCTATAGTTTCTTTGTTTCCATATTGCAATCATGGATTACCTTTTTTATGTATTTAAAAAAAACCTCCACATTTATTTTCTAATACCTCAATTGTGTTGTATTTTCCATGTGCATAATAAAATCTTGTTTTATTTTGGTAACTTGGTGGTTTCCTTGATGTTTAGAAGTACACAAATGTATTAAAAAGGAATAAAGTAGAGTCTAAATTGAATGACTAGTCATTCTGTCGTTAATGGAAAATGGTTTAAAAGTATGTTAAGAAAATTTGTTTCTGAGCTCTTTGGAATAAAATATTTTAAAACTCTATTTTCAAACTTTTTATATCTAACAGGTCATTATTGGACGGAACAAGGTTCTGTGTGAACAGAAGTTACAGTAGTTTATTCAAGATCAAGATTCTTTGTCTTCACTTGAGTACAGGATGAAGCTTCTTTATTTTTTTGCATCTTCAATGAATACAGATAAAGGAGCTTCGATTTTTTGCTTTCTGCATCAGGAGCTTGATCCAAGGCCAGCTCAGTGGAAATGCTCCTATTGATTTCAGTGGCTTTGGATCAGACTTTAATTCTGTTGTGACTGGATTGAAAACCAATATATTTATCTTTTTGGAATTCTACTGACGTAGTGTCTTTTAAAGGGTCTTGTTCAATTCTTTTTCTGATGAAATTCAGGTAATTATTCAAATAATTCAACTTACTCCCTACTTAACATATTGTTATCAGCTGTCAAAATAATTAAATACTCAATATAAATTTAAGCACTTAAACTGACAAAAATGTTGTTGATAAGAATAATGGAAGAAACAGAAAATCAGGAAAAAAATTACAAGGATAATTCAAACCATTTCATCTGTAAATAATGAGAACTTAATGAGGTTGATATTCAAAAAGGCTCTCACTTCTTACAGTAAAGAGCATTCATTTTTCACATTAATTGTCTTTTTAGTGACATTTTTAGGATAATGGAAAGAAAATGTTTATGTGAATGTAAGTTGTTTACATGGAACTTTTTCTCTGGTCCTAGCATAAACAGTTCACCTATGGACTTCTGAAAAGAACATTTCATCTACTCTGTCAAAAAAGGAATTCAAAGCTCAGGAGACTCATACCCTATAAACAATAGGCTGGATCTTTTAATTGAAAATCTGAAACTCTGAATTTTCGTGATATAAAACATACCCTAAGGATAAGGTTTGTATAATACCAAGATCTAGAGTCAGCAAGGACATAACAAATAAGAAAGTGACATTATGGCATTGGTCCACATTATTTGGACATTGTTCTTTCAGATCAAAATAGCACAATTCTTGGGAAAAAAAATAAAGCTGATTTGTGATTAAATGCACAGATAACATCACCATTGAAAGAATTGTTCTATCTGCCCTAGACATCTACATTTATTGAGATGAATTATCCCCTGGAGGTACTGGGCTCTCTCCATTTACTATAGAAAAGTCTTAATAGATAAATTAAATTGTATGGTCAGCTCTTAGAAAGTGAAAATTAGGTAAATTGAGATCCACACTGGATACTGATTCATTTGTATCAGTGAAGTATCTCATAATAACTTATTTAATAAGTCAAGAGGAAAAAGCTATGTATACTTTGATACAGGAAGCTGGAACTATATGTACCTCCTTGTGAAATACTTCTTTCACGTTTATTCAATGCTTCCAACTTTGAAAGTGTTTCTTCGCGTTATGTCAAACTATGTAATACAGAAAAAATAGGGGGTGGGAAAGATGGGGAAAAAAAACCTGAGAGCAGCCAAAATAGTGAAGAAGAAATTACATGATGTAAGATTAAAAAAAAAAAAAAAGAAAAGGAGAAAGAAAGATGATATTGTGCAAAACTGAAAAATTGATGACAGGCTGCTGATGCATAGCTCTGAGCAGCTATCTCAGTTACCTGTCTCTGCTGGAAAAGGTTTACTGCCAGCACATCACCAAAAGCTGCAGTTGAGAGTGTCCCAAATGGGCACCCTTAAATTTCCTTGCTGTTCAAGCAAGAGCACAAGATTTATTGAAGGGATTGAGGTAAATCAGGCAAGTGGAGCACACAAAAGCCCCAGACTTCAGACAATGAAAGTTTTAAAGATCATGAAAATATTTTGGGTCTGGAAATCCAAGCATAAAGTTGGATTTTTTTTTCTGACATTTTAAGAAACATCAAAATAATCTGGATGTTATCATGAAAGACATAAGGGTCACTGTAATCAATATTTTTATGTCATCCAGAGATATTCACAGTTAATAAAAAATATCTGCAAGTTTTATACTGACAGATATGGAATTATGTACTTAAAATAAAGTCTGAGAAACTGTGTTGGTATGTGTCAGCCAAAACAAAGATTTTTATAAGCACTAAGAGGCTGAGTGGACCTGTCAAAAGCAAGAGGGTTTTACAAGTTGTGAAGAACAAAAATGTGGTGTTTTGTTGCTACAAGAAAACTTTTACAGGTCAGCAATCAGAATATTTGAAGGCAATATGGGCTTAAAACAATATTATCATAAGATAATAGAAAGGCTTAGGTTGGAAGTGACCTTGAAGTTCTAACACCCTGTCGTAACCATGATTCATCCCACTAGATCATGCTACTCAGGGCTCCTTGAACCCTTCCAAGGACAGGAGATCCAGCCTTTCTGGGTAACCTGTTCCAGTGCCTCACCACCCTCACAGTAAAGCATTTCTTCCTAATATCTAATTTAAACCTATCAGTTCAAAGCCTTCCCTTCCCTTGTCATATCATTACGTATTGTTGAAGTCACTCCTCCTCTTCTTCATAAGCTCTAAGTACTGGAAGGCTGCAGTGAGGTCTCTTCTCCATGCTCAAATACCCCAATTGTCTCAGCATGTCTTTGTAGAAGAGGTGCTTTTTGGCCCTTTGGACAATAAGTTCAACAAGTTCAGGTTAATTTGGTTCAACAGGTCCACGTTTCTTGCACTGAGGACTCCAGACCTGGACACAGCACCCTTGCTGGTGTCTCCCAAGGACAGGGGGGGAAGAGGAGAATCACTTTCCTCAGCCTACTGGCCTTGCTTTTTTGGGTGCAGCCCAGGATGCAATTGGCCAATTGGGCTGAGTGCACACTGTTGGCCCATGCCTGGCTTTTTGTCCATGAGAACCTGCAGCTCCTTCTCCACAGAGCTGCTCTCAAGGGGCTCTTGTCCTGGATTCTCTCCATGTCTGGAATGGCCCCAGCCCTGGTGCAGGACCCTGCATTTGGGCTTGTTGAACTCCATGAGGTTCTTATGGGCTGTCAGCCTGTTTGTGGCTGTTTCTCAGACATATCGTTGCTCAAGAGAGTTTAACATGATGGAAGGAAGTGCAAATTTTACTACCTCAACACAACCTCAGTGACCACAAAGACATACTTTGACCACATATAATTTGCAAAATAGAAGCATATTCTTATTTGGGTTTGTGTGGCAAAGTTTGTGTAACCAGAGCTGGTGGTGGGTGAACAGATGTGGTTTCTCTGAGAAACTACCAGGAGCTTTCTGGGTGTCTGACAGAGCCCATGCCAGCTGGCTCCAAGGTGAATCACTTCTGGTCAGGGCTGAGTCCATCAGCTGCAGCCCATGGAGGCCCATGGGGAAGCAGAGATCCAACTGCAGCCTGTGGAGAACCTGATCTCTCATTTTATAGAGGTCTTCATAAAAGACAGATGAAGAAGTTGTATTGGTGGACAGGAAAAAAAATCTGTGATATCATAATCTTGCCTGATCAAAAGAGTTCAGAGTTATGCAAAAGAGAATTTCTGAAAAAAAAACCAGCTACACCTCTCTTTTGGGAAGAATTCCTTTATGACTCTAAAACGGTGATTATAGGGTGATAAATTTGTATTTTGTTGAAAACAAGGACACAGACACCACACCCTAGATGAACTATGTTCTCTGACTTAACCATACACATAAACAGTATCAAAATAGAATACATAATATCTGAAGGCAATTACAGAAACATTTACAAGGCAAAATGTGTCAAAACCAGGTTGACACAGACGCATTTTCCCATCTGTCACAGCAAACACTTATAAATATTGAATAATTAATGCTCAAAATGGAAGCAATTTTGCTTCAGAAAGCCCCAGCCTACCAGCTAGATGTAGCTGCTTCTTACTTTGTGCTCATGAAAATTTGCTCATGTCTCACTCATGAGGGTGAGGGGAATTCTCTACCTCATTGTATAAATTAGCTGCTCAAGCTACTGAGCCCAGACACACAACTAAACACCAATGTGGTTGGTGTCAGATGTGATTATGTTAGAGATTCATTCCTCTGTGTTTAAATAATATCTGAAGTATAGTAGCCTGTAGCTTTATGGAAAACAAACTACTCTGCCAGTGAAAGACCAAAAATGCAGTAAGAAACTATCAGGGAAAGTACATCTACTGAGAAAGGCAACAAAGAAGACAGAGAGAGTCAAAGCACACTTTTGAGGCAAAAAGTGTTTTTAATATCTTGTTTTTCTTTGTAGCTTGTTATAGCACAAGCCATTTAAATCCTGTGTTTGGCTTCAGAAAGCAGTTCTATCAATACGTGGCTTGTGTGCACTGAGTATAAAATCATATTTTTTACACCCAAGGAAATGAAAAGTATTGACTACCCAGAATTCTGTGTGAGTGGACTTAGTATCTCCAATACTAATACACTAATACTCAACACTGACTGGTTTAGCATTTTTACAGTATAAATTGACTTTATTTAGAGCTGGAAAGACATATTATTAGTTTTTTCTATTGTTTTCTTCTCAAACCTAGAAGAAAACAGTAGCAATGCATGATGAATGAAAAAGAAATAATAAAGAAATAACATGTTCTAAACCTGCTGAAGTTAATAAGTGCTCACTTATGTTCTAAAACTTTTGAGTTTATATAAAATTTGTTTTCCTACCGTTTACAGGTGTTTGAAGACCACTGACCTTAACCAGATGGCAAAAGTCAATATTGTCAACACCAATTAAACAATTAAAAATATATTGAACATTTCTGCAATGTACACTTGTGCAGTTTGATCTCATTTTCCTGGTTCTCCTTTAACTATCCACACAATTGACCTAACTTCCACTGAGTATAAAAATAGACAATTTCACTCTCCTTAACTCATTTCTATGAACGTGTTTTTCGGATTTTGTAGCATCAATTTTTTTCCCGAGTACCTATGAAGTTTAAGTCTTTCCTAAAAAGTAAGTTATTTCCTCCAAATGAATGCAGCCCCTTTATGTGATTTTGTTACTTTCCCTCTGGGATGAGTTCTTGTGCAAAGAGAGAAAGTGGGAGTAGGGAACAGTGAGTTAAAAAGATGACAGATTTATAGCTGCTTTCAATTAATTTTCACTCCTTTAAATCCAAATTTTATTCTCTGGTTGATTACTTACACTTTTAATGCAGTGTGAGACCTCCTAACTTCAGATTTATTGGTTCTGCATGATCTAGAATAGCAATTACTACATGTTGTCATCACCTGCAGTAATTCCTAGAACTGTAGCTCTTTAAGTCAGAAATGACCTTTATGATCAGTCAGTTTAGCATTCTAGATAATAAGGCCCATATGATGTAGAATAATAAGGCACATCTCTATCTCAATAGCTCTTAGTCCAAAGCAAATAACAATTAATGGTCAATTTTAACATGAACTGAATATCTGAGTTATCTGGGACTCACTGTGTGGTTCATTATCGGTTACCTTTTCTTTGATTCATGATTCCTGCGCAGTATTCAACATCACAGTATTTAATGCTCTAACCTGTAAATTGTTGATGCAGACAACTGCTGTCTTTACTTGCAGAATAAATTTGGGATAAAGAAATTACTAAGCATGAAAAAATGAAGTGCTTTGGTAAGCCTTAGCTTTTAGAGTATAAATTCTGACTCTCAGGCAGGATAACTAAGACTAACACCTCAAAAATAGCATTCTTTGGATCCTGTTAGCTCTTTACTCAAGACCTGAGGAGTAGGTAGAGATTTGAAACCCAAATGTGTGAATGAAGCAATGGTGTATATAGAAGGGGCACAGTTATGTTAGGTACTGGGGAATTTCTTTGAAAAAAGAAATTGCACAGGCAGTATAGTCTGAAACACAATCATAATGGAGTCAGGTAATGAAAATGAAAAGGGTTTTAGACTAACATTTAGGATAAGAAGGCAGAAGTTGGGAGAAAGCTAAGATATACAAAAGTACACTTGGCTCAAAGTGTCACAATTGCTTGTGTCCTACTTCTGGAGACAGGAACATGAAGGATATGAAAATGCTGCTGCAGTAGAACTTTGCAAGCACATCTATCATGTGAACATTCAAATTCATGAGAGGCAAATACATAAAGAGTGGAAGAAGAATATAAAAATAACAGTCCAAAAGGAATAAAATTTACCAACAGATTTAAGACTCTAAACTTTGGTTGTTTTTTTTTAAATGAAAGCCCAAGTAAATTTTTCCTACAATTCAAGAAGAAAACAGAATGGTCCAAGCACCCTACCCATAAAAATCACAGCACACTGAGAAAGTTAAGGCAACTATCACGTGAAAAAGGCTGACTTTTATGAAATGGAATGTTTACTCATATGAAAAGAAGAAAGGAAATTAGAGGGGCTAGAAAATAATTTAAGGTATGAACAAAGAATTCTCAAACTGACTTTAAAAATCCTTCATATAAACTATCAGTCTAGGTAACTTCATCTCTGCCTATGGTCAGTAAAAAAGCTACAGAGGTTCCAATGGCCTATTAAAATTAAATAGGTGACTTTTAAAGAAAATCTCCAACTTTTCTTCTGTGGTTAGACAAAAAGGCAGCTGGTGCTTTTATCAAAATAGGCCACCCATAGTGAAGCACCGTATTATTTTCGGTATCTAGTCTTTATGATGGAAGTGGTACCAAACCTAGTCATCAATTGTGCAATAGTCCCCTGGAAACCAGAAGTGGTTTGCACAGGACAGCTGACACAGTGTTAGGTGTGACTTCTCTGTTTTCCCACCCAGCTGTGTAAACAGATGTTCTTCCTTTGCAGTATTTAAGCAGATCAGTGGAAAAGGAACAAAATAAATCAGTCTAACACTTTAATTTTTTGAGTCAATTGTGGATCAGCATAAGTATCTTTATGAATATTTGGGTTAGTGTTTAGTTCCAAATTAAGATTTTGCTAAGAAAAAATCTGGTTAGATATTTCTTCCTTCATTTTAGGCAGGGAAGGAAGGGATCAGCAAAACATTTGGGGACATGGGGAATGCTGTACTGGTAAAAGATGAGAGATATTCTGGCTTACGTACCTCTTTTCAACCAGGCTTTCTGTACCATACCTGTGACTTTGTGATACAATCTAGCTCTTACTCTTTTGCTAATGTAAGGTTGCTTCACTAATCCACCAGATCAATATCTTTCTTCTTCTACAGCAGACAGGACTAGAATCAATCTTGGGTTATCAAGTCCAGGACCCTGCTATCATAGCGAACCACATCATTTAATCCCCTCCTTTCACATATCTAGTTCCATCTTAGCTAGTGTTTTGCTGCACTAATACAACTAGAAATATGCTCCAGAACCAGGTTGTTCTGCTCAAAACTTTTTTTTTTATTTGAAATTAAATGTATTTATTAATTATAAGAACTCATAGCTGCCTATTTTTAAAGGTGGATAAAATTAGCAAATTGAGCTAATCCTAACACCCTTAAGGCCTTCCCCATGATGAGGAATCACATACATACAATATGCAGCATGGTATCTTAAAAACCCACAACACAATAACTTCAGTGAGATATTAAAATTAAGATCAGCTTTTTGATAATCCATTTAATCTATTCTTCTTGCAGGATATATTAGTCAGGGATTTCTTGGTGTATGTTTCATATACAATAGGCAGTGATGTGTTAACTATTGGAGCGTCTTTTCAGGTATAGAAAGAGTTTTAGTAAGAAGGCTCATTTCAAGGTTCATTAGGAATATATTTTTGTTGTTGCAAATTGCTTAACACTCTCTTCTTTTTAAGCATTAGGTGAGGCTTTGGTTCAACCAGTAAAATTTAACTTTTTAAGCTAGAAAGGCAAAAGGAAATCTTTAATATAATCACTGATGCAGAGAAATGTTAGCCCTATTCCTTTCCCTCTTCCCCAGGCTTTAGAGCTACTTATTTTTAACAATATCTAATACGTCTTTAGCTTGGAGACTGGATGAAAAAAAAAGCAGATACCAAGTACATCATGGTAGGGTAAAAAAGCCTCTCTTAGTCAAAGGGTGATGGCACTAGACTGTGAAAGTCTGAGTTACTATAACTCACTCTGAAGAATGGACAAGGGCTGTGCAGAAGTGCTTCACTAGTCATTTTTCAGTGCTGTGGCATACAATCAGTTTTTGATTACCCAGGTCAAGATTTCCTGAAGAGGAAAAGCTGTCACATTCAGAAATTATTTCCATAAATGCTAACCAAGGCAGAACTCAGTACTTCTCAGTCAAACTCTAATTTCTACCCATTTAAAAAAACAAAACAAACACACTTTGATATGTGTCCACAAGGAGAAGGGCAGAAAATCTTCAGAAATGCTTCACCTTTATATTTCTCAAAAACTCATGGAAGGCTTTAAAATCATAAATATCATGAGAAACCACTCATGTATTTAAGAACACAGGGATACAAAAATCTCGTTGTAATAATTATAAATAATTCAAATGTAAAATAATTTTCTGTGGTCAGTCACTGAAGATGTTAAGACTCCAAAGAGCTCTAATATTTAGAAAATTTCTAAAATGAAGATATTTTTGCATAAACTATGATGTCTATTATTTCTAATTTTCAGGGTTTTTTTGGAGGCTAAACTGGAGTTCTTCCAGCAATATGTACTTTGAGGGGACTCTGCTGTGTCCATTTTTCCATAAATAACTTAGGTATCTGCTAGATGTATCATAATGGGCTTCCGCATATAAAAAAAAAAGTTACATTTTTTAATGTGTGATTTTATTTAAAAAATATCTTTGAAATTACATACCGACAGTTCTAAAAAAATAAATTATAGACTGATATGTGTGACAAAATTATTTAATGAGGATAATGTTGACAAGGAAGCACACTTTTCACTTTCTAAGGCATAGCACTGATTCAAGTAATGAAATGCTCAAAAGGTAATATTATTGACACCTTAAAAAACTTACTCTGTAGCTGTGCATTTACTGAACCTGCTCCTTAATAATTAAATTATATGACTAAAATCTGAACAATTCACTGAAAAAGTCTTAGTTTAGAGAAAGCGTATTTAAAATTATATTACTGTTTCAACATATTTAGAGAAACAACTCTACTAGCAAATTAGTTCATGCAGCAATTATTAAGAGCCTTTCCTCTTCTTTCTTGCAAAAACTAACCTCTCTATGATCAGTGGTCCTACATGCAGAATCACTGCATTGCTTGATGGACTTGTATTCAGAATTCCCACTTATTTAACTGCACTAGTGTGATCACTTTGGCATTTTTTCATCTTCCTCTTGAGTGCAATCTATGTCTCTTTTCATCTGCATTGTACTCTGTTCCTTTGTTATAAAGTTACATGTTGCAGAAATTTTTTTTTGCCTCAGCCTGGTACAAGGTTTTGGTGAAAACCAGAATATATAACTATAACTAAGGTAGGACATGTACAATGTCTTATGATTTCATACTGCATTATTGTTTCAGGCAATTAAATACTGTAGGCTTTTGTTCATTTTTATAAACATCAGTATCCTAATTTTCTATAGCTTCTAATTTTCTATAAATTCTAATTTTCTATAATTATATGTATTCCCAACTCTCATATATGCTTATCTTAAATCTTCTCATCTCAGGGATCTGATATTTAAAAATGTTTGGTTTTTTTGCTAACTTCTAAGACTTCAGAGATTCCACTAACACTTGAGGTTTATAGACAACACCAATTCAAGCCTTTGAATAACAGGCCATTTAATTAAAACTAAAAATAACATCTTTTTCTTAAATCCTTATCAGGATTTTTTTCAGGCAAAAGCTATTAATAACTTCATGCTAGGATAATGCTCATCACAAGGATACAAGCTTGAATTAATATGCAGTATTAAGATAAGTATTCAAAGAGAATCTGTTATCACCTGATAACCTACACAAGAAATTTGATGCATGGTAGAAACAAAAGAAATGAAATAGGGTGGAGAGAAGCACAAGCACACAGCAAGTAACATGTGAAAACCAACCTAATCCTACTTTTTCTTCTGAAGTGTTAATAAATAATTCTAAAATTAATTTCTTGCATGGGTTTTACCAATTGCCCTTGTGGTAGTTTCACATGTAGTGCTTATTCTACATTGCTTACATGTTAATCAAATAACCCACAATCAGTTGTTAGTCATCCTTATTGCACCACTGTGGCCTATTAGAGCTCTGTCACCAAACATTGGACAGTATTAGGATGTTATTTAGTCACTAAGAAAAAGTTCATGCTGCTCATTTAATTGACAGCTTAAAGCATAAATTTTGTATAGCTGGCTGCTGCATAGAAATAAAAGGCCAAACTTATATTTCATTTCACACTATTGCCTTTGAATTTATTGGTTTCCTTTGTTGTCCTTGGGGAACCACTTTGAATGCAAGAAACTGCAGTTATAATAGTTAGAAAGAAATCAGTGGTTACAGGGGAGGTGATCAAACAGTAAATAAAATAACCATTTATAGCTGTTTTAGCAGTTTGCCTTTATGTGTGCTTGGAATTGCATCTCGATAAAGCACAAGCTAAGATTTAAGAACACACAGTTTCAAAGGTAACATGCAAAACAACTTGACTCTTTTGCCAGATTTCACCCTGAGGGTAATGGCATGCTTCAAAATATCACTTGGCTAGGCTTTTATTTCTGGCAAAAAATATCTTCCACGAAATTGTTCTGTTCTGCAGCATAGCAGCACTAATTTATAATCTGTGCCTCAGTAGCAAGAGGCTTTCTGTCTTTTCCTCTCCCATTTAACATTTATATTTACTTTATTCCCTCCCCACTTTTATTCTAGTTACTGCAGCAAAAGCATTTAAAAAAATAAGGAATAATGGAGCTTAAACAAAGGACTGGAAAAGCAGCACCTGAAGAAAGGTTTTTCTGTGTGTCTGATGACCTATGGGATATAACAGTGCAATGTTGAGCTCATATGCTACATTTTCTGCTTAGATATCTCTTGGCAGCTTGCACAGAACAGAAAGTGACTGGTTTGATTTCATAGATGGGAGAGGAGGATGGAAGCAGAAGTGAAAAAAAAAATTACATGCAAGGTGTATGCAAGATTAGCGCAAAAAGAAAGCAGGTCTCTTCATTTTCATATGCTCTAGACCAAAGTGTCTTTGCACCTTATCTTTTCAGTTTTCCTTAAAACGTATTACAGTTCCATACAGAATCCCCAACAGTCCAACAGCACAGTGGTAATCCACTAGCAAGGGTGAAAGATTTGGTAAGGATAATCTGTCCACAAGGAATTGAAATTAGAGCCATAATTCAGTACATGCAGACTACTAAATATCTTAATTTGGCAATTATTTTTAGCCTTGTCAGCCTCACTGGATTAAAAGTAGGAATGGAGCAGCTGGTGACTTTTCCACATACAGTTAATGTGTCACTCATTTCTTGAGTGTACCTTTGCTCCCTATCCACTGCATTGTCACACATGTTCACTCTTCATTGTCACAAGCAATACCATCATCTATGATTTTTTTTCAGGGTATTGTAATGAAAAATACAAGCTCACCCTCAAGACCAAAGAAGTGATTGTGTGTAAAGTGCACATTACCTTATCTGTAACAAGGAGGAATCTAGGGTCACATACATATTTGCCTCTTCAAGGAGGCAGTAGAAGCAATTTATGCTCTTGAGCAGCATTTTCTTTCTTATCAGCATAGCTCTTGCTATTCCCCCTTTTTTTTTTCACCCTTGTTACAGTTTATTTTACTGCTATTGTATTGCTTGAAAGAGAACTAATGCACAATTTACACCAAAAAAAGTGAAAAGCAATAATGATGAGCTGTTTCAGTAGATTAATTACTTTTTCATAACCCATCTTATCTAACTAATTACAACTCATCACTTATGGACTTGAAAATATTACAAATCCACTCATTTAGAATTATGATCAGTTCAGGTTTTCTCAGGGTGCTATATCTGTGATTCCTGCTCTGATTTCTGATCGAGAAAAATCAAGCTCCCATTATTGACGTAATTGTGTTTTCTTACCTGATTTTATCTGCCAACTTTTTCAAATCTAAGATATACCTTCTCTGTTATGTTATTCTCTTAGCATTCTGCATAAAATACACTCTTCATTACTGCAGATGGCAAAGAATTATCTTCATATTACATGAGTTGCCACCTGGGAATTTTAGTGTTACCTAGTTTGGAGATTCTGGGAAGCAGCTTGATCAATTCTCATCTTCCCTTATTTTTGTTATTGGTAGTACGTCTGCAAAATTATAACTATTTCTGTCCTTTCATCTTGGATGCTTCTGGGCTCTAGAATGCTAGAGGTACTTGTTTACAAGGCAGTGAGAATAGGAGCACAAACCCATTGTGACAAATGATCCGGGTTACTCTTCAGACTTCCCTGTTGTTTTATTGATTCACTAAAGAGAAAGACTAATTCAAGTTTATGTTCTGTGTATTTGCTCTGGTCTCTCCAGAATTCTTCACCCTCCCCCAAGACTAAATAAAATCATTTTGTCTTTCTATCTATCTATCAGCACAGTGACAGTGAAGTAACCATCAACTAATCAATTTTATTGCAGAGCTAATTTTTGTTTTAAACAAACATCACCATATTTTGTTGACACAATTAAATGATTTGAGTGTTATGCCATATATGTAGCGTGCACCCTTGGGAGCTGGTAGAAGCTACAGCAGAAATCACGACATACGTGCCACTGCATCAAATTAAATATTTTTCCCTTAATCCTAACACCAGCAGCTGTTAGACACTGTGGCTTACTGCATATAACCTATATAATGAGACAGATGCAGGCAGTTGAAATTCCTCTTCTGAATGCTGAACAAAGCCCATCTATCCAAGGCCACTAATTCTTATTGCTGTTGAAATGGTCCTCCTAAAGCAAATACATTTGTCATTCACATATCATAAAGATGAAAAACAATGCATTTTTTTATTACTAGGGAGACAAAAAAATAAAGTGGCTTGGTAAATGAAATGTGGGAAACATGCATGGAATTTGCAAAAATAATTTCTTTCTATCCAAAAAGGATAGAAAGTTATCCAAAAAGGAGTCAAATTAATCCTTTGCAATAACTATAGAAGTTCATAGTAAACCCAAAATTGGAGGTGGCTATTCCCAACTGTTGATACAATGTCCTGGAAAAAGCAATTTGCTGATTGTGCAAAAGAACAGAACTATCTGCAGGTGGATGATATAGCTAACTGACCCTTCATATTAAGAGCAGATGTAATCTGTTTCAAGCTCCATTTTATTTATCTTCTGTTCCATTGCTCAGAAGGCTGCAAGGTTAAAAGCAATCCTTTCATGCCACCTGACAATGTGAAGGCAGCTTTTCCATATTTGAACAATAAAATCCTCTTCAAAGGACTACAGGACCACGAATTAAAATTCTCCAGTAAGAATAATCTGAAAATATGATCTATAACTGAGAACAGAAAAAGCTGAAGCAGACCACTGCTTGAAGCAATGTGCTGATTACTTCCTTCTGCAATGCCTGCTGTTGGACTTCATTACAAGTGTGGGAAGGGGGTTTTCATTGTGGTTAGATTTCATGTACTAAAACAGATTAGTCTAAATTGGAACAATAGTATAATTATGCTTTTTTTTTTTTTGAGCTGGGTGAAAGGTAGTTGGGGCACTATAACTGAAGTTGCTTGTGCTTGGAGGGCCAAATCTTCTCTCTGTTGTGCAAAGTAAACAAAACTGTTCAATAGATTTTGAGGATGAATTTCTGTAGGCCATAGCTTACCTGTAAAAGCAGAGTATAACTGCTGTGCTATATTTTTGGCATCTCTTGCTACTCTTGTGCTTGTACCGCAGATATAAGAATTATCCTGACATGCTTATGTACAAAACTGTAATGGACTTTTATCCTTCCCATTCCTTTTTCACACACAAGACATAAGGATAACAACCTTAAGTCTACCAAGTCAGCTCTTGCTGTTAAAGTGTCCAACACATAGAATTTAAATACTTGTTTCAAAGATTCCACGTCACAGAAATGCATATCAAAAGAAAAAAATATACCTAGTATTGATCACAGGGCATTTAAACATTCACTATGGCTATACTTGCTGCTAGTTTATGTGTTTTGTACTAAAATGGCACTTTCTTGCCTTAGATATAAAAAGCCCCATGCAAAGGAGGTATCTTGCCTTACAATAAATATTAAGTGCATCCAAAACCTTGCTGAGTTTGTGAGCTAAATATCACCAAAACCAATTTAGATCTGAAGTGTAGTTGTGCAAATGTGAATTTTCAAATGTGTCTCTGAGTTTCTAGAGCATATTGCAAGCTCTATGTCTCCCAAAGAAAATATTCACACTACTGTATGAAGTGGGACAGGAAGAGCAGAGCTGGTTTTGAAGAAAATGTTTTATATGTCAACGACATCACAAAGGTCATGTTTTCACACATTCAATATAATGTGAGGAGTCTGTATTTTTTTACTTCCCAGTTTTGGTCTCAAATCTTAGTTGGGAGGGACAAATAATTATGGTTTCCAAACTCTGCTCTAATAGGGAGATATTTTTTATCTTCCCATGTATTAAATAAGTAGAATCTGTTTTATGTTAGAATATTTAAACTAGGACTAGTAAGTACCGGTTTTGATCTCAAGATATGTGGTTAGATTCTACTCTGTTTGCTATAGGCATTTCAATTCCTTTCAAGCATATACAAACTTCAGTCCAAGAGCAGTAAATAAGCATACATGACATTATATCCAAATTCAAAGATTAAAAAACCCAAAACACCTTTCTCTGCTACAACCAGCTTTCTTGGACCCCTCTGTTGTACCTGGCTTTTCCTATGAATCAAGCAGATCCCAGAAGAGGGCAAAACCTTCTCTCCTGGTCTCCAGGGTTCCCTCCAGGGCTTTATTCCATCCTACTCTATCAAGCAGGTGGGTGAAAAGACCAAAGTCTCCTCTCCTGAGGTGTAGGGTAGAGAGCTTACTGTACACTCACCTCACTGTCCTAAGGCCCTAGAACTCCACCATTTCATGGTCACTGCAGCCAAGGCTGCCAATACAATAGTCCACATAATAACACTCAGGTGTTTAAAATTTATCATGTCTTGCCAGTATCTTTTTCCCTCCTGTAAAAGCAAACATTAATTTTTTTTTTACATTTTGCTCTTTTATTGCTACATGTAAATTTGGTTTAGTGAGATTGTGCTATGGTAAGGGACATTTTTAACAAAGATGTCATGATTCACATTTAATTTCTGGGCTGCAAATTGTGCTCCTAATAGTAATACAATTGCAATCACTGTACTAAGTACTCTGACTAGGTTTTTGAGGAATCTCAATGTACAAGGAACCTACAACATCCTCTTGTTCCTGACCCTAGCAACAATTACAATAAAACCAAGACAGAATGAATGTTACACAGTTTGGACCGATCTAATGCTTTAAACTATTAACAGTTTAAAAATAATTCTCTAATGTATTTTTTAAAGTCAATTAGATTTCCTACCTTTATTTTGTGTGGGGCTCCATGAATCAAGATGAGGTTCTGCAGCTATAGCATACAGTATTTTTATGATCACAGAAAGTGTTTTGCTAGTGACATCCTGGGCTGCACGAACGGCAGCGTGGCCAGCAGGCTGGGGGGGTGATTCTCTCACTCTAGTCAGTTCTTGAGAGATCCCACCAGGAGTGCTGCATCCAGCTCTGGGCTCCTCAGCGTGAGAAGGACAAGGAACTAATGGAGCAAGTCCAGAGAAGCGCCATGAAGGTGATAAGAGTACTGGACCACCTCCCCTCCAAGGACAGGCTGAGAAGGTTCAGCTTGGAGAACAGAAGGTTGCATGGAGACCCCATGCCTGCAGCTGCAAAGTAGTGAATGAATTCCTTCTTTTATTTGCACATGCAGCTTTTGCTTCACCTATTAGACTGTCTTTATCTGCACACGAGTTCTCACTTTTACCTTCCTGGTTCTCTCGCCACCTCCCACTGCAGGGGAATGAGCAACTGTGGGAGACTGATTTGCCAGCTCACAACAAAAGTCAATACCTTATGATAGATGCATATTTCACAAACGGAGTTGTTTGTTTTATTTTTACAGGTTAAGTTCCATTGCACTTTTTAGTACAGACGTCATATAAGCTATAACATCATAGCACTGCACAAGCAGGCTTCTTGGATAATCTTTAGCTGTTTGAAGAGGCACCAGTTTTCCATTGTTATCGTGCAAAACTTACTCTTCCTTTAAGAGTTTATTAGTAGATCCTATTGTAGTAAGTTCTCACCTTGTAAATGAGTATATTTCTGTAAGTAAACATATTAGGCTGTTTGGCTAGCAGTTGTGTATTAATTTAACCACATAAAGCAGACTTAAAGTGTTTATTACCTCTGGAAAGAGAAAGAAAAGTGGCAAATGGGATCTATTGTATCCTTTGTATAGTTCCTGCTTTGCATTTTCTTGGTAATAATTCAGTCCTGGCTAGTTTAAGACCCAGTAATTATTTCTTAGATTGTTACAATAAACACAAGGACTGCACCACCCACATATACATGAAATTAATCATATAACTTGCTCTCCTGTGTTTTAAACATTCAGTGAGTAACAATGAACATCTGATTTTATTGTAATCTTGTTTTGTCTTCCTTTTTATGCAAATCATAAAAGTAAAAAGTGAAGCAACAACTAAGGCAGGTGCTGCTTAATCTAGCTCTAAGACACCATTACCTGAGGAACAGGAATTGAAGAGCACTACATGAATCAAGTATTGAGTAAATTCTCATAGAGAGAGATGGCATTGCAAAACATTGAAGAAAGACAAAACCAACCAAATAAAATTCACAGAAGCTAAATATGTGGGCTGAACCATAAAAAGGAGTAAACACTCACCAAATACTCTTCAAAAATCTGAAAGAGTGGGAGGAGTGCTTCTAAGGGACATGTGGGGTATGACTGTACTAGAAAATATTGGAATGACATTTTGAAATGAAAATTTAAGATTAAAATAGGAAGAATCACCTTCCAATGCAAAACGTTTTACTGAGCTGTCACCTCTCACTTTCTGGTACTGAAGCAGGATGGAGCAGGTCTGAATGCAAGGGAATGAGAGAGGAAGAATCATAAAACTGTATATCAGAAGCCTTAGAGTTCTAGGTTCTGTGTTAATTTGCAAACTATTGAATTGAAAGCTATGAGGATGTACAATGTTTGTGGATTAGAGGAAACTTTTTAATTCAGAAATTAATAACTTGTTCCACAAGTACAATAAGGCTGTAGTTTTCTGGAGTTCTAGACTACTTCATTCTAGAGGTAAAGCTCAGGAGAATTTTACAAATAAGCATGAAATAACCAAAAATTTAAAAAAAAACAATTAATTCAAGAGATTCTCTCAATTTGATAGAAACCTGATAGATTTTATTTTGAATTTTTACTCCAAAACAGAGGAATAGATCTAAATAATTGACTACCTGTTTACTTTTACATTACTGACAAGATTTTTTCTGTTTGTTTTGCAGGTTGTTTACAGTCCATTTATTTCTTGTTTATATCAAATTCTTAGGAATTAAAAAAAAATTCTTTTAACTCTAACATTCTTAAATTCCTAATTCCTTACGTTCCTAAAAAAAACCCCACAAAGTCAAATTTGAAGAGGTCTAAACTTCAAGACACTGATTCTGTGATGCTTGAAAGATAAAGAATCAAAATTATCACTGTTTTACCTGTATTTAAAAATGTATATATAAAGAATAAAAACTTTGTCAACCTATGTAACACATTAATAAATAATCTCCAAATATGATAGCTAGTATCATACCTTCTTCAAATTCTATGTAATTTCTGTGTTCTTCACAGAAATTCTCTTCATCACGAAATTAAATTCAATTATTTTTAATGCATGCTGTATATCCCCCAAATAGTTCATGGCTCCAAAAAATCAGAGAAGCACACATTACTGTCAATCTGTCTGCATGTTTCACTCCTCTGCAAAAGAAAACCATGTAATTCCTGATTCTATATCTTATCCTGATTTTTTCTTTTGATTACAAGGGAAAGATTTCATTAGTGTTGCTGAAAAAGACATCAGAATCAAACTCATTATTTGTAATGTATAGCAACATATGAGAAGAGAAATATTAATCTCTAGCATTGACAATAGCAAGCTTTCTGGATTAAGTGATAATTTCACAGTAATAATTTTATAACATGAATTTGTCACAAAATACCCATGAATTTCTAATAAGAATATGAACAGAGGTTACTTCTGAGGACATTATGGCCAAATGGCCCATATACAGTAAAAAAAGTGAGTAACAAGGAAGTGATCAGTATTACTACCTTACAAAAGCATATTCTTTTCAAGAATGGGAGGAAAGAACAGTTCATATTCTTGGAGACTAATAATTGGGCCTGGTCAGTGTTGCCCCTTGTAAAATAATCAAACTGCAAAAGTGGTGTCAGTATGGAGAGGCCAGCTTAGTGGAGGAGTTAACAGCAATTTAATTCTGTCTGTTGGTATGGGAAAGAGATGAACTAGTCACTGCCTCTCCCTAAAGACTCATCTCAAATATTTTGTTCTTGCTCACACGTACAGTATCCTCTGTAGTAAGGAAACCTTTTCTTGTGGTTCCTTCAGAACATCGGGTCTAAAAAGACAAAGTAAATACCCTCTCTCAGCATGAGTTGCCCTTTTCAGGATATCCCAAGGACTGAACATAAACATGTCATGGAACAGGAGGATTAACAAAAATTTTTTTTTCCATAGCATTCGTACAGAGGAGCTTCAGGTATCCAAAATTGTTCCAGGGGATGATTATTATCTCAGAGAATTTCCTCTCATTAGACACAATCCCTCAGCCAACTCTTCCTGTAGTGAAGATTATTTTTCAAATCTCAGGGTAGGGACAATTTTTTTTCATTCCCTCCCTCAGGGAATTTACTGCTCATGAAAGTGCTGGCTCAACAGTCCTGAGGTTGAAGTTGTTATCCACAACATTAATGAATAATGCAATATAGCCTCTAAAACTGTTTCTGTGAAATGAATGGGGTTATTTGGGTCATACCAGAACTGCTAAGCAAATTATATTTTTTATAGGAAATGCTCGTTCTATAGTGAATGCTACTAGGTAGTATAGTAGGAAAATACATTAATTTGATTCTTTTTACACATATGTAACTCTAAGAACAACTTTGCTTCACTATGGTTTAGAAAATACATTGAGAGACAGGTGAATTTGTGACTGTTTTTGAAAGAGATTGTTATTAAAAGCACTGAAATAAGGAACAGTAGAGGGTTGTTTGTTTTTGGATGGATGCTAGCTGGAGTGGAACAACACAAGAGTTGTAATTCAAACACATTCTATAGATACAAACAAAAAAAAATTGGCACAGTTGTTATACTATAATGCAGCAACTTATATGTATTTCTAGATAACAAGTAGTCATTTATAAAAGGTGTTTTAACTAAGCAACTCAAGACAATCCAGTTCAGCATTTTTCATGGTAAAGTTGTACAAAGCCATATTTACAGGGCCGAAGAAAAGGGAAGAATGGCAATTTTGGTGATGTAGAAAATACTGCATCTTTTTCTGATGGCGATTCTGTTGACTGTAAATGTCTATGTTCCTTTTTTTCAAAAATTCTGAAATCAAAATTCAAATCTCACCCTAACTAAAATCTACATGTCTTAACAGTGCTCTTTGTCTCCAGCACAATTGAAAGCATGTGGCTTACTTTTTGCTGTTATGCTCCCACTCATTTTTGACAAAATGAGAGTGTTTTGAAGAATTAGAAAATTGAGTGTCATTTTTTGGTAAAAATGCATACATGAGATAAGAACATATTTCACTCAAAAATCAGTAAGATAATTTTATTTTAAAGGATGTCAAAATTAACTAATATTGGTTTATCTTCTTAAAAGATAAACGACAGACAACAGAATCCTGAGGGTGCTAAAGGGGGTGGATGGAGAGAGAAACAATACCCTGATTTCTAAGTAAGAAAATGATTTTTACTCTAAAGAGAGATATCAAGAAAGAAAGTATTTAGCAATCAGTATTATGACAAAATAAGGACTTTGAGAATTTAATTTGCTTACCATTGATGTAATTAATGAGAAATCTTTTCAGAAAGATCATGTCTCCTGTTCTTTCAAGAAGAAAAGCAGGAAAAACTCTCCTTGTTGACCTCTATATGATATTTTCTAGCCAACTGTCTTCAAGCATCATAGGTAACTTTAAGGATAGGAAGAAGGAACAGCTCCAGCAGACCTCCCTCCCCTACATATATGCACACTCAAACGTTTTAATCAGCAAACATGCCTCTGCAAATACAAAAAAAAATATTGATCCAAATAGTCAGGGACTTCAGGGAAGACTAGGACACACAAGATCTCTTCATTTGGGTTAGCTGGTGAAGGATGCTAGTAAATTAAAAAAGTGCAACAAAACGTGCTCTGCTAGCCAGCCCTGGAGCAAACGACCTTGAAGTCAGGCCGGGAGATTGTCCTTTCTCTTCTGTTTAAGATGTCTATTGCCAAGACAATTCTGTAAACTGCCTGCTCTAAGAATGGCAACTGCCAACCTTGACGGTAATTATGGGTTTTGCAGACAGCTGTGACAGTATTTAGATATTGGCATGATGAAACGAGCTGAAATGGGGTAGAGAGTGGATAGAGACTAAGGCTGGAATACAAGTGCCATGCACATGGGAGCATCTTTACTACATGCTGAATTTTGTGCATGAGGGATTCTCATTTTGAATGAGGCTTGTAGGATGAATCAAAAATCAAAACTACGCCTAAATTCTACCTGAACATTAAAATATTAAATCTGTGAATTTTATTTTAACTTGATGTCATCCTTAATGATGTGCAAAAACCTGAAACTGGGAGCTCACAAAAGATCTGAGCTGAGGAGACCCATGCAGTTGCTGAGAGTCATTAAATTGTCCTACCTGGCAAAAGTGATGGTCATGTCTAAAATCTAACTTTAGAGTCAAAATTTTAACAAGGCCTCACATATTAAAATTTGTGTATTTCAATACCTTTATCATATGCAAAGTAGACTGAAGTCAACCATCATCCTATACTCACATACCTTTGTCTCTTAAAATGCAAAGAAATATGTGGCAAAAACTTTGATTGATTGCAGGTGACCAGGCTATATATTCCTTAGAGAAGTATGGAGATCTAGGGAAAGCTAGCTAAATACTCATAAAATGCTTGCAGCAAACTTATCCTTTTCTATATCTCCTGAAATGAAACTCAAATGAAAGAAAAATGCATCACTGATCTCTCTTGCTCTAAGCAGATGACTAAATGAGTATGGTCTAGACAGGACAAATCAGCATGGTGTTTCCAACACAGAAAAGCAAGTAAAAATGCTGCACAAGAGTTAGTGAACTTGAAAACTGGAGTATGCAAAAGCTTATCACATAGCTGATTCTTGTAACAACGCATAATTTGACACAATTTCAATTTATTATCCATCTGACATATCTATTGTGTCCTTCCTTATTAAATTCTGCTCTACTTGGAACAAAAGCTGCCTCTTTGACCTATAATGACATTTCAAAGGCTGAAGAATAATTATTGAAATAAAAGCCTTATAATGACTATCTAATACCTTCCCACACAGAATCTTTTTTGTGCCGAAAATGCTTCCACTGCTGGTGGTCTCTTTTTAATTTTTTTTTGCTGTTAGTTTTTTCCCCCCCTCTTTAAATGCATGGGTGTGAAAATGAAATGCACTGCCACAAGTTCCATAAAACAGTAGATACAACTTGGATGAAACTCAGTCACATTTTCAAAGTCAAATAAATGAGCATTCACATCAAAGTCTTCCAAATATATGAAGAAATGGCTGACGGGAAAAAAAGTATTCTTTAATTGCACACACTTGTGTAGTGTGTAAAAATCACATCTATTACATCTGACTTGAATTACACTTCTCATTCAGAGTTCCAGCTAGTAATAATTCAATATCAAGAGAAAAATTTTACTTCAGTCTGTTTCACAAGAAATTGTGTGAAAGTTTGGAGTCCCTAGGGGAGAGCAATCACTGGATATGAACATCTCCCTTTAAAAAAAAAAAAATATGTTAAATACTTTGTAATGCAAACCAACAATCTGTATTTTGAAATTGAGTCATTAGTCATTTGTAGTGTTATGTTTCTTACTCATTGAAACAATCTCTCACTAAGTCTTGAAATCACAGTCCACATACTTGAGGAGTTGGCACCATACCAGCTTTTTCTCCAATTTCATAGGTAACTTTCTTGGGTCAAAGTTGTCCAAATTAAGGTCTTTAGCTCCTAATACAAAAATATTTTTGCCTTAAAAAGAAACAAACTAAAAAGTATACTTATATATAGATGTCATGATAGAATAAAGTAAAAAAATGTGACTCTACATGTACCTCAAAAGTTCAATTATCCAAAAGGATATATAGGTTTAGAAAAATAATTTTTAGCAATTAAATTTTGTTGGATATTTGACTACTGCAATTGGTAAGACTGCAAAATCCTGATGCACATAGGCATATGCTTAAATATTCTTGTTGTTCCTGGTCCCACTGGATTTGAACAAATTATGAGGGATCTTAACAGGAATAAATAGTTAATCATTAACCAAATGTTAACTCAAAACTACTTCTTTCACAAAGCCAGCACAGGAAAGTTATTTATTTCAGATATCCCAGATTTTGACATTGTCTGGATAGAAATCTGACTTCTAAAACTAAACAAGACGTTAAGAATTTTTACATGTTTAAGTCTATGCCCTAAAACAGCAATAACATCTTGACTGTGAGATCACCAAAAGAAAGCAGAGGCAAATAGTCTACTCCTACATGCATTAGTCTACTTTGTTTATAAGTTATGAAGGAAGTTATATGTCCCCCAAATTCAAGTACTTGATAGAAAATGAAGATGTAGCATTCTTTTCAACAAAATTTTCCCCGAAAATTTGTTCTATATATTCTGGTGAAGCCAAGTTTAAGGGTGAAACTTATCATAGCCTTCTGCTGTCTAAAGGGGTCAGCCACTGAGAATATAGTACCAGATCCTTTTCTTTTTCTCAGATGTGCATAGTGAAATAAGGAGAACATGGTTCTGACTGGATCTACAGAAAATTGTTAATAAATATTCGTTACAGACTGATAGATGTTGCCTAGAGCTACAACACTACTTCCACATTCAAAACCTTTCAAAATCGTTGAAAAAGACATCATGATTCTGGTCTAGATAAATACAGACTGTTTTTGAGATACGCATTTACTCCAATTTTAAATTAGTCTGGTAGTTTTTCTTGGTTGCCTTCAGCATCTAACAATTTTCATGATGGCTAACTTACATTTTTATATTATGAGCCTCATTAAAATATCTCTCTTTTGAAAAGCAGGAGCAATTTATCATCCTCCAGCCCACTCACATAGCTTTTAATCCCATATGCAGCTGGGAATTCTATTAACTCCAGAGAGCACAGCCCCTCTCACTTGTACAGGAGCATCCCAAAATAATGCAACTGCCACCTACATATACATATCTAGTATTATATAGGCTCAAATTCATCATTATGAAGTCCAAAAACATACTTAAAGAACTCAGGACATGTCAGGAACATCCTACATATTTCTGTGTATGTTGAAAAATGAGTCCACATAGCTCTTTTTTACCATCAAATCCAGTTTAAGCATCCATTACTTTGTACTAAAGAGCCATAAATCTGTTTCAAATGAGTTTAATTCCAATCTACATCCTCCTACTTCACATTGGACTTGAAGAAGTTTATTAGTAAAAAAGATAAGTGAGGAAAGGAACTCTCTTTTGGCCATGGCCTGGCATTTTTCGAGAAAGGTTTTGAATATTTTACTGTCCTACAACACAGATGTCATAGAACTGTAATAAA
>JAOTQZ010000248.1:32887278-32912698 GCA_026546895.1 Pogonocichla stellata
CACCCATACTTTGATCCAGCAGTACTATACTTTAATTGATTTCTTCTTCCCTACAGACTGCCAAAGCCTGCCTCATCTGTTAGAGCTATGATATTTCTGAAAGGTCACTCTCCCTTAAGCAATATGATAAATTATTTTTATTTCATTATTTGCCTTTTGCTCTCCCCCCTCCTTGTAAAACTACCCATACATGTAATTTAGCTGTTTCCTTAAGCCATTTACTCAGCTAGGTATAGAACTGAAGCACAAACATAAGTACCTCAGAATGTTTCTCAGAATTATTCCTCTTTACCCTCGAAAGTTTTCCATAGGAGAAGTGTGCCAAGTTCAATTAAGCCTTTATCAAAGAGAACTGCCAAGAATGTAGTCCAGATTAATTAACACAAATGAGGTATAGCAAAAGTTACCCTTCCAACCTCGTACAGTGAACGAGCCCTTGCAGCCAATTCCCCACCCTGTAGCAAAGGTTTGCAGCACTTGTTACGTAGATAACTCACTTGTCTAAATCCTTGTCATACACAGAGTTGATACTGAAAGACACAAAATATTAGAGGTTAGAGACTTCCATTGGGAGTTAGTGACTGTAATATTGATTTATACAAACATCTATCTACATCTAGGTATTACATGTATAGGTGTGCCAAGACAAGCTACAGATAATTAAGCTTCACAGGGTTTTTAAACTCCTGACCTTCTTGCAAACAAACATAGAGAGAACAATTTTCATCTTTTCTAATATTAAGATGCAAGCTTGTTGAGAAATCAAGCATTTCTTACTACTTTAAAAGAGGATAAAAATAGATAGTACAGATTTCACTGATTTTTCTAAACTTCTTTTTCATTTGTGTGTTTTTCGATTTCCTTCCTAGCATTCAAAATTAACCTTTTTCTGAAAAAGTTGTGAAAGGAAGAGACCACATATTAGAAGAAATATTTAATATGACTTTTCTTTCCAACCATATATAAAACCAGAAAAGCCTACAAGGAAGCAAGGATTATATCTAATTAAAGTTATTCCACATTAAACCATAAGAAGGAAATGAATAAAAGTCTCTTGTGATAATTTGTGTTTAATACCAGCATACAGAACTCAGTAAAGGTACAAATTCTTTTTTTTTTAATAATAAGATTACTTTTATTTTATTATTTACTTTTTTCCTATCACAGCCAACTTTATATGGAACTCTTAAGAGGACGAAAGAGAAATATTACCAAGGCCAACTTGTTCAGTAAAAATGGTTTTAAAGAGCAGCAAAACTCAAAATAATTGAAAACACTTTGAAACAACTGTACATATTCATTACTTTTTTTACATATGTGATTATTTAAAAAACATTCTGAGAAGAAGTGAAAAAGAGATTAATCAAACTGACATTTCAGCACTCAGTAATTTGCAGTACATAAAACCTATAAGTAAAACATAGGCTTGTCAGCACCAATACATATGAGCTACAGGATCATAACAGTAGTAGCCCAGAAGTAACAGAGAATTGGGTCAGAGAAATAAGTAAAGGTGACAGAGAAATATGATTCCCAGTGCGCATTTCTAACTTTTTGTAGCAGAGAAAAAATTGTGTAACCTCTCCCTAGCATGAGGGTTTGGAAGAGGAAAATAACTGGTATACAGCAGCTCCCACTCACCAACAGGATCTAGGCACCATGCTGCTCTGCACAATCACACTTTCAAGGGCAAAATGAAACTTAAATTGTAGCATGGGAAATACTCTAGCACTAGTTATTGCTCACACACTACTGCAAACAGCTATCCCCTCTTCTTTCTGCTTATCATGCTTTCCAAAGAGAGCTTTGGAGGTTACCAAAACTATAGCACAAATATCTGCCACAAATTCATACTGACATTTTGTAATTAACAAAGCCCATTGCAGAACAACAAATTCAGACGTCTTTTATTTTCAGAAAAAATATCCTTAACACTGACCAGCAAATCTCACATAACAAAAACATATAACATTACTAAAAAAAAAAAAAAACAAACAAAAAAAAACCAAAAAAGAAAACCAAAACCAAACCTCAAAGCAAATGAAACCAAAACTCCCATCGTATGATCTTGACCAGTCATCCAGAGTACCTGGGAATGATATCTTAATTATGCTCTTCCCAGCCCTTCCCATTGCTTTCACTCCAGATGCTAAAGCAAGTAGGGTTGAAAGTTAGGTTTTTATCCTGAACAGGATCAAGCATGGCCTCATGATCACCTGATATCTGACTCTTGATTAGCTACACATTGGTTTTAATTATCCACCTGCTTTCAATTAAGTACCAGGAAATCCATCCTATTAACAGTACAAACTAATCACCCTTGCACACAAACAGAAGACCTTTTCCTCTCAGGATGCATCTGAAGAATACAAATAATTAAAATAATTTTTAAGCTTGTAACAATATTGTTAAAATAATAACAAGCCACCTGTTTCAAAATCTATAGATAAATTTGTATTATGCACTAAAAACTGTACCACATTTTATTGTGACAGTATCTTGAAAGAAATTTGGGTTAGGAATCAAGAGTTCATTTTGAAAACAAAATGCAGTTAGTATCCTAAAAATCAAAATCCTGACCCTGCCCTTCCCTAAGGTATGGATGTCTTTGTTCCACAGTCTGCTTTGAAAATATGCTCTGTATGACCACCAGATCAGCTTTCACAGCCAGCTGTGTGAGTAGCCCTGATATTTCTGCAAATGGGTGAAATGACACTGCACATCTGCCTGCAACATATTAAAATCTGGAAATAAAATACCAGAAAATGGTGTTAAAAATTCTATGGAAACATAAAATACATTTACCATAGTTCACGTTTTAGTACTGTCACAAAAATCTGTAGGCTGGATGGATTTAGTTTCATTGTTATTTCATTTAAATATCTTGAATATTATGCAGAAGATAAAATAATAACAATAATGAAATTCAGACTGTTTAAAACAACAACAAAAACAAAACTAAAATTTAAATTGACATTATATGAATTTGTGTATCTTTAATAAAAATAAACTATGTAAAGAATAGCTGTGCATTAGAACCATATTAATATAAAATGAATTAAATTTTAATAAATGAATTAAATTTTTAAAAATTCATTATGCGTTTGTATTTAAATAGGCAGTATAGCTTTATGTTTTCAATAAAAGTAAGAGTGAAATGAAAAATCCAGCACCGGTAAATGAAACAACACACAATACAAGGACACTGAACTGTGGAAAAGATGTCGAGTATTTACTGTAATGCTGGTCAAAATGCAAATTGCTATCAGACCATGTGTAATATAGTCCCAGCCACTGAGACTCCTGTGAAACCGTGTTTAGAATTTTATTTCTTCTGGAAAATAACTTCAGAAAAAAAAAAGGCAGGTTATTCATTTTCTACATCCTAAGAATGTTTACAGCACAGAGGAGAGGGTGACGTATAGTGGGAAGGTATTATACCTGATGGCTCTTATATACCGGATGTAAGGAAGCCTGCCATAAGATCTAATTATCAAGAATTGCTTTTTCTGCCCCAAAGCAATCATTTTGATGACAGCCTTCTATGCACTGTAAAACAAAATGGGAAGCCTGTGCTGTATAAACTGGCTCAGCGCTTCCTTTTACTTCCTCTGATATCAGTCTCTCCACCTCATTTATTTTCCACACATTAATGGTAGCAGTCACCTTGAGCTGTTGATGCAGAGTAATTTTCACAGAAACCTTGATCAGAAACCATAAATCAGCCTGATGTGCTTTTATGGTCTAATAACATTCTGCCTGCTCCTACAGGCCCTTATGTAAAACTGCATTGCGGAGAATTCCTTGGACTGTTTTTTTCACATCCACTCCTGTATCTGAAAGACATAAAATACCCACAACGTAATAAGATTAATATACTTTGCTTAAAGCTGCAGTCATGAAAGCATTCAGGTATTAGCCTGTAAACATGAAAATATTCAAATAATAAACCACAATTTTTCTCTGCAGATTTTTCTGTGTTTAGCTGCTCCTTCCTACATTTGGTTAGAGAAACTAAGTAATCTTCCCCTTCTCTCCCAGATGCAGTGCATCAACAGGCAGAGCACACTGAAGCTGAATGCTTTGTCTAGATTAGAAATGCTAACCTGTATAGCTGTATCAGCAAATCCACACAGCGTGAGAGACTTCTGAAGGTGAATCTTGTCTGTAAGATTCCATTCTCATTCGTAGATGAGTTAAAGATTTTAAGTGAAGAACTTAGAAAAGAGGTATTGATTTCGATGGTAAAATCATCATTTTCTTCCCACGAAAAAGAGAATTATTACTTACCTTTAACAATGCTTTCCCATATGACATAAACATATTATGTAAGCTGTAGGGGGTTTACCACATACCCCACAGGTCTTTTTTCAGCACCTGGTTTGAGAAAGTGTAACCTATTTTAAAGAAATCCTTAGCATTCCTGATATTTCAAACTGGAATTTCAACATTTCTCCCTCTCTCCTTTTCTGATTAATTTCTATGTACATTTGTTCCTACCTCTAAGGGAGAATAATTTCTCCCCCTGACCTTGCAAAGACTATGTGGGAACACACACACACAATAGATTACATATCTATTGTAATACTAATTATGTCTCAGTAACATAGGTTTGCATATATAATAAACACAAAATCACTGACACTCGGAGTTTAGGCTACATATGCATAATTTTTTACTAAGTGGATTTTTGCTTTTGTATTATAAATGTTTTCAACAGAGGGTTTTTTTCTTTCTTTTCTATTACAGATAATAGTGCAGTTTTTTGCTTTTATGACTAACTTTCTATAGCTTTTATGATGCTCCCCTGGTCAGAAGCACACGCAGCTGATAGCAGCAATCAGTGCACCAACAAATAACCATGATTCAGAGCATCTTTCACGTTAGGGCTTCCAGATAAATCCTCAGCACTTAGTAGAAAATGCTTGTAAAAGGCAACTTCATCACTTCAGGACCAGGTATATTAGTATCTGAAGAGAAAACAGGGCATGAGTAACTGCTCATCTTTCTCTGATACCTCTCAAGGTATGAACATAAGTGAAATTGGTTTTTTGTTTGCAGAAGGTTTTTGCAAACTCTCTGATTTGTGAACAGAGTATACTGGGTAGCAAGGACAGAGCAATGGAAGATAATGGAGTAAAGAAATATTCCTTTCAGATTTGCTGAATCACAGCTGTGGATAATGCAGTGATAGCACCAAAAAAGGTATCATTCAGTGTTAAAATGGCATCACTGTGAATGCTCTCTTCCTACTCAAAACAGCTGCATTTACCAGCCATACCACTTTTACAAAGTTAAAATTAAGGAGAGAATTACTAAAATGGACAGATTGTCACTTAATGTTGCAGTAGGAATAGTTATAATATAAAATTATTTTTTTTTATTATAAGCTTCTATCATTAAAAAACCAGTACTTTGAAATGTGGTGGATACTACCCATGTTACCTTGAAGAAACATCCTTTCTACCTTGGTACGTGGTACATCGATGTGAAAAACAGGAGCTGTCCAAGAAGAGGGACAATCCTACTCTGTACGTATGGTTTTTTTATTAATGCTTTTATAGAAATTATCATGGGGTAGTTCTATGGTAATTTCTGTAATTACATAGGCTAAATCTAGCTTTTCGTATAGCCAGCCATTCTGCTGACCATCATGTTGGCTTATGTTGGCTTTATTGCTGAACTCAAAGGGTGATGGGGTATGAGGAGACCTCTCTGATAGACAGAAAGTGGAAAGAGAGTAGGAATAATTTGTCTTGCACATTTAAGAAGGCATTTATCTTTTATTGATTGGATACTGAGGCAATCAAAATCTAGGATCTACCAATTTATTGGATTGAAATGTGCTTAGACTATCCACCAAGGATATTTTGATAGAATGTCTGTCGCACTAGGCTGTTTTGGCAAGTAGGAGTCTATTACTGTAAAATGTTTGTGACCCTTGGGTTGGTGCAGAGACACAAATGGTGTGGGTGCAATTTGATACCTAGATAAGGTACACCCAAATGTATTATGGGTTATAACTGGATCTGCAAAAATGTGATTTGAGGTAAAAATGTTTTTCAAAACTTTTATCTCAGTTAAATATATTATTATACATTATTATATGCATTGGGCATAACCTTTCCTTTTGTAAGCCAGACTGCGAATACCACAAGAAATACTTAAGAATTTGGGATTTCCTTAATTTTAGTAATTTTTTCAATGACTCTTGAATTCAGCTGAAAGAAATGTATATATATTTTATATAGCTACCACAGGACTGCCCAATCTGGAACATGCCAAAACCAGCAGGATTAGTTGGGTTTATATAATTTGAATTTTGTCTAATGTTTGACAGTAATTTACTTTTATTTTTCTTTTCAACATCATTATAACAGAAGGAATTTTATGCCCTTAACTATGTGTGCACATGCATTTATATAAATTTCACAAATATTTTTCTATCTTGTATATCATTGAAGAAACAATAGAAATTGCCAAATATTTTGTCTTATTTTGTGTTATAATCCATATTGAATCTCTAGTAGTTTGCTTCCTCCACAAAATGTAATCTTCCTTGTGATTGCTTTATCAGTCATCACAGCTTTTGCTTTTGTTTTACATTTAAGCTCCTAAAATTTGCAATAATCAGTGTTCTGAAGATGAGAAAATTCCTTCCTTCATGATGGTCAGTGCTTCACAGACAAGGATCCCACACATGGAAAGAAATGAGATTGGAACAACAATCCTTGCCAGAGTTTTGCCTAGTAAATTATTTGGACAAAGCATTCTCTTTTTTCCTTTGTTTAGTACACGCCACAGATTGTCTTTACAGAGGGTAGTGGTTTACCATATTGATACTTTCTGTTGTTCGTGCCTGAAAACAACTGTTCAGATAATTTTGTGTGTATTCCAAGGAACTGGGTAGTTATTTCTAATACCACATTTATTCTAATTACATATTTGGCAATCACTGCTGAGAAAGAAGGCTATGTCATACTTCTCCTGGCAGAGACATATATCAAAGCTGCCCCTGTACCTGACCTACTGAAAATATGTTTTTACTAGTTTTACCAAAGTGTTCCCCTATTTTGATGTTAATTAAAAATGCTGCTGTTTTCCTTGACAAATTTCTTGTCAAGAGTTCAGTTCATTTTTTCCTTAAAGCACAAGGACTGTTTGGCAATTAGTTCTCAAGAATACCTTCACCATCTCTACCACAGATGGGCCCCATGTAAATAATTCCCTTTGTTGTTTTTCTGTTAGTAAAACACAAATCACTTGTTTTACTGAGATGCAGTAATATAGTAATACTGCATTGAGATCTAAAACATGTGTGGGTGGCTGAAACAGATTTTTGAACTCCTGTGGATGGCACCAGAAGCACATGTGTTGAAAAGGGGCTATTAGGACTGCAAACAAGTTATATAACGCACTCTTTAGAGATTTTGTGAGAGTAATGTGAATAAAAGCCATTTTTAGAAAAGAAGTGTCAGCCTATCTAGTAAGCAGAAGCTTGGTTGTCTTGCTGATGACTTGATATTTGAAATTTGTTTTCTGGTTTCGGTTAATTTCTTCTTAAGTAATAGAAAGTCTAGGTGTATCTAAAATACAGTTCTTGGGTCCTAATTTCTTCAGGATAAAAATCAGGCTGTTTATTAGGCTTCACATCTTGGAAGTAGCCTCCCAGGGAGCTTATATTTGTTGTTTTTCTCCCAGTCTTCTTTCTGTGCTTGCTTTATGTCCTATCTGAACATAACTTCCATTTTATATACATTTTGATCATGTTTTTTTTCCAGTTGTTATCCCTAATCTGGCTAACAATTTCCCTACTTCTTTAACAGAAGGAAATGAAAATATTCAAAGGAAATAGTCAGTGATTCATTGCTACTGACTTAAAACTCCACAAAAGCTTTTCTTTGTGACGATTTTACCTCCTGTAATAAGTGAACTTCCATTCAGTCACTGATCTGCACATAATCCAGACAAGGAATGTAAGAAATTCTAGAAACAGGCATAAAGAACTGATGTGCTTCTTTTTTCAGGTGAAATTTTTCATAGTATTCAACCTAAACCTTCCCTGGCACTTTTCATTCTGTCACTTGTTATGTGGGAGAAGAGCTGACCCCCACCTCCTACCATCTCCTTCCAGGTGCTTGTGGAGAGTGATAAGATCTCCTCTGAGCCTCCATTCCTCCAGTTCCTGAAAACCCCCAGCTCCCTCAGCTGCTCCTCACCAGACATGTGCTCCAGACCCTTCCCCAGCTCTGTTGCCATTCTCTGGATGTGCTCCAGCTCCTCATTCTCCTTCTTATCATGAAGAGCCAAGAACTGGACACAGGAGTGGCCCCACCAGTGCTGAGTACAGTGGGACAATCACTGCCCTGGTCCACACAGGTCAGGAAGTCACTGGCTGCCTTGACCACCATTGCATCATATTCAGTCAGCTGCCAACCAAGGTCCTGTCCTGCCAGGCAGCTCTCCAGACACTCTACCCCAAGACTGTAGTGTTTCATGGGGTTTTGGTGAGCAAAATGCAGGACCCTCACTTTTCCTTATCTTTTTTAATGTGATTTTTAAAACTCAAAATTCCTGTTGGAGCAATCCACCTTCTCAGCCTGATTTCACCTGGGAGTCAAAGAGGCCACCCGCTGTGTCTCTCTCTCTGTTTTGCTGGGTAGGTTCTGTTGTGTATTTATATTCTTTTGGGACTGGGACATCTTTGATGTGATGGAAGGAGTGTTTGGACTCCCGTCATTCAGGTATGTTCAGAATGTCATATTGCAAGGCATGGGCTTCAGTGCCTGTTAATTTCAAAATCACTGTTCAGTCTTGGGAGCAATTTCCAGACTTGTGGTATGGCTCATAAGAGTTTTCCTCATTGTTTCATTTCCAAATATTCTAGACTTCATGAGAAAGTTGTGATTTCAGAACATCAGCCTCAAAACCATGAAGGACAAAAGAAGTGCAGTAGCTATTCGATAACAATAAAAGAAAGTAGTTTCTTACACCACTACATGAATAAAAATGAAGGGAAAAAAGAAAGTTTGGAACAGGTGTTGAGAGAATTTCTGAGAGAGCAAGATGGAAAGCAGAGGAAAATTAGACTGCAAGTTCAAAAGGCTGCAATGCCACCTGCATGGATATTTCTCACTGAGGAACCAAAATTAATCTGAACTCTGAACCTTTTGAAGTTCTCACATCACTCATGCAAATACATCTCTATTACAGGTGGATAGCAGTTTGGTTTCAGCTAATGTATTCAAAAGTTCTCAACAAGACTGAGATATATTCAAGTATTCTATGTATCTATAATGGCTTGAACTGAATTCAATTGCCTTGGGGCCCCCCCTATGTATGGTGAAGCTCATAGAATTCTGTATCAAATAACCTCTTTTATTTCTTTGAAGTGTCATAATTTATTGGCAAAGTTTTATCTCTTTGCTTTTGTGCAGGTCATGCTGTAATTAATCCAAGCACTTTAAAGGTGGGAAACAGACATATTTCAAAAACCTTATTTTGTAGTTTTTCTGGGAAAAAGAATATTGTTTTCAATAATAAGAAAAGCAACTTAATTATAAGAATAGTACCACTGCCTTAAATGCCTTTTTTCTTTCATTCAAAACCGAATTTTATTCATAAAAAGAATTAATATTCTTCTTGTTTCTTTTTGAACTGCTATAAAGTATGTCATCTAGGGATTTTTTGGAGGGGAGTGTTTCTGTTTGGTTTTGTGTTAGTTTGTTTCTTTGGTGTTGGTGGTGGTTTTTTGTTTGTTTTATTTGTTTTTATTTTTAAATCTGACCACTCCTTGTTATGTCTTTATGAAACTGTAGAAGGAGGGTTTTAAAAATACTTTGAAATTTTCCACATCTTTCACATCACACTGTTTGAATCAGTGGATTGAGGCACATAAAGCCCCAAAACCTTGAGTGATATGCAGATAACATATCACTCATGTTGCTGGCAAAAGGGCTTTCCTTTTGCTTATTCAGACTTCCTTCTTCCTTGAAGTAAGATCTACATCCTTTCTAAATGGGCTAAAACAGGAAGGGTTTTTGTTTAAGAAGCAACTGTTAGATGATATATTTGAAGATCTCTCTATATTTAACAAGCATGTTTCAATGAGATTTTATGTGATTTTCAAGTGCATTCAAGTGTCTAGATCATTTCACATCACTTAAAATTCCTGCCTTAATGTTCATCTTACTTAATAACTGAAAAGAGTAGGAAGAATACCTTTTCTGCCCATAGAAATGGGATAAACTTGGTCACTGCCAAGGAAAAGAAATGTTGTGCTCCTCAAGTATATACATAGATAATAATATCCACTATTATTCTTATGTTCCTGCAGAGATATACTGCAAGTAGAAATCCATCTACTTAGTATTCAAAATTTTGATATGTTACTCCTCTTCTCTAAAGACTATTTTACCACCCTACTCTTTCTGTGGGCAGGATCAAGTATTGCTATTTGAGGTGAGGACCAACACAAGGTGCTCTGGAAGAGTGGACCAACAGGAATAAGCCATATTCCTTATGCAGCTGGAATGCCAGGTGTGCTTTAGATAAATTTCCAGAGGCTGGAATTCCCCCAGACCTTATAAATGGCACATACTGTAATGTTTCTTGAAGTATCCAGGCCAGAGCTATCTAAATGAGGAAAATCTTTGATAGATGTTTTATGTATAGAGAAAATGATTGACAAGTCAGAAAAGGATATAGTATTTATGCTTGTCTGTATAGTAATTTTCTTCTAATGTTTTCAAATTTCCTTACTGTACTCCTTAGATGAACATGCAATCACTAGTTTTAGAATGTCTCTAGTTAAAGAATGACTTTTAGAATAACAAATTAAATATAATGATTTAATATTACTACTTGTGAAAGAAGGATTAATAGAACTCCTTCTAAATATGTCTTTCCCTATAATTTGATTCTACCACTGCACAGGACTCCGTTAAAGTACAGTTAAATTAATGTAATTTAAATTAAGAAAGAAACATAAAGACTTGGAATTCAGTTCAGAGGTATAACTAAAGTAATTTGAGAAAAAAATAATGTGAACCATATTTGGATATATCTTGAATCTTATTCATGGGCTGTCCAAACATGTATGCTTCCACACATTAGTGTATGTGGTCTTCAGACTTTATACAGTGTATTTTTCCTACTTGCCTGTATATAATATGATTAATTGCCTCTATTTGTTATCACTTTTTTAAGGTGTACAATTAATTATTTTTCATATTATTAAATAAATAAAAATGAATGTGTAAAATCTAGGGATCTAGATTTCTACAAATCCATTAACTGGGAATTGGACTGTAGTTACTGTATAAATTTACGTTCTGGTAAATAATTCTTGCTTAGAAAAAAAGAATTTACTAGTTGACTAACTTACTTGTCACTTATTCACTGTTTAATTCATATAGACACATAATTAAAAAAATTCTTTCTTCTGTTCTTTTACCTGACTGTATAATTGTTGCACTATATAAAACACCAAGACTTGTATAAAACTTGCAGTCTTTGCCTAAGGGGATTCTGTTTGCTACTGCAGGAAAGAATATAGTATTAGTAATAAAATATCAGTAAAAAAATCAATAGTATATGATATAATTGAATATCACATATTTTTTATATAATTAATGGTCCTAATTCTGTTTCTGATCAGAAATCATGCAGGTCTTGATTCACACAGGCTTTTATTCTGGGAGTAAGGTATTGGATATTTTATATGTCTACTGATTGGTGTGTGCCATTATGCACTGTAAAAAGCAGATGATAAGATGAAGAAATGCCAGTTTTCCACTGGATTTTTGAGGTAAATATTACATCAGTTCTTAATTTCACTCCTTTATAATGATTTAGCTTTCACAATAAGTATAATAGGTTCATAGAGTCATAGAATGGTTTGGATTGGAAAGAACCTTAAAGATCATCTAGTTTCAACTCCTTCCCACTATGGGCAGAGACACTTTCCACTAGAACAGGTTGCTCAAAGCCCCATCCAGCCTGGTCTTAAACCATTTCAGGGATGAGGCATCCACAGCTTCCCTGGGCAACCTGTTCTAGTGCCTCACCACCGTCATAGGAAATAATTTCATCTTAATATTGAATCTAAACCTACCCTCTGGCAGTTTAAGGCTATTCCCCCTTGTCCTGTCACTAAATGCCCTAGTAAAAAGTCTGTCTTCCTTTTTTTTTACCCCCCTGTAGGTAATGGAAGCCTGCAGCAAGGCCTTTCTGGATTATTCTCTTCTCCAGGCTGAAGAAACCCAAATCTTATTCAGATGTAGGTTTTGATTTGCATACACATCATTCCAACAGATGATGAAAAACCCCAAAGAATGTCATATTCAAGTATGGCTATGTCTGTCTTGATTTATTGTTTCTTGAAAGTCTGTAATCAGAGTTGATCTAGCAGAAAGTATCCACATGCACACCATAATACATTGTGTTATCCCAGTTTTACTGTTATGAAATACTCTCTCAGTGTTATCCCTCATGCCTTCTCTATCTTTTCCTAATACAATGTCACGACTTACATGAGACTCATATAAGAAATTTTGACTGTTGGTTTCTGCTGTTTATTTCAGTATATTCATAATTCTCCCAGTCAATATTCAGTATATTTTAGACAGAAACTCAGTAGGAACTGGAGGATTCAATAATCAGGTGTATAATCAAGAAAAGAAAAATGACCGATAATCAATAAATCAGAAAGGTGACACCAATAATTTTTAAAAGCCCAAAACCTCAAACAAGCATATTTTGGAAGAACCACCAACCTACTGAAACATCTGCAATGACATTTGCATCTACCACTCCCACACAGTTTAAGGTGTACATGGTTAGCACCCACACAAAGCCTGATCCCTTCCAGAATGGGAAAAGCTTTTTCAACATCTCTTGTTGTTGTTCAAGAGTAGCAAACCACTCTTTTCTGACAGGAATACTTCTGATATAGATGAAAAACTCAGGAATTGTAGTAAGGAGAGCAAGTGCTTGCTTGCTTAGAGGTCTTCTTAAGATGAATGTCAGGGAATTTTGATCAGGGTGGTAAGGTTTCTGCCTGTTGCTATGGCAATACAAAAAGAATCCAACCGATCGAAACAGGATTGTGTGAGAGAAGGTAAGAGTCTATAGGCCATAATTTCCCCTCAAAAACACATTAGTCATATTTCAGCACAGCTCTTTGCTTTGCAGGCAAGTCTACTGAGAATGGAAAAGTATTTCACACACACTGGGCTGTTTGAACATTTTATGGGCTTTTTCTGGCAGACTTTCCATATAACAATGAAATAGGTATTTTGACCACACCTATTAGTCACCTTTTGTACTCTCATCAGGAAGCATGGACTCATTTGATGTCCTGCATTTGCTACAGTCACTAGCTGTAGACAAAAAAGCTTGTAGTCCTGAAAATACAGGTAGATATTCTTATGCCATATCTGTCTCAGTGGTAGGTAAGAACAGGATCCACAGCTTTGTAAAAATCAATTGTAATTATGCTAAATATGCTGTTATGATCTGTTCTGGCAAAGAATGAAGAAAAACTTGTGTGGCCAGCTCCCCTTTGTAAAGTCTTCACTATGGTGGATGTTGATATGCCCCAAAGTACGTGAAATCACATCTATCTCCTCTCCTTGCCATTGTCTCCCCTGCAATCCCATACTCTGCAAGCAGATTCAGATTCCTCTGAGTCAGCTCCGCAGCTTTCTGTAGTGGTGTTGATGGTTCCTGAGACTGAGATAATTGTGGCAGGTCTTTCTTATTGCCAGTAGTCGAATTCTCATCATCTGCCCACTAAGGGACCAGCCACACAAACCTCCTCTCTTGCTAAAGGGTGCATGCATTCAAAATGCCAAAGCGACAAACAAGTATTTCCAACAAGAACAAGGACAGTGCAGGTGAAGCTGCAAAAAACAGTAGCAGTAATCTTCATAAATTTTAATAAAATGGTGGGATCTTATAATTTCAGCAATACAGCCCGATGTATGTAGGGAAGTCTGGTTAATGGGACACTGTGTGATTGCTCTTGAAAGTAACAAGGACAGGGAAGCTAAACTATTACTGTTTTTATTTACAGGTAGCAGTAGGCAGCATTTTGGAGTTATCTGTGTAAACATTTTTGCTCAGTTTATTGTGTTCACATCGTGACTTTTCAACAACTAAAAGAAAACATTTTAGCCAATGGCAGAAACATTTGTCACTTGTGACTATGGGCAGATTATCTAGCACATGGGTGTATTTGTGTGCTGATAAAGGTATTCGGAATTAAATGACAAAGACATGTTTTTAGATTTCCATTTTTTAAATTCAAAACACAGTAACATTGTTCTGCATTAGTACAAGAAATAAAAATTGGTTAACAATCTTGTCCTTGATGTGATTGAGCAGAGACAACCCAAAACTAAGTATTTAACTCTTACTAAACTCAAAGAAAGTACAAATAATTTAATAATGAAAACTATTTTAATTTCTTTGTACATTCTTTAGTGCCACTGGGAGTAGAAAGGGTGTTAACCCTTCCCTTACCAATTGTCTTTTAGTCTTTATGAGTCACTCCTTCATTACTAATTTTTATACCAAAAATGATGTTTGATTTTGTTTTGACATGAGTGAGTATTGACTTAATTATGCATGGAAGAAGAAATACTTTCTCAGGCAATTTGCCTTCTTATGTAAGATTAACTGTACGACTTTAAACCAAAAATTAATCAAAACTCTGTTTGAGTCTTGATCTGAACTAATGAAGCGGCTCATGAGTTTCTAGCAATAAGACCTCATTGCACTTTGACATTTCTGCTGCTCTGTTAGCTTATTTCACGTGTTAATTTCAAATGTCTAAAACTATTTCAGAACAAACAGCAATGCATTATGCAGAAATGTTACCCTTCTCAATATTCTGCAGAAAGCCAGGTACCGAGGCTATCCATAAAGGCTTGTTTATTTAGAAGGGAAGGAAGGACAGACAAAGTATGTGTGATATCTCTTCTGCAGGTAAATTTTTTTTGTATCTAATGCCTTTCAAGTACCAATTGGTCCCCAGATCGCCTCTTTTTGTCTCCACTGTTCATTTTCTTTCAGTTCACACTTTCGCAGGGCTGTATGGACCAGAGACAGTTCCCTTGCTACAGTGATATTTTTTGGTTTGTTGGATTTGTCTGGGTTTGTTTGAGTTTTTTTAAATATACCTCTGTGGATAATGAACCCCCTAAAACCACAGGGGGCTAAGATTTTTTAACATGTTAATAAGACTAAGGTCAGTACCAGAGCTATGATTTTTTATATTAAGACCTATATTTAATACCCTTTAGAAGGCCATGTATAGTTTACTTTCTAAACTGTAAACAAGTGCTTCAGGTGTAATATGTGTGGGAATGAATGTATTGTGCATAAAGAAAAGAGAGTTTTATGATGAAGAAAATACTGCAGATGCATCTGAGAAAACCCAGGGACTAGTTCTAATTAATTATTGATAATTTTGAGGAATGCTTGGATTCAGAGGTATCATTGTAACCACAATCACATAAACATTCTTTGCCCACCTGAGGGAATACCATGTCTAAAAAACAAACAAAGCAAAAGTTTTTAATAGTGGGTTGTTTATTCTGTTTAAATGAAACTAAACAAATCCAGAAAAAAGAGTTTAAAACCTCTCATATGTTAGCATTATTATAATCACCTAATCCTTTCATGGCTGTTTATGAATTCTACCTTCTATGCATTGATGGCTAAACCTTTTCACGTCATATGCAGTCTTTCACAGGTTTCTGTTCTCAGAGCCTGATACAACCTCATTTCCTACGTCCCTTTTCTCTTCTTCGTTAGTTATCCATTCTGGACAATTATCACCTCTGTTTTCCTTCTGCTGCTATTACTTTACCAACAGACTCTCTGTATTTTGGCATTGCCTTTGATCTTGTCCAAGTCATGTGAATGGTATAGCTATATAATATTCCATGCATTACTGCAATTTTTTAATCATTTTTTGATATTTTTTCTTGTGTCTGAACCAGTGGAAATGTTAAAACTGACTTCAAAACCAAGATCCTTCAGGTTACTCTTTTAAACAGACCAAAACAGAGATAATAAAATACATTGCTTTCACTATAATTTTCATAACTCATTTGGAAGTACTAGAAAGTAATATCCTTAAAAATAGAAATGTCACAGTGTTACTTCACAATAAATGAAATTCCAGTACAGACTGGATGTGCATTTGGAGTATTGCACTGGTTTGAACAACCTTCTATTCAGTTTCTCTGTACTAAGAATTACTAAACAATTATCTTAGCCTAGGGGGAATAAAGAAATGTATTTGCTGATAGCTATGAATTCTCCTTAAAATTATTTTGTTTGAATCCCATATTTTCCCAGGCCTTCACTCTTTTCCCGTTACTGATGACTCTGAAGTGAACTCAGGGAATTCCTTCATTGTTCTGATAGACCAATCCTTAGGATTGTTTCATTACTGGAGTGCCAGTAGCCATCCTTATAAACAATTTTTCCAATCCTCTGTGCTTAAAGTGTAACTTTGTTGTAAAGTGCATTTTACCTGAAGGCTGAGGCACATTTGGAAGAGGGATTGGTGAACGAGTTTATCCTATAATAACAGACCTAGAGTATTAATAGAACTGACAAAAAGAAATGCTGGGAGTGAATCTGTCCTCCAAGCAGTTGCAAAGCCATTTTTATATGAATGACCCTGCTGAATTGCACATGTCTAACATGTCATCACAGACCAAGGTTGCTAGAACTTGGATGAGGAGTCAAGCATCTATGTAAGTTATAGGAAATGTCATTCCACCTGTCCACTCAGTAGTTAGTTTCAGTGCTGAGTTGAATGAAATAAAAAATTCTAGGCAAACTGGAACTAATTCAGGAATGTGGGAGGTATGTGTATTAGGGTATTTTTTGTGTAAGTAAAGGTTAAAGAGTCAATCTCCTTTTTAAATTGTTTTTATTTCTGAGTGAGGGCCGGCTTTTCTATTGATTATGAGCAGCACAATTACTTCATTGTCACCTTCAAAAATGAACACTTGGAATGAAGACAAGAAAGGAAAGAACAAACCATGAGTGCATTAATTCAGTTGAGCAGGTGTCAGGTGGTAAGGATTGTGTGCACTTTTGCTATGTTTTTATGCAGGCATGTCATGATTTGCCTGTTTACTGGAAGCTTTACATCTGGTTGAAAGACAACTCAGCTATCATTTTGTCTCTTGGCCAGAACTGGAGCAGGAGCTCCAAGGGCAGAGGCTCTTGTGAAAAATCAGACTAGCTATTTTGGTTCTCGTGAACATTCTCCTCTTTGCCGCTGTAGTGGTGAAACAAGAAGGTAGCAGTAGACATCTGCACAGCTCCTCTGTGCTGAGAGTCACAGGCACAGTGGCTGCACAGCCCAGCTTGAGGGCATGATGGAGTGTGTTCTCTGGAAAGTGTCTAAATGTACATCTGGGTCTAGACTGCCTGAAACTACATCAGAGGATGTTGACTCGACTTGACATTCTCTCCAGATGAGCACTCCCCTGATGTCCAATTATAGTCTCAGACTCTGAGCCGGAGGGGGTGAGAAGGGAATTTGGCCTTGAGAATGCCTTTGAGGGGGAATATAAACTACCTGAGTCAACGAGTGTTAAGCATACCACTAGTTTCATCCTTTTTGATTTTTTCAATTTCTATCAAGGAAAACATGATGAGTGACATTACGTATTGTAGAACACAGTTTACCTGGGAAACCTAAAAACAATCCTTCACCAAATTGCTTTTAAAATACCTGTTTCTGCTCATTAACAGGTGAGTGATGACTTCAATTAGATGCATTTTTAAACTTGATGTCTTTGAAAGGTATGTCTGTGTGCAACTCTGAGGATTAAATATTTATTTTGTACTCAACAGTTTTTTGTCCCTTAATTTCTCAAATTATGTTTATTTGAATGTGAAAAGTAATTTCCTTCTCCCTTTCAGTTTTACTGTTGATTTTCCTGTCATTTAGTATTAGTCAAAGTCATTCATTGACTTTGAACATTATGTAGAAGTAGCAGGATAAAGGAAAGAAAGACTGTTCTATTCCGCTGAAGTGTTAATTTTTTACTTCAAAACATGCAAACACTCATGAAACAAAACAAACCCCTGGTCACTCAGACCTTAAATATATTATTGCTAGCTTTATCTTTTCCCCTTTTGTTTTTAATGGGAATTCATCTTTTCAAACAGGCTAAACAGAGAATACTCTGGGAATAAAACTTGGTTAAATGTGGGATTTTTTGATACTATTTATGTGCTTAAAAAAATTCCATTAAGAAAAAAAATGAGCAGTTTGAAATTTAGTATCCACAGCCTTCAGTAAGACAATTTCTGAATTAATAAGCTTCACTTTGTATCCTTATTGATCAATCATAATGTATTGAAGAAGAGGGCTATATTTATACATTTTCAAACATCTGCTTAAAGCACTTTGGTTTAGTTTCTCAGGAGGATATATAACTTAATATCTTTATTCAGGTTTGCACATGCATTGTGTGGGTGCTGTCTTTAGCAAATGCTTTTAAATGCTTTTTGTTTTAAAGAAACAAAACTGGAGCTTTCACAGATTTAAAATTGTGCATTAAAATTTTTTACACTTTAGAGAGTTATGACACCAAAAGGAAGTAAAGATGGTCATCAGACAGAGTTAAATTTAACCAAAAAAGTAACAAAATAGGGAGAACTCAGTGTTGCACAGTTTAGAACAATCATACTCCAAAGTGAATTGACATGACACCATAGTATAGAGTTTCACTTCCTAAAAGACCTGAAATGTAATAAGAGAGTGATGTTAACAAGAGAGTATAAATCTGTGTTTTTCTGTTAACGTGAGTTAACTCACTGACTCTATGGAAAATAATTAATTAGAATCTAATTCCTTTAGAGAAGGGCCTTTATTTTAAATTCTTAATTGTTGAGGTAGGATTAGAGGGTCTGCTTCTATACTAACCTTCTTTAGAGATGATTGCTTCTACATTTTAAATATTTTTTTAAAAGATTTACAAGCAAAATAGTTTTGGATGGGGAGAGAGAAGGTGTGGAAATATGGAACACAGAATATCTTATAAAACACAGCAAATACTTTCATTGCATTGGATGAGTATAAATGAACACTACAAGGCAGTTGAATGCTATGAAACTAAATATAAATTGTGGAAGTATAATAAAGATATACAGGGTACAGATGAAATTACAAACGGGAAAAAATATGTCCGACCACTTGACATTTTTGCAAAATATTTATAAATACAATTTATATGAATAGATGATAAAAGATTGTAACTCTGAATTCTGAAAATGCAGAGTTATTACTTGAAATCTGCACGCTAGGATTTCTATAATTGGTTTTTTCTGGAATGAGTGCCAAATTTACCTTTGTGCAGACATTACATTGTTTTTCTCCATTATTTTGATGCAACAGAGCTAGAAGTTTTTGTGTGAAAAGTAGCATGGCTATAATTATTCATGGAGGAAGAAAACACAGCATAGTATGTGTTTTTTAAAAGATCCCACACAAGTAGCACGATCACTATTATTGATTCAAAAGCTCAGAACATTCCAGATTCTTGCTCTGCAAGACTAATATTTTCTGATTATATGTAGACTGGCCTAAATCTAGTACACAAACCTAGCATCACATCTAAAGTAAAACTTTTATCGTTATCACACTTTTTCTCAGTTAATTATTGAACTACTGTATTATAATACTACTCTACTACAATATATTTATAGTACTGTATTGTGGTGTAAGGCTTGATTTATCTTGCTTCATGTTCTTGTCCCAAGAGAAAGGTAACTGTGGGTGGTGTGTAAAATCAAAGAATGTGATACATCCTGTTGTTTTTCTCTTGAGTATTTGCCAGGTATATAGTTTCTTTTATCACTTTTGAGTGTGTTGAATTTTTTTATAGTTGCTCAGCTATTGAAAATTATTTCAATTCCTTCATTTTAATAACAATCCAGATTTGGGAAGTTTGATTTTTACACATATCTATGCAAAGACATATTTCTCCTTTTACTGAACAGGAAAATCAAGAAAATACAAAAAAATTTAAAGTTCTTACAAAAAAAGGTTAAAAATAATAAGGAGGAATACATATGACATGTAGTCACTTTCTCTCTGTCTGTTATACTAGGGAAGAGTTGCAAAGAATAAGAGCCTGAATGTTAAAATACTCAGTTAAGCTCCCCAACAAGCACAGAATTGTAAATCCATGCAAAAGCTATCTGATGACAAAGATATTGAACTTTAAATATCCAAGACCAAATCCAATACCTATGAAAATTGCCCATTTACAGGAAATGCATTTAAATTGGCTTTGTCCATGCCAAATACAGGGAAATGATAGCTGAAGGAGCATAATTATGCTACAATGATTCAAGAAGGGTGACAGTCTGTCGTGAAGCCTAATCAGTACCTTGGTTGTATCTATGGGCACAGAATGGTAAGGAACAATCTACTGAACTGCTAGTCCTCAATTATCATCATCTTTGACTTGTTGCCTGAGTACATGCAGTATTCCAGGGTCAGTGCTTATGCAATCTGTGTGACTAACCATCCTTCAGAACACTGAATACAAATTTTATTGTCTTCACTTCCTCTTATACAATTTTAGTAGTTAAGCAATACAAAAAATTTTGCCCCAGGATGATCTGATCCATCCGCCTCCACTACTATTTTAGGTTGTTAGATTTTTCATTTCATGCTTTTATTTCATTTATGATTGGCAGAATTACATCAAAAGAAATACTTAGTTTTTAGCTGTCTTGGAAACATGTGATTATGTATTCTTGGGACAAGTCTAATTTATAAAAAAACCTTATTCTAAGCAGTGTTGTAAAACTACAGACTTGAATTGTATAATTAGGCTTTTTAGATGTGTACTATACATTATTCAGTATTTACTTTAATGGCTCTAATAAATCTTTTTCCACCACTTCAATAGTTTCTTTCGTCCAATATATTTTAAAAATAATTTTCTTGAACAGTTTCCCTGATAACTTGTTTTATTTCCATAGGATTCAATTTCAATATGGCCATATTATATCTCTAAAAGAAAAATTTAATCAAGCAGATATTCTATGCATGTTATCCTTTATTTTCTTAGAATCTAATGTATAGGTAAAATAATACTATTCTGCTACACTTTTTGTTTCTTTTTTGCCCCAAATTTGCAATTAAACAATATAAACAGCCATGTCTCTTATTTCCTTATTTCTATTCAGAGTATTTGGTTTTACATCCTACAGTATAAATTCTCATTTCATCAGTCAAGCTGACATTTTAGGGTACAAATATTTATGACATTCCTTTTAGAATATAATAAGTCTTATAATAACAAAAGGCACAGTCAGAACTCCCTGATTACTCTTTTGGTCAATATGAGAACTGTTTCTGTTCTTAACATCTTTCCTTCCCATATATTGGGAAGGCTTTGAGATTGGCTTTGGCTGTAGTTTTGTTTCACAACCCTCTACATATTAAAATTGCATAGGGTTCATACCAGTCACTTTCTCAGTCCTCTCCTCAGTTCTTTTTCTCTACAGTTCCTCTTATCACCTGCACCAGCCCCAAATCCAAAGAGATACAATGCCAACTGCTCTGAGAGCATATCTGTTAGTTCTGTGTCTCAACAGATACGTGTATAATTTAAATAACACCTGCCTGGGATTTATCTCTTGATTTCATTATCTTGTTCACTTTACTGTCTTCCCTGAAGGATCAAGTGAATGCAACTGAAAACCATCTGAGCCATCATTCTGCTGAGGTGTTTGGTTGTGCTTCATTTGCTGCCTTGGGGAATCCTAAAGTGTCATTTGTTGTGGTTTGAAGAAAGATTAATGGACCTGGAGGGGCTTTTTTTTCTCTCCTCAGAATCCTTTCCCACCTAATTTCTGCAGTTCACTGGTTCTCTGGTTTGCAGCACAATCTTGTAGTCTCTAGATCCTCTGTAATAACAGGTGGTTTATCCTCCTGAGCATGGAGCACACAGTCTCCTCTTGGTGTTAGTTTGCCTCTTGAGTCATCTATTGCTCTTCAATCTTCAAAACTCTTGTCAAATCTCTAAATAAGCTGATGAGATTGCCAAGAGAAATGTTTTTCAAAAACCTAATATTATTTAATAAGTTGCAATTAACCAACTGTGAGATCTAATTAAGTGTAAAACAGATCATAAATACTTAATACATTCCACCAGGTAAACCATACAACTGTTTAAAACATTGCAAAAAAGCAAAATATGTTTGTAGTGGAAAAAATTAAAATTCCTGGTTTTTTTTTGTTTTTTTTTTTTTTTGTTTTTTTTTTCTCCAGGATTCTTAATAATGAACAAAACCAAAATTGCCTCTCTGGAACATTGGTTAGGTGATTACAGCAGGACATGGTCTATCACAATACCAAGCCTAAGTATAGAAGACCTTTGTGCTTAATGACTGCATTTCTCACATTTCTAATTCAGGTGCAGGTAGAAAAATTGTAAGGAAGAAACACTATGGTACTGCTGACATGGAGAGTGTATGCTTATTTAAGCATTATGCTAAATCTGACAGAGTTAAGAATCATTTCAGGAAGAACAATTTTTTCTATATTTCTTACAAAGCTACTCCAGTCATTGCTCATCCTTTGCACTCTGAAATGGTACTCATTGTGAAATACATTCCTAAGCACATTTTGATCTTTGTAACAGATGATATTCTCCCATGGAATATGTAGCTATGTACCAAAGAGAGAAATTTCTCACTGGCCGGGTCCTGTAACTCCAACAGTGGAAGATTTTTTGGCATGTTAATCAACTGAAGGTTCTGTTATATGACAGACATTTAATACTTGCTTTTATTTTTTCCTTACAGGAGGTTACAGTTTGCTCTCTGTGTACAGAAATCTAGCACTTATTAGTGTACAGAGTATACTAAAACAGTACTGACAGGGGAAGGAAAACCTTCACGAAAATTAGATCATAGCGTGACCTCATTGACTTATGAGCTGAAATTCTCACTCAGCATGTCTTAGGGGTTTTTTTTGTGTTTAAGCTACGCCTTGGAAATTCTGCTCTGACTAACCCCAGTTATACAGTGAGACCCAAGAGCTGCTGCAGACTGAGGGGCTCATTTCAAGGCTGCATTCTTCTGAGTGGCATCATAAGAATTAGATTGAACGTTATAGATTATGTAAGCAGAATGATTTTTTTTGTTTTAATCATCTTTGGATGTTTTTCTTAAAATATGCCATGAATTAAAAATTGATTTTTCTTTAAGAGTATAAGGTAGAAAAAGAGATTTCTTCCTCATTATGCAAAATCTATTCCATGTTAAGGAAATCCAAAATGCTTTATCTGAAAAATCAGAGAGACCCCAACAAGTCCTCTGGGCAGCAGGGAGGGCAGACTGTGTGTAGCTCTGTGTCTGCAGAAGAGCCACTGAAAAACTGCTTGTGTACAACACCCACATAGTGCCTGTGAATATGAGGGTTTGGCCAACAGAGGAATTAAAGTCTGATATTTCTCACAGTGATGTGTGGGATGCCTAGAAAAATGAACTCCAGTAAACTGAAATAACAATTTAATAGAATTTTTCATCTCCTTTCTTTATTTATTCTCAATGTAAGAATAATTAGCTACAGTAAAGAAAATAAAAAAAAAAAAAAGAAAAAGGTGTCTTTCAATTTGCTCTTATGGATGAGTTTACAAATATAATTAATGCACAGAAATTATTTTCAGGAAGCATACATTTCTGTAGCTCACCACTCCATTGTAGCAATACAGTTTTTTATTACATATACATTTTTCATTGGTAGTGTTGTAGCTTTCAAGTTAGTATATTAAATATGTAAAGAGAACACAATTTTTTAAATTTAAAGAAAACACAGTGCTTCAAATAATATTTGAGGCAATAAATTATTTAACAAAAATGAACCTATAGTTAAACAATGCAGCTACATTTTCTTGGATTTAAATGATTTATGTATCTGAAACTAGTTCTCTTTTACACACTACAACTTGGGGGTCTATCTTTGGGCCAAAGAGGGATATGAAGCCAATACAGAAAGAAATGGATGATTAAAAAAGACAGTGAAATATAGTTATTAGACTGTTGAGAGCTTCCAAGATTTGGGGCCCCAGGAGATAAAATAAACCAGGTAAAAGACATGTGGCGAAGGTCCCTTTCTGACTTCATTTTGATTGTTTTATTGATTTTTTTGATCTCAAAACTTTCTGAATTTGATGGTTTCAAGATATTGAACGCACTTGAGACAGGACAATAAGAGCCTGGCTTAAAACTATTCATCATTCTGATTTTTATTGTGGTACTGTGGTTTTTGTACTCAAAACCTTAGTGCATAAAGTGTAATAGAAATACTAAGACATGGGAAAATTAATAGGCTGTTCAAATCCATCAGATTTCACAGGTCTTATGTAGCAGATGAAGGAAGAGAAATATGGATAGTACTTTACTCTACTCTTGTAAGGAACATTGAAAATCTATCTTTAGGTTGACAGCAAACATCATTGTATAACAAGCCAGAGAAAAAGAATGATTTTTAACAGTGTTTGCTTATTTATTTCCATAAATAAAAACAAAACCAGTAAAAGTATTTTAAATTTCCCCTAAAGACATATATTAATAAAGATAGAATATTTGTTCTATCGTTACGAAGGAGCTGATTCTTCACACAAGAGATAAGACTGTGTTATCTATGGAATATCTAGGGGATTACCTTAATTAAAATATAATTAAGTTTTAGAAACCAACATAAAAGCAGTTGCTGGTAGACTATGTTTTCTTTACATTACCTGCTATAGCATCTCTGCTCTTATGAAGACACTTTAGTTGTAAAGAGAGATGGCTGCCCTCTATAACAGGGCACTACTATTAGGAAATTCTACATGTGTATAAAATATTTTCTTTTTTAAATCTAAATGTTATTAATTTTACTACTGGCACAGGGATTTACAATGGTCTATGCCTGTCCTTTCATTGGTACTATAAATAATGAATTAATCATCCGAACAATATATATATTCTTCAGTTAATGCACATGTGAAAAGCTATGCCAAGTAACTCCTAATGGCTATTGAATTGTCAGACTTTATCCAACCTAATGCATGTCTAAGGAAATTGGAATGGAGGCAATATTTGTAAGCACTTCAGCATATTACTTAACTTTACCTTAAAACATTATAGCTTTGAAATATCTGAAGAGAACATAAGATTGCCAGGATTAGGGCATTTCATCTAATTTTTTTTCTTTTGAAAATTTAGTGACTTTTGCATTGTTTTTCACGGCATGTGATGAGATCCACTCCTGAGTTCCAAGCAAAATTGTCTTGATGTAGTGGAAAATAAACTCTCCATGTGTGAGAGTGTGGAGAAAATTATTACTGTCTCAAAAAAAAGTGTGTCAGTG
>JAOTQZ010000248.1:32913309-32934493 GCA_026546895.1 Pogonocichla stellata
AGGGTGTGGTATGTGGGCAGGTGGCAGAACGTGTTCTGTGAAAAGTGGGATGTGCACTGCTCCACACCCCACCTGCCCTGGAGCCTCTATTCCAGCCCAGAGCGTCTGTCAGTCACTGGCACCCCTGAAAGTCCACCTGGGCGAGAGGTCCCCAGGAGCTGGGATCGGGATGGAACTCCAGCAGTGACCATTATTATAAGATTTATTGTTTAACCTCCTGACACCATCATGTTTCTTAGAGTATAAAAAAAACCTAAGCTGCTTTAGGAAGCTCATTGAGTGAGTCTGCGGCTTTATGTCATGACATCTTGAAAGTCATGGCAATGGGTGAAGTCCGAGGTAACTGGAAAGAGGAAAATGTTTGTCCCATCATTAAAAGATTTAGCAAGGAGGACCCTTGGAACTACTGGCCTTCTAAGAAAGAGGGAGATAGACATATTACTGAGGCCTAGTGATAGGAGTCTGAAATTCAGACTAGAAGATTTTACAATAGAGGTGGTGAAACACTGCAAAAGGTTGCCCAGAGAAATGGTAGATGTCCCGTTCTTGGAAACACTCAAGGTCAAATTGGACATGACTCTGAGCAACCTGGTCTAGTTGAAGATGAACCTGCTTATTGCAGAGGGGTTGCATGAGATGAGTTTTAAGGTCACTTCCAACTCAAATAATTCTATGAGTTTTTTATGTTATTGTTCTGTTACTTTGATAACAACCCATGTATCCCAGTTTTGGGCTGCAATTAGGCCGCAGACACAAAGGCTCCCTGAATATCTTTCTCATGGCATGTTGTAGGCATATTCTGACCTACCAACCAACTTTTGGCCAGATCTTATCTTCATCATTTTGAATTCCTTTAATTCTGTTGTTCAATTTCTTACGGATTTGATATATTAGTAAGCATCGTTAACGACTTTGTGCATTTTTTATATCAATCACAGGGTTAAAAATAAGGCAGCTGATAGAGCAAACCAAACAGATTTTTACACCTCTGGGTCACACCATCAGTTATTAATATCAGCTGAAGAGATAAGTACAGACTTCCTCCTTCTGACAGAGTTTATTACAATCAGTTTTATGAAAATATTATCCAAGCAGTCAATTTGGTCACAGAGTACTGTTGTAGAATTTTTTTTAATTTAAAAGAAAGTTAATTTCTCTTTTAAACTAGATGTATTATATTGAAAAGAACAATCTTACTCTTTAGATAAAGATAATGCATGACAGAAAAATAAATTCTCGTGTCTTCAGAAAAAGCTATTTATCAGAATCACAGAATCGTAGTACAGTGGAGGCTGAAAAAGACCTCTCCAAATCATCAGATTCCACCCACTGCTCAATCAAGGACAGCCCAGAATCACACACAGTGACATTTTTAATATCTTCAGAGATTTAGACTATGCAACCTCTCTGGGCAACCTATTCCTGTGTTTGATGACACTCAAATAGACTAACAACACTGAGATAACTGCGTTTAGGTAGGGAATTGGGAGGACCTTAATGATCATCTGGTTCCATCTCCCTTGCCATGGGCAGTGTTTCTAAAAGAAAGTCATCCCAACATTAAAATCAAGCCGATTGATTCAAAAATTCAAATATTTTGGTTTTGGTAAGATACTAAGTGAATAACATTCTGATGAACACAGTACAAAAATATTAATAAATCATTTTGTATTTTAAAAATATGGAATAGAAAAGGCAAGCCTCTACATAGCACACATTTTTAATTTAGAGGATTTATTGAGCATGGACTTTGTATCAACTTAGGATGAAATGAGATATTGTACCAAATAAATTTAACTTAGTGCTGGGTATATGCTTATATATCATGTTTCTTGCTAAGTATGGGAAGCTATAAGTCCAAAGATAAATGTCTAATGAGTCCATTCAATTTCAGACTGTATGAGTTTGTAGACCTGCACTTGTTTTTTTTTCTAGCATCAATAGTTGTGCCTTACCCTCTAAAACTCTGATGTAAAGAAAAAAACTCACATATGGTAAATACAAAAATAATAATGATGATTTTTTTGTTTGCATGAGAAATAGGAGATAAAATCAGTGTCTTTAGTGAATTAGCATCTTGATTTCTACAAAATGAAATAGTTAATCAGCCAACAATGGAAGACATCTGTGGTTAATACAGATCAATTCAAGCGTTCTGATTTTTAATTGGAGTTAGAATTAAAAGATACAAGCTAATATATTTGGATTTGTCTTTAAAAAATTTAAATAAGAACAAAAATGTGATATATTTCCTGAGATTTCTTAAGAGCTCTTTTGAGCATCCAAGCTGCTGATTGATAACATTATTGTTTGGATATTCTAGATATTGTTTTCCTGGATGTGTTCTATCAAACAAACCCCTTTCCCCAATAATTTGATTTAGAATCAGAGGATCATAGAAGCATTTGGGTTGGAAAGAACCCTTAAAGTTCATCCAATCCACCCAACCTGCAATGAGCAGGGTCATCTTCATCTAGATCAGACAGCTCAGAGCCTTGTATAATATGTTTCCAGGGATGGAGGATCTGCTACCTCTCTGGACCACCTGTGCCAGAGTTTTAGCACCCTCACCATAAAAACTTTCCTCCTTATATTAGTATGAGTCGACACCCTTTTGGTTTAAAACCAGTGCCTTTGTCCTATCATTATTAAATATTCTGTCCCCATCTTTATTGTACAACCCTCCTAAGTACTGAAGGGCTCCTACAAGGTCTCTCCAGAGACTCCCCCAGACTGAACAGCCCCAACTCTGTCAGGGTTTCTTTGCAGGAGAGGCACTTCAGCTCTCTTACCTCTTTCCTGTCCCTCCCCTGGATGCACTCCAACAGGTCTAAGTCTTTCTTTTATTGAGGTCATAAGCAGCACAAAGACTTAGATTTGCGGTTTATTTGGCTCAGAACACTTTTCCAGTAAAAGTTGCTGTATTGTAATTCAAAGCTGAGACAAGATTGACACAGAAGTCCGTTGATAAGATTACAAAATTAGAGCTCTAAGTAAGGACAAGTAATAGAAAAATGTATATGGGCATTCATAAACAGGAAAAGAACATGGAGCTTTTAGCAAAATACTGTATTTTGTAGCAGTTGAAAAGTTTCGGTGCTGCTTATTAAGAAGCAAGCTTATTTAAGCAAGATGTTTTGTTCATAATTCAGATAAAGTAAGTATTCATGCTGTGATAGCTCATTAACTATTGCTATCAAATGAAACACAACACTCAGAAAAACACTTGCTGACTACACAGTTTGTATGACAATGCTTAGCCTGTTTTCATCCAGGAAGTTTGTTCTGAAAAAATCTTCCTGTTACCTGTTTGCATATCCATTTCCTCTTAAAATATTTATCCTGCAATAAGGCAAATTTACTTGACAATTTAGCTGACTTACAATATTCTGATACCTTTTTCAAGTGACAAAGCCAAGATCTTTTCTGGTCTAGGAACTGGCTGACTGAGCTGCAGGTTTGTATCCCAATGGTTCTTAGCAACACAGTTGAAATGAATCATATGTTCAAGGACTTGCATTTTTTTTCCTGACATCTTGCAGTAACACCTACTGAAAAAAAAATTACATTAGGTAGTTCATCCTGTGAAAACTAAACATTTTATTTCATAAGAGGCATGAATACAAAAAAAAGTATAACAGAAAATAAAATTCATCATGACTCTTCATAGTCAATTGTAATAAGTTTTACACCAGGCCCCAGCCTTTCTTTCTGGATCTTAGAATATTTTTCTTGAATATGGATTAACATGGCTGATATAATATTCAAAATTACTGTATATGTTGGGGTTGTGTTGTTTAGGAAAAAGTAATCAATATACTGTGGAAAAATATAAAAAAAAAACCAAAAACAAAATGAAAGAGATGACATTAGTTTGAAAGATAGTGGCATATTGTCAAGTATAACATTGAGTTGATTAAAATGTTTTTACTTCATCTTATTGTGTGGAAGCAATTTGTGTACTAAATGTGCAGAAAGACAGAAAAATGACACTGGAGCTAAAGAATGTGGAATTTTCTTAAAGTCTTTTGGCATTTCACACATGCTTGTAGCTTTTAGCTACAAGAGGGAGATGGGTAAATCTTGAGTATTTATAGCAACTAATTTTACAATAGGGTTGGCAAAGCTACCCCTATAAGTTGGAAAACATAACATTACAGTAGATATGAATGCTGGGTTTCAATTTACTTTGAAATACTTCAAAATATAAAAATGTACAATAATCAAAGTTAGAAAACACAGCAGGTGTATATCTAGAAGATAGTTTTATCTATTTGAAGAGACACTAAAAATGATGAGTGATTAAAAATGTGGAAATATTTCACATAAAGATAAAAGATAATGTATTAATTATTTAATATTAAGTAGGGTTAATACAATTTTGCCTGCTGATTGTTTTATTCTTAGATTTTTTTCCCAGCACTATAGCATCCAGGAACATGATTAATTTCATGACATGGTTTGTTTCTTCAGTGATTTAGGCATCTAGGTGATCACAATTTTCATTACAGAAGTGGTCTGTTGGGATACATGAAAAAGACAGTCATTACAATCTATAAGTTGAACATACCCTCAGTATGTACAAATAAATTGCACATAAAATGTCAGCCTTTTACTGAGCTCAGAGCCATCCCATAAGAAAAGCTAAGGTTCAAAGGCATTACAGTCACCTACTTGCTACCCTTATGTCCAATAAAATCACTCTCTTCCAAAAATCACATCAGACCAAACAATAATCACCTCCTCTCTAACACCAACTCTTTATAACTCACACAGTATTCATCTCCTAAAGCATAAAGCATACTTTACTGTGCCTTTTTTCTGATTAAGATGGTAAGTTTTCAACTACTTTCAGGGCTGCTATAAACTCTGCATTACAATTTAGAAGAAAATATTGGAAAGGAGTAGGGCATATATATATTCTATCTCCAAAGGGTGTAAATTCAATATGTTCATTTTGTCAAAATAACATCTCAAAAACTTTTCCAACTTCATTCTTGCTGGAAGATTACTTTCAAATCTTTAAATATCACACAGCAAGCACTTGCAACTGCTTCTTTGAGTGGTCACATGGCTTCTTTACCATAAGCATGTGTTTGTCTTCACATGTAAAAGTCAGAAGAAATCCAAGCATCTCATTTAAGTAATGGAAGGCTGGCACAAAGGTTGTTTTTATCAAACAGCAGTGTCATAACCCAAGAAACATTCTTCACATTCTAATTAAAAACTACCATATAACAGCTTGCTTTGCAATGACTAGACAATTGATACAGATATTGTGCTTTAGTAACCTCGTTTTTGATCAGAAGTGATTTTGCTCTAAACTGCACATACACAATTGTAAAACACAGTCTTCAATGTTGAACGTCAAGGATGATCCTTTATTGTCATCCCCTGCTTGTGGGTGACAAGGAGTAAGAAAGGAACTGTGTAGATGCTCAGCTGCTAGATGGAGTCAACCATCACATATCTAGAATCAAAGACAAATCATTGACAAAGTCAAATAATGACCTTTTGTCTTTTTTTTTCTTTACTTTTATTTTTTTTTAATATTTTTTTCTTTTGTTTGATGGTTAAAGAGGGCAGTCCTTGATTGACAATTATTCTGTGTGGCTGGAGCCTGCATCTAAGTGGACTTTTCCGAAACAGAGAAAGCAGAGTCATTTTATGCATTTTGCCATATAGCATAAGACACTGCAGTGGCCTTAATAAAATATTAAACTTAAAAATGTATTTAAATATATAATATCTATTTGCTAAAGGTAAAAATATTTTAAGATAAGATCATCCAGAATTAATCACCCCACTCACCATGGCTTTTGACATCTCCTTCTTCATATTTAATGTGCTGCCTCACACCTGAAAAAAGTTCACCATTCAACACGTTTTATTATTTTCCTTAAGCTTCCTACTTGTTGAGGATGGAGAGCAGAGTAAATATATAACAGGTGAGTGAAGATAATAAAATCATTCTTTCTTCTAATGGTCCGTACATCATCATTTTTGCTGATCACTTGCGATGTCTGACCTTTTAAACTGACAGGATGTTCACCACTGAAGCTTCATAAAGATGGCTATCTCATCCCAGAAAAATAGAAGCCAGGCATTCAAGAGTGACTTGTATTTGTCTCTGAATCAAACTGTCATTTTTTCTCTGTTAGTGTCTGTTATCAAGTCAGGAAAAGCAGTTACTCTGTAGGCTAGTTCATGTAACCTTGAATTTTTCAGAAAGTCCTTGAGAGTTAATTCAGTGGGTTTATGCAACTACAGTTCATGTATATGAGTGAGTTATACAGAATCTTGGCGGCTAGCAGTTGTAATAAACATTTAATTTACAATCCATACAATCGTTTTAGCTTTGCAAAGAGCTTCATGCATCCACCTATTTCCACTGATTTATTATAATCCCTGTTTAGCTCAACTTACATTTATGGGGAATCCTTCATGGCTTAGAAACCAAGACAAAGATATGAACAGTTCATCCTTCAGCAGGGATCCTTTTAGGATATCAAACTGAATTTTAGTCCAAAAATTTAATAAATGGACAACCCTTCTCCCCTCCAAATCAAATCATAACAAACAAAATGGTGCATCAACATCCCTTTACAAGCAACACAAATATATATGGCAGAGACCAAGGAACTCCCTCTATTATTGCAAAAAAGAAGAAATTGGCTTATATAGTTATTAAGAAATTATCTTATATACTGATACAAAGTGCAAAACTACAAAACATTTCTAAGTAGCAAAAGTATCACATAACATTTTATATATTTGCATAATTCACTACAAAGTGAACACCTAAATAAATAGTCAGAATTTATCTAGAATTCAGAATTTGTAGGGAAATAACCTACATTAAAGCTGAAGGACCAGCCTCTGATAAATAAAACCCCAGCAAGATTCTGGAAAACTTCAATTTAATTGCCTTTGCTATACTCAGAAATTGCAGAGAAATACAGAGATTGCCCACAGCATTAAAAAAGAATAAATTTGTGTGATTATTGTCTATTTATATGCAAAAAAAAGAATGTCTTGGGTGTGATAATCAATGGCAGGGTGAAACCACTAAAGTCCATTTTGCTGCTACTTTTTATAATACCTTACACAACAGCACACAAAAACACTGTTGGCTTTGAGATACTAATGTTCACATTCACATTGATATTCACTTTGTGTCAAACTTTTCTCCTATAAGCTTTTAAATATTTCAGGACATTGATGAGCCAAAAGAAAAACAAGGATTTTGGGATTGGAGGCTCAGAGATTTCATGAGAAGGACAACAGTGATTTAGTGCAGAGGACCTTTTCAGCAAATGGTGGGTTATTTCTTCAATGAAGATAAATTTTGATGAGGAAGAACTTGAAATAGAGGAAGTTAATTACTGGGAATATTGAAAATTTTGGAAATATACTCATTTTGCTGATTTCTGAGTCTCCTGTATAAAACATGTAAAATATATGATTTACTAGACTTCAATATCTTTTTTGAGATAAGTTAGACACAGTCAGATAGTTTTTCTTTACTGTTTGTGGAATATAAAGTGAAATTTCAGATACATTATACAGTATTTAAAGTAGAGAAAGCTTTGCAGCACTTTGGTTTGTGAAACAAATAGAACTGGGCAAAAATATAATCAATAATACTAAAAATTCAACAAATTTTCCCCATTCTTTTTTCAAGAAAAAAGATTTTCTAGCAATGGATTCCATATTGTTAGAACTTATTTATTATATAGAAGTACTCTTATGTTGTTTTGATGAACTATTCAGTTCTTGCTGATAAAATACAAATGGAAATACATGAATGTGTATATCTACTTGTTATGAATGTCTTGAACAATTCATGATGTTCACAAGTTTTAAGTCAAGATTTTACTTAGTTCTGGGTTAATCAATTAACTTAAGATTGCTTTTAACAAATACTTAATTCCTACTTCTTCTCATAACTGTTTAAAAAGATGAATTCAAATTCTGGGTTTCTTGCTGAATAGAATGCACCTGCAATTAACAGGATGTCCACACAATCAGAAGAATGGAGATCTAATTTAACTGTAACGTAACTCCATGTTTAGAACTAGTAACTTTCTTCAGTGCAGGAAGTTTTGCTGGTTCTGTAATAACACGTAGTCTAGTTTGGGAAAATAAAATGGAGAAAGTGTGTTTTTCCTGAAGCTAACACTGGAATCTCCTGTCTGTGGCACTCTCAGAACGAAAATTTAGGATACGTATATTTGTTTCTAACATAGAATTTCCAAAATATCTCAGATCATTCTTTCTAAAACAATGGATTGTTACATTTCTCAGTCATGGCACATATTCAAATATCTTAGAGACTGAGATCCCTGAGTCTCATTTCCAGGCATGATTAACAGTTGGAGCTTAAAGAATTATATTATTATTTTATCTAAAGATGCAGACACAAGGCTGAGATATTGAAGTGATTATTAGGGATTTTAAGTAGAACCATTAGCAAAGGACTACATGTTCTGCTGACTACACCTGAGGGGCTTTTGGTAAGTGACTAAATCAGTAAATGAGTTCTCATTAAACATAACAAGCAGCAAGTGCTGGGAATGAATCAGGTAAAAATAGGTTGGCTATTCTATTTCAGCTAATTGCTCTCCTGACAAATTGTTTATTTGGGCATGGTCTTGAAAGCTATTGCTGTAGCTCTAGCAAAAAGGTATCAAAGGAATATTCAGTCCTTGAGTCCTATACGTCAATCCCACTGCGAATTTTAACGTATAAAATATCTTCCTTTGGAACATTTATAAATTGTACATCTCATTTCTTGTAAAAATACTTCTGAGAGTGGTGGGATGAAGAGTCACTCTTACCAAGAACGCACTTGCTGTAAAATTGGAGATGTACCCTATCATGGTTTCCTGTGTTCTGGGACTTTTCCACCTAGTCAAAACATTTTAATTAATACTCTATCTCAATTGTGCTTTTTTTACTAGAATGTTTTCAGTCTATTAAAACACTCTATTTGTTACATATTTTTTCCTCTGCAGTAGAAAGGTTAGGCACAGAAAGAAATAATCTGCTTTAATGTCTTTCTCCACTATCTCTGGGAATGAAGCAGACTATAATAATGTTGTTGCATCTGTTTATGTTTTATCAGTTTCTTAGTGGTAATTACTTATTGTAGTCTGAAGAACTGTAGGCTTTTCTGACTGTCTCATTGACAATTGTAGTTATTTACATGTTTACCAGTCAGTTGTTAATAGACTATTTAAATATTTATGTTTATTCCATGGTGGGGTAATGAATACAGAGGATTCACAAATCACTTTTAGCTTCTTTTGATTATAATTCTTAAAAAAAAAAAAAGGGCAAAAAATGTCATCATTCCATCTGACGTATCCAAGTTCAAAATAATTTAGTTTGGTTTGAAATAGGTAAATATGGAATATGAAAAGGAGTGTTAGAAAACATGGCTTGAGCACCAGGTATGATAAAGGAATAACATCAGAAAAATAATGGTAATGTTTCTGTTTTATAATTTATAATTTTATAATTTTTATAGTTTATAATTGTAAACATCAGTGATTGAGGAAAGTGGACACGAATAGAGTTTCAAAGAAAATGTGTAGGATGAAATGCATATTAAAGAACCTGTGAAATAAGATATCTAAATGGTTTTGAATTATGTTAGCAAAGTGAACACATTTGATTCATAAAAATACAAGTATTAGGATTAAAATCACTGAAGATCTGAAAGTACGAATTAATAATCCACTAATAGATATAGACTGAAAAACAGAAGAGACTTTTTTGATATTAAGACATGAGGTTTTTAATGGCATCAAACAAAAAATAAAAATATGCCCTACTAGTTCCATGACAGAACCTGGTAAATTTTTGCAAGTTAACAGGATTGACTATGTTAAGGTTATGTGTATGATAACCCAACCTTTAATTGTAATCATAATATTGGCTTTAAATGTTGTGAAATATTTTCTTGATAAACTTCACTCAGAATTGAGTGGCTACACTTTACAGAAACAGTATTTTATTTGTGTGGGAGCACAATGTTTTGTGCTTGACAAACTTACTGTTTGTCATTCATATTTCGTTTTTCTTCCAGTTGATGTGACTCCTCAAAACGATGAAATGCCTAGCATGTCCTGCCTTCTTGTACAACATGGACACAAGAAGCCAATACTATATCATTTCATACTGGATTCCCTTGAATCTACTGTCACAGACTCTTGAAGTCAGTGTCTTAGGAAGGACTAATTAAGGGAGCCTGATGTACACAGCCAGGGGAAATACTTGAGTTAGTCTGGGCATCTCTTTAGGTCAACTGGCCACAGAAAATGCTTTTCAATAGTGAGCCTTTCCCTCTGCACATAATCTTTTTTGCCCTCAAAATCTCTCCTAACTATGTTATAATCAGCAATTTGAACATCAGCCAATCCAGCTCATCACATTCCAGCAACACTGGACAGATGAAATGTGTACTTATGAATTAGTAATTTATAATTGTTATAATTTATTACTCAGGCTCCTGGAAATGAGCTCTTATTTGAATATAGTTCTTCCAACTGGTATACTGTACTTTTAGAAATAAAGCTGCAATATTTAACTCTTCTTCCATACATTCATGGAGAAATTCGTTACTGATTAACTTCAAGCTCGTGAATGATCAAGGGTCCAAGATGCCTATACAAATTAAATTGAATTATAAAAAAGAAAAGTCATAGTGTGATTTTCAGTAACTACTTTTAGATTTCCCACTCCTCTCAGCTTTTCTAGAACTTAGCTTTGGGAAGATTTCGGCACAGTCTAGGGGCTCAGGGAACCTGGTTACACCTTCCATCAAGAGTGTAGAATTGATATTGTCGGAACACACAAATTAGTTAGAAAGGTCAGGAAGTACTTTACATACATCCACTGAAGAGAGAAAAGCTGTCAATATGGTTTTTACCACAAAATTTTTTTCATACTTTCCTAAACTTTCCTTTTATTTAGGATGTCTTTAGGACTGGACAGTGAAGTACCACTAATGTTTGAACTTTTTGGCTCTCCTTTGCTTTCTCAATAGTGAACATGAACACCTTTCTAAACTCAAAGCCTATATGCAGTCCTCACTGTGCTTTTTCACACTCACTAACCTTCCATACATTTAAAATTCTCATACTGTATTTAATTTTCATGTCCAAATACATAGTTAATTTGACTTTCTGGACGTTAGGGTTTCCAAATAATTTACATTAAAAGACTTCGTCAGAAATGCTTTCTGGAAATTGCTTTTCCATTAGAAAAGCTGCAATTGTATTCAGCATGATGTCTTCATTCAACTTCCAAGGTTACAGTGCCTTCAAAATTAATCAATAGGCACTTGATTCCTAGATGAAGGTTAAAATGATTTTCTGGCAACTCTGGCAGAAAATGTTTGGCAATTCAGTTACTTAAAATTGGTCTGGATTTTTATAAGTAATTAGCCAACAGGTAAATCTCTAGGAGTAGATAATTCTCTAAGAAGGAAGCTGGGAAATTTCAATGTCTCTATTTGAACATGGATAGTAGAGTATGATTTCTATGAATGCTTCCTTTAAACCAAAAACTATGTTCCTACATCACTTTTGCAGACATACAAAAACAATGGCCCAATTTCTCATGACATTAGTAGTTGCATCTCCTGAAGATCTGTCTCATTTCAGTAAGTGATAGTGTGCTAGTTGAGAGTTGAAACCAACTAGACACAAATGAACATGAAATCTTTAAAATGTTTATCATTTCATATAGTATTATTTTAATACAAATTGGTAGGAATAGAGGACAGGTTTCAGTATCTTCTTGCTACTTTGAAGGGAAAAGAGAGAAGAATGCCTCAAGAAACATTATTGATGTGTTTGGAACAATTTGTTAAACTGTGAGAACATAAGATATGTTAAGGTGTAGAAACTGTACATATCCCCACTCATCCAAAATCTTAAAGGAAAATATGTGAAGTTGTTAAAGACCACAGTTTCTTGCAAAGTATCAAATTTTTTTGATACAAAAGGATTAAGATAGAGTTTGCATTCTCAGCACTAAACCAAGCTACTAAGAGGAATATGTAAGGAAGACATTTTATATTCTAAAAGTAAAACTTCAAAATTTTGCATCTTAGCAGTGCAGTTTTGGGGTTTTTTTGCACTTTGAAAACCTTGACCTTTTCAAGACATCCAGAATGCAACTACAAGTACTCCTTTAAGATACAGGAAGTAGAGGATGAATATTATAAATCAAAATGTAGCAAAATCTTAGTAAATAATGATTGGTAACTAGCAAAAAAATTTGTTTAGCTAAGGGCAATGGCTATATAGCAAATCATCTGAGAGGTTCTGTGGTGATTTATTAAAAACATCAAGTTCAAAAATTATAGATTTCAGGTACTGAGGCAGAAAGTCAATAATGAACTTGAAGATTTCAATCCCATCAGTTTAAGGAAAGTATTTCTGATAATCCCTAAATGACATTTCATTAGAGAAACTGTTCATTATTGAAACTTACTAGAAAATTCAGGAACTGTAGGAGCTAGCATGCCAGGTGACTCATTCTGGCATTTGATCAAGTTCATCAATCGATTTTCTAAAAAGACAAAAGGCACATATTACTTGCCTTGAGGTCAGGCTGCAAAAGTTGTACAATTTCCAAAGACTGTGTATGCTGTTTGTTGAAGAGTGATGTGTGTGAGCAGAGAAAATCCATATGTTTTACTGCCTGTCTACCCAACTGTCAGTCACTGCACGGAACAGGAGGAGACTTTTCTGGACTGCAGCACAAGTAAGAATTGTTTGCAATATTTCAGTGTCATGGCTTCATTTTAAAAATGTATAAAACAGAATTCTGCAGGCTGAAACTGAACATTCATGATCCTACCAATGTCTGAGCATGAATCTGTCCGTTTGGCTAAGTATCCAAAGATACATATATCTGCAAATATATGTATATATATATATATATATAGTAATATGGTTGTGGTATGCTGAACAAATACTTTCACAGAGATATCCATATTTATAAGCTTGAGTTCCTGATGTAGTTCCAGAATGAGAAATGTGTGTAAAATACTTTTCTTTCTAGGTTGTATTTTCTTTTTTAAAAACATTGAGTTTCATCTGCCATTTACTATGCACAGATCTTGCTTTCCCTGTTCAAGTGTCATTATCTCCATCCACAAGTATTCTTTCTCTCTTCCTCTCTTTCTTTCTTTCCATTATTTGAATGAATAAAGATAAAAGAAACAAACAAAAAAAAAAATCAATACTTTTCTTACATGGAATTAAAAGGCAACATTCTCTTTAAAGCCAGATTACTTGCAAGGCAAGGCAAATCATTCCATTAACTTCCCCTTTGGCATATGAAAGTGATTCTATACTTAATATCCCTGCTTTACATTTAAGGAATTCACCAAAATTATGTGATTTCTATATGCTGGCCTATTCTACTAGTAGTATAGAAATCTCATGAGATATTTCAGGAAAGTTGCCTGTAAAAGATGGTATGGATAAAGAAGAAACATTATTAAGCTTGACTTTCATGAACCTAATAGGGTTTTTATATCTTTTTTCCTGTTTGGTTGGTCCTCTTTTTTTCCTTGGTGAATGTACCCTCTTCCCTACACAAAAAGTAGACTAGAGAGTTGAATTAAGACAGATAATGAATCTTAACAAAATAATTCTCTTTCATGAGTTAGAGTAAAAAGTGTGGGGTACCACCATTGCATGGTAGATGATGCATGCAGAAATAAAATGAAGAGCACAGTGGTTTGTTTCAGCCCATTTTGTATGATGAGGCAGTACCATCAGGCAGCAGAAAGAGCTGGCATAGGCTGCTAGTGCAGAGGATTAAGAAAGCTGATGAATGTATTATATGGTGAACAGCATTCATTAAAACGCTATTTCAAAAGTAAAGAACATATAGTATGTTTTTTGATTTAAAATGTCTGAGTATTTGAAAAGATGTTTTTTATTCTTTATGGGAGATTCCATAAAGACTAAAATAGAAATTAAGCCTGCCAGAAAAGAAAAGATGTATAATAAGACTATAGATGGATAGAAAAAGAGTTGAAACATTTTAACAGATGGAACAGTTCAATGAATACAAATATAAAATAATTATGACTTTGATGGGTCTTTATCACACAAGGCCATGTTCATCATAAATTATAAGCTATAAAAAGGATTTCTACAGTCAAGAGACAAGCCTGTTTGTATCATTAATGAATGATGAACAACAGAGACACAGACCCTAAATCTCAGTGTGAAGAATAATGACAACTTTGATAAGTCCATTACACAGGCTTTCCTATACTTTGTAAAATATGTAGGATTAAAAATACAAAGATTTTTTTTTTAAATCCCACAAGGAAAGCCTTTATGTGATTAAAATTTAGTGATTTGCTGTAACAATTTTGAAATGAAAGAATGAAACTACTTAAAACTGAGAAACAAGTAGATCACAGGCTTAATTAAAACAAATCAGAGTGAAAATAAATTCAACATTAATTTAGAGTGCACTTATTAGCGTTTTATGAATAATGCATTATTTCAGTGAATAGTGTCATATCTTACACAACATATACATAGTATATTCTCTCATTATATGTTAGCTTAATACAGGAATCCTGCAAAATTTTCTGCCTTAGTATCCATTTCCACAGATGTAAAAAACCATAAAGGAAAGCTATCAAAAGACTGCTTTACGTTTGCTAAAAATTCTCTCCCTAATAAGATTTTTTTCTTTTAATCAGATATTAGCAAGTAACTCAATTTACAAGGGACAGCACATACTGTGAGAGCAGTCCATGGCGCACCCAAGTGACTCACAAAAGAACCAAATATCTGTCCTCAGTTTGTTGGAATGTAACAGAACCACATCCTCTGGAGAGATAAAGTTGAATCTTGTTTCTAACCTGGACATGACAGAATAATAGTAAGGGGTAATGTCAAACGAAGAGGAATGATAAGTGTAATTTATAGATGATAATCTAATTTACGCAGTGTCTGCTTAACCTGCCAGAAGGAAGTGAGGCTGACACACACGTGGATTCTGCAGACCCACCCCTCCAGTCTGCCCTTGCCTGTACTCCCACCACAGCCCAACTGCTGAAACATATCTTCCCAGTCCTGGCAGTTTCAGTGCAGTGCCATTGGACTGTTTACTTTATAAGAAGTCCTTTTCAAATTGCAAAGGAGTAAAGTGACATGTTGTCTTACTCTGGTAAAGATCATGGCTGAAGTACATGGCACCAAACTAGAACCATTGCTCTTTCATGAAACTGCAGAGAGTGAAGAGTTATATACAGTGAAGATGGTGTTCACCAGCACAGACCTTTATATCTGAATATTTGCTAATTCTAAGCTAGTCAACACAGGCTCACTATGCAGTCAAAGGAGAGAAATAAAGGTGGTTTCTCTCACTTTGAAATGCTTATTAATCTCCAGAGACCATAGCTGTGGCAGTATGCTTGCTGTACCACAAGCAACACTGGTTAAAACTTCTGTTTAATCCAAAACACCTGCTTTATCTGGGACAAATCAGAATTTTCAGTGAGACAGCATTTTAATAAAAATATCATATTTGTATGTAAAAAAAAAATCCAGTTTTGTGTGGATAAAAAAAGAAAATTTTTAAAAATGAAATGTGCCATATGCTTTCCAGATGTATAAATTATGGCCTCATGTAAGACTTAAAAACGTAGTTTTAGACTAATTTTGGTTACGGCTTTTAGATTTTAAGTATAAGATTAGGGAGCTAGTATATTATGAATTTTGATTAAAGTGTACTTTGTGTGAAAAAAATTTAATTCATTCATTGTACAGCATAACAAAATCCAAAGTAATTGCAAGAACTTACTCTGGGACTAGGATTGGGTAAATTCTTCAAAGTAAAGGAGAGAATGAGTTGTCCTTCTATCCTGATAACTTTAGGAAGCTGCTGTCAACAGCTTGTGTGCCCTCTGGCCCCACGAGCTGGACAGCAGCCACATCTCTACAATTTTCAGCTCCTCTTGCAGCAGACCTCTCGTTGGGGGTAGAAGGGAGGCAAGACACAGCCTCTCATTTAACAATGTAGAAAGTGTCCTGGTTTATTCTTCTCTACACCTTAGCCATCCTGACTGACTACAGCAAGCTCCTACTGTAGGGTCCAGCTGCAGACTCTGACTGTGGCTGTTTCCTGCTGGGCTGTGACTGCCAGTGTTGGTTTGCAGACTCTGAACACAGCTTTCAGCCAGCTCAGCTGTGACTGCAGGCTCCAGCAGCAGCTCTGGCTCCATCAGACCCAGACTGAGCTCACAGCAGATCTTTTATTGCAGCAACTCTCCTCCTTGTTTCCTTCTTCCTCAAGGCTCCTCTACCTTCTCCAGGTCAGACTTCCCCAGAGAAGTGGTCTGCCTCCAAGATCCTCCTGGCCACCCAACCCACCCTTTTTATCACACTTGTCTTTATTAGTCACAGCTGCAACCCATTAAGGGCAAGGCTTTTCCTCCTTGGTGATTGGTACAACTGTGACTTATCAGAGGCAACCTTGCCTGTAATCTCTTCTTCTACATCTACAAGTTCCAAAGATGGACTCTGTTGTGCTATGCTCCAAGGTATATGCTTATAAAAGAGCCACTGAAGCTGGAACACTGAAGTTCTGAAGTTCTGAAAAGGGCTTGGTGAATACTCACAGCACTGTGGTGCTCAATAAACCTTGGAGACAAGAAATTCTTAGGTGTTTCTATTGCCTACTCAGTCCCAAAGACTTCTGTTTTCTGTGATGTCCCGCCTGCCATGTTATTACTGTGAGTCTTTGAGTGAATTCACAGATTTCTTGAACCCCAATTTGGCAGAAAGAGGATATATTTTAAGTAATAAACCCCACAAATATGACCATTCTTTTTGTGTGCATGATAAAATCAGATATGATATCAGACTTTTAAAAAAGTTTTAATCATAGGAACATAGTTAAAAAAGATTATATATTTTCTGGATTTAAATTTTTAAATATAGTTTTCCCTTTGATATGGAATAGAAAATGATTGATTATTTAATTTTTATGAAAGCAGAAAGTCGTAGCTGATAAAGTATATGAATTAACTGAGTAAAATATAAATGGTAACACAAGATATAAAATGCATTAACCAGTGTACATTATAGTCACAATATGTTTTAAAATAGTATGCAAACTTTTAGAACTTTCTAGTTGCATGCATAATAAGAAATGTAACATAATGCATCCTATTTGCTAATATTTCCCCAAAGAGCTCATCTGTAACAATTAAAGAGAAAAGTGAGATTATAAAAAATAAAAAAAAAGTTCTCACAAATCTAATTGAAACATTTCATTAAGCTGATGTTATTTTTAGACTATCTCAAGGCTTGTTAATTGAGCCTTTTCAGTTGTACAAACAAATAGAAGACCGGTAAGAACCTGAAATTCATTATGTTTACTAATGAAGTCAGCCTGGAAACCTCTTCATTGAATATTGCACTTTGATTGCCATCATATTCTGATTGGACCCTTGATTTGCATTTTAATGAGCATATATTATTTCAAATGCAAACCAGGGTGTTATCAGGGGTATTTCTGACAAGATTAAATGGAAAACATCTATGTTCTGTTTTATAAAAATAGGAAAAGTGTAAGTGCAAGGCAGAAACACTTCAATATATTGGAAAAAGCTTATAATGACTGCTATTAATTAATTAATTAATTTTAGATTCCTGTTAAAGAATCTATTTTAAGCTCCTTATTGAGAAATTAATTTTCATTATTATTTTTTTACAGTGGACACCCAAATAGCTATCTAGACCTCTTCTTTCTCATTGGTCTTGAGATATTTATTGCTTATGAAAAGGAAGAAATATACAAATAGAAATATAAAAATACACAAAGAGAAAGAAATTTTTTAAATAATTCTGTCTCTTATTACATGCAAGCTGTTTACTCCAGATTAATTTTCTATTAATTACATTATTTATTTCTTATTTATTTAATTATTATTAATGTTCTATATATTTTACTTAGTGTCTTATTAGTTTTATTAATGTATTTTTAGAAAGATGTTTGGATATTTGCTACAGTTTTACTTAGTGGTATCAAATTTAAAGTCAAAAATAATACGGCTTCTTCTAAATTCATTCATCAACAAATGGAAACATAGAAGTAATTATTTTTTGTCCCCTTGTCTGTTCTTAATTCTATCACTGGATAGATTAGCTGTGAAGAGAGACTGGTAGGTAACACGCTGTTGGAGTGGCTGCAGAAAACTGTTGAACTGATTGGAGCCTTTCTATATTGAAATAAAATTTAAAACCCCCTAACAACCAGACAAACAAAACTCCAAACACACACAAACACAAAGCTAGCACAACTGTAGGAAGCTGTCCTGGGCTAGGGCCATTAAGCCAAACACTCCTGTAAATGAGCAAGTTGGCTGCTCTTATGAGATGGCTGGAACTCCACTGCAGTCAGTGAAGCTGCTCTGCACTGGACTATTTCCAGTTTACAACAATTATAAAAATTGGCTCCAAAGCGCTCATGTATTTTCCGGTGCTGCTGAAAATGAGGGAGGAGAGCTATATATGACAGGAGGAAAGGTTATTTGTTTGCAAAAATTATTACTCTATTGTATTTTCCTATTTTGTTTCTGTTTCAGGTTTTCAAACAGTTTGTTTTAAACACAAAGCCAGAAGTGAATGCATAACTTTACAAGCAGTTGTGAAAACATCTGGATTTATCTGCTGCAGTTTTTTTTTTTTTTTTGTTTGCATAATTTACACGAGTTTAACTTATTACTTATTGGACAATATATGTTTTTCTGCATGAACTACTTCATGTAAATCTATCCAGATTGTTAATCCATCTGATAAGATAACCATTCTAAAAGAATGACATATAAAAGATGACTAATCATCATTTTATGGAATATGCTTCAAATTTCAGGCCCTTAAATTTGTTATTATAGTCAATCATTCTTTACTGAAAGGCTTTACTAAGTGACTGAAAAGGAGAGGGTGAAGACGTAAAGAAAACAAGATGGAGACACTGAGGCCAGTGAAGAAAGAGTCAAATCCCAAATAAAAGGAGAATGAGGAAATGCCTTAATCTTGGGCCAAAATTCTCTTTTAAGGCCATAGTAAAGATATAATTGATACATCAGACACTTTTCCCTGTTATTCACAGAATGCATTGGGGGAATGTAGCACCCTAATCCCAGCCATGAGCAGAGGCACATGTGTTGAAGCAAACAGATGTTAAAGTTGCTGTGATCTGATGAGGAGCTTGAACAGAAAGAAATGAGAGATGAAAAACCTTGTCCTCAAGGCAGAAACCTTTAATTCCCAGAGATGAAGATGATTCCAATGATAAATGAAAATAACCTTTGTTTTTATACTAGGATAGCTCATCCTTAGAATTACACCCCAATAAGCTGAGATGATCCATGATGGTAGTTGTGGGAAGACTATCAAACCATGGGAGGAACTTCATAATTTCAGATTTCTGGGTGGTTGTTACTCATGAAAATTAAAGCCATGACAGAACTGTTTCTTCTAGAAAAGTCTCCATGGCATGGAAGGAGACACTTCTCTCCCTAAGTGAACTAAAGAAAGTTTATTTTTAAAGATGGTAAACTGACTGAAAATACCAGGTTTTGTCTCTTTATGTTGTTGATCAGAAAGGAAAGAGGAGTTGAGGAAAAGAGAAGTATTCTGAAAGTTTACCCTGATTCTTATTATTCTTCTTTTAGTTCTGACAATAAAGTTTTCTTTATACCGGTTAAAGTTCCGAGCCTGCTTTTGCCCTTTTCCTAATCCTTATCTCACAGCAAAAAATGAGTAAATAATTTTAATGGGTGCAGTGGCATTTGGCCAGCGCTCAATCCACTACGTTAATTGGTGCTGTGACTCAGATTAGCAAACCAAAACCACTACATCCTCCTACTTAGTCTGTCTTGTCCCTCTGTCTCTCCCCCCACTTCCCAACCTGCCCCATCCTATTTATTTCTCTCTCTCAATATTTACTGTTAAATAAAATCCAAATAAATTACTTTGCCCTGTGGTCATTTTCACCCTAATTTGGACAGAGGCATCCCTTTATAAAGGGAACATAACAACATCCTCGTGTAAGAGATTTTGGGAAGCATTAATGCAGTTGGATTTTGGTTTCAGGATTTTGGCTTTGGGGAGGTGAAGGCCAGCCAGTCTTGGAGTAGTTACACCAGCAACTAATAACCCCCAAAGAGTGGGAATGTAGAGCTCAGTTTTGCTGAAAAATTAACACAAAAAAAAAAAAAAATCGGCAATGGAACAAATTTGGCATGTTATAAGTGTCTTGTTTGTCTGCTGTTTCCTTGTATAAGGGACTTCTTTTCTGGTTCAGCACTATTCCAACAATCTATCACTTCCTTAGTTGTGATAGTCTGGCAGAGTACTAAGTACCAGGAAAATAAAAAAAATCTTTGTCACCATTTTTCCCACTTCTGAAAGGAAAATATTTTTTAATTTCTCCTGAATTACTCTCAGACCTATTTTATTTTAAAAGTTCCTGATACATCATAAGATAATAATTGTTTTAAATGTATTTCCACAATGTAATGGAAAAAACACAGCTTTGGTGTATCTTCACTTGTTCAGCTAAGATGTATATCTTGTTCTCAATTTATTTTTGTGTTTCTGAGAAATGCTGCAATACAACAAATAGAAAAATGAAAATTTGTGAGAAGTTGTTCCACTAAATTGAGGATTTAATGTGACTCAAAACAGGGATCAAAACTTAAACAGTTTTCACTGCTTCATTTCTCAGCACAAAAACCTTACAACAGATCAAAAATATACCAAAAAATAGGGAGCTGCAGGCATTTGATTATTGAGGCTACGTACAAACATGATCAGGAATGCTACTGAAACAAAGGCTAACTGCCTAAAGATTTTCTATGCAGTAAATCTGAAATAATCCCTGTAAGGTCACTCCTGATTTTTCTGTGTCATTTGTCTATTGTTTCTAAGTTAGTCTACTTTAGCCATATCAGCTCCTTGCTTAAGGACAATGATTTCTTTTTTTTTTTTCTTTCCTGAAACTCTACCTTAGCTTTCATGTTCTTTGGAGCCGTTACCTCCTTTATAACAGGAGAAAAAGGCAATTCTTGGATGAATAACAACATATGTTTCAATTGTGGGTTTATTTCATCGATATTCTT
>JAOTQZ010000248.1:32934958-32949898 GCA_026546895.1 Pogonocichla stellata
ATAAGTGACCAGCTGTTGTTTCAGTTCTCGCAATTAATCCTCAGTAACACAAGCCAAACGTTTTCACTGAAAGAGGGAATTTGTCAATAGGTGTGGTACAATCATCATATAATCAATTTTAAAAAGCATGTGTATGCTAAGCTCTGGCAAAAGGGAAAATCTTGCAAAAGAGGTAATTTTTAGTGCTATGTTTATTGCTTGTCTATCCCTATCACAGCCTAACTTCTATGCCTGGGGGGGACACCTTCACTTATGACTTGGCAGAAATGAACTCAACAGATGGGCAGAAGTAGCTAAAAGCCAGTGCTCTATGGACATTTAGGGTATTTGCCAAAGACAGGACTCTCAAACAGGAATTTTAAACAGCTGTCAATCCTAAAGCTATAACCTTATTAATAAACTAATGCAACACTACTAATTCAGCTTTGAGATATTTCTACTTCAGAAAATAAAAACTACCGAAGTGTGCAAGGAAAGCTTTTGTTTTGGTTTCATTTAGGTTTCATTTATATTTTTTATTCTGTGGGGCATATAAGCTACAACATTCGAAAATACATAAGGCTTGAGTCTTTAGGCACTGCATCCTGGACATTGTCTCCTGTTTGATCCAGTGAAAATATCCCTTTATTAAATGCAGCTGAAAGCTGAAGCTGCTGGGACATGTTTGGTGACCAGGCCAAGTTTGAATGGTGTCATTTCATCACAAATCGACATATTCATGCAGCAGACAAAGGCAGTTCAAATTTCACTGTACACTGAGGACATCAACCCTTCTGAAATGTCACATTCAACAGGATCAAGAGAGGTAAAATGCATAGATTATTCCAAATTTCCTGAAGATAATGTGAAAAAATGTAGCTGCTCCTCCCAAATCCTTTTTGTCTTTAGAAGCAAAGGATTGCATGTGGGGACTGTTTGGTTCTGTCAAGAAGAGCAGGAGTTTTGTATTCTCTTTCAACATCTGGGAAAAATATTTGATCTGTGATGTTCTGGTTCTGGGGAATAACGCCAACAGGGATGCTAGAAAAAAATATTTTGATTGTAAGCAGAGTGCTGCTAAGCATTTTTGGAAGCAGTAGAAGATGCTTTTCAAAGAAGCACACTCTCCACAGAAGGTCATTAACTAATGTGATCAGAGAATGTTGTGACTTTTGTGTCCTGTGTTCTCATCTTGTTCTTGCTCTCAGTGTTTAGTGACACTTGTCCTGTCACCTATTCTCTTTCTGCACTGATATAACCACATATGAAATATTGCAATATTTTTACTTACCCTTTGAAGGAGCTTGTTGAGAACTAATTCTCATTTATACATAAGGTTTAAGATTTGAGCTGGAAAATGGTAATAGAATAGTATATGACATTTAATAAGAGGGAATTCATATTTCTATTTTCATGGAATGTTTGTCATAACACTTCTTATCCATGAGGAATACTAAGAAGTATATATAGGCCACCATCTATAAAGTAAGATTATGGCTGGGTGATACCAAGCTTTCAATACATAATATTTTAATAAAAATTAAGAATGTTTGATAACCTGTAAGTTATTAATCCTGAATGTATATTTTATTGTGTATTTTTAGTTCTGAGCAACTATTATTCTCCTACAAATGCCTTTTTACATTGCTTTAAATTCTTTGAAAATCTTTCTGAAATGTCAGGTTTCTATGAAATAGCTGAAAGAAAGTGTTTAAAGACAAAAATTCAATTGCTATTTATTTTGGGATTTGGGGGTTGGTGGTGTTATTTATTTGGTTTTTGTTTGGTTTTTTTTCACAGTACCTTCTTTTTACTTCATAATGTTTACTACACAGTGACCATCTGCAAATGCAGTAAGCCACAGGATTGTACAACAACCAGTATGAGAGAGCTTTTGTGTATTTTGGGGTCCCCTAAACACTTCCAAGTTTTCTTTCATACAGTCTAGGCAAATAGGAGACAAGCAGTGCCGAAAATGAGCAAACTAGTCCACCAATATGCTCTGCTGCTGCTTTGCATTCTGCTTTGCTCTGTGCTACCAGCTGGGGTCTGTTACTCTAAATTTATTACAAATGCCTTGAGCTTGAGCTATGGCTTGTCTATTAGACAAGAGTATGGTTGAGAGAAGGCTGATCATGGGATCTGGCAAGCATAAGTCTTCTCACAGACATGTCCTTATCTCTGTTGCATGGATCTACATTGAAGAAAAGGGTAAAACCAGAAAAATGTGCATCTGACTTTGTGCCTAGGCTTTCTTGAGAAAGCTTAATAACGTGGAAATATCCTTAATTTCTACTACCTATAGAAAATGGAGTCTGATTAAAAAGGGAGCAGCAAAAGAATAAATGTGGATGCATGTGGTAAAGTATATCTTAACACAGTTTTAAAAGAGAAATATAAAATTGTTAAAAATTTCATTAGGATAAATAATGTCTTATCTCACCGGGGATCATTTTGAGCACATTATAATAAAAAAGTACTTATTTTCGCTCACTTAAAGTTGCTAGTTTTTATACATAATGATGTAAAACAGCTTCCTTTTCCAGGACTCTCCTGAGCATGGAAAAAAAATAGTACAAGATGTTCTATCTTACATTTTTGGCAAGCTATTTAACTGCTTTTGCTGAATCACACTTTAAGACCTTGACAGTGACTTAAATCGCCATGGATTTCAGCTTTGCTCCTAACATACCATAATGTCATAACTCTCCTCAGCAAGGCAGTGATGAGCAATTTTAAGCAGTGCAATGCACTCTCTGTGTGCATGTAGTCCCTCATCTCTCCTTAATAAGCATGCAGAGACATATATTTTACAAGACACAGCAAGCCAGGGGAAAAGCACCCCATTAATCTCCAGCAACTGGAGCGGTTTGTTTTGTAATGAAATTTTGTTCTGCCCTTCCAATACAAACTGGTGCCTGTTTACTGCTACTTTTTAGGTTCAAAAGAAGAGCTCTTTGACAGAAAATTTCTCTCTGTGGGTCATGCATTTTCTATACCTACATAATGCTGAAATACTTTTCCTGCAGAAATATACTCAAGAGGAGCATGTTCTGAATTCATGCATTGTTGTCTACTTCTCTTTTTCAATAAAGGATAGAAATTTAATTTTGCAATACCTGCATGAAACCACTTGGTTTATTATTAACCCTATTCCATATTCACATTGACAGAGGCAGAATACCTTAAAACAGCTATTCAGGGTTTCTTTTATTTCTTTCCCACTACAGTAACATGACTGATTGATAAGGCTGGTCCCCATTAACAACAGTAACTGAAATTGTAGATCTCTTCGATTTTTAGTCTTTAAACAAGTAAATTTTGTTCATACCTTGAGACCATGAAGTGGTGTTTTTCTTTATCTATGAGTAAATCAAAATCATGCATTACTGTTACAAACAATTGTTAAATGTAAGTCTTTTAAAAACAGTACTGCTGGCCTGGATTTGATGTGTTGTCCAGTTGGTTCTGCAGGTATTTTCACACAAAGAAAATCTCTTTTAATTCATAAAGAAAAATTCCTTTAATTCATAAATTCATTACCTCACACCTCTCCTTAGGAAGCAATCATCTGCAGAAATTTTTGTACTGGAAGACAGTTCCATATGTACAATTCTATCAAGCCAAGGTTCTGCATCTATTTATAAACATTTAGTTTCCCTTTTCTATGAAGAACACAACGATTTTCTATAGGTCTTTACCAGCCAGGACTTTTCAAAATCTTTCAGACATATATGATGGGGTTTAATATTTAATAATTGTATAATAATTACTGTATAATAACTGTTCAAGGAGCTGCTATTGTATATATTGAAATAACAGTTTCTGAGGGAAGGGGTGGAACAGAGAAGTGGAAGCTGCAGTTAATACCATGTTTTGGATGGCCTTGTTCTAGAGATATATAATATTTAAAGGAAAAACAAAAACAAAAGTACCACAGTACAATCTCTCTTGTTAAAGTACTAAAAGCAGCAGAATGCTCAAGATTTTTAGGGAGTCATTAAAATGTTAGTTCTTTACTACAAGACAGCAAAATTCAGTAAATCATATAGTTAATTCGTAAATACAGTAGAACTTGTTTATTATCCTGAACCAGAGTATTTATTGTTTGAGAGAACATTGACAGTACAGAGAATTTTTTCAGAGTATCAGAACTTCACAAACTTCATAAAAATTGCTATAAATGGTTGTTTGAATGTTTTCTGAAAAAGGGCATGCCCTTTTGTTATTTTTCTCCACTCTGAAATGATTCATGTGCTCAAGGTGTACAAACACTGTGATATAATTCAGTTTGTGAGCTTCACAATATGAATAATATATTCTGAGCAATTTTCAAATAATAAAAGTTAAGAAAACTTTTCTTCTAGGCAATTAAGCTGTTGAATTTCCAAAAGTTCAAAGAAAATCAGGATCAGTTGCATGCCATTGGCTGGCCAAAGCCACAAATATGATTGCAATTATTATTATTTATTATGTAATTAAGCATGTAAAAATTAAAAAAGCCTGCAAGATTAATATATCTTCACACATCAGAAAACCAGCATATTAATAATTAATAAAATTCTGCATAATTTATAGTATTTTTTGTGAAGGTAAAATATGTTTTTTTCATACTTAAATTGATTTTAAAATTATCTCTCAATTTTTAAAGCCTTGCACATGGAGGTTTTTGGCATGAAATGTAATAGAATTACATTCATTCCATAATGGTAATTCTGGATTAATGTTTTCATTTTTGCAGTGCATAAATGAATCTAAATTCAAGTTAACTGAAGCTTTGCAGATGATTTACCGTGGAACATTAAGAAAGTGGACTCAGCTGTCATTCTGGATTAATTAAACCCTAATATAAAGAGAATTTAGTGAATATCTACAATTCTCATTTTGCTTGGAATCAAAACTGAGGAAAAAACCCTCATGAATATGAGACTTTTTTTCCTCTCAAATATTCTCTTCTAATCCTTTTTAGTTGCTTTAGAATCCCATTAATTCCATCAGAGACAGAATTCTACAGCTGTGTAGGTGTCTGCAGAAAAAATAGTGGCCAAACTACATTTTGACATGTTAAAAACAGAATCCATACATCTTCAGAACTTTGAGTTAATGAGATTAAATCTTACTGTTTTGAAAGCATTTCTGCCACTTTCCAACAGGTTTATGAAATTAATTTTTTTTTTCAAGAAGAGTGTAAGACAGTGATCCTCAAAATATGCAAATCAATCTTTTGCCCAAAATATGTTATCCAAATTCTGTACAAGATGCTGCCCTTTTATCTACATTGCAATAATGTAGTACACGTTTTGTGGAAATAATTGGTGTGGTAGAAAATGTTTATTTAGTTCTTACAGTTATTTTACTCCAAGGAAAGTGAATACCTTTCTCTCTCCAGAAAGAAACTTTGTAAAAATTGTTAGAATGACCAAAAGGAAAAGTAGCAGCTTATAAAAATATAGAAATGGAATTTAGAAACAAATTTACCATAATGAAAAAAAGTTTTGCTTTTCCTGAATTCAGTGCTGCCTATGTTCTTAGACCATCATGATTGGGTGTGGTGTTTGAATCATTGAATTGTTTGGGTTGGAAGGGACCCTCAAGATCACCCAGGTCCAAGTCGCCTGCTTCCCTGCCTCCCTGCCACCTTCCACCAGACCAGGCTGCTCCCCATCCAACCTGTTCTTGAACACCTCTAGGGCTGGGGCATTCACAGTGCCTCACCACCCTCGCAGTAAAGAACTTTTTCCTGACATCTAGTTTAAATTTACCCTCCTTCAGCTTAATGCCTTTCCCCCTTGTCCTACCCCTGTGAAAGATCTCTCTCCATCACTCTTGTAGCCGCCTTTAGGTACTGAAAGGCTGCTTTAATGTCTCTCAGAAGCTCTCTGCTCTCCAGGCTTAGCAGCCCCAGCTCTCTAAGCCTGGCTCCACGGGAGAGGGGCTCCAGCTCTCTGACCCTGTGTCCCTTCTCTGGACCCGCTCCAGCAGGTCCATGTCCCTTTGTTGGGGACTCCAGAGCCGGGTGCTGTTGTCCAGTGGAGTGTCAGGACAGAGGGGCAGAATCCCCTCCCTGGCCCTGCTGGCCACGCTGCTTTGGGTTCAGGCCAGGATATGATTGACTTTCAGGGCTGCAAGTGCAGATTGCCAGCTCATCTGCAGCTTTTTGTCCGCCAATATCTCCAAGTCTTTCTCTTCAGGAATTCTCTCTAAATATATCTACTCACACTGGCAGTTAATTTGTGAATCTCAAACATATTTAGATATGAAAGATTGTCAAGAGTTCAGGTGAAAGATTTTTTTTTATATATCCAGTTATCTGTAGTAGAACTGTCTAAATTAATTTTCTTCTCAGAAGGTACAAAACTACAGTCTCCCCTAAGCAGGTAAAAAACTCCTAATACCTGGATGTCCTTCCAATTAGTCTGCACCAGCTTTTCTGATCCTAGCTGATAGTGGAGCCTTGCTCACACTGGGATAATTTTGGGTTTATGGACAAATTTTCCAGATTAAATATTAAGTATTTCCTGCTACTTAGGAGTTCAGGAGATCATAAACAAGGTTATTTTGACAATATTATAGGCATATGTGCCTGAAGCTTGAGTTCAGGCAAGTTCACCTTTGTCTTGGCTCTGAGTAACTCAAACAATTACATACACCTAAAAGCCTGATTTTATCAAATGTCTTCCACTGGGTGCCAGTAAACCAGAAATTACACCTGGAGGCACTAGAGTTAGGACTGATGATTGCACTTCTGTAAAGACATTGGCACTACATGATTATTCAACTTTTCCTACAGTCATCTGGAAATATTGCTTTAGTATTCAATTTTGTTATATAGATTGCACAGAAAAAAACTCCAGACAGTTACATTAAAAATACAAATAGCAGGTAAATAAAAGAAGACAAATTTTTCGTTTACTGAGAATTCCCTTTGGGATTATTTGAGAAACCTTTTCAGCCTAGCTGGCCCATCAGTACAGAATCCTTGAGTTTAGTTTACATCATCACCCTGGCAAGATGCTGGCTCTAGCCAAGAACCTACAGACTGGAATTAACAGCAGAAATCAAGTCAGCCTAAACATATTATTGATTTGTAAAACAATAACTTTTCCAAACATTTACAATGCTGTCATAGTATATGCATATTCTTTCGTGCAAGAAGATGATTAAAAGGAAAATATTTGTTCACACTTCATTTGCATTTATTAGAGTGCTAGTGTAGTTACCCATTCAAGGAAAGAATATACTCAGGATAAATAAGTTGAATTTCAGAAATTAATAAGTAAAAGTAATTATACTTGAAATTAATGAACTTCAAGCAAATCTGCACCACAAGTCTATATTAATTTATCTCTAAAAATACTTATTTGAAGAACATTAGAAAATCATAACCTTGAGGCAGTAAGTCAAATTCAAATGGATTTATTTTGAATAAAAAGAAAGTGAAATTTGAATTACATGGTGCTTATTTATTGGCTACAAGTGTTCCAGAAAGATGTTCAAGATAATATTAAATGTGGTGAAGCATCATCTGGAATGTCATGTAGGAACATGGTTTCTGACATATAAGAAAGAAATTTGTAAACAGTAAAAATTGAATGATAAGGAAATCTTTGTCCCATAGAAGTCATGTAAAAAAACATTGGTTGTGTAATCAACATGGAGGGAGAAGAAATGTTTAAGCACAAGGAAAATAGCAGTGACAAAACTGAAAGCATATAGACTATATATAAAGAAGAAAATATATTGTGGTGATCTATTCTTGTGCAATATGTCTCATGTGTCCTTTAAAATGACATTTAAGTTCACTGATCCCATTGACTTTCATGTATTTCCCTCTGTGTCATTGGTAGCTGGTTTGACAGAGTAGAAAGCTCATGACCCCTTGTGCTAAACTAAACTCTCCCTATGCTCAGTTTCTCTAAATCCCATTTCAGAGAATGTAGATACATGGCTGAGGTCTCATCTGAGTTTTCTCTGGACCTTATGAGAGTCACCACTTCTGTAAATAAACAATATTATGGCAGATATAATCCCAGGAATGGCAACATTTATATCTCCAGAGGAAGATGCAGAAGGACTGTCTTACAAGGTAGGTACTTAATGTGCTGCTGTCAAAAAGTAAAACTCAGTGTATTTTTTTCCAGAAATACAAAGTTATTCCCCTATGCACCAATTCAGTCTAAGACAGCACTGATCCTACAGTCATATTATAGACAGGGAAAACTCAGAACTGTTACTAACATCAGCAAATTCCTCTATATTTTTCCATATTATTCTTTGCTACTTATATAATTCTCAAAATGTAAGACTGCATTGCTGTGTCAGATAGAATGGAATACCTAAAATAGAAAGTGGATTGTATGTTGATAACAGAAGGGCTCTAAATCCAAAATTATGCTGTAACTCTGTGGAGGTGGTGGAGCCACCATCCCTGGATGTGTTCAACAACTGGACATGGCACTTAGTGCCATGGTGGTAATCAGTCAAAGGTTGGATCAATTGAGCTTAGTGGTCTTTTCAACTTAAATGATTCTGTTATCCTATAATATTATTTATTGTTACAGAAAGCCTCTAAATTGTCCTATACAAGAAGATAAAGCCTTGTGTACTGATGTTTGCACATTTTGATATCTCATACAGGTCAGGTCATCCGCCATTTAGCTCACTGCTCTTCCGTCAGCTGGATCTCCTGGCCCTTGTCAAGGTAAGGACACATTTACCTGCAGAAGAGTGTTCAGCTGCTGCCTGGCACAGCTGTACAGGACAGCAGGTGGTGGTGGTGCTGAGTTTTAGTAATCACAGTAGAAGCCTAGGGTTGCAGTTCTGAGGATGTCCGTTTATTGTTTTACCTAGAATTGAAATGGTTTAGTGACTAATGTTATTTAAGACGGAAGAGGTAGAGGTGGTTTAGACCAAGGGCTCATCACTGTGTTATGTCTGTGGGAGTGACCTCTCACTGTTCTTATCAGGTGCCCATTCAGGGGACAAAGCAGCAGCTGCTGCTGCAGAAGCAGTTCATTTGCCCTGTAAACAGTTTGTGACACACCTCCATAAAAGTCAAGTCAGATGATTTGTCTCTCCAGATCGCCAAATTCAGCCAAAAGGCCTAATCATGGCTGCAACACAAACATTGTTAGCATTATCAATGCCATCTGCTGGTGTAGAAACATGCTTTCTACATTTGTAGCAGAACAAGAGGAAAGATTTGCAGAGTAACTTCACCTTGCAGGCTGGGCCAACTGCCTCTTACTGATATAATAACTTTTTAAAAAAATTCTTTGCAGCTATAAAATTATATAAGACTGGTTGGTTTTGCAAACACAGCATAATCATTATCTGAGGGGTGATGAAGAAGCTCCTGCTACGTATCTTATCTGATATGTTCCAAGCCTACCTGAGGCTTTTTCATTAGGTTGCATTTGGATTGTAATTAGTGGGTTTTTTTTAAATGTTATAAATTTCTACATAATATTTCTAGTGTTTAATAAAAGGAATCGGCTTCCATAAAATCAAAGGCCTGATTTCCAGTTAGCATCTATATGTGTATATGTATGTATGCATATACATGCTATAAAATCTCACAATTACATTTTTCTAGAATTAGAACAGATGCACAAACTTCATTTTATGGTCTAGTCCACACATTTTATCTGTTTTAGAAAAATTTCTCAAAATATAGAATCCCTGCAGGCTTTTTAAAGCCAAATTTCTTGGAGTAAAAGGAGGAAGCATAACTTTCTAACTAGCTTATTTTGGCTCAGGTTTTTTTTGAGGCAGATGCTACAAATGACGAGACGTGTCTGTTCTGGGCCTCAGCGCAGAAATTATTCACCACAGCAGACACAGTCCTTTCAATTTTACTGCCAGTTATGAGCTTGTGAGTAACACACCACAGTGCCCTGATTAGTTTTTGTTTTCACTCCCTCATGATTATTGGTAGGACTGGAACAGAATGATAAGGATATTCTTTCTGATAAATCTGATTTTGAAAGACAGCTCACTTTCTATTTCTTAGTTCACTTGGTTTTGTTAAATGAATCTAGCTATTAGCTCTATCAGTCCTTATAAGAACTCATCTGCCTCACCCCTTATTGTCTTCAGGATTATTTATTTCTCACAGATCTTTTGTAACACTGTCTTGCCTGAGGTCTGAAATACATGAGGAAAACTCAGTGTTATTGAGGGAACAATTAATCTGTATCAATACTTTTTTTCCCTTTATATGCACCTTGTGTGCCTTTTAAACTTGAATATAGGTATGTTCTGAAGATTTTTTCTTCATTTTAGTTAGAAGTTGAAAATCTAAGAACTATTTTTTGAATTTTCTTTCTTTTTGTTTTTTTTTTGTGACATATATTTTTAAGTATGCTTAAAGTCTGTGACCTGTTTCTACTGAAACCTGTAGAATATCCTGCATGTAAAAAAGCCAATTTCCTATGAGAGCCTCCTAGTTCCTTGTAATCTCTAGTTGTGATTGCATATAAAATTCCCAGTAATCAAAAAATTATTAACAATATGACCTTGAAAATGTCCATTTGACTCTGGGCAAAGAGATGGAGGACTGGAGTTATTATTTAAAGGGAAGCAATCTTAATTTGCCTAAGATCATGTGACAGAGCCAATGGCTGAACTTGTGGGTATGGTTCTGGTCTCATCTAAGGTGATAAAATTTGATTTATCTAATCTACACCAGTGCAACCAAGGCTCCAGCCTGACTGATGGCATAGTAGATTAATTTAAAGGGATCCAAGTGAACTAGAGTGTGATAGTGTTTCAATTATTTTCCTCAATCAGAAAATTTTTATATCGTGCCCTAATATTATTTCCCAAAAGATATAGCAACCACCATGGTGCTCATTATAATAAACCAGATTGACAGGTTGGTGTTCTAACTCTTTCACAAACAAGGTGTTCCACTCTGAGTTTTGTATGAATTTTGTGTCCATATACACATCAAAATAAAATGTCTTCAAAAATTATTAGCATGTCAATGATATTTACATGGTTTGGACTACTAAATTCTTTTGACTATTGCAGAATACTCCCTTTTTTGCATTACAGTTATTAATATATAATTAACATAAATTAAGATTCTGTATGGTTCAGGATAAACTTTCTTTTAGGTTAAGAATGAGCTTTTAGGACTGAAAACAAATTTGAGAAATCGGTTACCTAAGTAAATATTTAAATATCTCATTCCTAGGAAAATTTGAAATTGTTCTGTTTAATCATCTCCGTGCCCCCGTTTTCCTTCTAAATTGTAAAGTGAATGAAATTGTTTTATAAACACTTCTGACATCCGTGCTTGTATTGTGAAACAGCCATTTTATTGTACTTTTGATGCAATGAAAGGGAACATGCCAGCAGTGAGTCCAGAATGTTTGATTTTGAACAGCAATTGTCACTGTTAAATACCTTCTATCATTATCTTTAGAATCACAGGTTTGTTTGATGTCTCAGAACTTGTGGATAGAAAAGAAAAAGGTTCTATGCAAAATCACCAAATTGAAAAATATTCTGATGTAATTTTATTCTCCTCTTCTCCCTGTAGAAAAAAGGAAAATGCTTTATGAATTATATATTTTTTAGCTATTTTCCAAACTGAGCCTGTGATACATCCTGGGAAAACGAGTTTTGTACTGCTTTCAGGCCTTCATCACGCTGTCCTATTGAGAAAGTTAGTATTGAGTAAAGGTCTCGATTCCTTTAACTGGATCATTACATTCTGACCAAAAAGACTTTGTTGTGGAAACTTTTGTTTTGGAAACATCAGAATTTCCTGAAGAACAGCCATAGAATGGAAACTTCTAGTGTCTGGTAAAAGTGAATCCCCAGAGAGGGATTTTTCAGCTCAGAAAATATCTAGATTTTGTGTAGAAGCAACTCTAAGGCTTAGAAAGGCATGTAGAAATAATTTTGTTGCTTTATCTTGCTGAAAAAGCAGCATTTCTTCATTCTTCTTAAAATTTTATTAAGGAAGCTGAACATATATGTGTAAGTATTAAAAGATGACTTTCTCAATGTGCCTTTCCTTGAATTGCTGTGCTGCAATTTGCTATATGTTAGCCATGGAGAAAACGGCAATGTTTACCAGCTCACTGTATGTTTGTTTTCATTCCTGTTTGCTAAATACTGATTAAGAACAAAAATTAATTCTGAAATCCCAAATGTTTAGAAAACTGATGGGCAAAAAGCTAAACAAAATGGTGCCTTATTTTCCCTAGCAACAGTCACGCATGATAATAAATGTCACAATGGTTTTTAAAAAAGATGGTTCATGTTTAGGTTTAGTTATCAAAATCCACAGCATATAGGCTGACAGCTTTTGAAATACATAAACTATTTCTGTCTTTTTTGTTTCCATAGCAACTGAGTGCTCAAAGCTTTAGTTTTGCACTTGTGGAAGAAAAAAAAACACCCTCAGAGTAGGATCTGGAATAGTCTGGAACAAAAGAAGAATGGGTGAAATGGAAAACTAAACAACTACACTGACATCACCGTCCTCTCTCTCAAAATAACCCAAAAACCAACCAATCCCAAACAAGCCTAGCACAAAACATTTCTCCTTCAGTTTGGTGTTATGGATTTTTTTTTTAGTTGATAGGTGCTTCACTTTGGACATTTATGTAATCAAAGGCTCACCCATTTCACTGTGCAGTGCTTCAGGAGAGTAAAATGCTCACAGTGACATTTATTTAGTTGATCACTTTGTTCACCTTGAAATGGAATTTCATTATAAACACAAGCTTAATAGATACTCTATATCTTCTTTCATAAAGAATACTGCTATTCAGAAATGTGTCATTGAGACTCTGTCACTGTTTCTAGTTTTAATTTGTTTTGCTTAAAAACCTGTTTTAAGGAGGAATGCTGTTTGTTTCAAAATATTTTGGTAAGATTTGCCACGAGGGAGACTATTTTACCAAATTGAAAGGGATATTTATGCATATGTAGAACTATATTTTTTTAAGTTGCAGAATATTAATCTGGAATAGAATTGAAAGAGAAACGAGGTAATGGGAGTTACACTATGTGGATAATATATGACTAGGAAGATGCTACAGTTTAAAGGGTTTCCAAGCATATTCAATTTTGCTGTTTATTTCCTAAAAAAAAAGGTAAAGGTAAGAGAATGTCCCTGAACTACTAATCCCCTGGAAGAACTAGCAATGCACATTCAACAAATGAGAAAACTTGGTTGCTTTCAGGCATTTATGGGAATGGATTAATGGATTTAATGTTTTCCATTTATACAAATATGGAGATTTCACCTAAGTCTTACTTACTAATTTGTCAAGCATATATAGTATTCAAAAAAGAAGGTATTACAGGTACATAAAATATAAAAACAGATTTTAAGTGCAGTGAAATTTGTTTGATCACACTGTTCTGTACCATTTCTCATATAAAATTTGCATGCATGCAATAATCCCTCCTTCTGTGACAAGAGGTGCAACTGGAATAGATCTATTGTCAAAAGGTATCATACTGATTTCAAACTGAACTGTTCTTGAGTTATATTAGGCAAATTTAAGAAAATAAAGGTATGTATAACATGATTTTAAAATCCAAACATTTCTATGTCAAAAACATAGCCTATAGAACTAGAATTACATTTGAACTAGCTGCATAGAACATTGTGTACAGTATGTAAAAAGACAATTTAAAATAGGCTACAGTGGCAGTACATTCCCTTTGGAATATTGACAGGGTTTTATCAAGGAGGCATTATCCCTAATGCATAATGTCCTGATTAACCAAAGCAGCTCCTAAAGAACCATTCCAGTCTACTGGTTAAAGGCCATATAAAGTGATATATGTATGAATACATTCTGGAATGGTTTCCCTGTGTCTGTTTTCCTCTGTCGAGTAAATACATAAAAATATTCCTTTTAACAGCTAGAATACATACTGGTTCAGTAGACCATGAAGATATCCTATAACATAATATGTGCCCTTAAAGGAGAGTAAGCCTTCTGAAGTACTCACTACTCTGGTTTGAATGAAGCACTCAGGATTTTTGTGTATGCAACAGCCACTTGTAGATATGTGTTTGTGATAAATTTCAACCTTCCATCCTATTTATTCCAGTGTTATGATCAGTAAAACTTAGCTTTGGTTCAGATAAATGTGAAAGCAACTACTTCTACGGTCTTATTTTTAGCTGCTCTATGTTTGCAGCTGAGAAGTGAATGGCATCAATCAAAAACTGCCAGATTTGATAAGAAGGAAAATTAATTTAATGCACTATATGAAAATTTTGGAAAAAAATACAATTAAACTGGTTAATATATAATTAAAAGCTACATTGTCTGCAGCAAAAGTTAAATATTTTGTGAGCTTTCTAAACTTTTTATTGTCATCCACACAGAAATACACCCTGAAAAATCCATATTTACTGTATATTTGAAAAATAAAACTGTTATTTGAGTTGTAGAATCATAAAAGAATTTGATTTGAAGGGGTCTTGAAAATCACCTGGTTCCAACTCCCCTGCTGTGTGCAGGGACACCTTCAATTAGACCAAGTTGCTCAAATCTCTGCCCAACCTGGCCTTGAACACCTCCATGGATGGGTCATCCACAATCTTACTGGGCAACGTGTGTGAGTGCTTCACCACCCTCACAGGAGAGAATTTTCCCCTAAAATCCAATCTAAATGCTCTTTCTTTCATTTTGAACCCTTCTCCCCTCCCTCTCTTGACATGCTCATGTAAATGTTCTCTCTCTCTCTTTTTTTTACAAGTTTTTTTTAGGTTCTGGGCGGCCACAACCAGGCCACCCTGAGGCCTTCTCTCTTCCAGGCTGAACAGCAAAATTTTTCTCAGTCTTTTCTCATAGCAGAGGTTCTCCATCCCTCTGATCCCCTTGGTGTTCCTCCTCTGGAGTCCCTCCAGCAGGTCCCTGTCGTTCCTGTGCTGGCACCCCAGAGCTGATGCAGCCCTGCAGGTGGGGTGTCACAGAG
>JAOTQZ010000248.1:32949998-32987217 GCA_026546895.1 Pogonocichla stellata
GGGTGTCACAGAGCAGAGCAGAGGGGCAGAATCCCCTCCCTGCCCTGCTGCCCACGCTGCTCTGGATGCAGCCCAGGGTGTGATCTGGCAATGCTATTGGATGCTACACTTTCTCTGTAATACTGTCAAATTTTCTCAGATACATATTCTAATGTTTTACAGGCCAACGTTTCAGGTGCACATACTTGCGACGAAATTTACAGATTCTTAAGTTCTGACTTATAAAAACCACTCCTGAAGTAGTTCCAAGGATGAAAATTCCACAACTATTAGCAACCTCTTCCAGAGATCAAAATTAGTGAGCTGACAAGCTTAGTAAATTGTGTTTGAAAGAGTTGGATGCACCCAAACACCCAAGTCTTTGTTAGAAAACTCTCTTATACTTATTTTAATGTAATGTTATTTTAATAATAATGTATTTTTTTCTTTGGAGAGCTCTCAAGAATTCAGATTCACTCGGGGTCTGATAATTTAAACAGTGGTTCTTTTTGTGCTTCTGTTTTACTAATGAAGTTTGTCAAGAAATATCCTGCTTTCATTATGTGAGATTAGTGTATACAAGGAAAGCTGAAAGATATATTGGAGAATTGTTTCCCATGTGTCACTGAAATATATCATGGTTTGTAGACTGCACATTGATGTTAAATACAGCATTCTCAAACTTGGGAATTCATAAGTACTCCTGAGAAAGAGCGTTGTTTCTAACAATATGCAGCAGAACTGGTCTTAGTCAGCTATGAACGACATCATTTTGTGACATAAATGTGATTCAACTCTTGAATTGATTACTTTTAATCACTTCTAAGAGAATTCTGGATTTTCTACAATTTTTTCTTTTATTAAATTGTTTAAATTCTATTTTTCATTGATTTAAGCATTTTCTTAAGTAATTAAAATAAAAAAAATTTTTTTGGCCGTTGTTAGACTTCAGAAGCATGGACAATAAGTTCATATTTATTCTGGAAAAGAAAGAGGCGTGCTGCAATCAGGACTGTTTGCTAGCCCACCTAAGTTTAAACAAGTGGGTTTTCAAATGGCTTTTCATTTTCAGTAAACACAGAACAGAGAAAATGTGAGAAGGGACGGATGGTTAGTTTATTCTTGTAAAAGATAGAGAAGTTATATTTATTTGGAGAGTACACTGTTCAGATTCACAGAGAGAGTATGCCCTCAATTTCTCTGCACTACACCAGTGTTCATTCAACTGATGAAGTTCTCAGCTCAAAGGGCAGTGTACACTTTGTTCTAAGTTCCTGCTGGAATGGAAAAGCTGACAGGGGGAAACTTGCACAAAGGATATTGTGCTGTTAAAGTTTGTTCAAAGCGACAGTTGTAAGATCTCTTTGAAATGAAATTGAAAAGGAAAAACCAATTTTCTTTGAGGACGAAGTTCAGCTCATTTGTTGTTCCTTACCTGTCTAATTTCCTTCCCTGTAAAAGAAATTTTGGCTAGGTCCATTTGAAAATGTAGTTTATCCTAGTACAGGCATAGCTCAGAAAATTTAATTCCAGTTAACATAATATTTGTAGACAGTAAGCAAAAATTAATTTCTTTCTGTTTAGGATAATATAAATGCCAAATTTCACTGAAAGGATTGGATTTTTTAAGATAGGCAACTTGATTTTTAATAGATTTTTCACTTTTTCTCTAGTGAATAAATAGTGGGATTTATGATATTTCAAGAATAAGTTGAGCTCCTAGAAATCATAAGGTATTTTGGAAAAATTTATATACCAACCCAGATAACTAGTCAATTCAAATCCACTAAATTTTTTTAAAGATTTCCAAAATATATAATCCCAGTATATATTAATTTGACTTCAGATAAGGTTACAATAAATTATAAATATGTAATAAAAATGTTTATTAAATATAAAACTCAACAGTGTATATGATTATAATTATGAAAAAAAGCTAATAAAAGCACCACCTGTTTTATGAAAGGATTGAATATTTGGATACAGAGATATTTGGATATAGTGAAATTTAATTCAAAATGTACAGTGTTTATGTTTCAGAGTGTGTTGGAGGAGCTGGTTAACTGGCAGTCTGCAAAATATTTCTATTTGTCCCTGTTTTTCATGGAAAGGAATCTATCTGCCATGGTACTTGTAAATGCATAAGATACAAATATAAAATGGTATATTTGATCTAAGGACCAAGTTCTTGAAGTTTATTTATTACCTACTTCAAGAGCAACATATGTCTCTGTCACTGTAGATATACCACAGCACCTTATCCCACTTTTATGTTAATACAATGTCTATACTCAAGAATAACTTAATCCAGCTATCTATTGACAAAATTTTTTGAAAGGGCGGAGACTAAACATGCCTGATAAAATCCCTCTACAGGTGATGGTTTTGCAAGTCAATATTTGTTCTACATTTTGACTAGCTTAACCACATGTTTTATCACAGGTATGTATTAAACCATGTCAGACTTCCAGTTTTAATATTATTCTTCTACTCTTTGCAGAGCAAATCTGCTCTGAGCTGTTTCAGTCAAAACCTGATCAGCATGATCAGCTAGGTTCTAGGGAATTGTCTACACTACATCTTAAAATATAATTAATAAAGCTATAATAAATGAAATTTAATTATCTAACTGAAATTTGTTGTTGTGGGACTAATTTAGCAAGGTTTGAGCTGTGGAGAGATGATACTCAAAAGGATCATGAAATGATGTGTGTGGATAAGCTTGCTTTTCTGTCTAAACACCGTTTGTTGACATGCAGACAATTGTATCTAAAAATAGGGTTTTGATTCAGATGTATTTTGGCCCACTCTTTAGGGTTAATGACTTTATGCTGGTATTTTTTCCACAGAGACTAATCCCTAAATGGTGTAATGCAGCTCATCTCCCACAGCTGAAGTGTGATGCAGTTTACAGATGGATGTTTGAAGCACAGAAGTAAATGTTGCTTTGCCTAAAATCAAACACGAGTGTTACCCAGTGTAGCACTAGGGAGAAGACTTGAAATTGGACTTCAACCTTACCTTTTCTTTCTTTTTTTTTTAAATACATAACATAATGAGAGCAAGCAATCTTTGAAAAATTATTCTTTACGGCCTGAGATGATAAGCAGACTGATCATAACTACAGATAAAAGAAACTGAATATATATGTTGGAACATTCACAATATGTTACACATATATATTAATAACATGGCCATAGAGATGACAAATCAATATTATCATCTGTGTGAAGTTAGTTGAACTTGTTTGAGTCAAGAGCTGCTTTCAGAAACTGTGGTTATTCAGGAGTAAGAGTATTCAACATTGGCTTGCCATCAGTTTTCAAAACAAGTGCCTTTTCCTTCAGCCCTGGAAAACTGTCTCCAGAATATTTGCCTAGAGGAATTCTTTTGTTCGGTTTTCTGATAATGACAACAGTCTGGCATCATTAGGAGAGAAAACTGTGTCCTTTAATGGGTGATAACACATCCTGGAGGGATAACAGAAAGTATATATTAATCCCAAAATTTTAGGATGTTGGTTCTACCTGCACCCAGGGAGAGATGTGTTGAGTCATATGCATTGATGGACAAACACATTTTAATTTTTATTAAAGGTACACTGTATTTTGGTAACATTCTGCAGAGACCTAAGAATTTTTTTTCCATGTTTTTCTAGCCTGTTCTGAACCTAAGCATATTAAAATTCTGCTTTGCTGCCAGAAGCCAAAAGTGACGTTTGGCTCAACCTCTTTTCAATGAGTGAATCACAGCCAGTTCACATCATGGTTTGCATTGCTGGAAAAACATCAACAGAATGGCATAACAAAAGTAGGTTAAGCTTCTGTTTAGTTTGCAGATTGGCAAACAGATGAGGATCACTGGTATTTCAATTATCAGTGAGCCAATGGCCTCTTCTGGGTACAAAAGAAGCTGAAATATGTTCAGTCCTGGAAAACCTCAACAGTAGTGTAACATTTGTTCTCAATTACTCCTTATATGACAGGATTTCTGATGGAAACAGAGTTCAGAAAATGTCAGCATACTATGATTATGCTACTGTAATCTGCCAGGTAGTAATAAGATTGGAAAAAGATACACTATTTCAACCACAGAACAATTTTCTGCTTATTAGAAACAATGCATGCTTTTAGAGAGAAGAGATATGTGTACATTTATGATAGGCACTTTGAAGAGATGCATTTTTGTTGCTAATTTTGAGAAATTAAATTTCAGGCAAAGGTGTGGTTTGAACCTGAGATTGCCAGAATGAATCTGCCACCCTGACAGTAGATGTAAACAAAAGTAAGACAGCTAGCTCCTTGCTTGATCTACATATCTTAGGGTTCATGTCTGTGGGGAAAAAATGTCAACCGAAGGTTACAAGAACATTATTTAATATGATAAGCTTATGTAGTTATGCCTACCTGGTTTCAACTGACAGAAAAAGCTGGTGCATTGTTCCATTCATGTGTAATGTTTTAAAAATGAATTTGTTTCAGATATAAGTCAGCTAATAGATAGCCTTCTTTTCAAGGAATGGACTCAGGGCTGTGATGTGATGAAGCTGAAGATGGCTTGCCTCAGAAGAAAGGAGGGGAGTAGCCTGGAGAGGTAAAGACTGGGTATGAGGATACCTATTGCACTTCAGGATGATGCTGATTTGACAATAAGCTGAAAAAATGCAGCTATGCTTGTATTTACAGGTGATAATATCAACAAAGCTCAAAAGAAGGTGGGGGGATGAAATGAAATTGGTAGTTGACATGTATGTCCTGGATAAAACAAAAAAAGCAACTTGTATTTTTATTAGATCTTGAATTTCAATGGCATACAATGTTTTACTTTGCTTACATGGGCAGCTTTTGTTTATCCATAAAACTCTATTTATCTCTACCCATAAATTTTCTAGATTTAAGATTTCCTTTCTCTCTAATCCCACTGGTGGGGGACTGAGTGAGCAGCTGCAAAGTGCTTGGTTGCTGGCTGGTGTTAAACCACATCAAAAAACAGAGTTACTAACACAATATATTTTCATGGCACTAAAGTAGACAATTCATTACTGGAAAGCAGAAGATACCCCTATGAGGAAATAAAACCTGAAATGTTTATTTTTCCACATATTTAAGTCAGACTATTCCTGCCATTTACTCAGGCTCCAAAAAAATCTATTTTGAAAAACCCTCATATGTTGAAGCAAACTTGTATGGTGTTTTAATGAGTGGTGAAGAGTGAAATGTTACCATTCTATCAAGTTTATACTTAAAAACTTTTCCCATTGTTTTCACTTTTTAACATTTGCATTGAAGAAGTTGGCAAGAGCTATCAAAACCCAAGGAGTGTAACTTGAAAGCCAACTGCACAAAACAATCAGGGTCTAGTGGGATGTACAATAAAATATGCCAGATTGTGTCATTATATTGCAATTTTGGAAGAATTATACATATTCATTCTTCTCATTTAGCGGCTGAATGACAACAAGCAGGTGAGAACATCTATATGATACATCAAGCAAGACAGTTGCCATTATGAACAAAACATAAAAGAGTGTGACAGAGCTGAAAAATGGAAGGAATGTTCTGTTCATACCTTGCAGGCATTGTTATTCTTTGGTAGTGAAATGAGGCTTGCTGTGGAGAGGGGTATGTCTTGTTGTCATTGTAGGTAACATTTCTGTGACAAATTGCAAGAAGTGTGTATTTCTTAATAAAATTCTTAATAAGTTATTTAAAAGTATTCTTAGTTTAAGGAAACTGCCAAGTTCTTCTCATTTCTATTGTTATGTACATGATTTTTTTTCTTTCTGTCAAATGAAGGCTAGATTCACTAATGAAGTCCAAAAGCATGATTTTCTGTTGAAATAATGAAAAATAAAATTATACCATGACATTACTGAATGACAAAATAATCAACTCCCTTCCTTATTTCTACAGTGTGTTTTTGGATTGCAAAATGCTTCTTTGTGTCTGTAAAACAAATAACTAAAAGGTCCTTTCTGAACCCTGATTTTTTCCTTCCTCTCCAAAGTTTTTCAATGTTATACTGACAAGTTGCTGTCTCTTGTCCTTCAAGCCACGGTCATTCTCTGACAAATTTTATCAAAACAGATCTGCCTCTAAAGAATTAAGAGTTGTTGCTTTGTAACATGATTATATTAAAAAACATAAACTTACAAAGGCTGTCAAATATTCTAAGCAAAGCAAAAAATATGATTGATGTTTTGGTCTGGGCCATATTTTCAATAACAGATATTCTGGAATAAAGAAGTGCTTACACAGTCAAAACGACTAGACAACATAGAGACCACTGTTTGCTTTTTTTGTTTCTGCAGTAAAACATTAAATTATAAAATTTTGCTTGGAATTATTCACATTTCTTCAGGAGAAAAGCAACATTAGATATTTGTGACTGGCTATTCACAATGCCTGAAACGTTGCAAGACATGATTTTTCATAGCAGAAAGACTAATTCTGGTACATGGTAGATTTGAAGTATTATGGACAAATCTTGAACCACCTAAAAAATCTGATTGGATATGAAAGTATGTATTATTATCACTTGGATGCTGAATTATAAACAGTGATCACTGAGACTTAGATTTATATTTTTTCCTTCCAATATAAAAAAATAATTTGGCATGAGTTTGTACATAAACCTATCTATTAGTTTTCAGCACCATTACCAAACTAGCCATTTTAGTGACTCTGAAAGACTGTGAGAGAAAGACTTTCATTAATGGAAGAGGTTTAAAAGTAAAATTCGTTTTTATTTGGCATCAAACACTATAAATCACATATTTTCAAAACAGAAGAATGTGGTGGGATCCATCCTTCATTAGCTTTTTAAAACCTATAGAAGTAGTATAGAAAAAAATTTTCACAAGTGAAATAATATCTGAAAAGAAATAGTACTTTAAGATCTTATTCTCTATTCTTGACATTATCACCTAAGATTTCTCTCTTCCTTACAAGTCAGATATTTTTCTCTCTTGATCTACAATTAATTTTCTTTGGATGGAAACATTTGCATTTCTTTTCATCTCATTTCTTATCTTCCTGAATCATAAGTGCAGATAAATACAATTTCCCCCTCATGTTTATTGTGCCTTTAATTTTGGCATTCTTTACGTCAGTGACAGACAATCTTAAACATCAAATCTGATTGCATGCTGACTGTATTTGGTCTTTAGGCTTAAGTGGTAATTATAAAATTTGCAAACAGCAGATGGGTAGAAGAATTTGAATTGTTTTGCCATACCAGAGATGTGCTGAGAATTTTGGCAAGCATATGAACTTTTTGAATGGTAATGAAAACACTGGGCATGGGATGTATGAAACAAAATACTGTGAGATGAAACAAGCTACTCAGTCTACTCAGTATGTTTGTCTGGGGTGAAGGAAAACAAAAGCGGTACTGAGAGCAATGGCATAGAACACAGGGACCTGAACGGACTCAGCTCGTATTTCAGGACAATGTTTGCTGTGGAATTTCCAGACAGCAAAGAAAATTATTATAAAATTTATCATAGGTTTATAGAATCATTTAGATTGAAAAAAAGATCCTTAAGATTAAGACCAACAATAAACCTAACACTGCAATGTCTACCGCCGCTAACTACATAGAAAATGATTGACATATACCGTGTCCCACGTAATTGTTCATAAGTAATGGTGCACGTCAACACCTAATGGGAGTCTGTGGGTAACCAAAATCAATTTCAAAACTTGATAGCTCAAGTTTAGAAACTGCCTTTGAAAGAAAAGTAGTATGTTTCTGTGTTATATATGAAGGGAACAAACCAACATCACCTTGCTTTTCTGAAACGTTCAAAAGTGTACAGGCTACTGCTGTATCCATCTATATATTTCTTTCATATGGTTGCAGCATTTAGTAAATAGAGATATTTTTAAATTTATTTTATTTCTTTTTACTGCCACTGATTTTTCAATATGTTCTCAGTTGTCTCCAATGTCTATAAAATATGTTTTTGCACAGCAGGTATATAATTTTTTAGATCAGTGTTTGTCTCTCTTTTTCACTCTTTTTAAATCAAATTTTCTTCTTTATTTCAGCCATTTTTAGCTAAAAATGCATATGATTACTGAAAAGAATAATACTTAATATTTAGGATTGCAGCATTGAGATAAACAAATGTTATTTAGGACACAGTCACTTAGAAGGTCCTTTTATCACTCTCAGCAAGAACAGTAATGAATTAATCACAAACATTAAAATTATAAAGTGACAGCTGATATGTTAATGCAATTTTTCAGTTCGTTGTTTTACCTGCATGAGTTACACATTTATTTTAATTGTGTTTGTGTTTTCTATGGGTCTTTGATTTGGTTGATTGGTTTAGTTTGTAAATAAAACTTACATTTTTTTTCTTTTATTTTGGAATTATGACAGTTCTGTCCACTGGGTACTTCATCCATCTCAAACAAAGAATCTGCAGAATATATTCCAATCTCAACCTGCCCCTTTGACATTTTAGATGGGCTAACATAAGGTCAATATATCTCATCATAGAAACTATCTGATATTTTACTCAAATCTGCAGTCTATCCCATACAATCTACCTATTCAGATTAATTTATTGCTTTACTTTTAGTATGCACTGGCAATTGCTGGAATATTTGTGTAAACACATTACTGGGAATGCTACACACATCAACCAAGGGCTACACTCCTGAAATCAGCCTCTGGATAGTGTGGAGATAATAGGAATAATGACTTTACAAGTTAAAGCTTATTAATTCTGCACTTCAAGAATGACCACTGTTACGTATCTTCTGCCAGTGAAGGGTGGCATCAGGTGTCCAGATGTAAAGGAGTAAAGGTAGCTATGCATTGTAACATTTGGATCTACAACCTGTTACCGTATTTTCTCCCACAGTAAGATTTTCTGGGTTAATCTGAAGGGCAGGAGTGATTAAGGGCAGCATGTCTTTTCAGTCCTTGACATAAAAATGGGCAAAAATAACTGACTCCCAAAGCTCCCATTTGGCAGGAAGCATGGAAGCAAATATTCTGGATGTATTTTTCCAACAGTTCAATGATTTATTATAATAATTTATTTCTCACATGGTTTCTGTATATCACATCTGCTTGGACTTATTTTACAGATGGAGAAGACAAGTAAGACAAGGGCTCTCTTGTAAGGAAAGCAGAAGAAAATGAGCCCTGGTCAATGGTCTCCTTATCCCCTGCTAGAATGTTCAGCCATCACAGCTGGACTGGTCATCTTGGAAGCTTCCAAACTAGTTAGAGACTCATGAGCTAAATGTCTTTGTACCTAAACCCTTTAAGGACTTTTATCACTAGATATGTTTGGAGCATGTTATTATGGGCAAGAAATAGGCTACTATCCACAATCATTTTCATGCAAACACGTGCAGACCTCCATTAAAGACCTCTGGCTGCTGGCAAATATATTCCAAAGGCAATTTCTGGCTATAAACTTAATGCAAGAAAGACAAAGGGTAATAAAGAAACAAAGTAATAAAATAAAACCAAAATTAGTTTCAGACCATGATTGAAGATGGGTACATGAACAAGGTAAATTAAATAGTTGTTATGGACAAATGCATGTCATACAGTGAGTAAATAGGTATTCTGAATGACTCTTGTGCCTCTAAACTCTTTTCTGGATGGATTATCCAGCATACATTTACATAATACATTTGTTTCTTTTTTCTTGGACAGATCTATCTTTTCTAGACTTTCTAGAATTTTATATGTTGGACATTAGTGGAGTATTTAGTTCCTTCTGGGCCCAAAGATTACATTTAGAAAAAAAGGAAAATGTAGCAGGAAGGAACCAAATTTCTTTGAGAAAATTTGAAGAAAAAAATATATCAGTCAATGTCCTGAATAATTGGAAAATTTTTTTTCATTTTTTCAGCATAGCGCTTGATCAGAAACCTGTTGGAAAGATCTATGATAATTTATTTCTGTTCATCATACTAGTCATAATCTCATTAATGCAGAAAACAGTGATTTATGGTTTTGAGTTGAGAGCAGCAAAACAGCATCTATCTGTAAGTTGCTGTCAGGGCATTAAAGAAGTCAGGAACATCAATAAAACTTATATTTTTAATTTATGTGAAGTCTATTTTTAGTCTAGTTTTGGTTAGTTTGTTGAGAAGCAGCATACATTTTCCCAGCCTATAATATAAAATTTGACTGACCATTATTTGGGTTTTTTTCATCATTGAACTTACATTTGTTTTAAGGGAACAAAGTATCTTACACAAAGTATCTTACAGTCCTGACTAATCAACAAGATACATCATATTCTGAAATGGAAGATAAAATAATGTCAAGATGTGAATCACCTTGGAGATGAATTAAATTGCTGTAAAACAAATAATTTACATTTAAATAGCATCTCTTTTTCACGTAATTTGAAAGTAATCTTTACTCTTTCTCAAATAACACCTAAATTTATGGGCTAGTTTGATCATATTTATGTAATAAAATAGAAAATTTTAGGTATGGTAGGTAATCAGTTTTAGTCTCCTCATCTGTGTTTCCAATCTCATTACAGATTGCAATTTTCAGTGCAGATTACATGATGACCCATCAGTGGCTTTGTTGTTTCTGAATTACTGATTCCTCGACTATTGCCAGATAAGAACAAAGACTATGCATCAGTCTGACAGCTTGCAAACAGAAAATGGGCTTGTAGGATTGGATTTAAATCCCAGGTGTAGGGGATAATTACCACATCAGTCATGCAGTAACTGAAAAATGGTATTTCAACAAGAAAAATTGCATTCCTTTTATAGTGCCAACAGAAATCATTTTTTGAGGCTTCATACTGATTCAGTGCATCATTACTTGCTCACTGTACTCATTAAACTTAATGTTTGTTAACAACCTTAAAAACTTATTGTTTCAGATACTTTCGTGGCTGAGTTAGCTCAAATCAAGATTTGTGAAACCTTGACAATGCTGAGGTCATTCAAAGGTATAATATACATTATAGAAGTGAAACAACAGCAGGGCCCAAACCATCCAAAACCTTTTCTGCTTCAGGGAAAAAAAAGGAGACTAAAGTAGAAAAAGCATAAATCCTACTTTAGAAAATCCTCTGGGGTTAGACCCTTTGATGCAGGCCTTTCATTAAACTAAATAGAATGGTAATAAGAGGCTATCATCATTTGTGTGGGCTTCTTTACTCTATGCACTTCAGTAAACAAGATACTGTTATCAATTAATTATTTTCTAGGCCAACAAATCAAAAGCATGATAAAAATAAACCGTGAGCAAACTAAATCTTTAATGTCACACTATTGAAGCAGAGATTTACTGTATAGCTTATTTTATAGGTTGACTAAGGTCAATTTTACTTTATTATTAAACAGACAGTAAAGCAATAAGAAGGTTTAACAGAGTACTCTGTGGGTCCAGAAAATTAGCAACTGGCAATTTGAAGGAAGGAGAGGGAAGATAGACTTCTTTGTTATCTCAGGTGGAAATAGTTTCCCTTGTATCAACACTGAATGTCTGAATTTTGACTGCTGGGCCGTCCGTGCTCTGGATTTCCCATGGATAATTTTGGCAATACCCAATTGAGGCTTGTAAAGGGAAATGTCTTCTGCAGTGCATTTCTCTAAGCTTATAAAGTGAGGAGATCAGGGCTTTCATAAGAACCACTTCTGGCTTTAAGAAGTAAGCAGGAATACTTGGATTATTTAAGGACATAGAAGGAAGACTCAATCAGTTCCAGGCTAGGTAAAAGGGTCATTTCAATGAGACAAAACATGAACATGACATCCCCAGAGCTTTCTATGTCTATCCTTTTATGTAGTTTGCCTGGTTTATCTTTGGCACTCTTACAATGAACTGTATTTCAGATATACATTAACTACTGGAGAAGCTGTGAGTCAGGGCAAGAGTTTACAAACTACTGCCAGTATTTTAGACACCATTATTAGATTTGTAGGAAGTCAGCCTGTGTCCAACTTCCCTTTACTACAAAAAGATACCACTTTCCTTCATCCACCTAAAATTAGTCTTCTCTACATGGGGAATGAGCCCTTGACGTACAGAAGGTTTCAGGGCTGAATACTGCTACCTCAAATGAGTTTCATGCAAAAGGGTTAAGGTGCCCCCAAGGTACCTTTTGTATTCAGCACTGATATTCTCACAGAAGGCCTCTGTTAAATTGTCTCCAAAACTGGCTTCTAGATATGTTAAGGAAAAATACAAAATGATTCAAAAAGCAATTGGAAAATTTGCAAAACACTGGCAAGACTTTTAGGCTCAGGGAAAATTTTGTCCAGTGTATTGCATTCTTTAAGAGATAAATCCATAACACTTTAACCAAGGGTCTGTTCTGGTAGAAATTGAGCAAATTAAAACTTTGTTTTATTGTTTGGTGCTGGTAACTGAGCATTGTTCATGATGCCACTTAATTCAGTTTTATGGGGAGGAAGAAGAACTGTGTCAGATATTTTCTGACTGAAGATTTAGAGAGGATATAAAAAACTCTTTGACATAAATCTGCTGGCATTTTCAGCTGGAGTACTTCAAGAGACTTTAAGAGAAGTAAAAGAGAGACTGTCTCAACTTCAATTAATTCAGAGTCCCGAATGTATAGAATGAAGATTTGCAGGTAATAATACTGCCAAGTACTTCAATAGGATGAACACAGTATGAGTGCTATTGATTTCCAGCTTATTATTTGTCTTTGTAGCTTCCATTAGTTTGCACTGTCTTCTCAGAACTATAATAGTTGCAGAAATTAGGAAATTAGGAAATTAGTTACACAGTAGTAGTTTCAAAGGATAGCAGGGAAACTTTAAATGGTAGTGCTGTGATCCAAAGAATAGTAATGTAGAGTTACTTGAAGATCAGGTGGTAGCATTATTGCATTGCTATCTCACCAAGAATGAAATTAAAAAGTAGTATTTTGTTCTGGTGTGGAAATGCCAGCTCATGTACTGCTGTGTTGAATGGAATTTAACTGCATGCTTGCTATAAGTGACTTACATGTCATGCTTGAATTGTGGGGTCAATATAAAGTAGATTTGGGGATTATAAATATTTTGCAATTGTACAGCATTTTGAAGACAAATGGGTTTTATATCTGACTTTTTTTAGTTTTCATGAAGTTTTTTTAATCTCAGCCATCTTAACTATACTGAGTTCTCTTTATTCTAAATGAAATATACTTTTAAAATTTAGCATTAAAATAACAGTCGTTCTTGTTGCAATTAGTTATTTTAACTGTGCAATGGACTGCATCAATCTTCATGTATATGTTCTGAAGCATTGGTTGCTCTGGAGGATAGCACTAACACTATGATTTTAATATATCTTACTAATATGTCTTGCAGGTATTCAATGGCATGAATATTCCATCTCTAGTGTAGAAATGAAAAATATTTTCATTTTTATTTCTTCTTAAAATTAATATTGTTTTTTTTTCCTTTCATTCTTTTGTTTGTACCCTAAGACACAAATTATCAGTCAGTCAGTTAACTTGAACTCAGCAAATATAAGGACAGCAAACAGGTAAATGGGCATGCAAAACACTAATTTACACTTGCAAAACAGGTAATTTCACGCACTAGTGGTAGCCTGCACATGCAATTATTCATCTTGTTCATGCATATGCATGGCTTCAGCACAATTGCCTTTTTACATATGTGCATATATTTCACTGGCATAGTTTAGCCAACGATATTTAGTCAATATGATTTGTGTGCATGTTTAAACCCTGCTTTGTTCATTTAGAATAGAATATGGGTTCATGATCCTTCTGCATCAGGTAGCTATATCATATCAGCAAATACTGGTCTGTCAAGAAAATCAGCTTCAACAAACCTTAAGATTCAGTGCATTCCACACTATTCAATCTCTTTTTTTTTCAGTAGCAAATCTCACATTCACAAAAAATGCACCTCTATCTTCTTTACACATTAGACTTTCAGTATTTTCAAGGAAAAGATATGAAAGAAAAGCACAAGATGTGATGGGGTAACAAATAAAATATTTAAAATACGTTATACTGCCATTTTCACTACATAATGTTATTAAAAAGAAGAGCTACAGTCTAGTTATAATAATTGCAGATTCTTAAAAATTCATATGTTGCCATTTTCTGTTGTAAAATGAGAAATGCCAAAGAAGTCATATCAGACCCATTTCAACAAAAATTGTCATATACAACTTCTCTTATAGTGGAAATTACGCCACTTTTATTCTGACTCCTTTCACATAATAGATGTGGAAAAGCCAGAGGTCTCCCTATGAAATGTTCCTGAAGTGCAGTTCAAACCATGCCACAGTCATGCTCCTTGTTGATCTGGACGCTGAACTTGACCCGGATAATGACCTCCCCAGCCTGAGCTTGGATGTGCCAATAGACTTTCCCAGAAATGCTGGTGGTGTGTCTGACCCTCATTACAGGCTCCAGGACTGGTTCTAACCTGGACCCACTGTCTTAACTTCCCAGCTTTTCCTCAGACATATCTCATCACTAGGGAATTTTCTTAACAATCTGTCTGTCCCAATTTGTCCCTGCCTACCCTGCTGGTGGCTGGGACTATGGGGCAGTCCCAGGCTACAGGACTCACATGGGGAGCCCACGGGGTTTGTAACATCCAGACTGTAGGGAGACACCAGCTTGTGCAGCCCCTGCATAATTCAGCATTCGTGGGCTAGTGGCACCCTCTGTGCCTGTCTCAAACACCAGGTTAGTGAAAAAACAAAGGTCTAGGGAATGTTATAAGTGTTAAACTCAACAAGTACGACAGCACTCTCCTCAGGTAGAGATACTGTTTTTAGATTACCTTATAGACAAAGAATCTATTCTATGTTTTACTATGCCTAAATTCATACACAAGAAGAATACTCTGAAGAGGACTTAATGTTTGCAGAGATCAGTCCATCCACAGACTGTGTACCTAAAAAGTTTGAATGACACAACTGTTCCTTTAGACATGGGTCTATTTATGAAAACAGCAGTACATTTCTTATTTTGAAATGGAAAACTGGGATTAAGATGTCTCCCTACTCCTCTCTGTTCCCACCAAATTATATTCTTTAACAGCTAGCCACATATTTCAGTTTCCAAACCTCAAACAATTACTTCTGGGCCATTACAAGAATGGGAGCTTTCAGCTTGAGAAACAACTGCTTCAGAAAAAAAAAAAATAAAAAAAAAAATGGAAAAATGAAAAAAGATTATTGAATGGTTCAAATAATTTTTCAATAAATTTCAGAGGAAGAAAAAGGCAAATCTATTGCCATATTTTGGTTAAACAGTTTCAGATATGCAAAAATGAGTAAAATAGAGTTACTATAGAGTTACTCTATGATTATGATATTGGGTGGGATTTTTAAAGTCATCAAATATTTCCACCACCCAAGAATCATTGTATATCAATAGAACTTGGGCTCTTCCTTCTTTTCTATGAATAAAAACTGACTAATTGCATTTGAGCAAAAGGAATGTAAATTTAGTGACCTTGCAGTATTTTAAGGGGGCCTATAAGAGTGCTGGAGAGGGGCTATTTATCAAGGAGTGTAGTGATAGGACAAGGGGTAATGGTTTTAAACTGATGGAGGGTAGATTCTGGTTAGATATTAGGAAGATACTTTTTAATCTGAGGGTGTGGGGACAGTGGAACAGAATTCCCAGAGAAGTTATGGATGTCATCTCTGCAGGACTCAAGGCCAGGTTGAATGGGGCTTCAAGGAATCATGTCTAGCAGATGCCCTTGACCATGACAGGGAATTGGAACAAGGTTTTTTTAAAGGTCCTTTCCAAGCCAAACCATTCTATGATGAAAACTATATTCTACTTAAAACTCATAATCACCATATTTTTAAAATAAGGCCTACTTTTTTTCCCCCACACTGAACTCTCCCAGAAGACCAGTTGAAAGAAGAGGAAGAAGAAAAGAAATCCTTGGCTTTAAGCAGTATGCACACTCTTGTCTGCTTGCCCTTGTCTTAACTTTAGCTATAACTAGAAGAAATATTGCACCATTAAAAATAGTAACAGAAGTTCTTGGTGCCAATCAATACCCGATCTCTTCCTGTATTTGGGGGCGTATAGCATAAAACAATAAACTAGGCAGATATATATACATTCCAAACACTAATCCCAAACCCAAACCTTGTTTTATGGTTAGAAATCTCATCAGAAGAAACAATAGAGAATATAAGTCCTTGGCTTCAGCTGACAAGAACATTCTTTTTCTTACAAGCCAATATCTTTTGTCATTTATTTTGTGTAGATGGGGCTTTTAATTTTATCTGTGTGTTAGGATTAGGTTTGGTGTTACAGTTATGGATTGGAAGTCTAGCACTTCAAATGACCGGTTTATTCTGGATACTGCCATGACTTCAAAGGTATGGCAAAAAAAATATCTTTTGAAAGGGAAAGTGTTGTAAGAGTAGCTTATTCCAGAGCTTGCAGCCCTAAAAAAAAGCTGATGACAATTCAGACAACTTTGTTATTTTTTCTAATTGGAGTAGATTTCTTCTGCTGGATTAATGTTAGGGTTTATTTGGAGGTTAATTTTCAGTTTTAGAAACTAGAGCATTAAGATCACTATTATCTCTCAGTGTTCCCAAGACCTGTAAAATTTTGAAGAGGTCTGGAAACCTGAGATATCTATGACCTAAGTCTTTTCTTACTAGCTTAGTACTGTGAAGGCTTTGCCACAGCCTGGTGACACAAACACAGTTTGGTGTTGCTGTAGCATGACCTCAGGAGTATATGTTTCATGCTTTTGGAATGTAGTACAAAAATATAAGTGATTTTCAATGGATACAAGTCTACAGATCCAAGAGAATAAAAACTAATATAAGTATTCTGGAAAAAATAAGGATAGCTGTTGAATACAATTAAACTAGATAGCCTGAGCATTAAAGGGGGCCTTGAAATTCTAATTTCATGACTTTATAAAACAAACGGGAAATGCAGTGGAAGTTAGGATTTATATTTGCTGCATCTAAACACGATGTTTCCTTCTCCTTCAAACTAAATGACAATCATAAGACACTAAGTTATGGAGGAGTGACATCTGGCTTCTCGACAGACACCTCAGGCAACTGTAGTAATAGCTTTGGAGATGTGTATCTGTAATAGAGTTAAGTTTGTTGTCTGTGTTGTATTACCCTCTTACTCCCTTAGACATTTTGTCCTACAGCTCATGCTGGAATTACTGAACCACTCATAACTCTGATTTATAAGCCTTTTTGTGTGTTTTTATCTGCTACTGTTGTGTTGGGATTTTTTTTGTTTGGGTTTTCTGCCCCTCAGGAAGATGTGAGCATACTTTGAAAAAACTTCTAAAGGAAGGTTTTATCAATTGGAAAAAAATGAATAATTCTAATAATAAAATTTAAAAAGCCAACAAAAATAAATATTTCTTACAAGATGAATGTCTATGAAAGTATAAGGGGAATGATAGCATACAGTATTTCTAACTTGGAGCTGAAATATTCATGAATGCTATCAGATCAAAATAGTTTCCAATTTGATGAGGAAAATATACTTACTTTGCTTTTTTTTTTTCCTTTTCTTTTTTCCCAGAGGCATATAATAAAATCTATTAAAATCTAATCTATTAAAATGCCAAGAAACAAAATCACTTTATAACTCTATCTTATATTATAACTGATTGAGCTATGTGACATATAAAACCTAGAAACACTGATTGGATACATTTGTTTCCTGGAGGAAAAAATTGTATGTACCTCAGGCAGAACCCCTCAATGTATGAGAATCTTCTGTATGGCATATAGGGCTTATATTTTCAGATTTGCAGCCATCACATCTGGAGCACTTTTAACTTTTCCTTTCTGGTGTACTTATAAACTTATGCTTCTAATGTTGCCAACTGATAAAAAATAATTTAACCCTTAGGCAGCAGTATCATGAGCTGTGCTGGTTATGGGGTAATTTGCCTTCAGAAGGCACCTGACCTGGTGGAAAGAGATGCAGCACAGCACCTCTACAGTCAGCAACAGATCCAGAGTGATCCCTGATTTCCTGTGGGACACAAGACTGTGGGGGGATATCTGCATGTCTTTCTTTTGATGTTAAAAACACTACAGAGTTAGAAACATATCTGCCCTGTGATTCTCTCTTCTATAAATTATATGGCAGCACTATGCTGCATCCACTTTTGTGTGTGAACAGGAACATGAACTGTATTCTGTGGTGGCAGAAATGACATAATACACAGCTGGTAATGTGGCTTTCATGTCATCTTAGGACTTTTACCATCTAGAATATCACTTTCACCAAGAAAATTATAGTCAATCCAGTAATTCAGATGCATTAATGAGACAAATATAAACAATTTTAAGTTCTGGTCCTTAGACAGAAAGACTACACGTCTTGTCTAAAATGTATTGAAGTACAAAAATCCTACCGTTTATAGTCTGTGCTTCAGCTGTGCTACATGTGCATCATTTTGCCTCCTCTGGAACTATTAAAATAATTAAAAAATTAATAAAATAAAGTATTTGCTTTTCTAAATTACAAGTAAATTTCTGAGCTAGAAGAAACTTGTCACAAAATTCAAAATACTTAATGTTGAAGATACATGTTATCCTTTACAAGAGTTTCAACAATTTGTACATAGATCCCAAAACATAATAAAATTGTATTTAATTTAATTTGTGAAAGTTTTGATAATGCTGTAAAATTGCCTTCCTAGTTTTTCAAGTCAAAAGAAGCACCATATAGATATTATTGCCAATATGAAATGCCTTTCAGTTATGAGTTATTTTCAGAAACAGTGAAATCTTCTCAAAAGTTGTCAGTCTCTTGTGTCTTCATCAACACAAACTTCAACCTTATTAAAAAATCAGGGCTGCTGCTAAAGGTGTGAACAGATGTTTTATCTCCACGTTTTGTGCATAAATGCAAGTACTTGGATGTAAATTGATCAAACTGTTGAAACAAATCATTTAAGATTTGTGCAGTGATTAATAATAGATGCCAGTAATCAAATCTCCCTGCCACTAGCACATCTGTTACACAGGGTTTCTGGTTTGCCCTATTATGCAAATGTGCAATAAAACAAATAAATTACTTGATTTAGCAGCTGGTTGAAAAACATTATTTTTAGGTGATTTTTTTAATGTATTGTTTTTACCATTGATAGCCACTTGATGTAGACTAATCCAATTATGCTTTGTAGTGTTACAGAATGGGGGAGGGTAGCTACCAAATCTGCTCAGAAACCGCTGCAGAATTTTAAAGATACTTGGAATTTCTCAGACACTCATGGCTTCTGAAAGAACAAAGTACACAGGAGAAGAGGGTATTCCTTGAATTTAGTACTTCAGAAATACCTGAATACATTTTGCCTCTTCAATACTGGAAGTGTCACTTACATAAGTAAACCTTTGCAGGACCTTGAAAAGACCAGCACTTGATTCATCACTGCACTCTGAAATGAACACCATCTCAAAAATCAGTTTCTGAACCTTCTGGTTGATAGGCTCATGAATTGAAGAGATGGAAATATCAGCACAGAACTACCCTTGATTTAAGATAGACTACATTGTTTGGTTATGGATACTGCAGATTTCAGCAACCTTTGGCACCAGGATCACAGTATCACAGAAGCACAGAAGTCAGAAACCACCTTTAAGATCATCAAGTCCAACCACTAACCTAACACTGCCAAATCCACCACTAAATTCTGTCCCTAGGTGTCCCTATAGATATACATACCTATATGTCTTTGAATGCTTACAGGGATGGATAAACCACATCACTGGGCACTCTGTTCCAAAGCTTGGCAGCCCTTCAGTGAAGATATTTTTTGTCATATACACTCTAACTCTGCCCTGGTGAAACTTCAGGACGTGTCCTATTGTTTTAACACTTGTTACTGAGGGAACTTTCAATTTTTTAAAGCAACTTAATTTTCTCCCTTTTTTGTCTCAGGGATGTGTGGCAGGTTGTGGGAGACTTGCCTTTTTTCTGCAGTATCCCAAGTGTATATTGAACGAACTAAGACTACTTTTACTTCTGCAAGATGAAAGAAAAGCCAAAGAAAGGAAAAGCAGAAATAGTAAAATGTCTACCTAAGAGAGAGTTTTTCTCTGAAAATATTTATTCCCTTTATTTTTTTTCAACCAAGCACATTTCTCCCAAAATTTTATATGCTGAATTACACATTTTATGGAGTAGTGCTATAAAACCAGACAAACATTAATTTCAAACAAACATCATCTTTCAGCTCCCTGGGTTACCAAATAACCAGCTGTGTCAGCAACATATATTGCTCTAGAGGGACACATTTTAATATAGTCATCTCAGAGCAGAATATGTTGCTTTACAAACCAAGTTGAAAAATAGCCAAACAGATAGAGATAGGTAGAACTCACCCATTAAAGGAAGATGAAGTATAAACATTTTTACGATTCTCAATGACTACCCAAAAAGTTTTGAAAATCTTTTCATCCTTTTATTCTGTATAAAAAAGATATAGGCACACAGGAAGCATATAAGAATATGATACTCAGTTCTTATTCCATTTTGCTGGAACTAGAAATTCAATTTTTATAGTACAATGTATCTTTCTCTCTTGAAAATGTGATTATCAGAACACGTTAATAAACATTTTGATCCAAATGTCAAATTCTGTCAGGGCTTTTTTTGTTTTCTTCTCTACTTAATTTTTTCTGTCTTTTTATGTGTGCTGCAGAAAAGGCGACTGATTCAGAAGAGATCTTTGAGCGAAAGCATTACAATTAGCATGAAGAAAAAAAGTTTTGAATATTGTCAATGATTCACTAAAAAAAAATCCTGGATAACACCTGGACTTGTTTGAATTCCAGTAGATCTCCTCAGCTGAGAAACCAAGCTTCAGAAATAAGAGGAATGGAATTCCTCTATTTCCTTGTCTTGTCTGTCCTGATTTTGGGAAATCAAAAATCTCAAGTAAAATTTCCCAGCAATATTCTTTGTGCAGTTCTAAATGAAAGTCAAGAGGATAAAAAGAGTTAAGCATTTTTAAATTATCACTAAATATGTGTTTCCATTTAGTATTTTCAGCATAATGTGTAAAGCAATGATACTTCTTTTTATCAAAAGAGGTTGGCAAAGCAAAGAAATAAAATTTCTTTGTGAAAAACACAGAATTGATCAAGGTCTCTGTAGAGAAATTTAGTGTCAAAAAATAAATATCTAGTAGTATTTCAGAAGCCTTAATGTGTTCAATCACATTGGATTGTGGAAATATGGCACTGAGACAAATCAGTCTTGCTCCCTTCCGGAAAGTCAGCTGAAGAGAATACATCAGATCTTCTAAAATAATATTAGAGGTTACCTGATTTGTTCCCTAGTAATCTCATGCTTGATACATCATAGAAAACTTCAAATGATTATATAGCTTCCTTTCTGCATTCTTTCTCCTAGAGACTAATTTTCCAGATTACTGAACTGATTCCATCTTTCAAAAAGTCTTTGCAGTGAGAAAAATGTTGAGAAAATACCACACAAGCAAATAGTTTTACATTGCTTTTGTAAAATTCAATGGATTATCAATGGAAAAAGTATATTGACCAGACCCCAATCAACTCCATGTATCACTCCTGCCAGCAACTAAGCCGACAGAATTTAAGATTAAAAAATTAGTATTTAAGTCGCAAATGTAACCAATTATGTTGTCTTGTAATTATTCACTGAATTTTAAGACAGTTGGGTGACTTTGAGAGTCTAACATTGCTTTCCATCTCTCAGTTTGTAGCTGTGTGAACAAAAAAAAATTACTTATAATCCAAAACCTTTGGTGTAAAAGCAGTTTTCAGGAGAATTTATCAGCATCAAGATTCAGAGTACAAATGCTTTTGATCTGCTTTAACAAGGACATTGTTATCGTTGTATTCTAGGACTGGACCATGGAGAGGAAGACATGTGACCTGAGCGTTCTTATGTCCTTACAGTTTTGCACTCTACAGTGGTGTAGAGAGGTCATTTGCAACACTTTTGGAAGCTTGGACAGTCTTCAAGGGAATCTTTTTTAAACCAGAGAGTGATCCAATTTAATACAAAAAGCAGAGCTGCAATTCCCACATTCCTGTATAGATGGGGTTTGAAAAACTAATCACTTTCTTTGATATGTAATTAATAAATATTTAGCAAGCAACACAAGCAATCAGCAGGTTGACAATAATCATTCTTGCCAACACATGAAATCTGTTAAATACAAAACAAGCATTTGCAATTCGATCAGTTAGCAGGAATAACAGAAAATATAAAATAAAATCAATACCTTTGTGGAGTTGCACCAAAACGGAATGGAAAAGAATGTGCACTTGTAGTGACAATGTACAGTAAAAACAATGATATAGGAAGGGGAAAGGAACTCAATCACTTGATCAGAGAACAGAATTACTTTGAAACGAATGAATGAACTCATTACAAATAAAAATTATGTATGTATGAAAAAAAATACCTACTGTGTAACTGGGGAGGGACACAGATATAATAAACCTGGCCACAGACGCCTGTGATAATAGAAATTTTAAGGAAATGAAACCTTTTTTTTAAAAAAATTGCAATGAAATCTGTAAATCAGAGACCATCGAATACTATTCAACTGTCTTCACCAAACCATCCCCCTCCCTGGCCTCAGCTGTTCACAGATGTCAGTCAGCTGCTCTACATGCTCTCCATAAAATACATTAAAAACCCATATGGATCTCATTTTTTTTCTCTGTTAGCAAAGCAGAAATATGGAGGTGTTGCTCAGCTAAAACACTCATGAACTGATTGTGTCTTGTTCACCTTAAATACCTCTTGATTTGAGCACTGTATCTTGCCTTGCTTCTTGTTCTTCAGACTACTCTCCTTCACTGATATCTGCAGGTTCACAAGGGAAAAAGCAGTTACCATGTCCTCAGAAGCATTCATTAAACACTGCAAGGTCAATCTTACACTACTGTCGAAGTGCAGATCAGTATATGAAATGTAATCAGATGGTTGATGCTCTTTTCTCATGGAAGAAATGATCAGGCTCTCATTTTTTCTGTTTTCTATCGATCTGATGCTGTCACACAGCTTCTTGATGGTGGAGAGGCTATCACATTTGCAGATCCTCCCCAGCATTTGGCATAATACTAGTGGCTGCTAGCCATAAGACATAGCAAGAACAAATACTCTGTGATAAGGCTGACAGCCTCTGTGAGAATAATCAATATTTTTTCAGTGAACTGTTCAATAATCCAGCTGATGGCAGAGACAGTGAAATAGACTGCCATAAAGACAGCACCTGTGTGTATGTTTTGCAACATCATTACAAGAAGCCAAATAATCCTCTTCAGCATAAGTAATATGTATCTATGCAGCTGACACGCACCACTGCCCAAAACAAAACCTATACTTAAGATGAATCAATTATCACTGTATTTTCTCTGCTCTAAGATGTTTATAATTGAAATAAAAATATCTTTTCTTCGGTTCCATATTGTAGGAGATTTTCTTTCACCAAAAAATAATGAGGCCAGTAAGCCTCTTAGAACAAATTCAAAACTTTCAACACAGTGCACCGCTTAGAAAATTCAGTTTAGTAGTGCTTCTGATGGCTTCCTTTAAAGCAAAATATCAAAAATGGCAAGTGTAAGTTCAGAACAATATACTGCAGAATGTCCTGCATTGTTCTCCAGAATGCCGTTGATTCCAAAACGAGACATTGGAAACAGTATTTAAAAATGCTCATTTGCTACTGAGTTCTAGCATCATTGCACTTGTTTGGGAATGGATAGTTCACACAGAGAAGTTGCACACTGTATTGAATGAAAGTTACCAGTGAATTACAGAATGCTCTTGGCCGTGTAATGGAAACAATCACAATTCTATCAGGGACAATCCTAGAAGACATCAAGAAGGCAGTCACTGCTAAGGCAGAAAGCACACAACACACTGAAGAAGCAACATGGTCTTTTATGGACGCATGACTGACTTGGCCAATTGAAACAATGAAAAAAATCTTTCTTACGATGGAAAAATTTAGAAAACATCAATCATACAATTGCAGAAGTTAAACTTGTTGCTTGGGTAATGATTTGAAGGAATGAGCACTTCTGATATTGCTTAAAGCTTTCTGTAGTAGATTACAGTGGCATCAAAGTGTTTAACTGTCTGTCAATAACAAATAACAGGTCATGAAATAATATATGGAAATGGACTGCTCTGCGGATAGATTTAGGACAACCTTAAAATGGTAGAAGTATGATATACTAATGAAAAAAGAAAGATGATGCTGCTGATCTAATCAAGAGTATAGAATAGCCTAAAACATTAACTCGCTTATAGAAAATATATGCTATTATCTCCTGAAGGGACAACACAGCATGGAATAAACAATGCAGGAGATTCCTGCATGGTTTTGCATGTTCCTGCATGGTTACCACCTGTTGGGGGTAACTTCCTTCTCTAAGTGATAGAGGAGAAAACAAGGAGAGATGTAATGTCAGGCCTTGCTTTCACCAACAAGAAGGGAGTGGGTAGGGAATGTGAAACACAAAACTGTTTTGGCTGCACTGACCATAAAATCTTTAAGTTCAAGACCCTTAGGGCAGTAAGGAGGGTGCACAGCAAATCAGTCCTGGAGTTCAAGAGTTCAGGCTTTGTCCTTTTCTGGGGTCTGCTTGATTCACAGGAAAAGCCTACGACAACAGAGGAGTCCAAGAAAGCTGATATTTGAGGATCACCTCTTCAAGGCTCAGAAGTGATGCCTCTCAGCAAAGGGGAATTTAACAAAAATGCTGTGAGGCCTGCATGGTTGAGGCTGGAGTTCCTGGAAAAACCCAAGCAGAAGAAGGAAGCCTAGAGAGGGTGGAAGCAGGGACAGGTATCCTGGGAGGAACACAAAAAAATCGCCTGAGTAGCCAGGAATCAAGTTGATAAAACTAAAGCCCTGATAGAATTAAACCTGACCAGGAATGTCAAGGGCTGTAAGAAAAGATTCTATAGGTACATTGGTTATAAAACAAAGACTAAGAAAAATGTGGACTAGATCTGGAAGAAAATGGGAAACCCAAGCAATTGGGATATGGAGAGGGCTGAGATTAAAAAAAAAATATATATTTTTTTTTTTGCCTCAATCTTCAATGACAAGTGCTCTAGACACACTAGTCAAATCACAGAAGGCAAAGGCAGGAACTGAGAGCAGCCTCAACAAGTTTGCCAATGAAACCAAGCCATGTGCTGGGGTTGACGTGCTGGAGGGAAGGGATGCTGTCCTGAGAGATCTTAAAAGTTTGAGACAGGGGTCCATGAAACACTCACAAAATTCAACAAGGTCAAGTGCAAGGTCCTGCAGCCAGGTCAGGGCAATCCAAAAAATGGATACAGTCTGTGCACAGAATAGATTGCAAGAAGCCCTGGGGAGAAGGACCTGGGGAAGTGTTGGTTGATGTGGAGCTCATCAGAACGCAACAGTGTGCACTTGCAGCCCAGAAAGCCAATCCTATCCTAGGCTGTACCAAAAGCAGAGTGGCCACAGGCCATGAGAGGTTATTCTTCCCATCCACTCTGCTCTCTTGGCATCCCACCTTGAGCACTGCATGCAGCTCTGTGGGCCCCAACACGAGAAGATCTGGAACACCATTCCTATGAAGACAGGCTGAGAGTCGAGTCTGCTCAGCCTGGAGAAGAGACAGCTCCAGGGACACTTTAAAATGTCTTTCCATGGACTGAAGTGGGCCGACAAGAAAGATGGAGAGGTATTATTTGCATGTGCATCTAGTACAGGGGGGCCGGCTTTACACCTAAAGAGCACAACTTTAGACTAGTTATTAGGAAGAAATTCTTTACTGTGAGTGTGGTGAGGCAATGCAGTAGGTTGCCCAAAGAACCCATCTCTGGAAATGTTCATGACCTCATTGGATGGGGTTCTGTTTTAATGGAAGAATTATTTCACAAACATATTTTAATTTTTTGAAAAGTGACTTTTTCTTGTTGGCTTATGCTAATGTCCCAGGTAAATCTACTATCCAACAACATGTCATGACTGAGCTAAAAATTTGGGCAAATAAATATAAATCAAAAAACAACAACATTATCATCTACTTTAAACCAACATTTGAATTAAAAATTAAAAATTAATGAAGACAGAGGGGATGTAGGGCATAGGTTTAATGAAAAGATGATGAGAGGAGAACTTGTGATTATTTTAAGACTTTGAATGATTGTTTTGCTGCTTTCTCAGACAAGCTATAGTACAAGTGTTTCTTCTCATCTTTACAGGCTGAATTTACATATTTAAATACTAATGCAGCTTCACTCTCTCATTTATAAAGAAATATGTCTGAAGAATTACAGACCTCATCATTTGCATTGAACCTACCACCTGTTTGAACATTACCCATTTTAATCTCAAAAATTTAAATTAAGAGCCATACTAAGAAATGAGAAATCAAATCCAGAATAAAAAACTTATCCTGTTCTGTCCTACTTTCTTAAGAGACTTCTCATAATTCATAAACACAGATTTTTTGGCTTGAAAAATGCAATACATTTCCTACTACGTGTAAAGGACAGGAGGAAACAAACACTGATAGGTAGAGCATAAAGCACCACACATTTTATCCAGCACAATAAAATTCTTCCTACTGTCATTTCAGTTCTGTATATATGGATCAATTTGTGAACTACAGATTCAGGTTTAGTATGCCAGGTAAATTGCCTCTGGTGAACTTTAACCAGCTGAGTTCTGTTTTTAGAAGCATGTTTGCATCTTTCCAAATAAAACTACAAAGTATTTTCTGAAGGAGATGTTCTCCTATTGTATACAGATTTATTTCTCTAAGGTATTTTGCACTGTTTTTGGGTGCTGAATACATTATTTCATAGTGATCTCATTTCAGAAGCTTGGCCCCTAAAGAACGTGCAATGTCTCTCACCTGTGAAAGGTCCTGTGACTCATTCTAGCTTAGAAATGAAAGAATATTGATCATTCATTAAGCAAATTTAGTGCATGGCATACCATCCTCAAGGTGGATATAAGGTGATATGCAACCCGGGAACAATAAGACTACTTAATATTCTAATCTTAATCACTTATCTGCTGCCTGTATTTGGAACATTGCTCTCAGTGGACATTTTCTTTTGTCCTGAACTATCACTCAGGAGTGTTTTATTGTAATTCACTGAAGACCATTTGGTTGCTTTAAACTCCTACTTGAATTTTGTACAGATTAATAAAGTTTTACAACTGAGATTACAGAAAACATTGTTACAGTTTTCTGCAAGGCTTAAATTGAAGTTAGATTGACAAAGTGACCTTAGTCTCCTACACAGTCATTTGGCAAAAGGATAAATGCAACTGTATTCCATTTCAACAATGGCTCTCTCAATGTTGTATTATTCCATGGGCACATCTGTGGTTTAGTTTTTATCTGTTCATAAGAAGAAGATCCTGTGAATGGAATTAAGGGTCCCACATCTAGTATTAGAAGTAAGGGATAAATTAGTTAATTTCTTACTTTTCCTTCCCTAGGGGCAGAAATTGGTTTGCAGGTTACTATTCACTGGAACACCCCACAACCTTAATAATAAACAAAGCAGCTGTAGTCAAACTCCATTAGGCAGCAGAAAATCAGATTCACAGAAAAACACTTGTCTGTAAAAAGCACAGGACATTTATGGGCAGAAATAATATCTACAGAAATTTTCAGTGATTGAGCGTTGCCCAACATTAGTACTCAGTTCAGCTGAGATCTCTAATATATATGCTATATCTTCTGGCATTTAAATTTTACTTCCACCACAACAGTAATTTTCAATTAACTTTTACATGAGAAGCACAGAAATTTACAAATGTTATTTTGATGCTATTTCCTTATTTCTGGATTATTTTTTCCACAGTTTATTTTCAAATTTTCTAGCATATGTAAATGTCATCAAACCTGACTCGTGGTGAATTAAGGCTGATAAATCCTATATGTGACTAAAGCATGACTTAACAGTCATTATGGAGTTCAGTGAGTACAAGAAGAGATGGGGCACTTAATTCAAGAATCCATTTGGTATGAGAATATGGTAGACTGTGCAGACATCACTAGAGGGAGTCACGACCACACAAACCAGATGGGAGTGTGTCATAAACACTACAGAGCAGAAATCTGGGCCCAGAGTATGAAATCTGTGCCATATTACACAACAGTCACTTGTGAAAACATGGGAGGTTTTTTTTTGGTGTGTTTTTTTTTTTTTTTTTTTTTTTTTTTTGAGAAAGGGACAAAGGCAGCTTTTTGAAACAAAGGATTTAGCAGAATTTACCCATTTCATAAGTAAATCAAAGAAATTTCTGGGGACAACTCAGTGTCTTTCAAGGATGGAGACTCTATAAACTCTGTGGACCACCTGTGCCAGTGCTCAGTCAACCTTTCAGTGAAATATTCTTATTATGCTGAGGCAGAATGTCCTCTCAGTATTCAGCCCTGTGCCTCTTGTCCTGTTACTGGGCACCACCCAAAAGAGCCTATCTCAGTCTTTTTTACATTCTTCCTCCAGGTATGTGCATCGACTAGGCCCCTTGAGCCTTCTTTCTCCAGGATAAACAGTCTCATCTCTCTCAGGCTTTCCTCACAGGAGAGACACCCCAGTCCCTAAATCACCTTCTTGGTCTTGCACTGGAGTCTCTCCAGTATATTAATGTATCTCCTGCACTGGGGAGGCCAGAACTGGACACAGCACTATAGGTATGGCCTCACCAGTGTCACTCACAAAGTTCCAGAGACAGTATAATAAGGATGTGTATTCTTAATGATACCAAAATCAGAAACCTGATATGCGGCAACAGATGCAAAGACCTTGATAAAATAGGAAAATATTGTCACCAAAATCCAACTTTTTTCCTGTATTTTGAAGGAGTAGATAGGATGCTTTCCTAAATTCTAGAAACAACTCCAAGTAAAATCATAGCTTTCTGTCACCAACATATAATATTACTTCTGTAAGAAACTTCTGGTTTGAGAGCTTCACTGTAACCAAGATGTGTTCTTATCAGAGCTAGGCTCTTTCCCATTGTTTGCCTTCAGTATCATGTGTACTTGTTAGGGCTGACAGCTGCAAGATATCCTCTTGCCTTTGTCTTGAAATGGCTGCTGACTGTACTCCTGTCCTTGTCTGGTCCCATGGAGGTGCCTGTGAGGATGCCTGAAGAATTTGAGGTGATGCCTTGCTTTTAAAATAGCTTTCAGGGTAAACTAGGAGGGAAGGACCTTAAAATAAACCATCATATAAATGCAACTAATAAATTTGACCTGTATATTGGTAATAGGTATTCACTCAAAGTGAATATTGTATTTTTCCTAAACCTGCTTCAATAACACAGATTTTCTAGTAGTAAAATGTCAGTCAAACAGTTCTGAAGGGAAGGCAAAGAAGTGAAACAGTTAAAGCAATAAGTGTTTTAGAATGCCTTTATAATTCCTTGTGAAATAGGCATGTGCCACTCTCCCTAAGTTAATGAAAATATGGTGCCCTTATGCAACACTTTACCAATGTTACCAATGTTCATGCAGCAAATAAACAACATAATTTAAGGCCTCTAAAAATTTATTCAAATGATTATGGAAACTAAACACAGGCAGAGGTATCAAACAAAAGATTGCAAGCAATTCACAAGCTAAAATTTATTTAAAAAAATCTCAATTTCTCAGAAGATAAAGTAACCTCAGAAACAGACTATGAAGAGAGAGGTAGAAATGTGCAAACTAAATTAATAACAGAATTCACCCATTTGGCTACATAATATTTCTTCATCCAATTGCCCTTTTCAAACCGCCTTTATTGGACTCCACTGGAGATTACAAAGAAAGTTGATCTGTATCCTCATGAAGATTTCTTTATTGAGGACCTAAAGAAACATTTTTTGTTTGTTTTAACATACCTTTCCCTTTCCTGCATGTATCTTCCCTTGCACTTCTAAATGCCCTTCATACAGCAATAAATTCAGTGTCTCTCTCCTCTTTCAACTGCACTTCTTTCCCTCCCTACTATTTCAAAGTTTAGCAGGATAGTTTTAATGTGCCCTTAACAGAGGACCCTCAACCAGCTTCTCTGCAGAACTGTGTTTGAATAATTCATCAGATTCAATCTTACAGAGTAACTAATGTGCTAATTATGCAGAAGAGTAATTTATAAGGTTGGGTTGGATGCTCAATGCTAAACATCACTATAAAATATTCATTTGGTATTCGGGAATTTTCTGAAAAATGAAAATTATCCATCTTTATGGTAGACATCCATGAAGATGGATAATTTCCTCAGTATTATAGTCCTGCTACACAGAAATGATTTATCAGGAATCCAGGATCAAGTCCTGCTTCTTGAAGAGGTAAAATCTTTTATGACTGCATTAGAAATATGCTTTCTGTGCATACTACAAAGGTATTTAAAAATAGCTCATCAATTTAGGCAACTCCTGTAGTCACAGTGCATCTTTTAATTCATAGTAAAATCTGAATTTAGTATGTGGACTGTCTTTCAGGGGGTTTTGTTAAAACTGCTAATGAAATTTCTACTCGAAGCATAGAAAGTTTTGGCCTTATATTTTGGCCACAGTAGTTTATCAGGACCTGTACCTTTGAACTATATTTTAAAGGGAAGAAATAGGAAACTTTTTAATTATTAGAGAAAGTGGAACTTATTAAAAAATAAAAAATGGCATTTCTTACTGTAATAGGTAAATTTCTTTCAGTAACATATTAGGTAACACGGAAAGCAATAATGAGCAAAAGCCTACACCAGCAGTGCAAAAGCCAGGAAGATTACAGATCCAGAGGTTAGATCTACAACATTTCTGGAGTTAAATGAAATATGCTTCCTCTTAAAGTATATACTCCATTCTATTAGGAATGTTTTTCCTATCAGGGTAATATGCCCAATTTCTTTTCATAGGCATTGGAAAAAAATATTTTCTGGTTTCATTTTAAAATCTATAGTTAGGAAAACTCATAAGCTACAATTTTGTAGACTAAGGCAGAATGTCTCCAGTGGTGAAATAGCATAATTCCACACACTTTAGGCAAAGTAACTGGATCATACTGACTATTGCTTTGGTCAGCTCAAAACAACAAAAATATTTGAGAATAACGAACCTGGAAAGACCTCAAGGTTCCAAGGCAGCCATGGCTGGTATATTCATGATGTAAAAGCAGATTGCTGTAAGCAAAAAAAAAATAATCCTTTTAAATGTTTCCTGCAGTTCCCATGTAAGAGAGGACTAAATGAAAACTCTATCTTTTCCTTACAAAAGCTACTAAATTTTTGTCACTCCATGTTACTTTCACAGAACAAATACTTTTGCATACTTAGTGTCAGGGTTCTTTGTTTTGCTCACAGTCTTCTTCCACAGGTCAGTGCTTTGAGTACATGAAAATATCTGTGGCTAGTCTGTGGTTTGCACAAAGACCTTGACTTGTGATGCCTTTAGGCTGCAACTCCACACCCTGCAGGATCTCTTCTCTCAGACAGGATGCTTCAAAGCCTTCATGAGACTTTGTACATCTTGCTGCCCACACAATTTTTGAGCTCTGCTGTTGTCATACCATCTTTCTCAGCCATGGCTTAAAACTTCAAAGAACTAAGGTAAAGTGCCTTGTTTCCAATATACTTCTCTGTCATACTATGTCTCATTTTTCTTGCTCTTGACTGGTTTAGAGATTGGAAGGGTTATGTGAATTGCAAGTAGGTTTAGGTAGGAAATATCTGCCAGTAGTAAAAACAGCATAACTTTCTCATGGACTTATATGGACACCAAAAAAGTGAATGTTTACAAGAAATAGTTTTAGGAGATGAGGGAGTGAGCTGGTGAGTGGTGTGGCAATTTTGTGTTTGGAAGCATAAAGCTAACTCACAAAAGCTAAGCTCACTGAATATAGTCCTAAATCTCATTGGAAAACATGGGAAAACAGATGTACAACCCATGGCAAGGATGACTTTTCAGTGGCGAATTTCACTTATGATTTCTAAGAGATTTTTTTACAAGGAGCCAAGGAAAAACTAGCTATTATAAACAAATGTTCATGAAAATGTTTTACTTTTTTTTTCTTTTACTGATCTTGAGAAGGGAAAAAGATATCAGGCAGTAAACAATAAATAATTTTAAATATCACAGAAGTAAAAGGCACTTTGCTTAATACATTTTCTCAAAAAAGGAAGGTAAAAGACCCCTAGGTTAATAGTATAGTGTGAGATTGTGTATGAGGAGGAAATAATTATTGTTAATTGGAAGATTCTGATTTTATATGAAAAGAATATATTAATTCCAGAAATAGAGAAAGAGTCCTCATCTCAGTAAGAATGGATCTTGAGCTCTATTTACTTGTGTAGAAGAGAAACAGGACTGTGTGGTTGCTGTGGAAGACTTCCACATGCTGGGAAACATATTACATAAATGTCCACCCTGAAGAGCTCACAAGCGAAGCTGAACCTTACTCCCTCTTTGGAAGAGCCTGTAGTGCTCATGTATCTCAACTCGAATATCTCTGTTTAGATTGTCTAGAATACTGATAACAACTTACAGACTGAACATCTTTGGCTTGCATGGACTAATTTGCTGTGTTTGTTTACACAATATGTCTATTAAATACATGTTTTACATGAATACTTCCTTGCCAGTGAATTGCAAATCTTCATCTTCATTCTGTTAAAGCAGTGCAGCCATCCCTTGAAAGTGGGCCCATGAATGAATGATCATGCTGGGTTCATTAGAAAATCAGACATTATGGAATGTATTTAAAAACTCAATTTTTTTCTTTATCTGGTTTAACTAAATCTTTGATTATGCAGATGACTGTATGTGAGTATAACATTGACTTCAGCTCAAGCCCTTTTCATATATGACTATGTAAATGAGATAAATTTAGATTCCAGTGTAATTAACAGTCTGTTTCTGGAATTATTCTCTATATTCTGCCTTCATGAGCTATAAAGATTTTTCACTATAATGAGCATTTCTATAGAGTCACAGAGTGTGATATGCCAGATGGCTGCACTGCTACTCAGAGAGACCTTGACAGACTAGAGAAAGAGGCAGACAGAAACCTCTTGAAGTTCAACAAAAGGAAAGGCAAAGTCCTGCCTCTCAGAAAGAATAACCTCAGGACCCTCTAAACAATGGGGGACAATGACCTGGGAATCAGCTTTGCAGGAAAAGGTCTAGGGGTACTGGCAACCAGCTATCTGACCATGAGCCAGCAATAAACCTTCACAGCAAAAAAAACCCAACATCCTAGTTGTGTGAGCAAGGCTGCTGCCAGCAGACCAAGAGAGGTGATCCCCCCCATTCCTCAGCGTTGGGGAGGCCTCATCTGGAGTCCCAAGACTATCCAAACAATCAGATCTCTGCTCTGAAAGCACTGTATCACAGACACACAGGATAGCTGAGGTTCAAAGACACCTCTAGAGATTGCCTATTCCAGCCCCACTGCTCCAAGCAGGGTCACCTAAAGCAGCTTTCCCAGACCATAAATTCAGTTGCTACTTCAAATTTGCTTTTACACTCTTTAACAGAAAGACTTTATGAGGAAGGGGTAAATTACATTATTTCCCTTCAACTGGTCTGGTATATACATGTTTATACTGCGTTTAAGCAGCTGAAGCTGGTTGGTGCAATCTTTTTTTTTTCTCTCTAGAAGAGCTAAACAAATTTAAATTGTTATCATGCAAGGGAAGACAGAAATACACTTACAATTTTATGTTGACTGAGGTTCTATATGGAATGATATACACAAATATGCACACACACGCAAATACGCTCAAAACCTTCATATATTAAAGCAGGAATTGCAGTTCTTTAAAGCATTAAAAGACATAAAAGAGGGTATTTTCCATTACTGATTATAGGAAAAGATGGAAAATTCATTTGATTGCTTGTGTACTTCCACGTAGTATTGATAAAAAGAACCTACATTGTGTAACATGGCATTGGTTGGAAGGTATTACAATGCAGCTAGATTCCTGTTTTCCACTCTTGATTAGTTGAGTAAAAAATTCCAAAAAAATCCAGTGCATATAACAAAACAAACAAAAACAAAAACAAAGAACAAAATCAAACCCCCGAGAGATTAATTCTCAAATATTCAGGGCTTTGAAAAATGCAGGATAATTTTATAGTTCTGGAAATTTTTGAAACTGCAAAATCAGTGAATTTAAAATGTATTTTACTTAATTCACAAGTATGCAACTTACATAGCTAAAATATAACACTTGAATAATTGGAAGAATAATTTTTCTTCTTATGACTCTCTGCGCAGCACATGAAACTGACTAACCTGGAAGACTTGTGTTTTTTTGTTTAATGTAGTAATACAAGGATAGTAAAACTAGCAATTCTACCATGTTTTTTTCTCTTCCAGTGATGTTTATTTGTTGCAGCAGCCTAGTTTGCAGCAGGTGTCTGTGATAGAGTAGTCACCATCTGTGAATGCACCTAGGGAACGGCCCCAGCAAATTTACTACTGTGACAGTTTTGTGCCTTCAAGTGAACAGCTAGTCCCAATTTTTTATGTGTTTTACACCAGGGAGAATTTTGAGAAGAACTGAAAATTTTGGTAAATGATTTATTTATTTCTGAAAATTCAGAGGGATTTGCAAGGAGAGGGCAAATCTTCACAGTGGAATTGTTCTGCATTTTGCTGCTTTCAGGATCCTTGCATGGGAACTTTTTATGCAACGCAAGGATCTCACCACATAGCACTGGCCGATACATCTTGGAAAACAATTGTTTCACCAATTCCAACAGTGAAAATGAGTGAGAAAAAATCTTTATGTCAGTGAAGAATCTGAAGATGAGTGGTAAATCCTGAGGAAAGCTTTAAAACAGAAGGTGATTATGTACTTAGCAAGTATACCTCTGCCTTTTGCTAGCTCTGCTCAATGCTACCATCCAATTTTCTCTGAGAGAATCGATGTGGTATTTTTTTAAAAATTATATATACTGTGTGTAGCCTCTCTGTGCTCTAAACCCTGCATTTGGGAGATTATGCAACCTGCAGACTGATGTTGCTTGTACCAGTGGGGTAAGGTCAGCAGAGTCCTCTGCACACTTTTTCTCTTATTTATAGAGTGCAATAAGTCTGGTGGTATTCATAAACATGCTACACATCTGGAGATATAATATTAATTTGCTATAAGTAAAGCCAAAGGGAGCCTGAAATGCTATTTTTGTAACTTCTGGGTTTAGTGCTTGTTTCTTGCGTTATTTCTTTGTTGTCTTTTCCCACCTTTCTAGCTGCTGCCTCCACTTGCAACACCTGTGGAGGCTTCTTTAAGAGTTTATTATATAATTTTGTTTGCCAGGGCTGGGAGTTCCTTGGGACCCAGGACATTATCTAATGTGTTTTAAATCATGAAACCTTCTTTATAAGGAAAGAAGTGACAAGAAATAAACTGAAGTAGTTGAAGAATAGAAAAAGTGAATCCAAATGGAATACAATTTTTAATCCCATATGAATTTTCCTTATTCAGATGATTCCCATATTAGTAAAAAATTTAATTCATACTGTAAATAATGTCTGGAGAAGGCTTTTCAGATGTTACTTGATGATTTATTCTGTCTGTGAAGCAAATGAGATAAAATTTTATAATTTACCTAAGAAGGTGAATACAAAAGATAAAAAAATTGGTCAGTTGTGGCTGAAGTGTACTGAAATTTGATAATGTTTTTATCATTAATGACCCCCATCACTATAATTTGGTTTCCTGTCATCTGGTTTTGTGAAGTAAGTATATCTTCTCGTAATTCCATGAGTTATCACACAGTCCAGACAAATTAAGTGTTCTCTACATTTATAGTTGAAAATTTTAGGTTGTGGAAAAAGAATTACAAATTTGAGGTTATAAACAGAAGTTGCATAAACACACACACACACACACACACACACACACACAAAATCGTTCAAAATTTCTAATTTCTAGTGATTCTAATTCGAAATTGCCCTACTTCCTTCATTTTGTGTTACTTTAACGTATATGTGATTCTTCTGAATTGTTGCAGAATGTTTGTGTGCAGGAAAAGACAAGCACATCAGATGTCCTCTAGTTGGAAATGGTTATTAATTTCTTTGATTCATTTTAGACTCATTCTTCCTCACCTACTTTAATTTTTCTTGCAGTAAAAAAATTACATTTTTCTGAAGAAAGCTTTTGCAAAAGAAGAAACTCTCACTATAGAATTTTGTATTTTTTTTTTATGTGTGTGTTTTTTAGTATCATATCACTTGTGGAAGAAAAGTATTCCTTGACATCCCGTCTGTAACTGAGGACTCTTCCTAGTTATTATCAGGGTCTGACAAAAACTGTTGGATTAAAACCACTGTTTTCCATTGCTTTTCAATTTATGCCTTATAGCAGATGTATTACCTTATTTGTGTGATGACAAATACACACCTTTCCTGTTACAAACTTGTTTTATATTTATTTCCTACTCTTGTTGTATTTGGTTTTAACTGTTCAGCAGTGTACAAAGCTGGCATATGTCTCTCCATATTATAAATTCTACAAAGCTGTTAGTACTTTGTGAAGTATCATAATGTACTCTTGACTGATCTTTTATTACCAAAGGCCTCAGTCAGCCATTGAAGACTGAAACAGGCAGGCAATTCAGCGTGCCCTAAGTGTAACTTTGAGACAGCAGGAGCTAGAGCTCTCTGTAATTATACTCCTTGATTGTGGAATCTGCTCCCTATTGAGATTGGAAGAGCAGCATCTGTTGAGACATTTGGGTTAAATTTAAAGAGGTACACAAGTTTGTTGATGCATTTAACCACGAGGAATCCTCTTACATATTATTTTTAAACTGTTTTAGTTAAAAAAACTGAAAAAAAAACTCTAAAAATGAAGCTGTGGAAGGGACTTCATGTTGTAATGCTAAAAGACTGTTTCAAATTGTTAGATGTTATTTGTCCTCAAATGAAAGGAAGAAGTAATCAACACTGTGAACACAGAATAAAACATCCAATCTGGATTCTGGGAAAATAGTTCTTGCTACCTTATTAGTTAATTTATGCTTTCACCCACTTCTATCCTACTTGTCAGTGCTTTATATTTGTCGAGGGTGGGATTTGCCCTAAGAAACATAAGGAATGCAATCATATTTCTAATTAGTTCTGTCTTTAAAACTAGTGTAAGATCACAGAAAAAAAAATCCCACTTCATTTTATTAGAATGTAATTGTTTTTCTGGTTTGCATAGGTCATTTGGTTAGCCTGCCATGAATTCATAATATTATCCATTTATTAAATATTCTTGTTTTTA
>JAOTQZ010000248.1:32987317-32998990 GCA_026546895.1 Pogonocichla stellata
GTATTTCTGGGCTAAACAGACGAATGGGGATACAATTCAGCATGATAAAGTTACCCCAGGACAAGTCTAATGAACTAGCAACGTAAAACTAATTTCTTCTACAGGGAGACTATGAAGATAGAGGAAATCACTTCAATGGCATATATTGATCTATCTTAAATGCAGTGACACAGACATAATTTTAGTATGAATACTCTCCAAAAAGCAATGATGGCTACAGTACAAGCAGTACTCCCTTTCTTGATGAAAATGTTAATCATTAGAATATTCACACTACAGTTTTTGTTAAGTAATGACAGGTATTTTTCTTCTCTATAACTATAACTGAACTTTACAATCAAGAAAACATAGGTTGGAGTATTAACTTTTTTGGCTGAGATACACATTTCTTTGAACCTGGTATGAGCAACTCCTTTTTATTATGTCCACAGTATGTCTTTTCATATAGGTGTAATTATTACATAACTATAAATTGGAGATTCACAGATATTCAAAATCCTCTTGCTTTTAAGCATTGTGTTTCCTGGTGATATTGTAAATATGTTTTTAGTTTATTTCTTTGAAGACAGAGGAAGTGAAGACATCCTTTGCAGAAAAAATGGCCAATCTTATTACCTTCATCCCAGCAAGGTTACCATAGATTTAATTCATATATGGTCTCTGACATTTATGCTACTTAAACACACAGGCACTTATTGAGAGTATAAACTTTAAAGCATAGCCATACTAGTCAGAAATATAGTAACATCAGAAGTCTCCCTGAAACTATTAAATCCCAATCAGCTAAAAATATTGGCCAATGTGTATAAGTGTCTCAACTTCTTAGTTTTATCTTCCTTTTTTTCTCCTTCCTCTCAATCCAAGAAAGGTAAAATGAAGATATCCCATTTTAGTTATCAGTTAAACTCCTGTTCCTTACCGCAGTAGTTTAATAACCTGTTACATGGTGTTTTAATCTAAGACAGTTATAAGAGACAAAGACCTCTCACATATCCCCTTTAATTTTAAGCACCAGATACGAAGGTACTCAGTGACCTGGTCTCCTGAGAACTAAAAAAGCTAGGTGGATAAGATGACCCTCCTCCCAAGATGGTGACCACCTTGGCAGACCTTGTGGACAATATGGTGGAGAAGCACCTCTTGGCTAAACCTTCCCCTGGAACAAAAAGCCCAGTGGGCAGGGACTTACAAAGGAGTTTTGGGAGCTGATGGGAATTGCTGTCACTGCCTGGGAAGGTTCATTCCCATGGTATTGGTACCAAAATCTGCCAGATAGAAAGTTTCTAACACAGTTTTGAATATTAGAAATCAGGCATTCTTTATTGAAGCACGCTCATCACTCAGAGGATGGCTGGCCCTCGTCATTTGGTTAGCCTGCCATGAATTCATAATATTATCCATTTATTAAATATTCTTGTTTTTAAGCGTTCTGTTTTATTACTGTTAGACATAACCTCAGCAAGTAATTTTCTTCTACAGTATTTCTTTTATATTAGATCACAACATTCTTCTAGAAGATTTCTTTTCATCATTAGCACTGGCTGTATTTAACACTGGAATTCCTATGTCTGTACACAATTGCCAACACCAAATGGAATAAATCTCAAGTGTCCTTTTCTGAATTACAATAATTTTTCCTCACAAAATTTGTTAGCATAAATAACTTATAATATGTTATTTTTTTAGCATATGCCATAATAATTAAAGATCAAAAACATTTGGTAACTCTAATGCAATTAGAGTTCAATACTGGATAGACAGTTTTGACCAGGACTGTTGATACCTCATAATCCACAGGAAAAGAAAATATAGATTTCTTTCTCTGTATAAAATCCCTGGGCCTGGAAAGAAAACACTCTCAGAAGGCTTTAAGAATCACCTCATGTTATAGAGAACTGAAGGGGAAACTAAAAAAAATAGTAGAAAAACACATAGCAATTTTCTTTCTCTTCTTAGAAGCAGATTGATCTTTCATCCACATAAAACTCCTTTTAGAGTTTCAAGTTTTGTCTTAGTCTGCTCTATTAAAAATAAATTGTGCAAGATTGTGTGTGGTTTTCCATATCAAAATTATCGCCTTCTACTGGAGAATTATTCCAAAAAGATAATTTCAATGTATCATATGAAATGAATAAATGTGGAAGAGGTGTAAAGTGAGGTAATATTTCTGTTGTGGAATGAGTCCAGAATTCTTTTCTCAGTGCTGAGGACTCTGGAAAGAGTGAGCACAGGCACATATATTTTACTGCAGATTTGCTGATGAACAGCTTCAGAAGGGCATTACAGCCCCCAACGTCTGTGACAAGCAACACTGCCAGTTCAAAAAAGCACCTGCCTATTCACAAAGGAATTAACAACTTCTTTTGTGCAAGTAAACAAACAGTGTCATAGAAAAGACTCGTGTTTAAGTACATTGTAATTTAAAACTTGCTATGGATAATTTTGAGATGGATCCTCAGCATTCCATTCAACTCCCATACATGTACTTTTTAAAGAAAATAGCTTGTATAGCTTTAAAGAAAATAGCTTGTACAGATATTCCAGACAAGATTCTGTGACAAGTTTCTGTGACAAGTTTCAAATTTCTAGAAAGCCGAAGCTCTCAAAAATCTTTTATTTAGGAGAAAGAAACAAGGCATATTGAAAACATCCACTCTTTTTGTCAGGAATATCAATCATCATCATCGATGAGGATGTCAGTCTGAAAAACCTGCTGGGCAAATAGTCACAAGTATGTAGAGTACTTTATTCTTCAATAATATCCATAAAGCCATATTTCCTATTGGTATACATGGACAAATTTATCAAAATGTGTTTATTTATTCATTTTAAATAGAAAAAAAATTATTCTTTATGTTCTTACATTAAATAAAAAAAAATGAAATAAATCCTTTCAATAGACCAGTGCATATAAGAGAATATCCAGTGCATACTTTGATGGCTCATGCTTTTGTCCACCAGAAAGAAAATTATGAGGTGTAGTGGAAAGTTTTGGTTTGAGAACATAGGAAAATTATCTTTCATATCATTCACCCTGAATAGAAGAGCAAGCCTCTGGAAAAAAACCAAAAGGACTGAGAGATGCCTGTCTCATAAACCACCAGTGAAGGGAAGACTGAGAAACTTTGAGAGAGATTGCTGGAATGCTGTCAATGACTGGTGACAAGATGTAAATGTAGATGGCAAATCCCTGAAAGCAGGATAATCACATAATTTTTTAGTCCTAAGAAAACTCAGCGCTAGGAAACTGCTGAAGAACTGAATAGAGTAACAGTAGTTAAATGAGATAAAAAGTCGTAAATATGTGGAGATCTGTAGTCCACAATTCAGAGATCCAGCATGAAGCTGATATCTAGAGGTTCTTAGATTTTCCAGTTAATTTGAATTATAATGTATTTAATGCTTGCTGTATTTATTACCTGCTGATGCAGCTGAGGAGTAGGATTCTACATTGAGAAACATTTGAAATGAAAATTTTACTCAGACTTTTGAGTTTTCACTTCAGCCTTGAGTGTTCCAGGTTGTACACAGGTCAATTGTCTATACTGATAATACAAGTTTATATGGGAATGTACAGTGGAAAGAATTCCATCTGTGGAAGATGGAGGATCAAAGTGACTAAAACACATCTATGTTAAGTGCATAAACTTGGTAGGTAGATGTGGGTCTGCAGGATTTCTTTAAGAAAACCATACAGGCTCAGTCCAAGGGTTTTGTCTTAGGCAGTAGCCATAAGCTACACCAAGGGAAGAATAAGTCGAACAAATTATTGCTCCCTCTGTCACTCTCATCAATTATATTGTGCTCTGTGGATTTCCTAAACCTAATGTGACTTATTTAACTTCTTTGTATGTCTTTTTTTTTATGGTCATAGATATTTTTACATGCACAATAACTGATGGTCAGAAATTCAAAAGGTCTGTTATTTTTCCTATTAAAAGCTAAGTTATTTGATTTAGTTTGAGCTTGGTTTTACTGTTTAAAATAGTAATAATCTCGATGTAATAATCTCTTATTTTTGTAATAGGAGTGACAGTAACAGCAATTTCCTATTCATACTCTCTATGACTGTTTTTTAGGCATTTTCTTTATGTGGTGTTCTATCCAGGCTACAGAGAATGTTTTCTCAACTATTATATGCAGGATCTTTTATGCTTTTGAACACTTTTTTCTCTCTTTGGACCTTTCTCACTTCTATTGAGTACATTTTGAGGATAAAAAGACCAGTTCTGCACATTGGATTCAATGTTTGGGAAAAGCAAAGATTTACACGGTGATTTCATTATTTTTCTTTCTCTCCTTTTATTTCCTAATATTTTCAAGTAATTGAGTACGTTTTTGGTTCACTACAAGTACTGAGACTTTATTTTCCTGGAAATATGCATCATAATCCCAAGGTTTTATGTATTTTGTTTTGAATTCAGATCCTCCTACTTTACAGATTAACTGGTTTCTTTTGGTATCACTTTATGATTTTCTATACTGAACTTTTTTTGCTGTTTCATTGCTATGACACTCAGTCTTGTAAGGCTCCTGTTCATTCTTTGCAGGTGGCTCTCCTCTTTACCACTTTGACCAACTTTTATCATTCCACAGAACTTTCTTTAAAGCTAGCACTGAGAGTTTGCTAATTTTAGCTTTCTTGTGGATGACTGACACAGGTGAAGTGCACTCCCACAAGCAGCCATAGGCAAACCATTGTCTCTCACAAGCTGATTTTCTTTAGCCACTGTTGTGGTTCAAGCCCAGCTGGAGATGGAACATCATGCAGTAGATAAATTGCCTCTCCCTCTTCATCCTCCCACAGTGGAATGGGAAGAATCAAAGTAAAAACTGAATGTTGAGATAAGAATACTTTAATAATTGAAAATAAAGCAAGATACAGTAATAACAGTACATAGTAATAATTTAATAATGATAATAATAATGATGATGATGATGATGATAATAATAATAATAAATAAGGGAAAACAAGTGATCCACAATACGATTTCTTTGCTACAGATTTGGTGTAAAGAAAGAAAAGACAGGCACTATAATGGAGCAGCAGCTGTAAGACTTTATCCTCCAAATTAATCACAAACTTCTCAGCAAAAATGGATACCTTCAATGTGTTGTTAGATTATCTCAAAGTGATCAGAGATATTTGAAAACTTGGAAATATGAAAACTGAGACAGACACCTCTGTTTTCTCCAGCTAAGAAGGGAAAAGTAGTGTTCTTCTGGGGAGTATCTATTAGTCTGTAACCCTTAAACCTGGCAGGTTAGAAGTACTGAAATTAATATAAGAAACTGGACTTTTGTCACTCAGTTTAAACATGCAATTTTGCCTAATAACTAAGAATATTAATGGTGAAATAAATCAATGAATAAGCAGTAGGGTAGATAAGACACTTGCTAAATCTTGACTCAGCAGTTTTAACTTGCACAGATATAAGCTCATATTATCTTCTTTTCCAGTACTCCTGGTTTTACTGTCTACATAATTTTCTTCCACAATTTCAAGTACAGCTAATACTCAGAGAGCAGAGCAAAGGAAAGTGCTATGTTTTTAGTACTTGTTTTTTTTCTGGTTTTGCAATTAAATCAAATGAAGTAAGAAATATTCCATCTCATACAGATAGTTGACTAATTTAAAAATTAAGGGTTTACAATCTGTAAAAAATTTTTTTGATTGAAACACACACAATTTAATCAATTCAACCTGGAAAATAGTGCATCTTTTTAGGTCTCAAATATATGCTTCTATTAGATTGCAACTACTAATATTAACAAGAACTTTTAAAAGCTTTTAAAATTTACAAAAAGGAATTTGATATTTTATTACAAGGTTGAGTTATAAAGATGAGAGTTTGTGATAAGAGAAGAAACCTCTGTAATCACAGACTGTGCACCTTTCTTAACATGGAATTAAGCTGTAGCAAGTAAATTGCCTTTAAAACATTCATAACCAACTGTATCTCTGTGCAAATAGTGAAGCATGTTACTGAAAAAACATGAAAATACTGCCTGAGAAGGCAAATTTTTTGCTGCTGTTTGTATGGATTTAAGGGAGTTTGATTTTTTTACTGCTACCTATGTATTTTGACATGGAAAAGTCTGTTTTCCTACAAAATATATAGTCCCATAATAGTGCCAGCTGTTTTCCGTTGTAGTATAGTTTACTGAGTTTATTCCAAACTATGCCTTTTTGCAAATCAAGCAGTTAATATTTAATTGGATTTTTGATCTGTTTTCTTTTCCACTTTATTTCTGAAAATAATTTTTCTGTCTACTTTTTAATAGGTGTTTGACTCACAAGCTCCCCTACGAGCAGATGGTGAATGAAGCAGAGCTGGTCAAAGAGGAAACTCATGTCCCCCCCATCTTCCATGTGGTGCGGGGCCAGGAGTGCTTTTGCAGGGAAAGATCCACCTTGAGATTTTGAGTAGATATCATAATTACCTGTTGCCTGTTTGTAAGGAAGTTGTTAATGCTTTTGGAGGTTAGCCTCAGTTCTTGGAATTTCATTACTGATACACCTATATGACTTCTATGTCATAGCCATTAAGAAAATCTTTTCCCTGGTGTCAGCAGTCCTTGTAGGGAAACTGCCTTTGTAAAACCACCTTGAGTAAAAAAAAAAATTCTTCAGAGCTACCTTAGTGTCTTCATTATCTTCAAAAGTTCTGAGGTTGAAGATAGCTGTAATTGTTTGATTGTTTAATCCAGAACTTCAGTCTCTACTAGTTTTACCCATTCTACATGTATGTTATTTCTAATTGGTGAAAGATTATCAGAAGAACCTCCAAAATGAAGACTAGTAATAACAACAGCAACATACAAGCTTGTCTTGATTCTTTGATTAAATGGAGATTATAGGAAAGACAGAAATATTTTTTCCTAAGAAGTCAATATTTATGTTGAATAGTCATTGGAAGGATGAAGCAGAGATTGCTGAGACATAGTGAGAATTTACTGGAAAATTTAGGTTCAGGATAGGGGAAAGCAAGGAATAACACAGACAAACCATAGATATCAGGCATGATACCAGCTACTGCAGAGTCAGGTGTCAGAGGTAAAAAGAAACAGAAGTCAAATAAGATGATAGTGAGGTAGACTTGATTAGGAAAGATGGCAGTGTCTGCTTACATAAAGATCCTGAAAACTTAGACAGACTGCAATAAAGTCTTTATTCTCCAGTATTACCTACGAAACAAAGCATTTCCTTGGGGGAGAAGTAATGTGATAGACATGAATTCCCTCATAGGCTTTCAGTGCCTTTCCTTTCAGTATCATTTTTAGTCCATAGAGAGCTGTCGAATGTTTGGTGAAGTTTTTGTTGTGAGAACAGTTGTGAAATGAAAAGAAAGAACCTTGATAATCACTTTGCAAGAGACCTGTGTGTGACAGTTACATGAAGCAGTGAAGGATGAACTCTGAAAAAATGGATGAAGAAAAATGAAACTTGCTGAACTCTTTCACTCTTGTAAAGACGTTTCTTGTGAAAAGGAATAATTCTTCACATAAGCATCTGAGAATGAAATTATTTCAGATAAAGGCTATGCCTTTTGACATATTGAAGTATCCCTGATTCCATAAAATGTGAATTAGAAAATCATAGTTGAGTAGGCAACTGAATTGAGATAAAATGCAGTTGAAATAAAATGCAATTGTCTATAATGAGAAAAGTGGTTACCCTAACTGCAGATGACTACTTTAAGTCAAATGACTAACAAATTATGTTAGTTAAAGTGTAGGTCTGGAATGCATATTGTGGAATATCAAAATCCCTTGAAAAGTTTCTTAATAGTGTATGCCTTGCTCTTGTTCACAACCGGCAAGAGATTATAGGAAATACAGAAATGATAGCATTTCTTAGCATAACTTTTAATTGAAAAAGGACTAGTCAATCCTACTAGGATTGGTTTGTCAAGTCCATAAAATTAAGACATGGGTAAGGAGTTACACTGCCATATATTGCTGCAGTCTCTAATGTACTACAGCAGAAAATAACCTATAGCAATATTGTTATTCTTGTCATAGTGTATGTAGAAAAAATAATTACTTTATAATTCTCAACAAAACCTGAGGACATGAGTAAAGTAGAAAATAAATCAAATTAAATATAAAAGTACCTATGCTTTTTAATCCATTTTGATCCAGGAATAGTTAGAATGTTCAAAAAAATGAAAAAAAAATAGTGGAGAGAATTAATCACAACTGGCTAGACTTTTTTTTCTAAAAGCAGAAACCATAGTAGAATTACACTGAAATCATATTAAACCTTAAAAACGTATACCCCAGCTTTATGTCTTAAAAGCACTATCTTTCAGTTTTATTCTGGTTTTTGTCGTGGGTTTTTTGTTTGTTTTCCTTTTGATTTTGGACTTGCCTAGACATCCCTCTTAGTTAACATTTTACCACAGCAAACTTAGCCTTGGAAAGGAGTTAAGCCTGACCTTTCAGAAGCCTCTTCAGATTCTGCCCCTCAGAGTCAAATATTCTGGCATCATCTACTCATTTCATAGTTACTTTTATGTTTCTCCTTTTTAATGCTTTGTTTTTTCCTTACATGTTTTCCTTCTCTCTTCTCCTGCTGTTTCTATTATCTCTGGTCCAACAGGTTCCCAGCTGTAGTTTTCTTTGTTTCCTCTATTTGTCTAGTAGCTCCTTTGAATCCCAGTATTTCTGGATTTTTCTGATGGTATTTGGTCTCCTTTTAATCAATGCCTTTCTTATTTAAAAGCAAGGTGTTCTCAGAATTGACCTGAAGAGTTCTTTTTTCCTACTGTGACCAAACAGCTAAGTAATTTTCCACTTTTTCTGAATGTCTACAGTACTGCTGTCTATCATTCCAGTGATGATATAATAGACTCAGAGCGTCAAAGAAAAGAAGACAGAAGTAACATAGCCAATCAATTAAAGACAAAAAAAAAACCATAGTAAAATATTATTTGTTTAACCATCTTGGAACTTAGAGATTGTACAACGGATTTTGACTTAGGATAAAAGGTTTTTTTGTTTCATTAACACAAATCAGTAACTCTAATATATACATAGTATTTGTCTCAGAAACTCATACAAACATAGACCTTTCATTCATCTATGACTGAGCTGGGAAGTGTATTCTCTCTAAAACCTGTAAGCAACTGTTACATCAAATGTTCAAAAACACGCCTTATAAAAGGACCTTCTAAATTCCTTTAAACTCAGAATAGTCCTGATCTATATTCCTTTCACTTCCTTTCAAATAAAATAAGGTTGAGGAACTAGGTATTTAAATGTGATATGATTTGAATATCAGATTATTGAGTTAGGAAACAAAGACCTCATGCAGAGAATATCCTGCTGTCAGTCTGCTTAATAGCTAAGTGTAAAAAAAGAATCCTGTAATGTTATACAGATATATGTCTTCCTAATACAAAATTTTCTAAAGATTTAAAAAAATATTTTTCTGAAATTTTCTATTCTGTGTTGATGTTTTAACTCTACATGACATTTCAAACTTCATTTAATAACCTATTGACTTTATCCCTTCTAGTTTTCTCAGAATATTTTAACTTTAATATTTCAAGTTATCTCATCTGTCCAGAGAAAAGCACCAGCCTGCAAGGTAACCAGACCTAATGCATTCATGAATGGGCAGATTAATCCCAACACATTAAGCTGCAGTCATGAACTACCTGTAAACTGGTTACACTATATAGCAGTTATACTGCTCTTTCTTGCTCTTGATGAACACTGCTTTTGAGTCATTTTGTCACCTCATTCCTCCAATCTCAGTAAAACCCTGTCAGTAAACATAAAACAGACTAAATACAATGTACAAACTGAGAAAGATAATTGAAGTAATAAGAGCATGCCTGGTTGGAAATTCCCTGCCTTTTTTTTTTTTTTTTTTTCCTCTCTGCTTGTTGTTTTTTGTTCTTTGGGATTTTTTTTTTTTTTTTTAGGTGATACACTGTTTCCCCAAATCTGTCAATATTCATATTTTTATTTGCCAATTTTCTTTGTCTACAGTTGAATAATCTAGAATTCAAATGTTGCTGTATATTAAACAGAGGTATTTCTATTCAAGGTAGTTTGGTACCAAATCTAAACTATTCTGGATCTTCCAATATAATGGTGTGTTACTCACCCTCCTCTTTGGTGTCTGTAGTCAGCTATGTAGCAAGGAAGCCAGAGTCATAGGCTCAGAATAGAAGATGAAGGTACAAGACACCACAGCTAAAACTCCCATGAAGCACTGGCAGTTTAGACAGATGGGCCTCCAGCATCTCAGACTTATGTTCTACCTTGTTTATCGTTTCCCAAAATCAATTCAATTCAACAAAATATGGGCTGAGTCTTACTAATACCAAAAGTATGAATTTTTCATAGCATTACCATTCAGCTTTAAAGACCAGTGTTGGTGTGGATGTCTCTCTGGTCAGCTGTTCTCAGATGAAGAAATAGAGCACCATTTTGTCCCTTCCTGTCATACTTCAGAAAACAGCGTATCAGGAACGCTTCATGGCTAATTGTATCAAAGGCAGCTGCAAGACCCAAACAAATTAGTTTGAAGCCTAAACTCACTGCCGTTGCCAAGAGGAGATAAGCAGACAATAAAACATTGAAATTCTCCTGACCCATGAGCTGATTAAGGTTAAGGATTCTAGGTATCAGCAGGAACTGGGATAACTATATCTACGTGTGTAGATTATTTCTTTCTATATGGTACCCTAGAAAGGAGCTGGAGTATTGATTTACTAACCTGAGGATTCAAAAGGGCTGCCTGTTTGCCTTGGAACTCAATAAAAAGTTGAGGCATATTTCCAGGGTGTGAATCAGAAACTAAGGAAAGAAAAACTGGCAAAAAAAACCCAGCAGAGCAAGTTCTGCATTTATCTTAAACAAGTTTAGCTTTGGTCAAGAAACAAGTGGGAAAATGTCTCACAACAAGTTGATTCAAGATCTGTTGTTAGTGTAACCCTATAAGAAAAAAGGAAAGAATTACCTATGCTGTAATAACCAGTTGACTGGAATTTCCCATGTATTCCCATGAATCTGGTTTTCTTACACAAGAAAAAGATGTGGCTTAACATTTCAAAATCTACTTGATTCATCAATGAAGAGAGGTATTATATCTTACTCCATCCCATTTGGATGGAAATTACCTCTTTCACATTGCAAGTAGATTATTTCTATTGTATAAACTTCCTTCAAAACTATTAAGAATATTACTATTACAGGGTACTAGATGTTTATATATGACATATATTCAGTAGCCTGATTTTGATTTTCTGTCTGTGACTTGGCTGTCAATGTTGCAAGATCCCATCCTACATTTCACCCACAGTTTTACCCTAAGAAAAGATTATTTTAGCCATGCTAGTAAACATCCTCCATGGTATTGAAAAGCTAAGGGTACGCTTCAAATATTCATATACATGTTATTTACAGTGTTCATTTGGGCACAAGAGGAAACAGGTGAAAAGAAGGATTGGCTAAGAATGTCTGTGTGTGGATAAACATATTCAGGTAACCAAGACAACCACGAGGGCACAATGCAAGGAGCAGGTTTATTCCTTTATTCCTTTAGTCCCTCACCAGCACTGCTGGGCAGTGCAGACATGGGGACACGGCTCTGTTGGGCTCAGCTCATCCTGGCAGAAGGGTCTGCCCCCATAGATCAAAGGGCTCTGTGCACCC
>JAOTQZ010000248.1:32999054-33020171 GCA_026546895.1 Pogonocichla stellata
TATCTCTACATGGGAATTCTGCTTCTCAAAAGAGGCAGAGGATGAGCATCACTAGGCATAATAAATGGAGTTTTCCCCCACCGACATTTTTAGCAACAAGATACAAGTTAATTTTGAGTAAGACTACCTCCTCCTCACCAAATTTTGGGATTTTAACCCTTTGCTCCCAGCACTCTGTTGAGAGAGTCTTCATCTAATTCTGCACCTTGAAGATTCCTGTGTGTCACCATTATGAGGGAAGGCAGGAAAGTCCTTGTGGACTTGTGACTATTTGCATCTCTGGAATACACATACATCTTTAATTAAACAGGGAATGCACTAGCTACAGTTTCAATAGCTATACAAATTCTCTTCAAGACACAAATGTTTCCTTTCCAGCTAGTCTACTTCAATATAAGCTCAAACTGTATGAATAATTTATCTCAAAAATAGGTTTATGTGCCATTAATCTAAAGTAAAATATAGTTTAGAACAAAAAATGAGATTTAGTTTTATTGTTATCTTCTCTTACCAAGTTATTTGATATTGAAAAACTCCCTCAATATTCCTGGGTTTCCAGGGTTTATTATTTTAATTGATGGCAATGCTAAGGCAATGTATATTTTCAGAATGAAAAGTCTTCTTGAATAAGTGGCAATATCACTGGAAAATTCAAAAGTCTGGAACTCAGAGAACATTTAATCAGAAATTCAAATGATTTTTCTCTGATGATCTCAATGTAGGATTTGGAAACTGAATGTTCAAGAGTGAGGATATCTGTATATTAGAAAAAAATATCTGTGAGTATTCTTAAAATATGAAATGGATTCCTATTTGTAGTTATCTACCTGAAGAGAAAAGAAATAAAACTTGATATTTAAAATATATGTTATGTATATAAAATGTATCTTTCAGATATTAAATTTAGATAATATATTATATTGTATCTAATATGTAAGAACCACACGACAATAAAATGGATTTCATTGTCTTGTGGTTCTTATATAACCTGGAGAGCTTAACAAAATCTTATTAAAATGTAGGTAAAATTTAAATATACATGACACAGAGGGATTAAATAGATGACCTTTTAAAAAACATTCCAACACTCTTTTCTTTAAGCTTGTCTATATTCCTGCTTCCAAATCTTCTGACACTACAAGAAGTTTTTATTTCTTAAACTCCTCATGTTGACTTGATAATGAAGAATTCTGTTTGATTCTGACCCATAAACACTAGTCTATATATACATATATATTTACAATTTATGTATTATATCTGCAGGTAAAATACTACAATACCTGTGGCAGATATTTCTGGAAAACAACTACGAACAAACATATTTATGATTGGTCAGTAGAAAAAATAAAATGGAGTGGCTGTTTTTTAGGACTGAAAATTCAGGTGCATATTCACAAACACATGCAGAATTTAACTAAGGTTTTATTTTAAAGTGATGTTTCTTCCTTGGTTGTGAATATTAATATCCACACATCTTCCTAAACTGTCATAACATTTATCTTCTTAACAAATCAGAAAGGTTAGCAAAATTAGCTATCAAATGTACTAGCCTCTGACTCTAGAACCTGAAATAGAATTTCAATCAACACAATCAATAATTCACTTGTATTAAAGAACCAGAGCCTTAAACCACAATAGCAAGATTTTGAGCTATTCTTGCATTAACATATAACAAGGCAATAATATTTTTTTACTGAGAGAAATTTACATTTTTAGCTTATAGTGAATGGCAGTCTAACAATCCCTGTTTCCAGAAGTTCATTTTCATTATTGCTGATATCACTGTTTATCCTTTTACAAAGCAGGTGAGTAAATATTCCATTGCCTGTAGTCCTTGCCTCACTTCAAACAGAGGAGAGAAAATTCAATTTTGCAAAATGGAACAAAACATAACTTGAAAGGAATAAAATATGCTTCTTTTTCACTAAAAGATTCGAAAAGACAGAATGAAAAGAAGAAAAACAAGCTTTTGGTGTTGACATCATGGTTTGACTTACAAAAAACAATTCCATAAGCGAGCATTTCTTATTGTGTTCCAATTTTACAGTAAAATTACAGACACACGTAAGAACTCTATTTTTAACTGAAAATTCTAATCGTGTACATATGTGTGTATGATTTTAGAGTGAAATATTAAAAATTAATATCTTCCACTAATTCATTGACCAATGAGCTCAGGATGACTGACCCCAGAGTGACGGCAATCCAGTATCACATGCCTGAATTATCAACAGCTGGTCACCATGACATTATTTCTGAATTGCTTGTAATGCTATGTCAAGGGAACATTCTAAATATCAGAGTCTAAAGGAGATTGCAATGTCTTTTTCTTCTATACAAGCGGAATTTATTTCCCCTTTTCATTTCTATCTTCTTCCACACGCAATGAGAAAGCCATTTCTACAATCCTGTACTGTCACACTTTGCCTCAGGTAGGCTTGGAGGTAAGACTGAAGAAACAGAACTTGGTGCCTGTATTCTGTGCCATATCTTCTTGACAGTGAGGTCAGATAAAGGATGTATTAATATGGAATGCTAATTAATATGGAATGTTGCCCACCTCCCCAGATAGGGAACTTCTGTAATAGTAATTGGCACCTACCCAAATTCTGCTCCTGAGAAGAAGACCCAAGATTTAGGGAAAAGAAACCTCTCCCCACGGGATAAATTTGGGTGTTTTTGTGGACACTGTGTGATTTTCTATAGTATTTGGAGGGCTTTTCAGTTTCAGACTAATGCAATTATTAAAGTACTGTGTTGCTAAGGCAACCTCCTAGAACATTCCCTCCCTGAGGTCCACAGAAAATCCCAAGGAGCAAAGACAGTAGTTAATTCCTACCTACTGTGTGCTAAAAGTTTAATTTTTTCTGGAGTCTAATGTCTTTTTTCACGTGTTTGAGCTCATTTACTTGCAAAGAAAAATGAGGGAAAAAAAAATTCTCCCTAACATTCAGGAATATGTCTCACATACTATCATGTCCCTGAATGTTCTCTATTGTAAAAATCATATATCTCTTCTGACCTTGTTTTCTTTGTTTTGTTGCATAAATTATTCAGTTTTGACATGTTCTATAGGTCAGACACTGAACAAACACCATTTCAGAGACTTAAAAAATCAGAAGGAAGCTTCTCCCCACCCCCCCCACCTGCAATCTGTTCAAATACAGGCTACTGCAGAAGTTGATTAAATAAGCAACATCCAAATAAAGTATGCACTTTGGAATGAATTAAGTTTGTGCTAAAACTAGAATACTCTAGGGGTTTGAAACTCAAAGAAGGAAAATTAGCCTGGAATGGATATTCCCTGCTTGGATGTGAAAAAAATAATTAGAATTATCATTAACAAACTAGCTCAAAGGATAGTACCTAAGGTAGGTGACCTCATATGGTTTCCAGTATGCATTTGCCTGTCAGAAAGACACCTTCACTTTTTTATCACACATAATTTTTTTATTTAACCAGTCTAAGCAGCATAGCTCATTCAATACGTGACATTTTTAGTTTGCTTGTTTTAAATAAAACACATTGCAAAACAGATTTTTATTGAACTACCAAGACACTGCAATACATAGAGATTCATTTTAGTGACTTTGTAGATGTCTTTTTTAGCCATCTCTCCTCTCCTTACACTCCTTTAGCTGCAGCTCAGGGGAAAACATGTATTTAGGGAAGAAAATTCAGGTTTTACTTCGCATTAGTATTAACATGCTCATTAAAGTCTAAGGTACATTAAATACATCAGGAGTTTGAAAATAGTAGTTTATAGCCTCAATTAACTCCTGAACAAGGCAATATAGGTATGTTATCGCTAGCTGCAATTAACTTTGTTATTTTTTTATCCATTCTATCATCTGACACTTCTCAAACTGTCATCACCACTAGTATCTTTAGTATCTTTTTTAGGACAGACTCATAAACGATGCATATCTTTATCAGGCTTATTAACAGACTTTTTCCAGACCTTTCCCCTCCACACTCCAATTAGGCAATTCCTCATCTGTGTTTTTCATGCCTCCACTATAAAAGAAAAAAAAGTTAACCAGTATGATGGAAATCAAGTATGCTAATTTGCACAAATTCTAGAAAATACTAGTTCCTTGGATGTTTTTGTAGAGAGTAAGGAGAAAAAGCACTAGTATTTCCAGACTCCTGATCTTCTATTTATTCAAGATTTTATTCTATTTTATTATATTATCTATTTTTTTTATTCTTATTCTCTCTTCCTCATATTCTTGATAAGAGCACAAATCATTTAGCTTTGCTGCTAGCACAGATTCAATTCAGATAAAAGGCAGAGAAAGTAAACTATAAAGTTGTTGTTCAAGTGAATATTAAACAAAGTAATAGAAAGATTCAAACGGTGTCCTCTTCCTTCATATATTTCTTTTTTTTTAATCTCTAATTTGAATTTCCATCCTGTGATTTTTGAGGGTGTCTTCCCTCTTCCTGCTTTCTCTATTTTCTACACAAAGGAGAAATTAATTATTTTAATGAATATTTGCAAGTACATTCGTACCAAAATCTGAAAAATCTGAAATTTGACAGAATTGAAGATGGAAAGGAAAGATGTAGTGAATTAACTAGAGGATAGGTTGTTCTTCTCTATCCCAAAGAACACGATACTTAACTAACAAACATATTTTATTAATCTATCTGGGACCTCCACTAAATCACTTGAGAGTTTTGGCTTTATTTTTGGTTGTTATTGTTGTTTTTAGTATTTTGTTTTTTGGGATTTTTTTTCTTCTTGGTTTGGCTTGGTTTTTTGCCTTTACACTCCATGATATTCCCCTGTTTATTCTATTGAAATCATAATCTATACTGTGCAACATCCCAATAACAACCAAAAGTAGGTACATCCTCAGAAAGCAGTATATTATCAGCATAATCAAGAAGAAGTTGAACAGATTAAAAATGTCAAACAAGAATTACCTTGATGAAGTTATGCTGAAAACTGCAGAAGCTACAGTAATGTGATGGATAGAGCAGGGTCCATGTTCAAAGAAGCATTTTTTTAGAAGTTTAAAATAACATTTCTCAGCAGCTGGAATCAACAACTACTCATCCTTATGGCACCTAAAAGTTTTATCTCTTCCATAATCTGAATTTTGCAGAGCCAAGGTATGAGATTTGGAAATGAGAATTTACGTTTTTTTCTTCTAGGTTTGTTACTCCATAAAATCTATACACTATAGCAATGACGTAGTTGCTTCATTAATTTTTGTGTATATGGAACTTGAACATCTCATATGAAAGTTCTGAGAGCAGAACCTAAATGAATTATTATGATATATAGTTTCCACCCTATCCCTCAAAACAAAACAGAAGAAAAAAAAGTCCCCTTAGGTTACTCTTAGGTAACTTGGGAAGCACCTCTAAGTAAGGAACACTGTGGTGAGGATTCATTCCTTTCTGCTTTCAGGTTAGGATCTTCAGATTGATAGCAGCTTCTCAAGGAAAGAAGGGATTTGAGCAAGGGTTGGGAAAGAAATAGAAGAAAACTAAATCATCACACTGAATTAATTATTTATTTTGAATGGAAAGTACTTCTCTCTACAAAAACAAAGGAAGATTATAACTCTTACAATTTGTATTACTGTTGTTGGATAAGTTTAATGAAGTGGTACAAATTTTACAACAGATATCAGAGAAAGCTAAATTATTTCAAGGATTATGAGAATAAAGGAAATGCTGAAAATGAGAAAAATGGAAATAGTGTTTTATATTTGCTGCAAGTGTGTGTCAGTAATAAAAAGAGAAGCATATTAAAATATTTTCTCTGAGCTAGATATATATATATATATATATATAGACAATGTTCCTTCTTTGGGAAAGATAGTTTATAGTTAGAGTTGAATGTTTTTTACCTATAAATTTCAACTTTATGAAACCCACTATATAACCTCAGCTTTATTGCATGCAAGATAGAATCATAAAAAGTATATGACACCAGTTCAAAAGCCAGCAGGTTTAAAGTTACTGTCTGAAAGCAAGTGACATAAAGCATCAAATGAGAAACCCCTTGAAATTATTTAAAAAAAAAAACCAAAACCAAACTCAACTGGACAAAAAAAGCTGGTGTTGATTATCTTGTTTAAATTTCAGGGGTGAGGTTGTTTGATCCTGGGTCTCAGATGAAAGAGTGCAGTCCAAATCTTTACCTTGACCCAGGTGATGCAGGCTTCACCTTGAGCAAGGTTTACTTCCAAGAGAGGGAAACCTATTCAGAGAGGCTCAGGTTCTAAATCATGCCCAAATTTAAAATTATTTTTCAAACTCCTCTTTAGTGTCACTTTGCTTAATTCTCAGGAAAATACAGAAAGTTATCTCACTCAGCTACTTGAGACAGTTTGTGTTGGAAATGCTTGGCAGTCAAACCATGCAAGACAGGTAAAAATGTAAACTCTTAATATTTCAACTTCTGATTGATTAGGGCTTTTGAACTGCTGCCTAATGAAATCTGACATGTGCTGGTATGATGAGGTGGGAAATGCCAATTTTTAAACAGCTGTGCCTATATTTTGCTGAATGGTTCTCTGTCATTATTTATCCTCACTGTGGTTTTTTGGTAACCATGCCTCCTATTAGGCCCTTCTATACATCAGTTTCAAAGACACTAGAGTTGTGTATAAGCTCCTCAGACATATCTTCCCATATCATGATTCTTTCTAGAGGGTCTTCATTTCAGCAGCAAACAGGAAAGGATTAAGAACTCCAGCTGCAACTAAGGATCCACATTTCCTCTTTCATTCTTTAAGATGAAGATATTCACACCTCTTCCTGGAGTTTCCATCTACATCTATGTCTTCCAGTAGAATGAAGCACATCAAACTTTTTATTGGGCTCTTCAAACATTTACTTCTAAACCTGTGGAAATAAGATTTCTGGTATGTTGAGGATTGCTTTAACCATTTTCTATGGTAGAAAGAACAAGTCTTCATATAAATAGAGTTATTAGGTATATACTACCTGCATGTTAAAGCATTTGACCTAGCAGACAAAACGTTACTGTTCTTATATGAACCAGCAACATTACTGACAAGTAATCTTTAAATTCTTTTTTTGAACATGAAATGGAAATTCCCTTACCTATAAAAATATCCTTTGTGAGAAAAGATAAGATGAATGCATGAAACAAAAACAAGGCAGTAAGCTTCTTATAGGTCATAAAATATGATCTAAAAAAAAAAGATCATTAAACGGGTAGCACATTTTACTCCTTTTCAGAATACCTGAGGCACTTGCTCACATCCAGTTGGTAAAAGAATTTTATCTGTAGACATTAAATTGCTGCAGTTAAATGTTGTGGACTAAACAAAGTAATGTGCATACTCCAATGTGGGGTGAGAAGCACTCTCCTTTCTAATTTTTCATTTACAAACCAGATATAATTCACTGTGTCATTGAATTTTTTTTTATAATAACATTCTTTTCTTTTCTGTCCAGAAAGTGCTTCAAGCATGAAGCAAACATTACCCAAGTCGATATTATTTTTACCTAGAGAGTCAATGACAGAAAAAAAATGGTGCATTTGATAAAGAACTGATGTCAGAGTAAGTCAGAATCTGCTAGAAGAAGCCATACCCAATCCTTAGTCCTTAGTGGTAGCAGCAGGCAACCTCATGTCCTGAGGGTTCTCAGAAGTTCCCATGTTTCTGACAAAGAGCACAGAAACTCAAGAACACATCAAAGAAGTAGCACCCAGAAACCGCTTTGCAAACTGCTGCATCTGCGGGCTGCCTCTAACAGTTGTGCTCTGTCCCTGATTGTTATGCAGACCTGTACAGACCCAAGCAAGCATATACATATACAGAATACACATATATAGCAAGACAGAGTCAGATATCCTGCTGAACTCAAACCTCTGGTCAAGCTTCCTGAAAAGGGGCTGTGCCAGTGAAGGCCAGATTTCAAATCAACCTCTAATGAATTCTGAGTGAATCATAAGCGAGCTTATACAATTATGGTATAAATCAGGGCAATGAAATTAGATCTTCGAGACACTTCAGTCTTTCCACTAGGCTCTGTAGGCTTTGGACTGAGTCCAAAAACTCTGAGTTTCACCAGCTGTTCTGTTAGAATTGCAATATTCAAACACACTTGGTCTTTTGTTCCATTGTGTTTGGATATATTTGAGTTATTTATAGATGTGGTGCATCTGTACATCTCCAGATCAAATTCATACAGGTGAAATATTCAGAAGCATAATTTAGATTCACACTAAAATAGATGGTAAAATTCATCACTGCAAGATTCTGCAAAACTGGAGATCCTGTTATTGAGAGGAGATATGAAATTAATGTCATAGATTAAGTGGCCAAGGGAGAGTGGTCATGCCTGAGCGAGACATATTTCAAAGCATATACAATATTAGCAGCTTTGTGTGAGCCAAAGGAACTCCATCCAGGTATGTAATTTATACAGAATTCCCAAAATGCTTTGACTTATACTAAATGGTATAAATGCTTCTAACATAATAGAATCCTTCACAGAGGGTATTTATTTTTGAATTATCAGGACTTTTACACCTTAGTTGCATGCCAACCTTGGTTGTACTGCAAAAACAAGGATGTGCCACTAATGGGTTATTTTCCCCTCTCAAAATTGTTGTCCTTTGTTACTCAAACAGTACAGTTCCAATTTTTTTTTGTTTGGATTTTTTTGGACTTTTTGTTTGTTGTTTTTTTTTTTTTTTATTTGGTTTGGTTTGGTTTTTTGTGTGAATCTACTCTTTAAGCTGAGTATATTCTTTCCTACAGCATTGAAGGATTCTGTATGACTTGTGTTTTCTCAGTTGCTGATGATTTCTCATTCTGTTTGGACAACCTAGACAAGGAAGGTCTTTTTCAACAACAAGAAGTCAGCTATCAACTGACTCATAATCACTCACAACAAAAGAAGACTTAAGATTGCTTGTCTCAGAAAGACCTGGAATGAAGACTGCCGTCAGTTTTTTTCACCTATGTTTTAAAACCTCTGAATGGAAGGTATTTTTCTCACAAAACTCCCCTGTCCTTTAAAAAGTTTGTAAGAAACTGGAACGCTCCTCAGCTCTCTATTTGGTTTGCTGATCTATTGGACTTTGAAAATAACCCAGACCTCCATAGTTTTCTCTTCATAATTCCCTATGTAGCTATGAGTCCTAAGGAATTTTGTGTAATCTAGGGTTTATAGGGTTTGTAAAGGTCTTATTTATTATATATCTGCTCAAGTTCCTTAATTTTGAAATCTAATTGTTTGTATGACCTTGCTTCTTTGGGCAAAAGAGGTCAGATACAGACTTACGTTACTGAAAAAGGGTCTAGCAAATGTTTGAAATTAATATATGCTTTACATTTTTGGAGTTCCAAAATAAAACAGTCTAGATGTGTTTATAAAAAATCACTTTCTAAAAATTACAAACAAAGAAAGGCTTTGGACTCTTTGTCTTCTCAAACACGATCACAGGTCTTAAAAACTATGAATAAACAGAAAAATATAAACCAAATCCCTGGATGCCATTCTGCTGGTGCAGAGTTTGGAGCAGGAAAGGCAAAGCAAACATTGCAGCAAGTCATTCTCTATTGGTGGATTCAGCTCTGTCATTAGGGCCTTGCATTTTAAGACTTTCATGTACTTCATGCTGTAAGGAAAAATGGGAAGGCAGGGACATGGGGGTGAATGTGGGCTACACAAAAGACACAAGCATGGAGAAGGAGGAAGGAGAGGAAAAGAAAGAGAGAATTATTAACTGTACCCTTCCAAGGCTTGATCAAACTTTATGTCATCTTTTATAAGGAAATCAATTGAAAGTATTTCATGACAATGAAATTTTACCACATTATGAAATTATTCAATGCTGGCTCATTATCTTCTCAGGAAATAAGTTTGGAAGCTTTTGCACATCTCTATTAAGCAAATTTCTATGCATTACAGTCCTGACTCTACCCTGCTGAAAAAAACGTTTGCAGCATTATCCTCTTAAGTACATATTTATCATACAAAAAATGGATCTGAAAAAAAAAGAGGACAATTAATGTCAAGAGGAACTTTACAGTGTTTGCTTTTACTGTGAATTAATTAAGAACCAGATCCAAGATAGAACCTCAAGATGAGATATCTAGTAATAGAAAAAGAGTCAAATTTGCAAGAGGTTCTGAAGATTATCCAGAGTAATCAGAATGGCGTACAGACTTGTTTCTGTTATGCAAGCGCTATAAACATTCTTCCATACTTGCCAGGCTGGACTGTGCTGAATGTCTTCCTACTTTACCTGTTGGTAAATACACAGGGAAAATAAATTGTGCAGGGTTTTGGCTCTTGCAACAGCAATGCCAGGGAGACGAGGGGAAATAGAGTACAAAAAGATAAGAAAAAAAGAAAAAAGATAAGTCAAGTCATCGAAAATGATTAAGGACAGCAAAGAAGAAGAGCAGAAAGTGCAGTGATGAAAACAGAATTATGATACCAATCTGTATATCCTGTCTTTCTTCTCTAAGATAGGAGGCTGTTAACTGTAATCATACATTTAATCAACCTTCCACTTTATCCCATTATTTACATTGAAGTACATATTCACTTCACTTGATGTTGACAGTAATTTATATATACATGTAATTATAAATTAGTATGGAGTTATTGCATAATAATCTACTTGCTTAAACATAATGAAACAATGTTTAATATTCAAAAGAAATGCATTTTCCCTTTACTTATGGAAAAAAATTATTGACAGTATTTCTGCTTTTTTAAGGGAAGGTTTCTGTTTTACTGACATTGGAAATACTGGACATAAGAAGACAGTTCTGACAAATATTCAAGATTTACATTAATATATTTAGATCTATAAAGGAAGCCTGTACTTAGCATGAGTGCATATGTGTGTGCGAATATGTAAATGGTTCACATCATTAAAATTAAATTAGTGTTTGAGAAGACTTCCAAATTAACTGCAGTTACAAAACTCCAATTCAGAAGCATTGAATATTAAGGTAAAAAATATAAGCCCAAAGTCAATGAAAATAACGTAATTTATACATTGATTTTAATATGAAATATTCTCCAGAATACTTGAATTATTTCCATGTACAGACTCAGACCTTCATAGCCCATGAACATAAGCTCTTATTTCAAAGATTTAATTGCAATGACTCTGTGGAGGTGGGGAAGGTGGTGAGAGCCTTGAATCTGATGACTGCCCCATGTGCTTGTTCAGCAGTTACTTTGTTTAAAGTGAAGACTGTGTACTGTATTACTAACAAATTCAAACACTTCTACAAATAGAAAAAGGGCCTGAAACATAAAGTGATTTTGAAAAAAATACTTGGAGTTAATCTAAATTTGAACTTATTTTTCAAATGAGAAATCTGGTTTGAAATACTTACATGTTGCTTTGTTTTTCATCAGAAAATTTGTACAGGCGTTTACATAGGTGTTTTTTTAAAGGATTGTCTCTACAATCACTGCCTTCCGTGAATATATTGACCTCAGCAGAGTATACAACTGAAGATTTTCTTCCTTCTGGGACAAGTATTTACTGTAAATTGGTGGGGCAATGGCAGCTTACATCATGTGATAGGGAGCAAGATAAAATGGACTCATAAAGCAGCATGAGACATGTTAGTGAAAACCATTGTAGTTCTCTGAGTGCTTGTCTGGTGTCCTGAAATCCTTTGGACTCCTCTTCCTCTTAAATCTACATCCTTTCCTTTTCTCAAAGCTTCACTTCACTTCATTTAGCTTTTTTTCCAGTCCACTTCTGTGCAACTTCTCTGTCTCTTCCCAGTTTTTTGTTCTGCATACATCCATAAAAAACCTTTGGTGCTGCTGAATGTGAAATTGCTGGGAAAATTCATGCCAGCTCTGTTATCATAACCCTTCACCACTTGGTGGCCAGTTTTCTGACAGTAGTCACACCTAGTGATGAGTTGAACAGAATGTGGACTAGAAAAAAAGGCTGCCCTGAACTTGGAACATTTGTTGAGCTATTAATGTTAAGAACTTAAAAAATAATAATTAAAAAGAAGTCTCATTGTATTTACTATAATTAATAAAGCAGGAGAGACTATTTTTTATAGTATGAAAAATAGGAATTACCAAAATAAAAATTTTGTAATTCATAATTAACAGGTGATAAGTTCAGCCCTTGAGGCAGTGAAGCAGCATTCAGCAGCCTACCCACTATCCTGCCCAAAGTGGGACAGCAGAGGAGAAACAGATGAGGAAAATAAAGAAATCTTATGGTTCTAGATAAAAATTATTTAATATAAAATAAGAAGGAAGAAAGAAAATAAAACAAAAATAGTGATATAAAGGCAGTCATTCACCACCTTCCAAGAGTAGAACAATTCCCTCCTAAGCAAAAGATGGCAAACCACCTGAAACCTCCTTTTTTTCCTTTTTGTTTCCGAGGTTGATATTATATGGCTTGAAATGCCTGGTTCATTTGGACTATCTTCCTGGTTGTGTACTCACAAAATCTTCCATATCTCCCTGTTCACAGGGGAAGTGCAGCAGAGTGAGAAAAAGCCTTGATGTTAAGCAAGTGCTGTTCAACAGCAGCTGAAATATTGGTGTATTATCAGCATTGCTTTAGGCACAAATCTAAAAACCCATCACCCTACAAGCTGTGTGAAAAAAATTAACTCCACCTCAGACAGACACAACCATAATTTCCGTAGGAAATTTACACATTTTGGGGCACATGTTAAAATAATTTGCAAACTAGAAAATGGTATTGATTTTGATAACAGTGCAACAGATACTAGTTGACAGAACTGAAATTGTGGCAGTCTTCTTGTGACTGACTGTAATACACACTTATATTTAATCAGATTACTCCACTGAGAGTAGTTATCTTACTTAGGTCTCTTGAGAAAAATTACTAGAATATGGCTCATTAAAGTGGTACTTATACTACTGTTATTTTTGATTTTAGAATCCTCAAAATTTTCTTAAAATTAAAAATATATGTTCACATACTTTTATGCATGCACATACACGCACATCCTCACACTCATACATATGTATATATATATATATATTTGTGTGTGTGTGTGTATATATATGATGTATCTCTTAAAGTTCACCCAGAAACTCAAAATTTATTCAAGGATACTGCAGATCATGTTTTGTCATTTGAAATGCAATTAAAGAGCTCAAAAGTAGTTTTACAATAGCATTCTGATGTTAGTCCTGAAGAAACTAAAAAATTGTGACGGATTTGCGTGAGTGTTAGCAGATTAGAATTTAATTCAGTAGTATTTGTATAACATTCAACTGGCCAAATGATCAAAATTCTGAGATAATCCAATAGAGTAAATTAACAGAGGATTATTAGTGTCAGGAGTGTGCTGGGAGGAAATTTTGACTTTTGAGAAGCCATGATGCCTAAACATTTTTTAGCCTGATTAATCTGCGTTGTCATCATTAAAAGGTGTATCATTGGAAGGATTTTAACAGATGTCAATCCTCTTAATTTTCCATCTACTGCTGTTAATAATTTACCTTGATTTTAACCAGTGTTGCATTGTCAAGACTAATGAACTCAATGACATCACTAAGAAATTGTGGGGAGTTTTATATTTCATTCTCTTTTAAATTCTTGAACCCACTGCATAAATTCCATTTACTGTCATAGAGCACAAAAGTCAGTCCTCTACTCTTGTGCAATCCCTAAAGCTGTCATTGGAGTAGCTATGCCACTTTAGTGGAAATAATTGTTCATACACAGGGTTATTACAGATGCCATCTGGGGTAGTAGCAGAAAATGGCATGGTTTAAATGATGGACAAGAATGTGCTGCAGGACAGGTGAAAATATAAATGCAGTATAACATTGTGAGTAATTTGCTTTAAGTGTTAAAGATCCTCTACTATAAATTTCCTAGCCGAGGTTAGAGGGACATGGCTATGTTTGGCTAACTTCAGCTACTGGTATGGAAACCAGCTGCAAGAAAAACATATGATTTAAATACATTTTAAATGGATATTAATTTCAATACTCTGTGGTGTGTTATTTCAGAGATGAGTAGTGATGTTCCCTGGTGATTTTCCACCATTATAAATCCCCATGACTGAAAGCAAGTAGCTTGTAATGAATGACACATTCAAGGTAAAGTGAGATTTCTACCTGCTGTTACAGCAGATAAAAAAGAAAAACAACTTATTTACCTATTTTTTTCCCCACACATCTTAAAAGATGAACAACTGACCCAAATCTTATGATAAAAGAGGCATTTTCTTAAAGTTTGATTTTTTATTTGCAATCCAGCTGGTACCACAGTTCTGAAATATTATTTTTACTTCGTTCAATTCTTAAGTGCTTCCATTTCCTTTGAAAACCTATATTCCCTTTAGCACCTGGCAGAAGAATCAGGCTAGATTCTTTGGAAGGCAAAAAGAGGAAAGAATTTATCCTACCAAGGCAAAAAGTATAGATGAAGTGCTTTTTGAAGATGGAAGAGTTTTGGAGATCCTTGGATACTTCTCTCCTTGACCTGAATACTCCCTTCTTGCTGCTAGAAAGATTAAAAGGTTGAGAGGGATATGGAAACTCTGTCCAATACCTTATCTCCATTCCTACTTTTTTCTCTGCCTCCAGTACTGCTGCGATTTGTTACAAAGCAAAGTTTACACTGAATCACTGGGATAGACATACCCTACAGCCCCTTTACACAGATGATTTTAATGAAAAGTTTTGCCAAATGGTTCATCACCCTTCAGAAAAATGGAACTGTTGAACTCTATGACTTTGGTATTGCCAACATCAAATCTTCAAAAGCATGCACCAGGCAATCTTTGTAATAGGAGTTACAAAGACTTTATGGTATACACAAGCAATATTTTTCTGTTTTTCAGAATATTAAAGGTCATATTTTCCAGCCCAAATTGCAAGACTTACAATAAAAAGTCCTTATTTTAAAAAATATATTTGCATGTGCAGTGATGAATACATATATTATTATGGATTAAATAAAATGTTGTTTTATGAAAGATGTTAAATATGTTAAGACTTATAATAGAGTCACAAAAAATGATGAAGGGTAATCAGTATTTCTACTGGTTTTCTGTTTCAGAGAGAGTTAATTCTGATATATTATCATTAAATAAGTATTGCTTTTCTGGAAGTCAAAAATTATGTGAGTCATTGGATTCAACATAAAATTATTTCTAAGTACTTCAAGCAAAGCTTTTAAAATAGTAGTCTGGTATTTTGATTAATATCAGAGTACTGCAAGCAAAATAATAAAAATATCATCTTCTTCCTCTCACACCAGAAAAGAAGTTGAAGGATGAGTTTTGGGACTGCATTACTACAAAGGAAGAAAATATAAGATTGACATTTGAAATATCATATCAATCATTGCTGTTGGAGTTTTTCTATCCATTGTCATGCTTGAGCTTCAGACCCCAGGGAAACACCAGAACAGTAACCGTTTGTCTTGCTTAGCCTACATCCAGGAAATAAATAATCTGAAGTTTATACACAGTCTTGTTCTTCGTGCAGCAGGTTTCCATAGTATTCACTGTTGACAAGAATCAGGGTGAAATTTTGATGAAGATTGAACCACTGTTGACAAAGTGTAAAACCGGAGACTTCTTATAACCTCTCCTTCTAGTGCATGCTTGAGAATAAAGAGGTTTTCAAATTTTTATTAACACGATGGAAGAACACATTATTTTGAAAATTATAATCCAATTTTATTTTTTTTAACAGCAGGATAATTGTAGTGAAATTTATTGCTCATCCAGTGGCTGTGTAAAAAGCAATATATTGACAAAACATCACTACACAAGAAAAAGTAGCAGTATAATTAAACCACCATAGGTAGTAGCAGCTATCTTAAAATTGTCTGTCTTCCTTTTACTCTCTTTTTAAAAGCATTTCCACAGCATTTCTTTGGTAGTAATTGTATTCACCATTACTGAGTAACTCTGCATTAGTACAGAATGTACAAGAATGCTTTTTCTTTGAATGCTTCTTTTTTTGATCACTGCTCCTCTAAATAATATAGGATATTACCAAGATTTTTTTCTTCAGCCCAAATTTATCACAAAGAAAGCAACATTGCTTCTTGCTGCTTTTAAGTGATGCATTCCTGTTGAAGTCTGATTTTTTACCACAACTATTGCTAAAATACAGCATTACAAGGCTGAAAGAGTGGATTCTTGTACATTGAATAGATTTACTAAATTTATTCACTGATCTGCTGACATTAAAAATTCCTTAAAATGTAGAAGCTCATATTGACCTAGCACCTTTGAATTACAGTATCTCTCAAATACTATAATATTTTTTGTGTTGTGGTAGTGTTTTATTATTTTTATTATTTTCTAAACCTACCCTCCCCCCTGTTTTTAAGACTATTCTCTCACTGCAGAGCTTGAGGAGGGAGACATCTATTTTACATTTTATGGCCCAGTACGTGACATGGAAGCCAAACTTCAACAGCATTCTCAAAGAAAGCTTCTGCTCTTTGTCTACATTATTTAGCTTTAACTTCTTTGCACAAGAAATTATCCAGTAGCTGCCTAGAACTTTAAAAGCAAAGCAATCAACTTGAAGTCAAAACTGAATAGTAACTCAATAAGTGAAAAACACAAAGACAAATAAAAAGATAAGCAAGCTATATAAAGAATTCATACCTTCAAAGCTTCAATCTCCGATTACCAGACAGCAGCATGGAGCATCAAGAAACCCCTGGGAAAAGAAATTCCTCTATTTCTTGGTATATATATGTGTTAAGTCCAATGGGTTGGTGCAATATGGGTAGCTGAAACAGGTACATAAAATAATTTAACTTCACATAGATTTAAAAATTCACTAACCCCAGTTGGTACAAAAGATTAAGAAAATCTGAATTTATATCAAAACATACACTTTTTTCATACTAGTGCTATAAGTTTATTTTGATATCTACTCATAAAACACATAATGCACATACAGATATATGTATTTTCCTTATCTACTGGTAAGTAAAGTTTCAAAAGGGTATGAAAATGCAGAAATTGCAAATATAAAGGTATATTAGGATAATTAATTTTTATTTCTGTCTTTCTCTAGTAAACTTCTAGAAAACCAAAGTGATTGGAAGCCTGTCACTTAAATTCCATTAAGTCTTCTATGAAGTTGCACATGTAGTCAGGAACACTACATATTATCATACATCTTCACTGATGTAAGAGAATAATGACCTATTTTCAATCTCCACAAAGCTTAAGCTCTGAGCAGTTAAAACATTTTGCCTAAAAACAGATTGGAGGAAATTAATGTTCAACATGACATGGCAATGTCTATGACAAGGAGGCACAGAAAGGAGTTTGCACTTAATTAGAAATGGAATGACCTGATCAGAAATTTATTTTATAAAATTAGTTAGGGGCCTTATCGACCATCTAGCTCCAACCCCCTGCCATGGACAGGGGTACTTTCCAGTGCCAGGTTTATGGAATCATAAACTTTCCTGACTGTTCAATTTCTCCCTCGAAATGCTTGAATTTTATGTTTGAGTTAAGGTAAGTGGAGAAATTCACCAGTTCAGTAAAAGTGCTAGTATCAGCTGCATGCAGGTGAGAAAATGCAGAGGAAATGCAGTTTAACTGTGTATCTAAGGTGACAAAAAATTCTCTCAGAAATTTGGAATTAAATCCGGCCAAGGATGTCAAGGAAAACAAAAAAAGCTGCTTCAAATACTTCAATACAAAAGGAGAACAAAGGAAACAAAGGATAATGTGAGACCAGGGCTAAATGGAGGTAACAGGGAATGGAGAGAAAGCAAAGCAACCAAATGCCTTCTTTGCATCGTTCTTCAATGACAAGACCAGCCCCCAGGGATCTCTGACACAGGAGACCAGGGTAAAGAATGTTGGAAAACTCACTTGTTCAAGGAAAAGTGGAAAGAGAATACCTAGGAGAAACTTGACATCCACAAGTCATTCACACACTGTTGCTTCTCTCTTAATAACACAGAAGGCCTTGACAACGTGGAAAGATGTAGTCTTAAGGAATGAGGATGATTTTAAAAGTACTCACAAATGTTTGTTATTCAGTTACCATTCAGACCATGCAGACACTACAGACATCTAAGACAAGTGGTATTGGATAGCAAGGCAAGCAGGTAACACCTTGGGATGATGAACTGACACACCTTTGAGTATTGCTAGTGATAGAACATCTCCCAGAAAGAATAGATCCCAGAAGTTTCATATAGGCTTTCATATAGATTTGATGTCATCTGTGTATAAAAGACGAATAACAATAAAAATATATCTTCCCTTTTTACTGATCAGGTCCTTCAGCTGAGGCAGCAGCTTGTAACAGGTCCTTCTTAAATAACAGTTTAAAGAAAAAGATTGATAATTTATTTTTAAATTTATAATATGCTGTCATATATGACAAGCTGCAATGTTAGCAAAGGCAAATTAAGTTTTCATTTCTCGTGCGTGTAATATTTTCAGAAAGACATTTCAGATGAATCCTCATAGGACTTCACTTACACAAAGTATAAGGACCCTGCATGAAAACTCAAGTATATGCAATAAAGATCTGACAAATTTCAGCCTGTTTATCCAGAGGAAAAAAGCAAACTCCCTGTGATTTACAACATAGATGTAAAAATGATTACAATATGTCTGTGTACTAAAGAGTAAAATTCCACTTTCTAGGAAAACAGGCAATTGTTGCCTTTGAATCATCCTCATATTTAAAAATTACCAGGATTAAAGATATTTCCTAACACATGTCCTAGTATAAGTTCCAGTTCATATGTAGTGCATTTGCTAAAATATCATAAAAAAGAAAAAATCTACAGTGTAAATAATGGGAAAAGGGAATTATTATATCTCTAAACAGAAGAGTAATATGAATATCAGCAAAAGGAAAGCTGGAAAATGAAGAAAAAATATTCATACCTTTTTGAGGGATTTTAAATTACATTTGCCTTTGTTCTTATATTATGTTTGATTTTCTCCTACAAGTCCCAGAGAGTATTATGAAAGGATGATGCATAAATATTTCCACAGGACTTAAAAGTGATCTTGAAATAGCGGCAATTAAACAAATAATAAAAAAAAGACCTCTTAGGATCCTATATTGTCTGTCCAGAATCATCGTGGTAGTAACACAGACTATGCATTAGCTACTTAAGTTAAAAAAGGTTTTCATTTTTTTGTGAGACAGCCATTCCTGCATAGGAAGGCAAAATTTGGTTATGCATGTAGCAGCATACGGCATGTGGCAAAGGCTTTTATTGAATATGCAAACCCTGGAGTCAGCATGGTTCTGGGCTGAGGATCTCCCAACAGATATTAGTCCTCAGTCATTGAGAGAATTTCACTTCTGAGAATGAAATTATTGATATCAGAAAAGGGGATTTAAAATCAAAGACAGCCAGTGTAAGAGATCCTTTCTGCAGAATAAGTTTACTGACAACAATAATTGACAAAAATAAATTAATTTTTCTAGGTCAGATGTCCCCTTCCATGAGGCACCAAAGATATATGATTATAATTCTGTAAATTTTAGAGTGGATAAGATGGGGAAACCTGATATTTCATCAAAATAAAGCTTCTGGTATCTCCACCTTCCATGGGTATGAAGTAGCTCCAATTCAAACACCTTCAATAACCTTGATTTTCCGTGTCAGCAGCCTACATTATTTGAGGTCCAAGACAGACTATCTGTCCTTCTTAAATGGAAAGCTTTTCCTTTAGCTGTGTGTCTGGTCTAAAGGTACCACCTGCACTCTGTTTGGAGTGATGTCAATGTCTAGAGAAGATAATGATTACAAATTAATCTTAGAAAAGAGCATGAAGTATCATGTTGAACATATAAAACATATAATACTGAGTTGAAAGAGTTCTAAAATATGATTTTATGACAGACTTCTGAAAATGGTGATTCCAAAACATTCTGAATAGCTTTTGTTTGAGCCAACACATCAGCTTATAAGGTTAAGGAAGGCTAGGATGAGCACTGCTTTTTAGCTGCTCTGAGCACTTTATCTTTTTCCTTTAATCTGACTCACACCAAGTACTAGATTCTCTGATTTAATTCCTTATTAGCAGCAGTGAATGATGTAAAGCACAATGGCCTCCACAGGCATTTCATAACTCACAGCTCTATTTTTTGTGGACAAGATAAATTATTACTGATAAAAATTACTAATAAAATTCTGACTTTCACTTTAGACATATTTTCTAAAAAGTGTGCTAAAAAATAATTTGAGTAATTTGGGAGCTTCACTGCAAGTTTGAATAGGATTCAAAAACCTCTGAATTGTACATTGCTTTTTTTACACAGCTCTTCTCCATAGGGACAACATATATCTGAAATATGATTCTATATTGTTAACTTTAATATGAGATTACTAGGAGTAAGTTATCTGTGTAGTTAATAGTGATATAAGTATAGGGAGGAAAGAAAATTGTGTATGGTTTGCCATTTTGTTTGGTTTCATTCCTCCAGTCTAACCTAAATAATGTGTTATTTTGCTGGTGTACTTTTGTTTGAATTATAGTGAGGTACATATAGGTCTCCAAGTATTGACACTGAGAAATTGCAATTATTATTGAGTTGGACTTGGACATATTTCATTACACTGATATTTATTTCTCTCTCATGAACTGCAATATATAGCTGTCTTCTTCAACTCAAAACACACCAAAGTTTTTAAAGAACTCGAGACCATTACTGAAGTCACATTGCAATAACTCTAATAAATTGCACCTGTGAACTCCTCTCTGGTTTATTTATATACTGTATCACAGGTTATTAACAGAAAATAACCCACTGAGATACAACATTCTTGTTTACAGTGAGATGCTGGTAGTGACAGCAGGAATATAAAACATAAAATCAACAGGGAACATAGAACTAATAAAAAGACAAGGGTCTATAAAGCAGGAAAAAAATCCAAAGCCAACTGTGAAGGCAAAAATAAAATAAAATAAACTTCCATCATAAAACAATCAAAAATCTGCAGTATATTTGTAGATACTAGAGAGCACAATTACCCACTGAGCCTGAATACTTATGGCTGTCAGGAAATCTGTGAGCTATTCAGAATCAAAATTTGATCCGCAGAACATATATCTCAAAAAGTTGGTTATATTTATTTCACTATAGCAAATAAAAAGG
>JAOTQZ010000248.1:33022507-33037695 GCA_026546895.1 Pogonocichla stellata
AAAGATTAAAAAAAAAAAAAAAAAGGCATTTACAAAAGAGTACAAAGGTCCCTGAAGACACAACATCTCATTTTCAATTCAGTTGGCAAGAATGCTAATTGCATTATCACATATTCAGCAGCATTCAGCAAAGTTTATTCACTCATCCTTAAGACCTGAGATGTCTGGCAGGTCACTGCCAATAAGCACTACCTTGAGAATCTCAAATGATAGTATACAAAGAAAATTAGATGTAGAGCTGCTGGAAAAAGAATCTCTCACAAAGAAGCTAAACCTCTGAGATTTCAGTCTTTGCCAGCTTCATGACTGTGTGAAAAAATATATTTGCCTCCATGAACTAAACAAAACAAACAAGCCCAAAACTTTCACAAGCATAAAAGAGAAAGAAGGAAAAAAAGGAAATAAAAATATGCAGGATGATCTGCAAATCATAAAGCATGAGATTACAAAGGATATAGATGAATCAGGAGTCAACATGCCAAACAGGAAGCTACATCCCACAATCTTGTACTCTACAATGTGTGTGATGCAATTAATTTCACTGATTCTGAAATAAGAAAATGAAATTCCAAAATTATTTCTAGTTTTTTGTTTCCTTTTTTTTTTCAGTAAGTTTGACATTAAATTAAAGCCTGCATATTTCACAGAACGACACAAAAAATCAGGAAAAGTGATATTTATTATCAGGAATAAGGGCTTCAACAACGTGCTGTTTAAACACAAGAGGAACAAATTAAGACTCAAATAATAAGTTTAAACAGCAGTCATACTGGATAGCATCCTGTCCTTCAGGTATGTTAAAGGGCACCAGTCAACTTAGTGTCACCTGCAAATGTGCTGAGACTGAACTCAATTCCTAAGTCTATGTCAATAGTGAAGAAATTAAATAACACTGGTCCAAATACAGACTCTGAGGGACACCACTTGTCACTGATGTCCATTGAGCCATTGACCACTACTCTCTATCCAACATCCACTTATCAAATCCATCTCTTTCCAATTTAAAGACAAGAATGTTGTGGGACTGTGTCCAAGACTTTACAGAAGTCCAGATAAAAGACATCTCTAGCTGCTCCCTCGTCCACTGATGGAGTCACTCATCACTATAAGGCCACTGGCTTGGTCAGGCAGGACTTGCCATTGGTGATGACACACTGGCTGTCTCAAGTCACCTCCCTGTCCCCTACATGCCTTATCACAGCTTCTAGGAGGGTCTGTTCCATGACCCTCCCAGACACAGAGCTGAGGCTGACAGGTCAGTACTTCCCAGGACCCTCCTTTCTATCCTTTTGAAACATGGTGGCATCTTTATGAATCATTATTCCTGCATCATTTATGTATCATTATTTTTCCAGTCAGCTGGGACTTCACCTGATTGCCAAGACTTTTCAAATATCATGAAATGGCTAGGTACTACACCAGACATATCCCTCTGGACTCTGCAGTGCATCACTTTGGATCCTATAGGCACAGGTTTGGTGTCTATACAGGTTCATTCAGGCACATTCAGGTTCTTCAGGTGGTCATGAACCTGATATTTACTTACAGTGGAAAGCAGGTCACTCCCCCAGTCCTTATTCTGCTACACATCCATTCAAGAGATGTGGGATGTGATGTTGCCAATGAAGACTGAGACTGTTGTTACCAGTTTTCCAGCACTGTTTATTGGGGGGCTGGCTATATTTTCTTTGACCTTCCTTTTCCAGTTAGCATGCCTGTAGAAGTCCTCCCTGTTTTTCTCCATGTCTCTTTCCAGGTTCAGTTCCACCTTCCCTTTGCCTTCCTCCACTCATCTCTACAAAACTGAACTTCACCTCTATACTCTCCCCAGGCTACCTATCCTTGTCTCTACTTGCTGTGCACTTGCTTCTTTCTTTCTGTGCACTTTCCTCTTTCTGGAACTTTCTCTTTCAAGAGTTCCCTACTCATACATGCCAGTCTTCCCATCCTTGTTTGATTTCTTGCTCCTGGTGATTGCTAGCTCTTGCACTCTATTAGAGGTTCCTCAAAGATCTGCCAGCTCTGTTACACTCCCTTTTCCCTGAGGGCAGTCTGCCAGGGGATCCGATTGACTGTCTCCTTGGAAAGCTGGGAGTTTGCTTTCCTACAGTTCAGGTGCCTAACTTTGTTCCTTACCTGGTTCATATCCCTGAGGACTACAAGTTCTACCAATGCATAATCACTGCAGCCCAGGCTGCCTCCTTCAGTCTTGATGTCCCTGATTAGTTAATTTATATTGGTGTTCACCACATCCAGAATTGCATGCACACTGTTGGGCTGTTTAATACCTGGCTCAAAAAGTTATGGTCCTTTTATTCCAGGAGTTTTCTGGATTGCCTACAGCTCACTGTGCTACTTTTCTGGTAGATGTCAAGGTGGTTGAAATTCCTCAAGAGGATGAGTCTGAAAGTGTGATGCCTCCAGCTACAGGACACTGCAAGTGTGCTGCAGTGTGACTAGAACATTTCAGAATTACTAACAAAAGGCCCTCAGTAATGACCACATAAAAGAATTCCTCAGAAACATCTTCTCTAACATGACTTACTTGCCGTGCTCAAACAGTCAAGCAATACCCCTTTAAAGCACAGCACTGTCTAAAAGCATCACTTTCTACTGTCTCAGTGACACTGCATTCCTTCACATTGTCACTGATTATAGAGTACTGTTTTCCATCTAATGAAATGTGGCAAAAGTGGTTTTTTGTTTGGTTAGGTTTGTTTGGTTTGGTTTTTGGTGTTGTTTTGTTGTTTTTTCTTTTTTCATTTAAGTTCTGTGAACATTAATTTGGCCATATAAAAATTAACACAGTTCAGATAACATCTTCCTCCAACAAATTCAGAGTGATCAGTTTAGTGGATTTGTTCATACTGTTATTTATCACTTCATTAACTTTTGCTATCTTAGAGTGAATGGTTTGGGTTTCTCGGGTTTTTTATATTCATGGTATATTTTTTTAATATTTTCAGATGTATTCCTGAGGTACAAATATCAATAGTCTGGACCTTAATATTAATTTCATTTAGTTTAATTGATGTATACTATATATCTGCATTAATCCAAGTCACTGGATAATATTCTAATGTATTTTCCAATGTTTGAGCAACAGGTTCAGATTTTTTACTCCCTACTTCACCCTCTCCCCCAAAATCCTCAATGTACCATAACTTAGCTATAGCCTTCTTTCCTTACTATCTTTGCAACTTCTCTCAGTATTAGTTCAGTCTAACTTGACTATCAACAACTGTAGGATCTTTAAGCAATTTTTCTAGCATCCATTAAATCTTATCATTAATGATTTTCACAGCAATGCAGTATAAGGTAAATTTGCTAAGTGGAATAGAGTTAATTTTTCAAACAGATCTCAATAGGAATATTGTGTCTTCATAACTGACAACTGAAGAGGCAATGAAGCAGAACTTAAAACAAGTGCTGTGTTTTGGCCTTGCACCAGAGCTGGGGAAACAGCTCATTGTATTTCAGTGGGATTATTTGTGGAGCAAGCTACTCTCAATGTAATGGCAGCAGTGTCAAATTCATGGACTATGTTTACACCATGCTACATTGTTATGCTAAGTGCAGTAAATTTCCATCAAGATTACTTTCATAGAAGAATGCAGAATGAAGTGTCCTCCAAAGTCAAAGTGTGTTTAAATTCAACTTTTTGATCTCTTCTAACAGCCCAGTAGAGTATCTGAAACAGAAAAAACTTCGTTGCAGGTCTATGTATACAAGTGGGCATGCCTCTGGTGGTCTCACAGTGGTTTTGATACTGCTGTTTGGCATTAGTGAGTCTAGTGCTCGGAGTGACATTGCCAAGAAAACATAATGGGATTTTAATATATTCTCATCTCCTTCTGGCTGTCCATCTAGCTTGCAGTCTTCTGACGTAGCTTTCAGAATTGGACCAACACTGGTGTGAACAGTGCTGTCATGGCCAGGACGGTCTGCCCTGCATTATCCAGTTTGTGCAAGGACAGTAGGATGCCATCCCAAGCAGAGATGCTACTACATTAATATACAAGGCTGTGGAATTGACAGAGCACTACTTCCAGGGGGAATACAGAATGCCTTTTTCTCATCTGTAACCTTTATACTTTGAAAGTTAAGAGTCTTCCCAAAGTGTATCATATTAAGAGCAGAAATATTTCTAAAAGAATCGAACAAATAAAAAAAACCCTACTTTGTTCTCAAAAGATTTAAGCCAAAAATCATTCACTGATATAAGTTAATGAACTTTATAGGTCTTTATAAAGAAACTGTGCCTACAGAGCATACCTTATGAGCAGTCTCAAAACATACATTCTTGCAATACTCTCTGCCTCACAAATATACACACACACACACACACATACACACAAAAGGACATTCATGTGTTTGTGTCCTTTGTAACTCAGGCCTTTTGAAATTACTCAATTCACAGCTAGAGACTATTTCCATACAGACCACATTTGATTAATGAGGCCAGCTCACATTAGTCACAGTTCTTTCAAGGAAAACTTTGATACGGACCATCTGTTGGAATCTAGTAAAACTATACACACATGCAGGCTAAAGCATTAAGCAAAGTATCCAAAGAGAGATTAAGAACACAAAAACAGGCTGTGTTCTGAATTAGTTCCTCTAATCTGCTCAAAAGTGATTTGACATCAATAAAAGCAAAACCAGGGCGATTTGCTTTCCACTGCTTCTCAGATAAACTTTAAATTCAGATCCTGCATTTTTTTCCCCAGATATTGAATAAAATGGACTTTTTTTTAAGTAGTGCGTTAAAGGCATGTAGTCTTTGTTAAAAAAAAAAACCAACTGAAAATCCCCAGCTTCATGCCTTAAATTCCCTTCCATGTCAATATAAGTGAAGGTGGATGTGAACTGCAGCATGTTGCAAAGAAGTCACCTTCCTGTCTTCCTGTGGCAGGCACTTTTCATAAAAGTCATGACCAGCTGTGTCTCCAGGTTCCTGTGAACCCTGGCAATTTGACTGTCATAGTGAGAAGCCTGCTCATCTTGGTCTGATATAAAAAAGTAAGCCATGCCTGGAAGCTTGTGGAGGGTGGAGAGGGGAATGAGCAAATGAACTATTTATGTGGATCAGGTTCTTTGATTTTCTATGCTGGACCTTCTGTGAGATAGACTTATAGAGCTCCACCAACAGAGTCAATAGTGCATGTGCTGCGTGTCCAGGAGGGAGATCAAAAAGCCAGAGTTTTTGGGGCTTTGGAACACAACAGATAGAATGCTACCAGTAACCTGGAAGGCACTCTTACATTTTATGTAAAAACTCATGAGACAGTTTGTGCATGGGTTTGCTTCTGTACAAAGAAAAAAAGCAGAGAATAAACAAATATTTGATTTTTTTCCCTGTCAGTCGTCAAAGGTTTTGCAAGTAGCTTATGACTTTTGAATTGGAATCACCCTGAGTATTTCCGATAAAAACTTTAGCCATAATCAGGTCATTTCTGAATATTGTATTAGAGTGCTCAATTTTGAATTGCCAGATAAATAGCTTGGTTGTGAATATTCATAGAGGCTACAGGGGCAAGATTCTCCTCTATCTTAAACTTACTAGCTCTTGAAATCAAGCTCATTATTTTCTGTGAGCATTTTTCAATCAGTGAAAATTATGATTAGTACAATAATTTGAACAAGAAGAATTAAAATAATATGAATGCACTGAGCAGATATTCCAAGTAAGTTTTGATCATTATTCCTGTATGGCATTGTTTCTGCATCACATGATCATAGTTTACTGTGGAAATTCTTCTTTTTTTTTTGTTCCTGTCTTCCAGATGCTAGTACCTGCAATGAATTGAACTAGATGCTTGGTTGTCATCCTTGACGTTTTTGTTCAACTAAAAACCAACATCTTAAACCTCCTTTAGGATATATCTGTTACATGGGACAGCTGCTGGAATAAAAGGGAAAATTGGTTGGAGAGATACAGTGTCTAGAAGGGGCCTGAAGAATTATGCATTAAGCATAAGATTTCCCAACATTTTAAAAGTAAAATGTAGTAGAAAGTACATAACAATAATCAAACTTGAAGAGAGAGAGCGAGAGAGAGAAAAACAACATGGAAAAGCTATCTAAGCAACAGCTGTGGCTTGGGTAGCCGGGAGGATTTAGATTCATAAAGGTTACAAAGGCTTTAAACAAATGGTGGACATACCTTGTCAGCTGTATAAATACACCCACTTTTCCTGCCTGTTTCTTCCACTCATAAGTTAATTATTTTACGTGTCTTGCATCTCAGTAGAATGGAGCACCATATATTACTACTTCTATTATTCTTAATTATGTTTCTTTCTTTCTCCTTGGACATCTACTGTTGCACTCTTATTGAGGAGGGCAGCAAGGGAAAAAAGTACTGGACATGACACAATTAATTAGAGTAAGATTCTTAATTAAGTATTTCTCCAACATTCTTGGCAACATTGGAAATGAACTAAGGCTGATTCAGAGAGGAGGCTCTATCTGGATAGATCTTACTATTGCACCATCTCAGATACAAAAGTAAATTCTTAATATATGCACTGTATTTCAAAAGCAAGCAAATACCACGTGACTAAAAGTACAGAGAGGTCAATGCAGACCCCTGTTTCTATTCTGTGCCAAGAAAAGAATATTAAATGCAATCACTGCTGCTGAAATGACCTGTAGTCCCCTGTGCTTACAGTACGTGTCCAAAAAATGAGCAGCTATAGCTTTGCTTTACTCCTTGCCTCCTCCATACCCTGTTAAATTCTGTATGCTCCTATACAGTGATCTTTCAATGCTAATCCTCATCTTAGTGAATTTCCTGAGCTCATACGGCAGCTACTTTCCCAAGACCAAGTCTTCAATATATTCAGATAAGAATGGACTGGTTCAGAGAGTTCAGATAGTTTCATAAATTCTCTACAAAGCCATAAATCATATTCCTTGATAGCAGTCAGTCACAGTATGCTTGATAACAGGAGAGACACAGTATGCTTGATAACAGGAGAGACATAGTATGCTTTACCTTGTAAGATTTGTAAGATGTGGCAAGACAAATTTCATACTTTACAATAGAAATACACAAGTGATTTGCACCTCTTGGGTGCTTTTATTCGGTCATCTCACTTCTTGCCTGAATGGCTTAGAGCAGATGCCTGAATGACAGCATCATATTTCAGGCACTGGCTTCAGACATTCAGTGGTCTCAAGCACTCTTTAGCCTTAGAGTCATCTTTTATGGAATGAAGCTTAGAATCACCTCCAGCTTCTCATTCACTGCATTGTTCCATATCAATATCTTGATAATTTGACGGAAATTTGTATGATTACATGTCTCCACAAGATCTCCAAATGTATTCCAGCTGATTTGGAGCATCTGCTCTCTTCTTAAATGAATATTTTTGTCCTATAGAACTAATGCTTTTCAAGTCTGTGTCTACTTTCTCTATAATAATATAGTCCATGTATTTTATGGGCAAGAATCTAGGTAAAAATAAAATAAATTTCTTACAAGTATGCAAAGTATTTAAAATCTTTGGTTTCACTGTTTATTATGAAATACGCATTTATAGGACCTTTCTGATAATAAAGAGATGCATTTTTTTAATTCCAACTATAGCTCTTGACAAAACTATGTTAGATGTAAGGTGAATAAAATATGGCTTTAAAAGATAAATTTATATAAATATAGGATTGTAAGACCCACACAAAGCTAGTTTTCTATATTACTACATTGCTATACTTACTTTACCTTGAAAGGTTTTTTCAGTGGTGTGGCCCCTATGAGAAGAGACTAAGGGTTATATTGGACATAGCTGATTCCAGCCAGCCCCACGCTGACCAACACAAAAGGTAAAAAATGCACCTGTGAGAGACAGCAATTTATCAGGAAAACTGATCAGAAAAAAATCAGAAAAAAATTTGCTCTTGGGCAAATTCAGGAAGTATGTACTTGATGAGTGGACAGTGATGTGGATTGAGTACTGCTGAATGACACATCCCAGAGGGTCATAATCAGTGACACAGGGTCTAGTTAAAGCTTGTAATCAGCAGTACCCCCAGTGCTCAATATTGGGCCCAGCCTTGTTTAATTTACTCATCAATGCCTTGGATGAAGGTGCAGATTCCTCCTCAGCAAGTTCACTGATGACACCAATCTGGGAGGAGTGGCCAATACCCCAGAGGGCTGTGCAGCCCTGCAGAAGGACCTCGACAGGCTGGAGAGATGGGCAGAGAACTGTCTGAGGTACAACAAAGGCAAATGCAGAGTCCTGCACCTGGGCAGGAATAACCCCATGGACCAGCACAGCCTGGGGCTGACCTGCTGGGAAGCAGCTCTGTGGAGAAGGACTGGAGGTGCTGGTGGACAACAAACTGTCCATGAGCCAGCAGTGTGTCCTCATGGGCGAGAAGTACCATGGGATCCTGGGGTGCATTGGGAAGAGCATGGCCAGCAGGTTGAGGGAGGTAATCCTGACCCAGGTGTGGCCACATCTGGAGTGCTTTGTTCAGTTCTGGATTCCTCAGTACAAGGGAGACGTGCAGCTCCTGGAGTGAATGCAATGGGGAGTGTCAAAGATGATAAAAGGACTGAAGCATCTCTCTTATCAGGCAAAGCTTGGAGAATTGGGCCTCTTCAACTACAAGATGCAAATGGGAGGGAACCTCATCAATGTACATGTGTCTGAAGGGAGGGTGTCAAGAGAATGGATCCTGGTTCTTCTTGGTGGTGCCAAGTAATAGGAAAAGAGACAATAGGCAAAACTGATGCAGAGGAAGTTCCACCTGAATTTGAGGAAGAGCTTTTTTACTGTGTGAGTGACCAAGTGGTGAGGCAGTATCCGTCACCAAACAAATTCAATAATTATTTGGACAGAATGCTGTGCAGTGTGTTGTAGGATGACTCTACTTGAACACAGAGATTGGACCAGATGACCCACTATGGTATTTTCCAACTGGAGCCATTCAGTGTTTCTGTGAGCAAAATGCAGGCAAAAGAGCCCTGTAATACATCAATGTCGGTAAGGAAGGATGGGGAGAAGGAGTGAAGAAGCTACAAACATCAGAGACTTCACTGCAGTCTGCAGAGAATATACAGTGAAGCAGCTTGTGCCCCTGCATCCAGTGGCCCTCTGCTGCAGCAGGAGGCAATGCCTGAAAGAAATTACTGCCCATGGAAAACTCAAATTAGAATTGCCTCCTGAGAGAAAATGCAGCCTGTAGGAGAAGATACTCTGACAGAATCTGTGTCTTATGGGGGATTAACATTTAATCTTTTCAGAAGTCTGCTCCTGAAGAATTGTAGTCCATGGAAAAGACTCAGCTGGAGCAGAGAAAATGTGTGAGGTAGGAAGAGTGACAGCAATTTTGTGGTTTGAACTGACTGCATAGTCCACTCCCCATTCCTCCTGTAATACTCAGAGTGACAAGAAATAGAAGAGACAAGAACAAAGTTAAAATTCATGCAGACTTTAGACAAATAAGGAAAATCTATCTTCTTCTTAAGAGAGACGTATGTATTGATGAGATTAGAACTAATCTAAATATGAACTTCCAGCATTGCACAGGAGGGAAGCCAAATTAATTTCTATTTTACTAATTTTTTTTCATGCTTGTTGAGTTAGACAAACTAAAATTACTACAGAAGGGGTATCATAGCTATTCTGAAACAGAAATGACAGAAAAATCACATAAGAAAATTTGCATACAAAAAATTTGTCTAAGAACTTGAGTGCCTGTGCAAGTAAAAACAGTAAACTGAACATAAAATACAATTCATATGCAATCATAATTGTTTTTTGGAATAAGCAGCATTTTAGGGAAACTTATAGATAGGAATATCCACTTTTTGGTTTCTGTATATGTCCATGTTTGACGGACAACGTCTTCTGATGTTAAAAGGAAACTGGAAAGTAAGATAAGTAATAAGAAATAGATATATGTTCACACATTCAACTTTATGAACAAGTAGAGATGTATTTGAAAAAAGTATGCAAAACATGAAAATGTTCAATCCTGATGTAGCACCAATCACTGTAACTTGAATTCATCTTTTATTTTCCAAGGGAAGTCTTTCATTTATAGAGCGTATTCTAAAGAACTTAAATCTTTGAGTCACTATGTCATTCTGTTATCTCACTGAGCTCATTATTTGAACTCTGTCTTCTCAGAGTTAGAAACAAGGTATCAGGCCTGCAAAATTTCTAAAATTCCCAACTTCCCTTTTGTTTTTCTTTCACTTTGATATAATGTACTTTAAAGAATAAAATCAAAAGGAAATTATCATGTCAAATTTTCTTTTGAAGTTCACTCTGCGATGTTGTGTTAGACCATGGCCTTGAAACTCTATGTTTTTTATGGGGGAATAGCAGAATTGGTGATGGTGGAATATTTTATCTAATAACAATGCTACTAATGATTATCACCAGAGTGTGCTTACAATGACTTGGTTTGGCTCTTATGACTGTTCAGCACTGTTATAATGAACTCCAGATATCTTATCTAGCTTAGAATATATTGTATCCTTGTATTACATTGCATCTGCCACACAGCTGTCTATCCACAATAAGTGGCGTAATTCAGCAATTCTTAGATCTTACTCTCCTTCAGGCTGCTGTTTCTTCCACTAATCTGTCAAGGAAAAATAATCAAAAATCTAACTAGCTGACAATTCTCTCAATAAAAATGTTTACAGTGGTGGAAGCCACCAGTGAAATAATTTGAAGAGAATTTCCTATTCACAATAAGTCTCCATGTGGGACTATTGCTCTAGAGGGACTGCAGGTTACCTGTATAATTTAAATCAACATCAGAAACAAGTAAATGCACAGAAAGAAAGAAAATTTCATGCCATGTGCCTTCATAATAAACATATTGTAGTGAAAACTAAGGCTGTAATATCTAAAATGACTTTGTCTTCATCAGCATTTGCTTTGGGAATAATCAGTGTACACAACGGCCAGTTGCTGGAATATATTTATTTGGTCATAAATGCCCATAGAACTAAGCAGATTCATGAAAAATCAAGATATGGTCCTGTAGAGTATTCATTTATGAAGCACTCAAATTTTACATATGTATTTTCCTGGTATTTCCTTTATAACAGAACGAGCCACAAAATAAAGAAATTGTGCAATCAGAGGGATGATATATGTTTGCTGGCAAAGAAAACATGCACAAGTACAAACACAGAATTTTTTTTAACAAGGATGTAAACTTTTTTTGCATGAAGAGACCAGGAATTAGTAAGAATGAGAATGCATAGTCTGTTTCCAATCAAATAGTCACAGAACTGGAAAGAGGTCCTAGAGGCTGATGTCATTATAGAAAGTGAACCAGCCTCATCTGTGCACTCAGTGTTAGTCTTAGGCTGTAATTTGCTGTTTCTACCTGTTTCTCCTTTTTTCTCTTTTGAACAGTAACATGGAGTATTGATGAAAGATGTGAAAAAAGTTCTTTCACTTCATCCCACATATTCAGTTTGCCATATGAGGTACAAGTGCATTTAGGGTGAAAAAATATACTCCTTCATTAAAAGTATAGGATGATGTTTCATGGTAATTCAGAAAGAGTCAATGAAATCCAGCCAAAAATATGTAACCAATGGTAGGTAGAAATTACAAGAAAAATATATTCTCAGAAAGAGTCAAGACAGAACCCATTAGGGTAAATCTAAAATTCATAGTAATCCTTTCCATATACAGTTTTTGTTTCCATGGATTCATAAAAGGAAACACTTTGCATTCTGCAAGCAAGGTGATTAGACTCTTTTATGCCACTGAAAACAATGATGCCCATATAATCTAAGCTATTATGAGCCAAACTATGAGTATGAGTAATAGTATCCCTGAATCTCACTGGAATGCATACTCAGCTGCCTTCTTTGCGGTAAAAAATATGCTGTAAAGCGAAGAATCTACAATAAATGGGTAGATTTAAACTATAGTTTAGTCTTCAAAAAATCTAATGACCTCTGGGAAATGTTGCAAGACTGATCTCTTTCTGCAGGCATTTCCTCATTCATAAATCTATTTTAATTATGGTCCATGGGCAAAAGTGCAAACTTGGCCCTGATCCACAGCCGTGCTCACTGCTGTCACTTTGGGAGGTTCATGGAAAGATCAAGGATAGTAACTGTAGCAACTAAATATTTAGTCATTATTATTCCTTCAGTACCCTATGGTTACACTCAGCATCCTTAATAAGTGAATGAACTCATTGTTAGCTTACTGTTCCTGCTCCTTTTTTCTCGCAATATCTCTTTTTCTTTCTCCTTAGGGAACTTTGCCTCTTCTTTAGGAAACTGTTCTTTACTACTCTTTATTAGATTTTTTTTAGCACGTTGGTGAAAACCAAATTTCTAACTGGGTCTGAAGAAGAATTATTGCAATTGCTTAACACTGAAAATGAAATGCCATTAATTGTTCTGGTTGCTTTCAGGAATCAACAGGGTATAATAACAATTCACCATTTTTTGAATGTACTGCTTTATAAGGTTACAGATAGAAGTTGATACTGCCATATTGTCATACTGTCATATATTCCACATGATATGCTTTATGTGGAATGAATTACCTATTGAACCTTATGGTTAGAAACACTTTTTTTCTTAAATAATTGAAAAATTTGAATGTGTACAGTGAGCCACATAAATATGCCACATATTTTTGGCTGAAAAATTACGGATTTTAACAATACTGCTTCCAAATGTTATTTAGAAGATTTTGGGAATAAGCTATCTTTATGTTTACTGACTGTAGGAAATTTAACAAGGGAGAGGGCTGAATTCTGTGATGCAGCAATCCTGGATGTATGTTCAGACTGGGAAGAGACAGGCTGGAGAGAAGCTGGGAGTTCTAGCTGGTAACAAGCTGGATATGAGTCAGCAATGACTGGCAGCCAGAAATCCAACAAGTAGCCCCAGGTAGCCAACCCTGTCCTGGACTGCATCAGACACAGCATCTCCGAACAGCTGAGGGAGGTGATTGTCCCACTCTGTCTGAGCCTCTCTTGAGGTATGGCCTTCCCTCAGGTGTACAGAACCTGCACAGTTTTGACCACCGCAACATAAGAAGGACATTAAGCTACTAGAGAGAATCCTAAGGAGGGCTATAAAGATGATGAAGAGCCTTGAGGTGTGACTTCTTCTGTTCAGTCTGGAGGAGACAGGGAAGACCTCATTGCAGTCACAACTTCCCAATGAGGGGAAGAGGAGGGGCAGGCGCTGATCTCTTCTCTGTGGTGACAGTGACAGGACTGAGGGAATGGCCTGAAGCTCTGTCAGGGAAGGTTTAGGTTGGATATTAGGGAAAGGTTCTTCATCCAGAGAGTGTTTGGGCACTGGAACAGGCTCCCCAGGAAAGTGGTCACAGGACCTGGAAGAACTGAAGAAGAATCTGGACAATGCTTTCAGGCCCATGGTGTGATTTTTGAGTTTGTTCTGTGCAGGGCCAGCAGCTGGACTTGAAGATCCTTGGGAGTTCTTTTGAACTCGGGATATTCTATGATTTATCATCAGTAGTGTTTAAGTTCACCTGACTTCAGCCAATGAGGACAAAAATCAGTCACTTTGAAGGCTAATGATTGCCCATCTGGTTCAAATAGAGGAGGAGATGAAACATAGACAGTGAACTATCTTATGTTTAAGCCTCTTAGATACTCTTGAGAGATAGTTAGCAATTTGTTTGAACCTACATCTCCATGTCTAATTCCATGCTTTGGCCAAAATCCCTAACTTAGGACAGGCTTACTTTTTTTTAATCTTGTGATCACATTTCTTGACCGATGTCTTGGCATTACTACACTGCTTTATTTGAAGCTCAGGTGACAGACTACTTTATTCTCTAGAAAAAAAAGAGTTTTCTAACTCAGAAAGTGAATACCTAAATCATCCTTAAAGTCCTTATGAACATAATTTTAATTCAATCTTTGCAATCTTTTTCCTGGAAATGATTTTAAAAGGTACCAAAAAGTGCTTTTAAAGTATGAGCAACAATAAAATATAAATTTATCTATAAATCTAATTAAATAAAAAAAAAATCAATTATTCTCCTTGCCATCTCAGTGGGTTGCTTTTCCTGGGAGCCCATTATATATAAGGACAGAGATTAACCTCAAGAAATAATACTTTGAAAGTAAATAATTTTGAATGGGTAACATAATGAATTTCTCATGTTGGCATCTTGAGGACACTTATGTGTTCAGGAGGGTCTATGAAAAATATTTCTCTATGAAGAATTCTTAATTTATGTAGCTAAATCTACTTACATGACATTTTAGAACAAAATGAGTAGACTGTTTTCCTTGTGTATCATATTTTTGTAAATCTTAAAACAGACATTCCTCTTTTTTTTTTTTTTTCAAATAAAACAGACTCAAATCTAGTGGGAACAACCTGAAATGTTTCCGTTTGTTTACTTTTCATGAAAACTGTTGCTCTTAGACACAAGAATTAAGAAATAAAGGAATATTCCAGCAGTAAAATTCTTTTCAACTTGCAATTTCATAATGTTATTTCATGTGCATGTTGTTTGATGAACATTCACTGGCCGTTTTCCAAAGTTAATTATTTTGCTATGACAGATGAAGGAAGGATAAAAAATACTAGTGAATTCCAGGAACATGAAACTTTTCAAACTAAAAGCCTTTTCAAGTGTGTTATAATGGTAAATATCAGACAGAAAAAAAATAATTAATAAATAAATAGAATAGAATAAATATCTATATAAATCATAACATCTCCTTTTGGCTTGTATTTCTTCTTGTACCTTGCATTCAAGTTAAGAAAACAATCATAAGTCATAAATAAGACATTAAATGAACCCTGTGACAACTTTCTTAGTCTATTACTGTGCTTCAGCCTCAGTACATAAAGCTGGGAGAAGATGAGGGGAGTGTGGGTGCTCAGAGTGCTGGTGTTTGACTTCCCAAGTAACTCTTACACATGATAGGGATGCCTGAACACCTGCCTGCCCACGGCAAGTGGTGACTGGATTCCTTGTTTTGCTTTGCTTGCATATGCACCTCTCTTTCTTCCCCTATTAATATGTCTTTATCTCAACCCATGAACCTTGTCACTTTGTTCACACCACTGTTTCTCTGCCACATTCCACCATGGGAGAGTGAGTGAGCAGCTCTGTGGGGTTGAGGTGCTGGCTGGGATTAAAAAAGCTTTTTTTTTTTTTTTTTTTTTTTTTTTTTTGTTGGGTTAATTA
>JAOTQZ010000248.1:33038456-33080192 GCA_026546895.1 Pogonocichla stellata
CTTTTTTTTTTTTTTTTTTTTTTTTTTTTTTTAGTATGCTTCAGTAAATAACATGAAAAAGAAAAGTTACAATGAACACTAAAGACATTTATGGTATGTGAAAGCAGTATTATAAAATTATGTACACTGGAGATTTAATTAATTTCTATTCCTTTTTACCAAGATAGGACCATATCATCATAATTAGTCAGCTCTATTGTGGTACTCAGAGACATCTAAAATTTCAACTAAGGTTTTTTCTGCAGACCCTAAAGTAATTAAATCTTATCCCTTAACTTTATATCCTTTTCTTTTGTTTCCTTTCTACCTGATATCTTAGTTTTACTTAACCTTAGATTAAGATTTATGTAGAAATATACTTCTGTCTTAACTTCTTTTTAGATCTTGTGAAGGGTTTCAGCCCTTCTAGCTGCAGCTTTTTTTTATCATATCTTGCCACATTTTCATGAATCACACCTTTGAGTTCTTTTTATGCTTTTCCAGATAATATCCTTGATCCAGAAGAAAATTAAAATATATGTTTTAAATCTTGTATTGCTTATGAGATTTGTATGTTCTATCCATTTTGTCAGGAAGAAAGGATCAAGTACTAGTTTGCATTTGTCAGTACCTTGCATATGCAGATGTTTATTAGCTGCATGTTTGTATTTGAAGATTTCAGTGAAGTATTATTTCAATAATATTAGTGTAGTAAGAGGCTGTTCTCTGGTAAATTTTGGATTATAGATCTGATACTATTACTCAGTCTGAAATGTAACATATTCCTTGAAGAAAATTGAAATTATTCCTGATGTACACAATTGTTGAATTTGAACTAATATGTCAAAAAATCACAGTATAATGACTTAATGGGACCAATATTCCACTCTTTCTTATGGTGAACATATAATTTAATATTAGTAAGAATGGAAATACTGGCTTCCTGAATTTTTTGTGTTTGTTCTTGCAAACATACTGTAAAATAATCTTGTAGTATCTCAGTACTTTTTCCTGTTAGAGATTTCCTGAAAAAAGTGATACAGATAAGGCTCTGCTGTCCTTGAGTACCCAGATATACCTTCCTGATCATTGTGTGAAAATTACATGTGCAATATAAATGTCGGCACAAAAGATATTCCTTGCAGGATACACCAATTTAAATCCATTATCCTATAGTGCAACTCTCAGATAGTATGTACTTCCTAATTTTTGAAACTCTATTTTTTTATTATTAAAAAAAGAAAAACATGAAAAAATACATATCAGCTCATAACTTTCTGTCCCACCAGGAAGACTGAAACAAGAAATCCGATGTTCTTAAATTTCTTCCAATTAACTATAAGAAATGTTCATTGCATTATTTTTCTGGATTTCCTAAGCTTTCCTGATAACATTTCATCATGACATGTAAGCAGTTTGTGTACTTACATTTTGTTTATGAGATTTTCTATTTAGATCTTGCTAATACTCTCATTTTAATAACAAGAAGATTTTGATTCCTGCTCAGTGAATTCAACCTTTCCTTTGTCTAATCTGCATATGAGAGATTAAAGTGATTTCTTTGAAATGACAACAAAGAGAACATAATATTCCATACCTAAGAACTAAGGATTAAAGGAATGTGCTAGTTCCATTTGTGAGAAAAAAAGAAGTAATTTTCCTGCTCTAGTGTGTGTATATGTCTCAGCACGATTACTTCAAATCAACGACTCAGTGTGTTTCCTGTATTTGGCCAAATCATTATTTTTTACTGAAAAACTGATTTTTCATTAATAACAAAAGTTAAATACTTTCATATGAATTATTACATTAAACTATTTGAAATACAATGTAGCTGGACTGAACAGAATTTAATAAGCTTACATAGTTTGCTGTGTCCTTCAAAGACTCAACCTCTGTTAGAGGCAGAATCTATCAAATCTCTAAAGTCATTCATTTCTCACTATTTCTTGTCCAAAGCCAACCAATACACAATGCAGAAGGCCAGTGCTATGAACCACCATTTAACACTGCTGATTACTCTGTCAGTCCATCAACATTGATATGTTTCTTCAAAAACATGATAATTTTGCAAGTACTTAGGTCTCATTTTAAGCAAAGACTCTTTTTTAATATTTTGAATTTATGTAGAAGAATTTTCCAGTTTTCCTCTTCCTTAGGTTGCTTTATGGAAAGAATAATTTTTTTAAGTCAAAATTGACTTAAAGTATGATGGTCAATTTCAATGTTATCATTCAAGACAAACTGGATTTCCTTAGGAAGAAATAAATTATTTTATATCAAAAAACTTCCAAATACTCTTCTGCTACTTCATCTAATACTGCTGTATATTTAGTGCTGCTTTTTGTGTCACCTAGAAGTGACAGTGTAGTAGCAGAGAATAAAAAAGGTTAAGAACCAAGAACTGATCAAGCAAGCAATAAAGAAGGAACCTTCTGAACATCTGTACTATTCACACATGAAAAATCACTAGATGGCCTGTTCTAGTTGCCTTCATTTCACATTGAAAACACACTAATTTTTGACAAATAAAGTCCAGTTTCTACAAATGCTTCTGTTCATTATTGGTGTAGGCAGCTGCTGGGTGACAGTCTCTGTTGCCTCCAAGGTCCAAGATTCATCTCATCAATTTGTTTCAGAAAAAAAGGGAAAGTGAGGCTGGTCATCACCTAGGCAGACATCAGGCTGTGTGGGTCCTGGCAGTCCTTGTCTTCTGCAGCAGCAAAACCAGCAAAGCCTGTGCTGTGCCACCACTTTCTGGCCCAAAAAGGCACATTTTGTTTCCTATAGTGAGAAGTTCCGTAGTTCCTTCCCTTGATACATAAAATGTGTATGAGTATCTCTCTAATGTCAGTTTAAATTAATGGGATTAGCACAGGCACCTCCAGTAGTTATTGCACAGAATAACGACAGGCTTTCACAGATTGTTGTTGGTGTTGGATTTGTAAACATTTCTAAATATTACTCTTAAACCTTTAATGAATATGATTAGATAAAGTTTAAATGAATGTCCATTTGTGTTCATATAAAAACATGCAAAATTCATGAGGAATTTTTTTCTGGCAATGAATGTAAACTGTATGTTTGTCACAGAGGTAATTAAGGTAATTTTGTTTGTGTAGCAAAGTCCACACAATATATTAAACTTTAGTTGCTACAGGTGATGCCCAAGAAGAAATGGATAGAAGAACCACTAGAGATAAATGAAAAATATCCTGTAGCATCAAGACCAGCTAATAAAATTTCTGTCCTGCTGGCGTACTTCTGAAACAAATAAACTGCCTTGTGTATGTAAGTACCTTAAAGACCTGCAGCAAAGTTTCCCAGTAAGATTTCAGTGCACAAAACACACTGTTCCTCCTCCCCTTGCTTTCTCACCCCTTCCTGTAGGCCACCCTAAATGGGTAGGTAGGATTGAAGCTACCTTCTAAGAAACTTGAGGTCAAGTTCAAGCTCCTTTATGATTTTGATGAATGTATTAAATAAATTTTAAGCATGGAACCCCACCATAATAATATGAAATACTAAATGTGCTGTCTTCTAAGTCTACTTTTTTATTGTTTTACTGTTTCATGTTTTACCGTGAATCTAGCAGCAGCTTATATCTAGACTAGTAAGAAATGTGATTACAGTAAAGATTCTAAACAAATTAAACAAACTAAAGTTAAAGAGATAGGCAATATTATGTATTGTGCAGCTTAGTTTCTGGTACTGTTATAAAGCTGCCTGAAGACAGAAGACTGAAACAGTGGTATTTCCTTTAGTTTTTATTACTATCCTCTACATTAAATATTACTCCACTGAAACTTTATTATATACACAGAAAAAACTGGAATGTAATAATGTATGTTGGACAAAATACAACCTATCCCAACTTGCTTCATATTATGTTATGAGTAACATATACTAGTAGAATGCTATCCATGACCTGTATCCTCCATGATTATTTGTGGTATTCACAGGGCCTTTCATCATCAGGGTCATAACATAATTTAATGGATATAGGTTAATTTCACCATGTATTTTGCAGAACAAAAAGAAATATAAAGTTTGTTTAGTAAAGAAACTTTATTCTGCCCTCAGCGGGAATGACCCCAGAACAGTGATTGCAGTTCTCTGCTGTCTTAAATAATGGATCTTCCTTGTGATTTCTAGCCAAATTATTTTGTCAAATTCTGATGCATAAATTAATTTCTTATTAAAATTCCTCTGTTCCCATGGCTAGAAGCTGAGAGGCCTGTTTTCCTAATGACAGAAAAAATCCCATGTCTGACCAATCATTTCAGAATTCAAGACTTAAAGAAAGCCTCACATAAGCCATGCACATCAATGAGCACTTAGCACTCCAACGCTCTGTCAATTTGCTCCTTTTTCACTTTTCACTTTGTCCACTTACAGACTGACAAGCCAGGTTAAATAGGCACAGGTATACACTGCTTCTTGGCTTGGGTAAGCAGCCTGAATAATCTATCAAATGTCATCATTCTGACACAACTTAGGACCATAAAACTACCTTGGAAAGCAAACAAAACAGGTAACATCACAGTAATGTTGAAATAACAAGAAAAAGCACTTGACAAAATTATAAGTCTGAAATTCCTAAAAATTAGTCTTGTCCCTAGAAAAGAACTGTGAAAAATAAAGCATATATTATGTTCAGCATGTAATCAGCCAGATAGTTCTTTAAAGGACTATATTTGTATGTTGATTTTCTAGTGGACTTCCTCCTTGGGAATGAGACAGTTTGTATCCTTTTATTCTAGAAAATTTCAAAAAATAACCTTTGAAAATATTTCACTTCAGGTATTTGCTAAAGCTGGAGGTATACCACCTTTCTTTTTTCTCCCCCTCTTCCATTTTGTTTTTCTTTAATAAAAACGATGGAGTAAAAAAGTGAGTTTACAGTGTCCAGCAGAGCTGTTTTAGTAAGCACAGTTAGCATCTGTAGGTGACCGGCTGAGAGATTAATAAAGCTATTTGAAATAGGAAATTTAAAACCATAGGGATAGCACTCTATGGGTGTCATACCTGTATAAAAAATAAACAGGCACATCCACTGGGTTTTACAGAGGGGAAGGAACTGGGAAATGCTTTAGAACAAAAAGTGAATTGCTTTCAATACAGCTGCTGAAATTTTGCAAAGCTGTCTTTAACAAGTCATATGTCTTTTCTCTCTTCTATTTATTTGCACTGTGAGTGTACAATAAGAACAAAGCAAGTATTGTTAGCTTTATGTTGACTTTTTGCTATATTTATATATTGTAAGAAAGGAAGAATCTGATAGGAACAAATGTTACTCATAGACTTTTCCAGATGCAGAAAATCCTGTGTGATCCCTTTTTTAGAAGGTCCAGTCACTTCACCTACACTGCTTTCACATCTTCTCTTCCTTTTTGTCCCACAGTAGGGCTCTCCTGAGTTGGAAAAGGATGTTTCAAACTCCCATTTCTTTAAGTAACATTCACTGTGGTAATATGCATGATGCTGAAAACATCTAAGTATATCTCTCAAAGGAAAACAACTCCTTGATTTTTAAAATTTGAATTTAACTTCGTAAATGGAATGTTGTGAAGGTTCATTGACTGCTCTTTGCATAGCACTAAAGCAATGAACTTGTACCAAGTATTAATTATTACAATTACCATGAGATAAAGAGGAAACAGAAATATGCAAAAGCTCGAAATGCCCTGCCCTAAGTTGTCAATGTCATTACCAATCTTTATATTATGTGAAAAATTCTTGTAATCCAACACAAAAATTATAAATTCCTATTTCTAAAGAGCCTGTAAAATTTAACATCAAAATAAGCAATAAAGATAAATTGTTAGTTAATAACTCCAACCCTAATGAGTTCTAGTGGATCTTCTTGCACAATTACAGTCTGAAATATTAAACTGATGCAGATAAGCAACAGTCATCAATCATGAAATCTGGGGTGCTCTTTAAATCCTTTATTTTCATAGTATTTTTCACTAAATAACATATTGCTGCCCAAATAGCTCTGCAAAGACTTTGCTCTAGTTCCCAAAACAGTGAGGTTTTAGGGGTTTCTACATATCAGTGCTAATTTTCTTATTTGTGGAGACACAGGGCAAGTTATATGAGAGACCATGAGTCACTGCTGTTGCAGGAGGACAAACATTTTTTTTTAGAACTAGGAAGAAAGTAGATCTAAGATCAAATCAATTTGCAGGACCTATCTGTGGACATGCACTGCATAGTTTATATGAGGAGGAAAACTTGTTAATTTATGGACTAACTTGTTAAATTATGGTTGAATAAGATTTGATCTGTATCTCGAGTTGAATGCTTAGTATCTCATGTGGGTAAGTTTCAGGAACTTTACTTACTTTTGTTCACAAAGTAAAAGAGCTGTCAGTTTGGGTCATCAGAAATACAAATACAAATACAAATGTTGTAGGAGCTAGATGGACATGCTGAATAGCACAAAAATTACTGTTTGTAAGGCTGAAATTACTGTTATTCTTCACTTTGTCATACCTTTTTCTGGAGAGTTCTCTAGGCCCCAAAACTCTGAAGTCTGATATTCTTGCAATTAACATTGGCATTTTCTGCTTTGAATGTGGATAAGCTAGTACATGTACAAATCACATAACTCTAAAGACAGCTTGCAAAGATATAGAAAACAAAACTCTGTGTGGGCATTGGTTTCTGTGCAGCTTTGTTTTTCAGATAAAAATCCACACTTAAGGAATTGCTATATTTATCATATATAAATATGATCCAGATTAGCACAGGTGGCAACTCATAGAGACAGGGAAATGAAGGGCTGTAATTGTAGTTATAATTATGCATAATGATATGCACACTGCTGCCTTAATACACAGATCCCTCATTGTGCAAATGGGGCACAAAACACCTTTGTCTCCTTTAGGACAGACAGAATTTCTTCTTGAATGGATCCTTTGAGAAACACTTGGGAGATATGTAAATAAATACTGGACCATTTATTTGCCAGTATGGACATTATGGACTTTTTTTCATACTAAAATTACTGCCATAGCATAGTCTCCTTGAGAACATGACATAACAGGAAGGATAATTTGTCAAGTCCCAAGGTGACTTTTTAGATACTGTGTAAAAAAAAAAAATTCCTGTGCTGTAGGGATAAGGAGGCATAATGAGGCAGAGAAGCCAAATGGAACTCATCCTACACAATACAGCATGTTTGATTTAGAAAGTGAGTTTTCACCTTTGCTGTCAGATTCTGCTCACATGAAAACAATGAGTTGAATTTTTAGATCTTTTCTCTTTCCTGCCTGAACGCTGGAACTTTTGCAGCTTTTTTATCATAAAACATTTTCCTTTGGCAAAGATGATATGTGTCTGTCATTGATGTTGCAGTGGTTCCAATGGGTGCTCTGGATTAGGACACATTTGAAAGCTCATTGGGTGTGCAAAAGATCAGAAATGACTCCCCCTAAAAAGCTCACTATCTCATAATATTTTTGAAAGGAAAAGCACACCATGACTTTGACTGCTAGGGACTAACATCATCACTGCACAAGGAACTGTGGTTGCTTAAAATGGAGGCAATTCTGGTAGAACTTGCTCATAGCTGTTTTTCTCTACAGTTAGCTTGCTCAAGACGTATTTCACATTAGTCTGGAGAATGTGTCTTGATATGCCAGGTATAAATATAATGTGGAAAACATAGGACATCTTTATAACAACTGCAACTAGCACTTGTTTGACAACATGCTTCCTGAAATATTCCAACCTCTCAGGTAGTAGGTAAAATTGTCACCTACCCTTCATCAGAGGTGATGAACCTCACAAATGTAATCAAATTCATTGGAAATAAGGGAGACTTTTCACTATGCAATGTCCCTCACAAAGTCAATATCCCATGCATGCTGAGTGTGATTGCACATGTCATATCTGATCGGCAGTGCCTAGGGTAAGATTTTACCTATAAGGGGTAGCAGTGAGATCAGACAGAATAAAAAGTAATATATACTTCCATTAAAAATCCTGCAGAATCTCAATAAATTATCTGGAAAATCCCATCTTATAGCATTTGGACTTTTAGACAGCCTGACATCTTCAAATAAGATCCAACTGCCATGAGCTTTAATGAAATATAACTGTTAAAAGACACATACTAAAAAAGTTGAAATGTAAAAGACATCACACCCATTATTAAGAAGAGAGAGAAAAGTCTTTTAGTCAGCAGAGATAGAGAGAAGCCTTTTTTATGTTCACAGAACTATACACAATGTCATAGTGGGGAATTAAAAACTCTAATTTTACTAGTTTAATTTAATTTCATGATGGCTGATGTATTTTATTCTTGCTGCACCTTTCTTATGTATTGTCACCAATGTGAACAGATAGGTAGCTACTGCAAGACTGCTCATTTGCTCTCTTTTTAAAAATAAAGACAACCTGGAAACCTGGTCTTCCAGCTGTTAAAGAGTAAAGAGATCACCATCTGCTGAGATGACTTGGTGTAACAATCTCCTTTTAGTTTGTCCTTCCAAAGTCAAGAGTGTGATTATTCTATAATTCTCGCACCTGATTAATTCTTAACTATGAACATAATTACACTCTCCAGAAGGTAAATCACTCTTATAAATCAGCTGCTGCTGACAGTTCCCTCTTCTACATACTGCAGTAAAGTCAGCCTCAGATTGTAGAAACAGATGATTGCAAAAACACATATTCTGCAGAGGCTCTACTCATTAATGAGTTACAGGTAACATGATACTGCAAGAAAAAAAAAAAAGGAAAACAGGACAGAATGTGACATTTATTAATCCTTCAGCTAGCGCAGAAATATTTTTTATGACCACAATGAACAAAGAAAGCAGTGCCTGCACATACAGTCGTACTGCAGTAAGCTGACATGAAGAGACAGCTTGACATTTATGAACTCTAATCTAATATTAAATTGCCAAAGGTGGGCTTGGAACTGTGACTGACTTCAAACAACAAATCAAATAAAAATAAATCAAGTGAAAAAATTGCATAATACATATTTTTCATATTGCCTCCCTCACCCCCATCCCTGATTTAGCAAAGATATTTTTTTCCTGGTTCTAGCTACTGATCACTTTATGCCCTAACACAAAATTGTAATAACACCATATGACTGTAGTTCTCACTGTAGTTCCCAATTGTATGAAAAGCACTCCAAGAGATTTCTCTTCACATGTAGAAAATATCAATGTTTAATACATTTCTCGTAAAATTTCTCCAGTTTTTCTCAAGCAGGTTTAAACCCAAGCTTTGTTAAGAAATCAGAAACTTTTAGAGCAGATTTTCTGAAACATCTAGGACAAGAAAAACTGCATCATCCCATTATACATAAAGCAACAGCTCCCACTGTCTAATCCTAAATGGTTTGAGACATTAGAATCCTGAGTAATGCCTTTGGAAGTCACAGAGGGACAAACTACCCTGACATAATGATAAGAATTGAATTGGTTCTGGGCTTGAAATTAATTTTTATTTTCCATAGGAGAATATGTACTAACTTTCCTGAATTACCTTTTTTTTCCCCACAGTATCAGTAAATAGATGAACGCAATATATTTCACCTCTGCCAAATAAATACTCCTATCTACTGATGGCATGAATTATTATTTTAGAAATGATATAAAAAAGTATGATAAATCTTTTACTCCTTAGCTTTTGATGTATTATTCACTTTATTGCATTTTCCTTTTTCTTTTTCTGTAGAAAGCTAAATAGTAGGTTTTAAACTCTCTTTGGGTACAGAAGAAATTACTATCATGTGTACTTTTAATTACTTCTGATTCCTTTTGCATGTCTGGTTTCCCTAGTGAAATGAAAAAATACCATAAGATAATGAAATCTTTGAAAAATATATTTTCAAATAGCTGGGGTAGAATTACCCGTGAAATCAGTGACACTACATCAGGGATGAATTTATTATCTTACATTTGTTCTTTGTGTGTAAGTCCACTATCTCAAATCCACAGTTTGAAAAGGAAATGTAAAATAAATGTGCTATGTTTTCAGTTAAATCTAGTTAAAGAGCTTAGAGAGAGATTTCAGTTGAGGCTTGATATAAAAGCAACAGATTAAAGGAGATATTTTTATAGAGTGAAATTCTACATAAGACTTATTTTAAAAATTTAAACTTTCCAGACTTTATTTTCTATCTTTTTATCATAGTTCTATTTGAACTCCTTTAATTGGCTAAGGGATGAAAGTTTAAGGTAAAACAGTGAAAAATCTTCTATTATCTGTGTAGGATAAGTTCCCACCAACCTTGTCATGCTCTGGAGGATACCTTCTTTACTTTTACTTTGCTTTCCTTCAACTTTCATTCTGTACAGTCTTGTCTCTCAGCTCTACACTGCTGAAAGCTAACTGCAGTTTTCATAGCTTGCTTAATTCAGAATTGCCTTGTGTGTATGATACCAGAGTTAAATCTTAATTTCATTGTACATACACATTTAGATTATATAAGGATTTACTTAACTAGATTTTTAGTCATAACTTGTTGAGATCACTCTCAGTTGTACAGACAGCCTCTGAATAGCATATGTTGAAGGAATTGTGAATGTGTTATCCTGCAAACCCTTCTGTGATAATGTCCTTCAGCTTTGTTCCTAGTTCTGTGTAATCTCTAGTCTCCCAATCTCCCATAATACCCAAAAGCAAAAGGGAAACTTGTGATGAATCTTCTTTGAGATCCCTAAATCAGATGCTTAACATTCACTTGTCCTATTCTAGACCGAATACAGGTTTTTTTAGTTTGTTTGTTTGTTTGTTTTCTCCCTTAGAAAAGGAGAAGACATTTTGAAAAGCAGTTTTAGTCATAAAATTTTTCGTTACAGCTAAGGTTTTGGCTCTCTACTCAAACATCTGTGTACAGGAAGTTTCTATTAAACCAACATACTTATTCTCCAGAAGGGTCACAGAATCACAGAGGGGTTGATGTTGGCAGAGAGCTCTGGAGATTGTCTAGTTCAATCCCCTCGATAAAACAGGTTCTCCCAGAGCAGATTGCACAGGGTCACATCTAGACAGGATTTGAGTATTTCCAGAGAAGGAAACTCCAAAACCTCTTTGGGCAGCCTGTTCTAGTATATCCAGATAACTTATTCCTCAAATAAGTTAGTACTAAAGAATAGTCGAGACAACACACAAAGGGGAATATACAGGAAAGGTAAAATGTAGGTATGTATAGAAAACTTAGAATTAATGGAAGTTTTATCTAGTTCCTGGTGCTAAAGGAGTTGTTATACACAGAACTTCAAATGAAAGAGTGTCTTTCAGGGTAAATATGAGAACAAACCTCAGACGCAGAGGTGTCTTCCTCTCAGGGAAGCTTTGTAACAAAGACAAATTTCAAAAATAGAAGGTCAAATTCTGCCCCAGACTGCCTAAAGTGTTTTTCTAATAAGGGAGACCAGTTTAATGCTGCATTACACTCTGTTCAAATCTCAGTAACTGAGAAAGTATGTTATACTGGGTAATGTAGTAGGGAACTCACATCCTTTCCCATAACCAAACAATATAGGATAGCCATGGGCAATTCAGGAAAAATTCTAGGTATCACTCTGCTGGTGAATCAGATACTTCCTTTTATTATCTTAATTTCCTTTCACTAGAAGTTAGCTCAGCTGGTTAGAGCAGGGTGCTAATAACACCAATACTGTGAGATTAACACCTGTATGTGCCATTCACTTAAGAGCTGGGCTTGATGATCATTGTGGGTCCCTTTAAACTCAGAATATTCTGTGATCTGTGATCTCTTCAACAAAGCAGGTGGTATAACCACACAGCAGAAAAGTCTAGCATATTCTTAATGAATAGTTTAGGGTAACGTGCTTTAGTTTAGTAGAGTGTAACTGAAATATGGGCTCTCATTCCCTTGTGGTGACTGCTGGAGACATGGTCATATATAGACAAGGACAAAGTAGTCTTTGATGAGTAGTAACTTTTTTCATATGCTGCAGCAAGGGTTATCAGACCTCAACTGTCAATGCTGTCAAACAAGATATTCAGCATAAAATGAGGATAATTAAAGCCTGCTTTTTAGTTTTTTAAGAACTCTGAGAACTCTGAGAATTACTGGTGGAGTACAAGATTTTAATATTTTGTTCAGCCATATCTTTTTGGCACTTAGTAGTTTCTAAATCAGCCACTGAGAAACTGATGACATCCTCATTATCAGATTTGCACAAAAATTATTGGGGACACAAGATCCCAGTTTATGCATGTATTTTATTGGGAAATTTATACTACAGATCAATATGCATTATATATTAGAGAAGAAATCCCACATTAACTGCAAATTTCTTTTCCTTTGCTTCCAGTACTCAGAGTTAGATTAGATCTAGTGGGAACAGTCTTTTATGACCCATGATGCATACACACATTAAAACAATGGCTTAACTGCAAATACAATCAGAAAAAAAAAAAGAAAAAGAAAGAAAAAAAAGGAATTTCTGATATAGAAAATACACTTTCTTAATGAAAGATTAAAAAACTTGAAAAAACAAAACTCTAGCAAAGCGTCTACTCTCATATTCAGGTCAAACTACTCAGATAATTACAACATTGCTAGGTTTCATTCTTGCACTTGTTGTCCTTCTTCTCATACATATTCGCTGTTCTCTCTCCTGCTATCCAAGCCAGTAAAATGTGCCATTCTCCTGTTTTCCACGGGAATTCTTTTCCAGACAGATCACTTAGTCTTTCTGAAACACCATGCTAAAACATACGCAAAAACATAATTCTGGGAAGACCTGGTAATTTTTCCAAGTGTGTTCAAAACTAAACTTTTAAATTCATATCTTAACAGGTTAAGAAACTTACAGGCACCTAAGTCCTACAGTTCATCTGTCTATCTGTGAAATAAATTATTCTAAAGCCTACAAAAACACCACAGCTGAAATTTTTGCAAATACTAATGTACAAGATCGTACAATGTCAATCTGTGAAGGTGTGGGTTGCAAACGGAGATATTGAGAAGCAAATAAAATAAATATCTAGAAAAAAAAGAACAAACGTAGGGTTAAAATAAATTTATATTCCATGACAATGCATTTGGCTTGTGTAAGAGAAGAAATATGACACTTTCTTAATCCCAGCATTGGAACTTAGTCACATGGGTATTCTGTAGGATCACTGTATAGACTTAAAAATCATCTTTGTATTTTTCCGTAATAAATGTCGACTTATGTGACTACAATTTTTCCAGAATATATTGAGAAAAGAAAAGAGTCTAAAGTAAAATTATCTGTGTCCAGAAACTTGGGGGGAGAATTGGAGGAAGACGTTGGGAGGTGGAGAGTCAGAGAGGAAGAGATTCCTTAGGTCTAGAAATGGTTTTCGTTCCATAGTTTCTGAGGGGAATGCAAGAATCATATTGATACTTCAGTTTGCCATCCAGGAACCAAATGGAGGTATGATTCTCTAACCTGGACTTTTATCAATCAACAAATCATAAATCTTTTTGCTGCTAATTTGTGGTTAAAAGCGGAGGAGGAAAAGGTAGTGAGCTGCACAGTTGATAGTTTAATGAATTTCTACTAGTAGAGATTTAAATCTTTATATTGTATAAATGTTAATAAACATCTTCTTAATTCCTAACTCCTAAAGGTTTCTCTGTTCATTTTCAGAAGGTACCCTCAAATTCTGTGCTAGCCTTCTGTGCTTTATCACTACTGTAGCCTCTGGTAAGTGTCTCTTACTCCTGTGCTTTTTATTGTATCCACAGGATATAAGAGACATTTTAATCATGCACTAAATAATTCACATATAGAACAGAAATCAGGTGGGAAAATGAGTCTAGGTAGTTAGATTCTAGTCTGGGGTAGATAACTTCTAAAGTATAATTCTGCATAGCCACATTTTCATTGTCATTACCTGGTTGACTATTGACTAATACTGGAGCGTTTTTAAACAAAATAATTTGGCACACATAAAATTGCCTTTCTACCAACAAAAATGTGAGATATAGGTTACATTAGTGACAACACTGCATAAACGAATTTCAGAGACAGATAAAGACATGTAATCATACACTCTAGCATATATTGTATATGTAAAATATTCTAATACAACTATACTCAACAGTCAAGTATTTTCTGAGTTTATTTAATAGAAATAGGAATGTGTAAAAAAAAATCAATTTTGTCCTTGGTTGCTCTGTATGTCTAAAGGGCAACAACTGTAAATCTGAATAATTTTTTTTAATGCCAGGATATTTCCAAAGGTAAATCCCTTGGTTGTTATTATTGATTTCCAGCAGCCTCTTTTTTTAATTTAAATGTAAATCTTTTCAACTTTACCCTTTGTATGAATCAATAGCAATTTACCTTGCAGTATTATGCTAGCACAAATGTTTAATACATGGATTATGTCCTTTGACTTGCACCTTGCTATAATAAAAATGAGTTTGGAATAGATGAAGATCAGGTTGGATAGTGTTAGTACTCTGGCATAGCAGCTTGTATCTATTGATAAAATGAGGAATAATGATAAAGCAAAACCTCTTCCAATAAATGCTAATTTAAATTGATATATCTGAAGATATAAAGATATAGAAACTAGAAATTTTGATTAGCTGGCATAAGCAGAAATGCAGTTCTCTGTTCCTTTCTTATATCTGTTCATTTAAAATTAAAAATTGATTTTACTAGGAATTCTGACAACTGTAAATATTTCACTTAAAAGACTCACTAACAAATAGAATACTAAAGTCAAATTCATTTTATCATATATTATTGATAATTGTCCAAAAAGTTTAAAATGTCATCCAATGTTTGATACTACTTTTGGGATTTCTTCCTGGTCCTAAAAACCTCTAAAAAGTTACAAAAATTTATGAATACCTAAGCCTCAGTCTTGTTTTGGAAAATGTCCATTTATGGTTTGCAAAAACAAAACAAATAGTGACATTTTAAAGAACAAGTCATAGAATATCTAACAGATCTATATGCGAATATTTTTCCCGAAAACCACCTTGTCTAAATAAAAATAAGAATCTTTGAAAACCTATGCGTGTCCTCAATGATGAATCTCAAAAACACAGTAGTGTGGATTCAGTTCTAGGCTCCACAGCACAACAGCAAATTTCTTATTGATAAACTGGGGCTTTCATTTACTTGTTTTGTCAACTTTCTTTTTTTTTTTCTTTCTAAATGAAACTGGAGATACCAACAGGTTAATTTCAGGATTCTAATCTGGCATAGCCTCTTTGTCTCACAAAGCTTGCTGAAATTCACAAGTTTTGTGTGATGCAAAAAAAATGGGCTGCTTTAAAAGAACTCCTCTTGGAAAATGGCAGTTTTCCTTAACATCTGGGATGTGTTTGCTGTAGCAAACATAGTGTGAGCAAAATGACATTTTTAAAGTCATTAACTAACATTTTTATTACCGTTTGAAAGAGAAAACAGTACATAGAGGTTTACCATAGACTTAATTCGAAGTTCCTCTTGCTTTCAATATACTAGTCGGACTGTCACCACATACAGTGTTGCAACTTTTTTGTTTTACTTGTGACTTGTTTCATAAGAGGATAAAAATGACCAGAAAAAACATCTGTGAACAATCTATGCCAAAGTACTCTGAACCAAACTTTTCCAAACATTGTTGTTACTGCTAGAGAAGAAGACCAAATAGGAATGAAAATACCCAAGCAAGTAAAACTCACCAAAAAAGAACCCCAAACCAACAACTAGAAAAGAAAGCAAAACATGAGATGGAAAGAGAGAAATTATTTTCAAACTCTTCGGAGATTTTCTTAAATTTCATTTTTAACCCAATGTCACTGATGTGTTAGAATCCTCAGGTACCACTGAGGTCAAGCAGATGTTTCTGCAGGAACAGTATCATGGCTCACATGTATAATATCTTCATTTGCTCACCTGCCCTGGGAAACAATAAAGCCTACATAACCACATGCATAACAAATTCTTTTTCTGGCTTGGATCAGGACAGAATTAACTCAGTCAGCTTTGGAAGGTTTTGGTTTGCAGGCAGATTAGTTAGCCAAAAAAAGAAGGAACAATATAGATTTCACAGTCAAAGCTGACATTGTGAAGCACCGTATAGAGATTTTACACATTTTATAATGTCATCCTGTAACAAAGAATAACAAAGAATTCTTCTATTTATCATCTACAGTATTCCTTGTCTTCTCCACCTCAACTGCATTATAATTAGAAGAGGAAAAAAATCTATGAGGATTGAAAAATATATTTTTCATATGACCTCAGTTATTTTTTTCCTAATCCTTTAATTTAAATTATATTTTGGTAATAGTAAAATTTTCCAGAACATGCAGAATCCACTAGTGGTTCAATTCTGAGAGATTTTTTAAGTGTCATTGCAATGACAGAATCACACAGAATCACAGCATGTGCTGAGTTTGAAGGGATCTACAAGGATTATCAAGTCCAACTGCTGGCCCTGCACAAGACAACCCAAGAATCCCACTCTGTGCCTGAGACCACTGTCAGGTCACTGTGCTGTGACCACTTACCTAGAGAGCCTGTTTCAGTGCCCAAACAGCCTCTGGGTGAAGAACTTATTCCTGATATCCAACCTAACCCTCCCCCAAGAGCTTCATTTCCTTCATTTCTCTGGTCATGAGAATGAAGAGATCAGTACTTTATTTTAATAATATATAGCATTTTCCAATTTTATCGATAGAAATGAAAAAATTATAACATTCAAAAAGAATATTATAAAATGAAACCTAATAATAATATGGGAAACAAAGTAGAGGTCCTAAAACCTTTGTAGGAGTAAATGACAGAATGTTTTACAGTTGCTTGAATTAAGACAGATATGTTTTTCATGGTCTACTGCAGAGATAGAGGAAGGATATAACCCTTTGTTTAATTGTAGATGTGAAAGAAAGCACTGTACACTATCCATATCTCGTCTTAAATCTGAAGTACTGACAGTGGAAACTCTGCAGGCATGTAATGCAACTACCTTATTTACCACACAGAATATGACCAAAGACACTGTTAAATTGGATCAGGTTACAGGAAATAGAGCTACAAAAGAGAAGAGATCAGAAAACCAGAAAAATAAAACTGAAAGGAGAAAACTGTAAAGAGGTAGGGGCTAATAAAAAAAAGAAAATCCTCATGTAACTTTGGACTAAGCTTTACATTAACTTTTTATTTTTCATTTATGTAAGGTAATAATTTTCAATTTGTGTGAAAATAAATATTTTTTAAAAGTAAAATGTCTATCATATGAAAAGAAACCACTATAGGCCTGCGCCAGATTTTATAGGAAAAATACATTCTTGTCACTGCATCCTGTTTTGATGGTGTAAGAGGCTGTTAACAATATGCAATAACAATAACAATATGCAAGTGTTTTATATCTTCAGAATAAAATCAGTGAAATGAAAGGAACACAGTAAAAGTCAGTAGAGGTAAAAGAGCTGCTGATTTGCCATAGTGTCTTTGCTGGATGGGTTGGGATGCCCGCTGCCTCAATATCTCATTCAATTTACTGAAATCATCAATGTCTAGCATAATAACTTCCAATAAGGTAAAAAACTTATTCTATAACCTGTTCTTTAACTTTTAAATACATTCAGGGTACAAGATATCTGAAAAGACAGCGGGCATGAGGGGCACATTTAAGAGGTTTAATCATTTCTCATGTATCTCAAAAAATTATACTGATTTGGAAAAGAAATAAAAACAAACCCAACTTCAAACTTCCTGTAGGAACAAAAGGAGAGGATCATGTGATAGGATCATATGATAGGACCATATTGTATGATAGGACAATATGATAGGATCATAAGATCACCAATATTCAGTAGAAGAATATTACCCACACCCATCTTTCCAAATGTGAAATGTTCAAGTATTCCTAAAGAGATCAAAATCGAAATAAGAACATGAGACCAATTTATACGATATTATTTTTATCACTAGAAGCAATTAAAAAAATACTGATGCCAAGGTCCAGTAAAGGACTGGGGACAAATAATGAAAATTGCAATCTAGAAGTTTCTACCCAACCTGCCACTGAAGGTTTAATGGTGCTTATGCTACATCCTTGTCCCACTTTTTGACTGTCCAGTGTCTTTGAAACTGGACTGGCATTTCTGCACCTGCCCACTTGCCCTGATTTAGGTAATTAAGCACCGAGTCTGTCAGAGTTTCATCAAGTGAAAGCCAAGGATCTATTCATTTCTGTTCCTGGTGTTCAAGAGAAAGTGATGCTGCTGTTGCATTCTCTCAGTTTCATTTTGTTCCAATACAAATCAAAGAAAAATTTAAAACACAAGAAATGTAAAAACTGAGTTGATAAAACTCAGTTGATAAAACATGCTGAAAACCTAATATTCTCACAGTTTGGAAAATATATATATAGATCCCTTTATTCAGAAGTAGCTTAGGGCCTATGGACAGGAACTGAGGTCTGAATGTTTACATTATTTGAGGAAAAATATAGAATGTCCTTACAACTGTAAATGCCTCTTGTACACAGATTTTCAAAACTATTTTTCTGTAAGAATGTATTAAGTCAAATCACAGAAGAATTCTAATATTTTTCTAATTCCACAGACCTCCCTATTGCTAGAGATAATATAAATTGTTTTACTACAGAAACTGGTTAAGCCTTTCTTAGGTGAATTTTGCTTTCTAGCAATCTCCAGTAATAAATAAATAAATAAATAAATAAATATTTTAATCACAGTAAGAATAAGTGGTTTCAAGACAAACATTAAGCAGCTGGTGAACCCCAACATTATTCACCATTCCATGACAAATTTAATTATTAAAACATCTAATGCTACAGAATTATTCTTTTACTACTTTTTATTCTCAAAAGGGATATTACTTTTTTTTTTGTGTTTTCATTACATGAATTCAGTGTAGACTCTGCTACAAATCATTATTTAAAACTTTCTCCTACAAGCAACTTCTTTTAATGTGGAAAAATAAATCAAGAACCAGTCTTCCAGTAGCCCAACACTGTCAGAAGAAAGTAGAAGAATCATTTCCCTCAAAAACTAAATTAATGCAGACAACTAGCACGTGTTTTGTGGCTACAGGATTTGGAAAAAGGAAAAAGGGTTTGAGAGTGAGAGAAAACATAAACATTCCTATAGTGTGATATATGTATAGAAGTGAAAAACAAGCAAGTCTGCTAAATTTTAGAAATAATGCAATTGGAATAAAAGGGTTAAACATTCTCAAGTAACTAGGCACAAAGCCAGGGGAATGTTGTGATACAATATAATTATAAATTAGATGTTCTAAACTTATTCTAGCATAAAAAAGGATACATTATGAACACTAAGTACCTACAAGCTACTGCTGACTAAGATGGTTCCTGAGTGTGTCAAGAAAAAATACAACTGGTAGACTTATATTTTCAGTTTATGTCAGATGTCCTTGATAAAGTCACATGAATCCTCTCAAGTGAGGGGCTTACTTCCCACACACGTACAGAGAGAAAGAGAGAGAAAAGAGCAAAACAAAATCTCTTCATTCAAGGCAAGAAGCTGCCTCCAAAGGATAGTTACAAGAATGCAGACATGTGTAAGAAAGAACCATAAATTAGCAGGTGGAAAGAATGACACATAAAAGGGCTATTAAATGATTTTGTGATAACCAACTTCTCAATAGAGTGGAGTGAAACCAAAGGCCCTGTGCAAGCATTCATGCATGGAGAAGGCGCATATTTGAGAGAGTTTTAGGTTGAGGGTGAGAGGGGAAGGGGACATTAATTAGAGACTGTTGCCAGGCAAAGTATATGAGGTAAATTCCCCTCTGATGTGGTGTTTCAATGTACAGACAAAAAGTCCACTCACCTCAAAGACATTGCTCTAGTCCCTGCATTACTGTATAAACATGGATTAGTCATGCCACTGAAGCTGTTATATATCCTGCAGGTTTTAACAGGAGGAAAAGGAATTGTTACAGAAGCAAGGAGAAAGAAGGTGAAAAAAGATGGAAATACATTAAGATGCCAGAATGTAAATAGTTTCCTCTCTCCTGAGTCTCTTACACATATATCTAAAGTAAATGTAGTTGCTCAGTGAAGCCAGTGATCTTATCTCTTGTTTTAAGCAGTCCAATGCAGCCCCAGAGGCACAAAAAAATTAGTGCTCATTGCTGTTATCTTTTCTTACCTAAAGAAAATGAAGCATTGATGAATAAGAAGAAAAAGGTTGTGCCTGTCTGATAAGACGGCATCCCTTCCAGCAGTCTGTGTCTGTAAAGTGCAAATGAACACATTGGAAAAGAAAGAATTGAAAGTCTTAGTTTTGGGGTAAATTCTTTGAATTTCAGAATATAAGGGATTTAAGGTAGATCACTAAAAGCCTAAAGCTACAATCCTTTGGAAAATCATATCTAGGACATCTATGAAGTGTCCTAAATCTGCAGTACATTCCAAAAATTTTTAGTGTCTTCATTCAATATTCACAAAGCAAAGGTAAAGACAAAGGCGCACTGGGCCAGCTATTGGTTTGAAACCAGTATTTTGTTTACTGAGGAAAGCTACATGACCTACCCCTTCAAACTGAATCTCTGCCTTAGACATACAGGATTAGAGAGCAGGAGAAGAATGATTTGCAAAGATGTAGCTGCATGCCTTGACATGCTGTAGCTCATTACAGTCAGCTGCATTACTCATATTTTTATTTCCTGTAAATGTAAGCTTTCATGGAGTTCAAAAGAAAATACAATCTGAAGACTTTTTTTGAAAGCGTGTGGGCAAAAAAAAATAGGAGTCTTGCTGAAGAAAAAGAGAAGTCTTTCTTTTTCTGCTATTCACTTTGTCTGTATTCACATTTATTTCTCAATGAGCAGTTTGCTGACATCCCTAAATTGGTGAGACATGAAATGTTGCCTTATGAATCATCTAACTTTAAGTAACTAGGTAAATATATTGTCTTCTTAGCTACATAAAGTAGTCATCATTTACAAAAACGGTCTAAATTTATATGAATGCTGAATTGTAAAGATACTCTCAAAACTCACAAAAGATCCAATAACAACTTGATATTCTGAAGCATTGAAGGGAGCAGAAACACTTGTTTAAATTCTCCATGCTATTTACTTTAGATGAAGGTGGCACAGTAGGTGACTTTGCTGTCACTGTAGTTTGTGATGAGTTAGTGAAATGAATTCAGTGACCCATAAGGTCATGCTGAACTCTCAAAGCACAACCAAAATGGCTATTACAGTGCACATTCTATACTAGTATGTTAGAATAAAAAAGTCACTACAACTTTGTAACCTGCATATTTACCTGCAGAAAATTGATATAATAAAATCATGCCTAACTCTACAGAAAGGTTTTTTAAGTTATATATATATATATAATTAGCATATAGACTAAATTCTTTATGGGTATAATATAGGAATGAAAGCTTGCCATCATTCTAAACCAGCTGTAGTTTAAGCTTTTTGCTTGGCACTGCAACTCAGTTATTCATATTTATCTTATTTACACATTATGTATGTATTTATTTATTTATTTATAGACATTCTGCAGCTTTAAGCACCTGGGTTCAACATTGTTCAACACTGACTCATTACTTTGCTGTCAGTGCAATTCACAACATGCTAAGGAAATTAAAATTGTTCCTGAAGTGCCTTTAACTGTTGGCTCAAGAACAGAAGTAAACAATTAGGTTTGTCATGGTCTATTATTATGAACAATGAAATGATACTGTACCTGAGTCTTTGCAGAAAATTTAAATACAAAATCAAGGAAGTTCAACTGATACAAGATTCTTTGTCTTCAACTTGATCAGCTTTAACCACACTGGATCTGGAACATTATGTTTTATCAAAATACACATTTTTCTTCTGCTGGCTAGTTATGAAATAACTACTTGACAAGATAATCCTACAATAATAATAAAAACACCAATAACAATGATATTTCTTTTCAAACCTTTGTTCTAGAATATGTTAGCAGAATGGGCACAAGTTTTTTCAAAAGCCGGTTAGGCATCTTATCTTGCTATATGTATTTCTGCAAATATACTGCTTTTAGCATCAGGTCAAATAAAGCTAAAGTATAGAACCATACACTTATTTCCCTTTGATATTTAAGAGTTAGCAGTTTTTGGTACTCTCCAGAATTTCTCTTGACTTTTTATCTTGTCCACAAAAGATGGAGCAAATATTGTCTATTTCACTTCTGAATTACAGGACTTGAGATATAACTTGTAGGGAACACTGTTACAGAGATTCATAATTTTGAACTTACCTATAATGCTTCTAGCTGTTCCAGTTATAATCTCTCACAGTGCCAAATTTATGTTCCTTTAATTTTATTGCTGATTTTGCCAAACTTGGCTTACAGTAGCACGTGTTCCAGTAGTGACTGTGCTTTAAACTGCCCTCATGCATGAATGTCTCATTACTGGCAAAGACCCAAGCTCCAGATTGGCATCATTAAGGACAGATCAGTCAGCTGTCCAGAGCCCTCAAGGCTTATCAAAGCTGTAGAAAATCTGCACATTGGGATGATCAAGCAGCAGATTCTTCTGTTTGAGAGAAAAAACAAGTGCTTGATGTCTGGAAATAGAAATAAACTTGTAGGTAGCCTGCTTTAATGTCTCCTCAGAAAATCTGGTGCCTGCCACTAATGTAGAAAGAATTGTAGATCACATAGAATGTAAAGTCTGATCTATATCTGCTCATGAAGTGACATGCCCTGAACCATCAACAGGAAAAAGGTCAGACCCACACAACTGGATACCATATTCAGAGAAGAATGTTTACATGTTTACATTGTTTTATGATTCATCTGCATTCAACATTTTCTAGCAGTATGTTTTTTTACTTGTGTATAACATTATGCTGATCTTTTATTTCTACTTTTTATACAGCTATATTTAATTGCAAAAGAGTTGGCTAAATCTAGCACTGTTGATGTAGATAGTAACAATCTAAATTGATACTATTAATTTAAGAAGCAGAGTTAACTAAATTCTTTGTTTTCCCCAAAAGCACATGACATGTGAAAGTTATCAGATTATATCAGACCCAGGGAATGCTGCATGTCAATAGAACAGTCATGTCGTAGAAAGCTGGTTGAAGCTCTGGGAACTTTCAGTACAGAGGGTTCTCCTCTATAATGGTGGTTGCTGACATCAGTACCAGGATGGCTGCTACAAATCTGAAAGTAACTCTTGCAGTGTACAGGGATTAAAGTTGCAGAGAAAAAACAGGTTTCAAATCAAGTCCCTAGAGCTCTTTCACTGAAACCTCACAGCCAGAAGTTCAATGTCTTACTGGTCAAGAATTAGAGCCTCTAGCATGACACTCATACATTTTTGGTGTTAGCCAGAATGTTTGTACTAAAAAAGAGCTATTTTTCCTTCATGTTGCTATAGCAAAGTCTTACTTTTTTTCCTTCTTGTTCCTTAGTAAAGATCTGAAAATAAACACTCTGAGCAATTGGATTCCAGTTAGAATAATCTGCTCTGCAAATACAGTATTGCATCAATGCTTGTTCGCAGCTCCTGGAGATGATTCTCACATTTAGAGAAAAATAAATCAACACATGTTTATGTTCTATGTTGCTGCAGCAACTTTTTTCATTGATAAAATGTAGTTCTAGAATAGCATCACAATTTGTAATCCATATGGTGTTAGTAGGGTTAAATAAGGAGTCAAAGTATTCAAGTGGAATACGAACCTAAGTTTTACCACGTAAACATCATCTAGGATTCTATCAGACACTGATTTGTTCAGGCTGTTCTGAAGACCTCTGATAAAAATTTTTGAGGTATTTTGGTGATCTAGACAGAATTATATTATCAAAAGTGATTTATACAGCTAGAGACAGATTTATAAGGGTATCACAGTCAGTTGGATGTACAAAAAAAAGTAAACTAGAACTCAAAAACTTAAAATACCTGAAAGCTTATAAAAATGGAAATATATACCTGAGTTGAAGAAAACAAATTAAAGAAATTAAGTGGAGTACATATATTGCATGTACAGTTACTTAGGAAAATTAGTGTTCCAAAGACAACTTTAAGGACTCACACTTGGCACTTAATAAACTCACATTTCTCCTTAATGCTCCTGCAGTAAAAACCTTAAGGATCATGGTGCCTAAATTCTATTTTAAAATGTTTTTAGTTATCCTGAGTACTCCTCTGGAAATCATACTTAATTGTCGTGAATTTTGGTGATTAATAGTTACACAAAGCACTTAGGTCACTTTATTTCTTTTTAATCTCTTTGAATGTTCTCTTTAAGGTTTGTTTTCCTTTTTTTGTTGTTGTTGTTTGGTTTGTTGTTTTGCTGGGGTTTTTTTGTTTGATTTTTATTTTTGTATTCCTATATTTTATTGTTCTTCCTTATTTTATTGGTTTTTTTTGTTTGTGTTCCTATTTACAAAAGGCAACAGGCACAAACTGATGCACAGGAGCTTCCATCTGAATCTGAGGAAGAACAGCTTTACTATGGAGGTGACAGCACTGGAACAGATTGCACAGAGAGGGTGTGGAGTCTCCCTCACTGGAGGCATCCAAGAGCAGTCTGGATGAAAATTTGTCCAATGTGCTCTTGGACCACCTGGCTTGGACAGGGAAGTTGGACCAGATGAGCCACAATGGTCCCTTCAAACTTTAACCATTTGTGACTCTATACCTATAATCCTGAAAGTCCTACCTTATTCAGGTCCTCTTGTTTGCTAGTGACCTAAACCCACATATGCCACTGTGCCTAAGTGTCTGATGTTACAATGGCATTACTATCAATATACCTCTCCCCCTAGTTCTAAACTCACACTTGTATACTCTATCTGGAATTCCTAGACAGGTCAGGAAACACAGGGAGACAAGGAGGGAGAATTTAGCTTGATCTCTGTATCAGACTCCACAGATCTTACAGATGTCACTGAACAAACTTATCTCAAATTTGCTATCTCTTGTTTTCATTGGCCTTGCACCTTTTTGTTCCTACTCACGTTCTCAATCTCTGCCCTGTGCCAAGATATATCAGGCTGATGTACTCTTGATCTCTCTTCGCAACAATCATACATAGTGGGCTATAAAACAGTTGCTCTCATTAAAAGAGTAACATTTTGCAACTTATGTCTGAAACAGAAAACGGGGAGCAGATTAAAGAATAGCTGACAGGAACGGTCTGCTCTTTCACAAAGAGAAGTACAAAGTCCTGAACCTGGGCAGGAGCTACTCCAGGCACCAATATATGTGGGTACTTGACCAGACAGAGAGCAGGGGAAGAATACTTTGAGATTTCACGAGACTTTTTGTGAAATATTTAGGGGAGTGACCAACAGCAGGAAAAGGGGTGGATTTAGGTGGTTTGAGAGGAAAGAGCATTAAGGAAATAAAAGTTGACACTGTGTAAATAGTTGTCTGATTGGTACAACTGTCTGGCATGGAATTTACCTTATCTTCATACTAAATTCTTTAACTCTTACCTGGGCAAGGAAGGAGTTACTCTCTACTGTCTGTCTGTACAGGGGTCTGGGTGCCAGCAAGTGTAGTCAGACCATGGGTCAGGGATTCCTGTGCCTGGGTGGTGGTGACTGGTGAGACCCCAGTGGAACTCAGTGCCAGCCACAGGAGTGGGACCAAGGCTCAGAGGCCTGGCTGCCAGCAATTGGATCATATGAGAACCTTAATGTGAGCACTAGTGAAGATCAAGCCAGACTTCCACATGTGGTGCATAAAGTGGCTGAGGAGCCAAGGAGAATGAGGGTATGTGTGTCTCAGGGTGAGACTGTGGGGGGATTGACTACTGGAGATCTGTAGAGTCCCTGCCTCTTTGGGGATTGGGTATGTCAGTGTGACCATGAGTCCAAGGAGTCTGTAACAGCAACTGAAGTCAGATTATGGCTTTGAGTCTTGTATGCCTCCATTTGACAGCAAATGGAGAGTCTGGGATCCCGGGCCACTGTTGAGCAGATCAAGTGTCTGAGCCTGGCTGCTGGAACGATCCATGTTGTACATGTGTGTATTTATAACCTTGCTTAGCCAGATGGGGGGCCAGCTTGGGACCATCAGTTCTGCTTCTGTGCATGTGAGTGCTTTGTGTGTCTTGTCTGTCTCTATCAATCTGTATGGATGACCACGGATATTTTTGTGTGTATGTGTGTCTGTGTGTCTGTGTGTGTCTGTGTTCTCTGTATGCATGTGCCTACTGGGAATACATGCTCAATTTCCTGCTGACAGGACCTGGGACACTGAGCTGCATCATTTTCACCTTGCTCAGCCTATCAGGGTTGACACAGTCTATATTACCCTAGCAGGTACCAGCCTAGAGAATACATAAGAAAATCCATTGTTGATTCATTTATGAGAATAGCATTTTAGTTTCTGGATGATGTGAATACAAGGCTGATTTGCCTTCACAGAAATATTTAAAACTGAGTCCTCCATCCAGCAGCTTTTCTGCTTGCCATTAATATATAGAATATAGAATTCCAGCTGCAAGGCAGAATATTGATATTTGTTTCTTGAAACAATACATAGATTTTGGATCACAATTAGGGAGAGAGGGAACAGGCTGAAAATCAGGAACATTTCACTGAAATTCACTGAAGCATCCTGGAAGATGGTGGACAGCCAGGAGGCAAATGCTGAGTGAAGTATTTGATCATAATACCTATCTGGTGCCAGAAAATTATTTTGATAATATTTTAATCATGAAGACACAAAACATTAATAACAACACAGCACCCAACAATGTAAGGGGAGGATTCAAGTTCAACTTTTGTTTTCTCCTCAGGCAGCACACCACATAGTGTCATTCATAGAAGCTCAATGCATGATGACTAGAAAACAGCTCTCCTGACACCACTGTACCACCCTCTGACTGTTTCAGCCCATACAGCCTTGGAAACCTTGTGTTTTCCTTTTACTTTGAATCTTCTTCCAGGAAGCCCTTACTGACCATAGGCAGTCACTACATTGAATTTTAAGTCCTTGAAAGAAATCACCAGAGCAAAAAGCTCACACACTTTGCCAAAAGTGCTCACAGTGCATACACTACCTGTGGGAGGAGAACGAAAAACTGTGAATTTCAAGGTAGAGAGAGTTTTAAGCATAGGCAAGAGGAGCACTAACCTTCTTAGCTGAAATTTGTCTACCAGACTGCCCTTTTTTTTTGGCAGTTTTGTGCTCACAGCCGTGTCAGGCTGTCTGGAAATGCCTTGGAGTATCCTGTCTTGTTTCTGTAAAAGGGGTCTAGAAACAAGTTTGAATGATACCGAGTTTACTACTGTCATCACGAGCTGTTTCTGTTCTTCAAAATCACACAGAAAATGTTGGAAGCAAATATCTTTTCAATATTCTTAGAAGAAAGAACAAACCGAAGAGTCCTAATGCAAACAGCAACACATTCTCTCTTCCCAGACAAGGACTTCTCTGTGATACTGCTGACCTTAAATGGGCTGAAAACAGATTAAGCACAGAGAATGACAGCCACTTAATACAATGGCTGGGTTTGATGGCAGAACGTGACCCCTATATTTCAAAGTGAGTGGAAAAACCACAGTTTCAGAATATAGGCTCTGTCAAAAATCATCATAGAAACATAAGCTTTCTCAATTGTAGACATGATCTTGAAAAAAGAATTTCATCAACAATAGCTATAGTAATTAATTTCTGTGGTAAGTGGATAGTGATGCAGAACTTGGCATAAACTTCATGAAAATTCTACTGTAATCCAGAGGTGTGAGAGCCAAAATTTAAAAGATTAAGATAGGGCTAAAGCAAAGTTAATACAGTAAGACATATTATAATTTAATATATCCATTATTATGTGGAAATTTTAGAGGTAATACTTTTTTTAAAGGCCTCTAAATCATAAAATCCAAAACATTTTTATTCCAACATACTAGATATATTCAAAGACTATAGGTAGGAAGTCGAAAAGCACCATTATCTTGTCTTCAACAAGTTGAATTTCTTGTTCAAGGAAACTTGCTTCATTTTCAAAGAATTATCTTCCAAAGAGGACAATAAACATTTGTTACAACAGTGAAGGACTGAAATGGTCCCTTTAATTGATGCCACAGCAGTTCAAATGAAAGAGTTTAACTTTTTGAATGACTTTATATAACAATTTTTCAAGGGCAATTTTCAACAACAAAATTCCAATCTTTTATGAAAACACTGCTTCATTCAATCTACCAATCAGATGAAAGCTTACACTTCAACTGTGAAAAAAATCCACGTTTGTTGCTGAAAGTTTAAGACAGATAAAATATTAGAGCTTAAAAATGTTGAATAATGCAAATAAGGGCAGGAGGTAACGCCAATTCAAGCCCTTTTAGTTCAATAAAGTAAAAGAGGTTATAAATCTATTACAAAATCATTGATTTTTTCAATGCCCAATATTGAATCCAGATCTTGCAAGAAAGACTGCAATTTGATCGAAAATATTGAGAAACACTCATAGCCCCACCAAATATAAATGAAATATGTGCCCATGACATTTTTTTTGTCTATAATTCCAATTTCATCTACAATCAACTGATTATTTAACTTCATTTGCTTCAGGCTACAGAAAGAACACTGAATTCCATTCAGAAAAATCTCTGTTTATTCATGCAAGTTGAATGTTAGTTGTTTGGGTTTTTTGTTTTTTTTTTGAAGAGGTGAAGTTGATAGAAATTGGTTTAAAGACACCGGCAGCACACATTGAAAGAGAGATATTTCAATACTGTCTGCCATATTGAATCATGACTTTGATCCACAGTGAGATAATCATGACTCAAATGGTATGTAATTCTATTCCTAAAAAATATTGCACTGCTCTAGTCAGTACAGATGTTGCAGAAGGGCTCACTTCGGACCAGAAAGAAGTGAAAACTCATGTTTGGTACTCTACTGGGAGTTGTAACACATTTTTTGTGTATAAGAATCATAGTCCCGCTATACCTTGTGGGTGTTAGTTTGGTTTGGTTTTATAATGGAACAACATTTTGAAGTGAAATAAGCAATTTTTCATCCCAGAATTTAGGAGTTTCTTTTATTAGTTCAGCTGCTGCTCTGGGATGGGGGAAGTGGAAATGATGGAAGAGTGCAGGAGAAAATTCAATGAAAGATCTTTTGCGATTGCAGTCATCTCTCTTTGAAAATTACGTTTTGTGTCCTCAAAATACACAAGTCCCTGGTGGAATCTGTGTATTTTAATTAGCAATTTCTTCTCATCAATCCAACCTAAATCTGCACTGACCTGAATTAAAAAGGTACATCTCACACTATACCTCTGGGAGAATAGATGACAAATATCGTTGCAAACTCTATTTTTCTGAACATTTGCAAAAACTGCATTAAAAAACCTACCAAAAAACAAACAAACAAACAAACAAACAAACAAACAACCCTGAAACTCAACAAAACAACACTGTAGAGAAAACAAGCTTTTTTACTTATTTACATATTATTCGTCTCTGAAGACTAGACGGAGTAACTAGGAAAAAATCAAGCTGCAGTAACAAACCATAAGGCAGTGTTACCTGCAGGTAAAAAAGAGAAAGGGAAAAAAAACAAAAAAAAAGGTGGAAGCAATTCCAAAGCTGCGAGAGCTCCTCTGCTGTTCTTACCTTTCTGTTTCCCAAATCATGATCCTTCACATTCTGGTGCCAAAAATACGTGACAGCAAATACAGATCTATCCAATAAGCAATCCATAGTTACAGGGAGTTCTCTTATCAAGGCCACAGCCTTATAGAAGCTGCAAAGCAATGTGCTGGCTTTCCCACAGGCTATAAAGGTGGGGTTGTTCACCTGTGGTGTGGGAAAAATCACTAGTTACAGTCTGGGTGGGGCAATGAAGATTATTGGAATTGTGGAGTGACTTCTGAGCAAGAGGGGACCAAAACTTTGATTCTCTTCAGTTTTGGAAATATAGAATTATAAACAAATAATAAAATAAACAAAATATTGCACATGATAGAAGTCTGTGGAATCACAAAAAGTCATGGATGAAACGAATAGCAACAGCAAAATGTCAAACAATATATTGTCATTGAAACATAATATTATAACGTTCAGAGGGATGGGGACAGCATTAGTTTTCCAAGAAAAACGTTAAAAATAATGACAGTATTTTTTTCCAGATAAATATTTGAATTGCTTTTCATTTTGTATTAAGAAGCTTTCAAAATTTTCTGTCTGCTTTTAGATATTAGATTAAATGGAACATTACATACATAAAGCATTTTTTCTGTAGCTAAGATACTTTTCTCTGTGTAGATATTGACTCTGCTATGGAAGTCTTAGACAATCATATGAAGTGGACACACAAACAGGAAAATACTTAGGTAATTCAGTCAATTCCCCTACATCAAGGAGCACACTGAAGGTATGGCACTGAGATTGAAATTCACAGTGTTCAACCCACTACAAGATGAGAGTATTTGGTGTCAGTTTTCATCTGTTTATGTAGGTGAAAGTCTGTTTACATAACAGAATTACAAACAATGTGAGACTGTTTACATCTAAGGCCGTGTTTTGGAATCATTTCCACTCAAGAGCTGAATAAAGCAGAAGAGCAATATATTATGAATCTTTGGTAAGCAGTTAATGCAGCTGCTTATATTATAATGAGAAAGAAAAAATGCCAGATAAGCTGTATTTAAAGTTTTTAACTTGGGGAGGTCAGTATCTGATTCTGTACTTTCAGGGAGTGATGATCTGATAAAATTTCAGCAACCTTGGCATAAATTATATTATACACAATTCACATGAATTACTATTAATATATTTGCTGACTTACTTGCAATTTGTCAAAAGGTATTTCCATTTATACTTTAAATACTGTGCAAAAGAGATATGATGAAAATAGTCAATTAGTCTTTCTATGAGTGAGTAAATTTCAATTACCTTTCCTTCCTACTGCTGCATTATCTGAGACGTTGTTGTTAAAAGAATGCTTCCTTTTCAACCTCTCCTTGTTACCTTATATGAATAAAAATTTTTATTTTCATTCTTCATAGAATAAAGTGAACTCTTATACATTATTTTTATGAATTTTATTATGTTAAAATAGGATTTATCTGAAAGTATAGGATTTATCTGAAAGTCCTTTAATTGTATAATAAATTATGCCATAATTTTGCAAGCAGGAAGGAAAATCTACATCTGTAATTGAGTTATGATAATCACATGAGAAACAGAGAAGGAGCTATTAAAGGTAGTGGATACACAGAGGAGAAGAGGGATACAGGTAAGAAAAGGAATATAAAAGTAGAAAAGAAGAAATTATATTAGAAATACTCATACATATTTTATAGAAAGGAATAATATATGCTCTCCATTAATTCCAGAGATGCATTTGAGATGTTACGGGACAGAATTAATCAACCTGGCTTCTATGAATACAGAAGAACTATGTAGTAGGTTGTAGGAAAAGGTTTATTACTGCTTTTATACTGGTTTATATAAAGATGAAAGAATATTAATGTTATCTAGCTACATGTTCTTACTACTGGACTAGGTCTGACAGTCTGAATAAAAGTGGCTAGAAATCAAATTCTGTTAAACCAGTGCCATTGACCTCACGGGCCTCAGTATCTCAGGGAAACTGAGTTCCAGCAAACATGCCAGAGGACACAAAATACACTTAGAGCATTGGAAACAAAAGTCTCTAGATTCCAGGTTTTTCATTACCTTTTCAAGAAGGTCTATGAACAAGCTAGAATGTATGTTTCTAAGATTAGATGCAAAATACTGCACTTCTTCCCTAAATGTATGTGTGTCATAGCTGATGTACATGAATGTTCTATCTCTATAATTGTGTGCATGATTCCTGAATTAAGTGACTAATATCATGCTAGGTTGAAAACTATTTTTTTCCTTTCTGTTCTGTATAATGGAAGTGGAAAGGTGAGATGCACATGATTTCATTCTGAAAAGCACTACTCTCAAAGTGGTTTTTGCTATCTTCTTGTTCTTTTTCCTTGTCCAATATGAATAAGAATGTTGGCTGCATTAAATGAAAGATTTTGCTCTCTCTTTTGTCTAATGTTGACCATCAACTATTATGCATAAAATCTAATTAGTTTGTTGATTTCATTCTATCTTTGGAAAAAATGTTTCATTACTATGCTAATAGAAGTAGCTCTTGTTTCCATACTGCCCTAATAGACTGTAATATGAAGCCACTAAAAGTCAAATTCCTTCCTAATTTATAGCCTGTGCCATAAAGTGTTGGCTAAAGGCTTAAAAACCTGCATTATCCAAGTGTCTGAAGTTTTACTACAGAATCTGGCTATTGGTGGCTCTATAGCATTTTAGAACTCAGTTCTCTACACTAGTATAAAACAATAAAAACTCATTTTTACACATTAGATTCTGGAAAAGAAGTCATGCTTTGAAATTATGTTACAGGTGACTGGCGAATAAAGAATGCATTTTTTAAATCTTAACCATTTCTAAGAATTAGTGCAGATGAGTCAGTGGAATTTACATAAAATCGTGCCATTTTTTCATTTAGACTGTATCTTACATCAAAAAGTGATTAAATGGACAAACACAACACCTGGAAATTATTTGATGTCGTTCCAGGAAAGCAAAATATCATTTGTCTTTCATATACAGAGTGAGAAAAAAAGTGCAGTGAAAAAGAACCATTAGCTTGTGCATGCAGATTTCATAGTCATGCACATTACAATGCCAACAGCTAAAGGCACAGTTGCTATTTGATTTTGCCATCTCACTGGTGTGAGCCCTTCAGGAATAATCTTTCCACCTAGCAAAACCTGATTTCCTTCAGCTATCATCAGCCAACCCAGCTGTCATCCATAACCTTTCTGTTAATGTATGCTGCTTTAATACCTTAGGAGTAGATTTTTAGGGGTTGAAAAGTTTGTTGAAATTTAGCCCAAACAATCAGTAAATAGACTGGCATTACTGAGTGAAATAAATAAAAAAATTACTAACCTGATGTTCAATTATCTCTCTGATACGACTTAATTATTTTTTTAGGCATGTTTGAAGTATGATTATTTAGTGCTGTTCAAGAAAAAAAAACAATACAAACTCAGCAGACTTAACTGCATTCACCCCAATCCTAAGATCAACTCATTGTTATGTTTAAGCTGAGCTATTTCATTTCCCTAGGCCTTCTCTCCAGGGATCCTCCTTCCCAAGTCATTTTCTCAGCGCTATGCATGCATTTTGAAAAGAAATCTACTGGGATAAGAGCTGAGAAGATGAAATACAAGGCAGGAGATCAGAAAGTGTGAGTATGCAGAAGAAAATAAAAGACAGGAGCAAAAGGGTAGAAATGAAACTGTTGGATGAAAGAAAATTAGAAAGCACATAGCAACAGTCTAGAAGATAAATTTCTTTGCCAACTCAAAACCCTGAAGCTGATTACTGGATACAGATATAAGACGTATTGCTCTTGGAGTGAAAAAGATAATTTATTAAAATCTGAATATTCCAACACATTATTTATTTTATTCTTCATTACTTAAATTTTCATACCGTGTGCAAGTGGAACTTTCACCTGTAACTTTCATCTAAGATGAGCATCATTTTATTTCTTCTGAAATGGCAGATGTCATTTTTTTAAGTTATAGAAAGGAAATACACTAAAACCAGATGTTCATTAAAACACTCAAACTTCTCAGTTTTGAGAGTCTTGACAGCAATGAATTTTATCTGTTATCTTTCGAAACCAATATATCACAAATGCCAAACTGTAATGGAAGTACCAAATTATTTCTTTTTCAGAATACAAGCCTAAAGATTTCAGCCAGCATTCTCTGTTCTGTACTCATAGTAACACACTGACCTAATCTAAAACCCTCTTGTCTATATTTTGGATCATCAGTTATAAAAAAATTCCTTACCACTTATTAAGGAATGAGTAGATCTCACATCAAGAGTGATCTCATCCCAAGTTCTGATAAAAAGGAACCTAAAAATGTTAAGGTGCTAGTATGCCTCAGTTCTAATAAGCAGCTACCATGTTACACCCATGCTGGCCCCTGGAAGGGATTTTAGTTGCTCAGAATGAAAAGCTGGTTTATGAGGAGAGACCAATCCACCAAAGGCAGAACGAGAACAGAGGAATCTATACACACTATGCCTTGTCTTCTGTAAAGGAACATTATTTGCAGTGCCCTAACTCTAAATGATTTTTTAAGACTGTCCTTGGATTTGCACCAGAGGAAATATAATTTTCGTTCCAAAATCATCATAATTTTTTAATAATATTGTTTGTGTTGATCATTCACATTTCTACCATCTTGGGGAAAATTCTTGGAACAGTTTGAGATAGAAATTGTTGGGATTACAAAGAATCACAAAATAGCAAAGCATCTTGTGCTAATATCAAGGTGGATACTGCAGCATAGCCTTGACTAATTGAATAAAACTATCGTTATTTCAGAAAATTCTTGTTTGACAAATGAATCATTATTATTCCACAAAGGGTCCAGAAAGTTTCCTACCCGGACTCCAGCTGCCACTGCTGAAGTGCAAGGGCCTCCAACAAGCTCTGTTTCCCAGCTGCCAGTCCCCTACTTCTACCTGTGGTATCCCAGAGAACATCAAATGGCGCCTTCAGGCAGCTATATCATGCCACACTCTACTTCATCTATTACAGGGAAAAAATAGGATGTGAAACCCAAACATCTGATTGTGGATGAAATGGAAATGTGACAGAGAGAACTTTGGACCACACCAAAGAGAAAGCTGCGACCAAGAGGGGTAGGTCTTCAGTTCAGAAGACCTAACTTCCCCTAAAAGCTGTTTTTCTGTTCACACTGAGAGAAAATGGAAACAACCATTTGTTTCCATCAGAGCACTGGCAGTGAGCAACATAAAAAATAAATGGCAAAAAAGAGGAGTTTTGTATGGACGATGTTGAGTGGGTAATTCTGCCTCCACCATGAAGAGAGGAGGTGTGCATGTGGGCCCTTCACCAGACAGTTTCCCACGTATCTCTGCATATATGGAAAGTGAGCAAACTGACACCTTTGCTGATCATCTCACCTCAGATAAGCCAGTCTAGCAGAGATACAGCATTTACAGAGCAATAAACCTCTCAAAGGAAAAGATCATGTCATAGCAGTAGAGAACTGTTAGCCTCCAGAAAAGAAATTCTGTACAGCATTGGGCAAATGTATAACAATTCTTTACATATTTTGGTTTTTTTTTCTTGGAAAATCCATTTGTCTCTGGTGTTTAACATAAAAGACAAAGAAAGTGAATGCATTTCTCTTCTATATATTTTTCGCTTGCTGTATATTCTCACCTACTGAGACAGAAAGTGAAAAACTTCAAAGGACTTCTTGAAATATATACAAGTTGGCCTAGACTAGCAGTATTGAACATATGCAAGTTAGTACTTTTCCTGGAAGAAATTCTAAATCAATTTCTGTTTTATATCCACCATTACAGAAAGACAATCTCTGACAAGCAATTCTTTTCATTTTATTGTTTGCCTAAGAGTAGCACAATAAACTAGGTATATAGTAGGACTAACATTATTTCTTTTAGTTATAGCCTTTCTTTAACAGTCTATAGAACACAGTCTCAGTCTTGAAGTAAATACAGCATTCCAGAATAAAACTTTGCTGAATGACATCCAATATTGAACGTTTTTTAAAATTTTTAAACTCCCATTTACATCTAGAAATGTAGTCAATACCAAATTGCAATTAAAAAAACATTTTGGATGCTTATCAGAAACAAATTGTCATACATAGGTTAATTCTTCTCTAATTTCCCCTTGAGAAATGTTTCCCATTACAATGTGAAATTGCTCACACAACGAAGATTAACTTTAAACTTAAATGACTCGGAGATGACAGTCACCTTCCTCACAAGAGGAACCCAAAGCCAAGATTTAGCCATTGTAAATACATATTATATTTTACTGAAACTAAGAGTTCTGCATCAGAGATCGATGTATTGGAACATTACATCTACACAGGGCAACTGCCATGGTTAAAAACATTAAGATGCCATTCTGCAATACAAAATTTTATTGATGAGGTAATTTCTATATGAGGAATTCCTGGGGATTGATGAAAATTATAAAGCAGTCAAGTGGATTTGAATATGAAATAGCTATTTACCACCCTTGTAGACTTGACTTTTTGGAAAATATTTTTGTTCTACAGAATATGTGAAATCAATGACATCTTGATAAACTCTGTCAACTAAGTGGAATAGATACACTATTTTTTATTTCAAAGGCAGAGAGATCCCTTTGTAAAAATAGATTTGATTTTTCTGATTTTGCTATTCAAAAAAATGCCCAAAACATATTTAGTGTTTTAAGAATGTCATTAATTTAGCTCAACAGAGGTCTAAATGCATAGTCTATACTGCAACATTTCAGGGCTGAGAGAAGAAATCAAAATTTAGTGTCAAAGATCTGGGCCTTAGTCTTTCCTACTTTTACAGATTTTATTGACTATATTCACTTTTCTTGAGTTACACTTTCCTTCAAGCCTCAATCTTGATGTTATTTCAAATGTAGCATGTCTCCAAAGAAGGGTGACAAAGGTGCTGAATGCTCTGGAAACCATATCTTATGAGAAGTGGCTGAGGCAACTGTGATTGTTTAGTCTGGAAAAAAGCAGACTCAAGGGGGATCTCGCTGCTCTCTGAGGAAAGGAGAACTTCCTGAAAAGAAATTGTAGTGAGGTGGGGGTTGTTCTCTTCTGCTATGTCTCAAGTGAGAAAATGAGACGAAATGTCCTTAAATTGCACCAGGAGAAGTTCAGATTAGATATTAGGAAAAAAAATACTGGAAGAGTGATTAGACATTTAAATAAGCTGCCCCAGGAGGTGGTGGTCACTGTCTCTGGAAGTGTTTAAGAGGCACCTGGATGTGGCACTTGGGGAGATGGTCAAGGGGTGATTGTAGTGGTGCTAAGGTGGCAGTTGGACTAGATGATCTTGAAGGTCTCTCCCAGCCTTGGTGATTCTGTGGTTCAAAAAGTCCAGCAACCCAGACCCTAAGGTGTATGAGAATTGACTGAAGGTTCAAAGAGAGAAGACAAAGACAGAAGGTGATTTTCTGTACCTTTTGTTCAAGAAATTAATCACATTATCACTCAAAATCTTGTTCTCACTTTATATTAATTGAACGATGCTTTAACCAAAGCAAAAATTAGCACAGTTACATCTTGGTGACTCTGTGGAGTGAATTCTTGCAATACATCAAAACAGACTAAGATTTTGAGAAGATTATGTACTGTTATATATTACTGAATACAAATGTCTTTCTCACTTGCTTTTGTTTTTGCTATAAGGCATATAAGTGAAAAATGGCACATTGTCTTTTTGTAAAGAAAATATAACACTAAAACAAGTATTGGAGATGTCAAATTAGCATTGCAAATGTTGGAAAAATAAGATGACTAGTCTGTGAAACTTCATTAAAAATAAAAGGAGATTTTCAACTATCAATTTCCTCTTTAAAATTTTATCACTACTGTCTAAAATTCAATTTGAAGTTTAATTTTATTTTCAAGTTGAAGATAATTTAGGCTATTGAGAATGTATCTTTGTGGCACTACAGATTTTCCTCAGTAAGTGCATCACATTTCTTCTGGGTTCTAGCAAAGAGCAAAGGGGAGGAGTAATGATAAATTACCATTGGAACTCTATCTGATGGCAGGTGATATTATAGTGTTATTAAAGATTTAGCAGCAGGACACTAATACTGTCAAAAGGCTTTTTCAGATGCCAGATAAAATACTGAAGCATTGCTATTGTTGTAATTAGGACAGAAATAAGTCAATTGCTAGAGAAGCAAACAAGACTTTAAAGCTTGTGTGTCCCGTTCCTACTTTTTCACTCCCAGTCTCCTTGCTGGTAGGGTGGTGCAAGGAGTAAAAAGGTCTTTGTGTAAGCCCTGCACAGCAGGAATGAAAACATCACTGAGTTATCAATGCTCTTTTCAGCACAAAAGTAAAATGTGGCCTCACACTTCCCACTGTGAAGAAAATTAACTCTATCCACCAGTATGTAAAAGAGCTCAACTATAACAAGAACACTTGCTGATGATAGTTTCATGATACTTATTGATGATACTTTGGTGATCCTAATGTGTCCCTTCCAAGTCAGGATCTTACATGATTCGATCATAGTCTTCAGTAAGTGTAGCTCCAGAATACATCAACTTTGCTAAGAGCAACGCAATCTCCAAGGCAGATTAGGGCAGAAAACTGAAATAAATTGGGTCGAGTGGCATCCTTAGTGCTAAATTAATAAAGTAAAAGCCATGGAAAGGGCAAGAATGAATGTAAAGTTCTTACCTAAGAAATGAGTGAGTAATTTTGTTCTATTTAAGGAAGAGAAAACATATGAAAACTTTCATAGCAACAGTTCCTCAAATGCTTCAGTACTGCTTACATAGAGACACACATTAGTTAGTTTCGGTTTGCAAAAAGTCTGATATTTCACCAGAATAAAGATTGATATATTTTATTGCTTTGAGTCTAATCAGTAGATAGGAGTTTTGAGCTGTTATTCAAGGAAAATAAATATTTTTGCTACTTTCACTATTCTTAAAAAAATAAGTCAATAAATTATAAATAAGAAATTCAGGTATTATATTCAAAGGAAAACTGGAGCATATGATTTTATATTAGAATCTGGAGAAAAAAAAACAGTTTAAGCAAAAAAAAAAAAAAAGTAATTTCTTAATTGCTGTTTTCTTAAAGACATACATAGTCTTATTAAATCTGGAACCAGTGAAGAAGAATGAAGCAGCTGTTAAGAGTCTGAACAAAAACCAAATAGCCACTTAAGAGGTTTATTGTTTTCTTTTTGTTCTTAGAGATTTATTTTATTTTATCCCATAGCAGTTTATGAAAGAACAAGAGAAAAACATTTGCTTATGAGAATGAAAACAAGCATCAAAATTGAAACAACTGAAATGAAAACGTTGTTATTGTTTCATTTCTCTAGGATACATCTTCATGCAGAACACCAAACATCTGTCAAAGAGTAAGGAGACACTCATGAGGTTCAGTGCCAGATTTTCAAAGAAGTAGTTCTATGAGCCAATGGAGCTTGTTTTTATTGTTTCAGCTGTGCAAGAATTCTCACTTAGCAATGGCATTAATAAAGTCTCTTTCACATATGTGGCTCCCTATTTCCATAAAAATTATAGGAAATGTTACACAGACTGTCCAACTTTTTTGCCAAATTAGTGGATGGATTCAAAAATTACTGACTTGAGAGAAGTTCTCTCTCACATGCAGAATTTGATCATGTATGCCTTGTTACCTATACTAAAAAACACTCTGTATCATAGACTTTGCATGAAGCTAAAGTACTGCAAATTGCAACATAATCAGTGAGACAAACAAAAAATGTTTTGAGGGGGATCCTGGAGACCAAGCATGCCCAGAATGGCCCAGTCACAGATCTTTTCTTTCCATACTTATTGACATATGCAGACTAGGTTCCGAGCCCACAGCCCTGAGCCCAGTAGCAGTTTCATTAAAATACTCATATTAGTTGGAGGAAGCTTGGCACTTTGGAAGAATTGCAGCTTGCACAGTTGCTTGCATGATTCCACTGTCACTAATCTCAGGAAAGTTTGGATTCTCAGGGGTCACTGACGGGTAGTGGGTGGCTTCTATTGTGCTTGTGAGTTGAAGACTAGGGAGTGGCTGCTTGGAAGCTCACCAATCTGTTTAGCTTTATTTTTTTTTAATTTAATTAACAATTCTGTTAAAAATGGAGTTTTCATGGTATTACTAATTACTTTTAACTCATATGCTAACAAGTACAGTGATGTTACTTTTGCATATGAATTGCACAGGAAGTAACAACACAGGCAGAAGGTCTTGCAATGCAAAAGACGACATTCTTGTTAAAATAACTTTCTTTATATAAATATATATGCAGTAAATCTATCATGTTTTCTAGAAAAGGTCACAAAATATTTACCAAATAAGTACTGAGAGTCTTGAAAACATTTTTTTTTTCTGATTCTACCATGTTTTGCTATATTTTGGGACAGGAAAGGTGGTATCAAGGAAGAGGAAAGCAATATGCTAGAGCCACAGAAAAGTCAGTATTCTAAAAGCAGGCTAAATTTTATAGCTGCAAGAGCAGTAGGGTTTGCTGCTCTAATTTACACTTTTTCCACGTAAATAATGGTCAAATATCTTAGTTCCTGATGACTGTAATTGACTGTGAGCTGACCCAGCATTCACCATTAAAAATAGGGGGCCAGAAAAGATAGCAGATGCCATCTTGCACTGCAATCATCCCCAACTAAAAATGTAATCAATGCTAAATGGACTAAAGGATTTTTATAAACCGATACAAATTTAGAGAAGCTATAAAAAATAAGATTAGTAATGAAGTAGGAAATTGAGAGATGCTTCTTGTTTACAGCACAAAAGTGTGTAAGATGCAAAATATATTTGCAGAGCAGGAATGAAAAAGAACAAATAAAGATTACCAAGGTTTACCTTAATAGAGCAGGATGTTCTTTCTGCAGCAGAGTGGCTAATGTTGGCAGTACTACAGTAAGGCAGGAACTTAGGTTTGTTCATTTTGCTTGTATACCTTTTGGGAATATACGAGCTGTATCTTGCCTAATTTTCTTTGCACTGATATAGCACAAAGATAGAAAGCATGAAAATGGATCCAAGCAACAACCAGATACAGCATATATTAGTGTGTTTAGCCTGAAGGGAGACTAGACCAGAGATGATATGTATGGAAAACTGACATGGAGAAACTCACTAAATAAGAATATCAAGCTCTTTATATAACATTAATCCATTGGCTTGAGAACAGGAAGGTTCCTGGGAGACCACAGTTTGTTCTAGTAAGTTTTATTCCAGCTGCTGGGTTAATAAGAAGCAGAAAGTTATTAGGAGGAAATACATGCATATGGAAATATCCACTTCTGCCTCAGGTAATTTAAAGCTTATTCACATCCTCTTTATTCTTGTTTATAGAAAAAGGATAATCTGCCTCATGAATCAAGTGTTTTGAGGGCTGTTCTCTTTCTCATTATTTAAAGGACAAACTAAGATATTAGGTGTATAAGACCACATTTAGCACTTTCCTAAATGGACCCAAGCTGTTATAAGTGACTTACAGATCATGACAGGAAGAACAGTTTAGTCCACATGTCATGCTTCAGTGTAAAAGTGTCTTCTTATAGATCACTTTTTGCATTGATCTTAGATTTTTTGTGTCAGAATTTCCTTGTTGCAAACTGAAATGTGGTAATCAGGAATATACTTCCAACCTTCTCAACAATATGAACACTGCAAAGGATTAAAATCAACCTGTCGTATTCTGGAGAAATCAACTGTCTAGTCACAGGAAGGCAGTGGTAACTTTCAAGTTAGAAAGGATACACAGGATTTGGAATATTTTGGTTGTTTTAATTATTATATGGAAAATAATTTGGAAAATGCATATTTGGAAACCTCATGACCATTATGGAATTTTCATATAAAATGAGTAATTTAAAGTCAGTTCTGAAAATGAAAAAAAATAAGGTCATAGCGAGAATAGAATGAAGAAGGTTACCTGAAAACTAGATCAACTCAAGAGCAAATGATATAATAATCTGACTACTTTCTGGTATGCTCTGAACTTGATATTTCTTTAAAAATATGTCCTTGATTTAAGCACATAAAGGAAGAGGAAGGAAAAAAGAGAAATGGAAAAGGGAAAAGGGAAAAGGGAATGGAGAATAGGGAATATGGAATAGGAAAAGGGAAAAGGAAAAGGAAAAGGAAAAAAAGGAAAAGGAAAAGGAAAAGGAAAAGGAAAAGGAAAAGGAAAAGGAAAAGG
>JAOTQZ010000248.1:33080939-33114045 GCA_026546895.1 Pogonocichla stellata
AAGGAAAAGGAAAAGGAAAAGGAAAAGGAAAAGGAAAAGGAAAAGGAAAAGGAAAAGGAAAAGGAAAAGGAAAAGAATTCAGCCTTGGTATTTTTCAGTTTGGGTTTTAAAGGCCTACCTTCTCTGTGGGACTACTTGATGTCATGGACTTATGTCACAACTCAACAAACATCTCAGGCTTGAATGACATCATTTTACTGAAAAACTGCAGTGTGTAGTCTTGGATAGAAAATACTCCAAACATCCTAAATCTGGTATTTGCCCAATCCATTCTTTCTTACAATAAATCTGACCACTCCCTATCAAACATACATGTTCCTCAGAAGTGAACATAAATGCTAACCTTCTTTTACTCTTGAAGTTTTTTCCAACAATTCTAACTCGACAAACTTGCTGTCCAGAAAAGATTTTCTATCCACACAAGAGACATTGTAATCTCAAAGGCAACCCTCTGTCAGAAAGAATTTCCCCAGTATGAAAAGGTAAAATTGACTCGAACATTTTACAATGCAAATATAAGCCACCTTAAGCTCATAGAACATCAATAAATTCCACAGGAGTCTTGTTAAAACAGACAAACAAGCAAACAAACAAACAAACAAAAACCCCACCAAATCAAACCAGAAATCTGAGGGTTTTTGTAGTTTCAATTCACAGGCTGATGTAGCAAAAATTTTCCTCTCCCTAGAAATCACCAACACTTCATTTTGACAGATTTGGCAGAGAACCTAGCCACAGATTTTTTCCTTTTTCAGTCATTTGTTTTCTATTTTTGAAAAATGAATTATCTGACTTCCTCCTAAGGAAAGGCGGGAAACTCATGAATAACATCTTTCTTTTATAATTTATAATAAAAAAGTCATGTTTTCAGTGATGGGCACTTGTTACACTTACTACTCTCTTTGATAAAGAAAATAAGATTGATATCAAATCTCACTCCTCTTCCATTATAATCATGTTGTAACCTGTGATTAATGGGTTTCACTTCCACAGTTTTAAAACAGACATTTTAGGAACTCTGGAAATAAAATACTGAAGAAGTTTCAAAAAGGACCACGTATTACAAAATTGCCTTGGAATTCTTTGGTACACTTTTTGTCAATATTGGAATAGAGTTGCATGACATCTATTAACATATTCATTGTGTTTGTTGATGGGCTGACTCTGAAAACCAAGGCTCAAAGATTAGAGCATAGAGGGCAATTTCTTCAGAGAGTAATGTTTTTAAGAAGTCTACCCAGATCTGACTTACTCCTAAAGCCTTGTTCTCTTATATCTTCTCCATCTCTGTGTTCTTAAGCACCAAACTCTACTCTGTTTGCAATCCCCAATTCAGAATTTTTCCTCTATTCACCTGTTCAATAGGAAGTAGGTAATAGAGTCTAACCCTGCTGGCCACTGTCTTTATTGTATCTTCAAAACTATAAATACAATATATTCAAGATAAATGTGTATCAGTTTTCCTCCTGTATTATATTGGAGTTTTTTCATATTTCCAACTCTGCTGCATAGATTCAGTTGATGTATGCAGGAGTTCAACATTGGGTTACTGGTCACATTTAGAGCTCAGAATTCTCAAGACAATATCCACAATGTTCTTCAGATGTTGCTCTTGCTTACTTTGCCTTTGAGCAAAGGAATAGCTTTTGAGCAGTGTTCATGCAATTATAACCTATAACATTTATATTTCAGCCTAGAATACAGATGTTATGTTACTTGCAAATGTTTTAACAAGTTATACTGTAATTCAGTTGAAATGACTGACAAAATTTTCTCATTTGTGTTAAAGTGAAGCTGTCAATATGGCAGGATTTTTTGACGTCTAAGATTAAACATTATGGTGCAGGTATAGAAAACTAACTGGTATAGTCACAGGGGGAGAAAAAGGGCAATTTCAGGGAAATGTTCACTGCAAAATTATATTAGAATCATTGACTCCAAATAACTGGTTTTTTCTCCATTTTTTTTAAGAGGTCTGGACAGATACTCTAATACAGGTCTTTTCATTACAGATATCTATATTAAAAGAAAATCTGAACAAAACCCTCCCTTTTATACGTTGCTTCCACTTCATCCAAATCAACAATAGTTTAGCCCTTGTCTTCATTGGGTCTACTTTTCAAAGACAATAGAATGCTTTTAAATGAACAGAAAATAAGATTAGATGGTAAAAAAGATCTATATTTTCAGAAAAAGGAAAAAAAAATAAGACCTTCATTATGACATAATCAGCAGTTCTTTGATTTATTAGAAGTTTTTTTTTTTTCCCAGAAAATCACCCAATGGAAATAAATAGGAAAAAAAAATCAATTAAATTCAAGGATGTGTAACATGTTTATATGTTTTCTAATATATGTTAATGTTTTGTCTTCTTCCCACAACTCCTGAAAAAACGTATATGCCAGTGACTATTTTTAGGCAATGCTAATCTGCAAAGAATGCTGTTAGCAGCAAGTGGACCTAGCAATCCCTCTGAAAATTTGTTACCTTAATTGCCCAAGTTCAGTGCTTTGAATATTGAACTACATGCTGTAGTGTTTAAAGTTTTGGCCCGTTCAACCTAAATTCTTAAATGGTAGGGCCAATGCCACAGTGATTATTTAGGGGAAAAAAAAAAAAAAGAAAACTCACAAAATTATTATAGAACTCTAGTATTATGCACAGTTCTATTATGGCAAGATGCCCAGGGCTCATAAAAGATAAATGAGGTTTGAAGTGGGGGGAGAGGAGAAGAGTGTTGTTAAATTTAATAGAAGTTCTTTTATCTCTTTTTTCTTCTTTTTTTTTCTTTTTTTTTTTTTTAAATTGGCAAGGGAATGCAAAAGACATCAAAGCAATTTTTAGTTTTCCTATAAATCTATAAGAAATGAATTTCAGCAACAACCTTCTCATTTTATTACTAAAGTTCTTTTGGAACCTGAAAGGGAGTATAATTCAGTCCTTTTCAAATTGCTTTGGAGAAATATAATAAATCCAATACATATGAGAAAAGTTTATGAGGTTTTTTTTTTTTTTTTTTTGTATAGATAAAGCATACACAGTTACTGGATCTTTTTCTGATTTATTAAAATGGCTTAAAAAAATAGCCTATCAGACCTGTGTGTGAGCATTTCCCTTTGAGAAGCACTCATTAATTCCTAGACTAGAAGTCCAACACATGATATAGCAAGTTAGTTAAATAGCACTATTGCTTTGCCTAAAACTATGAGCAGAAGTATGAATCTCTGATCAAAGATCAGTGAAAAAATGCACACATTCAGAATGCTATCCTTGTTGTGACAGCCACAGTATAAAGATATTATTGCCCAGCTACTCATAAGTTCTTTTTTTTTTTTATGTTTGCAGGAAGAAAAGCCTGTCTGCTAAAGTTCACCATGATGCATGTAGACATAATACACTTCATATTTCCACATGTTCTCTTTTAAATCTCTTCTTGCAAAATTTTGCATAAATCCTTTTATGTTTGCATTGTAGTCTGATGTTTGAAAGCTTTACACATAGTCCATCTGTAGAATATAAGCAAATGCAATAGGATAATTATTATCTACACTGGATAATAAGTCATACATTCTCATTTCCCTCTGAAAGACTTTGTTAATGTTGGGTTCCAGAAAAAATATAGATATGACATCATGGTCCTTCTAAGGATAGGTTATCCTCTGCATAGCTAGTTGGTCTAAGTGCTAAGATATCTTCAGCACTATTAGTAATGAATTAGTACTAAATTTAGCACTATTAGTACTATTAGTACTGTTAGCACTATTTAGTACTAAATTTAGCATTTTCTCTTACATGAGATAAAACACAAGAATTGTTACACGGTGCAAATACAATTAATGTGGTGTTTTGTATGAGGGCTGTCCAGTACCATTGCTTCATACATTTCTTTCCAAAAAAAATTCAAGATTATTTTCCATTTGCGCATATTTGCATATCCAGTTATGGAATCATAGAAAGCTGAAGGTTGGAAGTGACCCTAAAGATCACCTAGTCCCAAGCTCCCCAGCCATGGGCAGGGACACCTCCCTCTATGCCAGGTTGCTCAATTCCTTATATCCAACCTGGCCTTGAACACTGGCAGGGTTGGAGCACCCACAACCTCCCTGGGCAACCTGTTCCAGTATCTCACCATCCTCACAACAAAGAATTTATTTCTAATGTAAGCCTAAATTTCTCCTCTTCAATTTCTACACATTACTCCCTGTCCCATTACTAAAGTTGCTGAAGAAGAGTCCCTTCCCTGCTCCACCTCTTTGACTTGGAGGACTGATGAAATAACTACTTAAGCTTGAGTTTGAGCCCTTTACCACTTCTCCTGGGGCTCTGTAGTGTCTTAATGCTTTCCAGACTGCTGCTGGCGTATCACCAGCTCCCATATGTCCCAGTCAGTTAAGATTTATCTTTGTTGCATATAAACTCTACTAATATATCTACACACGTAGTGTATTAGTAGTGTTGAAATTAGCATACTGGTAGTCTTAACCTGGAGGTCATGAAAAAGCTAAGAGTGACAGAACCAGCCTCTTCTCTGTCTCTCCTTCAGGGATTGTTGGTACTGCAGTAGATTTATTCATATCTTAAACTGTAGATTAAAGAAGAAAAAGAAAAAGACAAGATTCCAGATGCCCCTGCTGGTACATATTTTCTTGCACAACCACAACCACGCTTATTCTTCTACTCTTGAAGAACCATGGCTCAATGATATTAAGAATATAGAGCAAATCTGGCCTAGAAGGAAAAAGAAACACACCCCAATTACGTATTTCTTTTTATGCAGTGATTATCTCAATGAAATCTCGTGCTCAGAGTTGGCATCTTGACATAAAACCTCTCCAAAGAATCACAGTTTGCGCATTTTTTGCAAAATGTAAAATAAATTACTTCATTGTTAGAATTCTGACATGGAGCTAACATGAGCTGAGGAACTGCTCTTGTAAGTCTGTGGCAATTTCAGATGGATTGAAATTCTAATTCATAGGTGAAAAATCAATATGAAATCTTGCCCTTACATATCTGGTAATTTCTTTTGGGAAACAGGGGATCTTTCTTTCTTCATACATAAATTTTATTTTCTATATTACTTATCTTTAACATTATTTTGTCATCAGAGGATGAAATTCTTCACTTTGTATCACTTTAAGTAACTCTGTATTTCTAATACTGCAAAAATTCAACATGCACACAAGAAGAGCAGTACGTCAGTGCTTTTTCTTGCACAAGGAAGTTAAACCTAGTTGTGATGTCTTATGTGACATGTCGATGTTATCTACTTATCTATACAATAATTTTGGACTATAATTTAGGTTTTTTGCCTTAACCAGAATTTTTTTGTTTTGAATATTCCTAGAAAAATACTAATAAATACACTATCTACATTCAAATGCATTGTAAGTAAACAAAACAATATTATTAGAATGTTAACAATATTCTATTTCTACATTCTCTTAGATTTTCCTTTTTGTATTTTTCAAATTAATTATCATAACTGAAAATTTAAAACAACAAAGAAATTCTTATATCATGACTGGCAGTTTAATCATATAAAATACAAGTAATGTTTTCTGATTTGAGCCAAGGTCATTATCCTTAATTATATTAAAATTTGCATAAAAGGTATATTTGAATTCTTTAGAGAACAGCCTGCTCAAATATTTTTGTTGCTGACTTTGTCCAACTCAGAGTATCTTAAGTATTATGCAATTCTAGGAATAATTAAATTAAAATAAGTAAATTTTTCAATTTTAAAATGGATGGGTCGCCAACTTCTCTTTGAACATCTAAGCTATTCTCTTCCAGCATGGAGGAAAACTTATCCATAATTCAGTTTTCAACAAACATGTCTTAGATCAGTGTGCAGCCCTAAGGGCTTAAATCAATATTTTAAGAGTCTACTAATTTAGCACTACGAGGAAAAAAACCCAAAGCAATGTCTAAGTAACAACTGAAGAACATTTCTTATTTAATGGGCATTCTAGAAAATTTAGAGGTATTTGTGACAACAGTTCAAATGCACTGTGCACACAGATAACATTATAATTGCAAAAAATACTTTAAAATGCAGAGAACCTATGGAAATATGCTTATAAAAGAATGTTGCTAAATCTTCCAAATACATCTTGATTATGAAAATGTGTTTGTCTTTAATTCTACTATGCTTGGTATCACTGCCATTGTGAAATAAATTTAAACAAAAGGGTGGTTATTATGGGTGCAAAGAAAAGGTAAACACTAAATCATATTTTACATATGTTTTACAAATGGAGTCAGATATTGTTTACTGTTAATCTTTGAATTTATAAAGTAGGAATAGAAATTACTTCAGAGACTAATAGGTATATTTTAAACACGGAAGAATCCTTGCCCAATTTTAGTAGCTATGTCCATATTGAAGCGAAAGTGGATGCTTTTTATGACAAACATTTTTATTAAGATTTCATAGCTTTGATTTTCTCACTTCATCAAGAGAAGATAGTGAGATGATAAGACACAAGGTAGCCTAAACAAAAAAATAAACTCTGGCCATAGATAAGACTTATTTAAATTAACTCTTCAAGTCTTGGCTATAAAAAAGTAAAATAAAGGAACAAAAATGACAGGAACAATCCTATTTGAGTAAGATATTAATACAAATATTTTCAGATAGAAAGAAGAGATTGATGTCCTCAGGAACAATGTAAGAAACTGCATAAAATATATCCGAAATCAGAAATGTCAACGCAGCGAGGCAGGCGTGGAAGGATGCATCTACTGTTACAGTCATTTGCCACTAGACAGAGGCAGAATGACCTCTCAGAACAGCAGTGTCAGGGGCTATGATGAGTGATCTGTCTAGTGTGGGGGATCTCTGCTGTAATTTGTAATCCTAGGCAGCTAGCTGTCCCTCTACAGTAACTTTCTAGACAGCTGAGAGATACCCACAGGTGTAAAGGGCACTGATGGATTTGGTGCTGAGGAACTGTATGAAAGAGGGAATGATTTCTCAAAATAAAAGCAGGCCCTGTTCTGAACTAGCAACTCTCACTCTTTCCCTCTTAAGCAGAGTTATTGTCTAAGGCCTCTTGAGAAATAAATCAGTAAATCTTGCCACTAGTTTTCCAAATATGATCCAAGTCACACCTTGGCCAGCACCCTTACCATTGTCCTTTTCCTCCTGGACTCTGCAGCAAAAAAGAATTTTTTCTTCAATTACATAAATAATTAATGCAATTACTATGACACAGGGTTAATTCAGTATCCTGGGTTGTGATATTCTCTATTAATATAGATGAAGCTTAGTATAATGCAAATCATATCAAAGGAATCAGTGTCCACTGGTTATGGAGGCAATTGGTACACACCACTGCTCACTCTCAATCATCTTTGAAAGGTCATGGCAGTCAGGAGAGGTGCCTGAGGACTGAAGAAAGCAAATGTCACTCCAGAAAAGGCAAGAAGGAGAACCTAGGGAGCTAAAGGCCTATCAGCCTGTAAAGGCGATGGAATAGATCACCTAGTGACTATCTCTAAGCATGTAGGAGACAAGATGATCAAGTAGAGTCAACATGGATTCAGCAAAGGAAAATCAGGCTTGACCAACCTCACTGCCTTTTGCAATGGGACAACTGGCTGAACAGATGGGGGGAGAGAACTGGATGCTGTTTACCTGGACTGCAGCAAAAAATTCCCAGTTTAGGGTGGTTGGTAACTACATATATTCACACACAGAGGAACTTAACCCACAAGGACAGCAGTAAAAGCAGTATTAGCAACCTATTTCTGCAAAAGTCACTCTGACAGAGTCTTGTAAATGTTCAACTAATATGTTTCTAAAGTGTAGAATCATAGGATTCTATAGGATAGAATCATAGGATGATTTGTGTTGAAAGGCACCTTAAAGATGATCTAGTTCCAACCTCTCTGCTCTGGACAGGGGCATCTTTCACTTGAGGCTGCTCAAATAAAGCCCCATCCAATGTGGCACATCAAGATTTCAGATATGAGTCATGATTGAGCAAGTATTATATGTGATACTCTAAATAAATTTAAATGTCTGCTCTATTCACTGTTACACAAGTAGTTTGAACATATTTATAAAGTGGACTTCACGGGAATTTATTCTTAGCAAGCAATTTGTAGACATGAGAAAATTAATGTTCTCACTTTCTCACCTTGTCAGATGGCTTACCTCTACCATTTCTGATGCTTTTAGAAGGCTGGTTAGTGAATTTGTATAGATTAAAGGAAGAATTATATTTTCCTGTAACTTGTTAATAATTAAATTTCTGGTTTAAAAAGCTACATTGCTTCCCTGAATACAAGGATCTTCACTTATCTCTGAAGTCATTTGAACAGTTTGTGGTGTTTGTTCTTTCTTTACAAATGTTCTAGATTTCACTGGTTTGAGGAGGGCTAATTCCTTCACAGTCTTTGAGAAGGTAAGGGAAATACCTAAGAATTAGCTGATACAGACTGCAGAGATTAAGACAAAAATGAAATTAGATTATGTATAAGGCACAACTAAAGTTTATAAGCTCAGAAATCCCGAGAATTTATAGTCCATATAATTCACAAACCTCCTTTCAAGAGATTTATGGAGACAAACTTTAGATATTTGTCATATAATGCCCAAACTTTCTGAAAAGTCCTTCTTGCTATGCAGGCATTTGAATTTCACTGTTTAAAATGTAGTAGAGTCTCAAAAATCAAAGAGGGTAATACAATTGTGAAAACACCATTTTGAAAGTGATAGTAGGACTATGACCAACTTTAAACCTTGTATTTTTTGAAGAAGGCAGACAGAAAGCACAAGCACTTTTAGAGGACACGGAGATGAATTGGAAGAGTCAGCCACACATTTCAGGAGAGCATGTTTTGACACTCATAACAGCACATTTCCAAAGTGCCATTGTTTTGAGGACTTTGATCCTGTCTCCAGTCAGCTAAGTACTCCTTTGGTGTCAGAAGACATAGTTTAATACCCTTACTCTGGATGCATATGTTTCTTGTGAACATTGAAGTCCATATATCAGACAAAATGTGAGTTACTGGAGTGTGTTGCAGTCAACTTTCAAGTCAGAGAAACCAAGGAAATCATCCCAACACGGATGCAAGGGCTGGCAGAAAGTAGATCTCAGAAAAACTGTCCTGAACATTAAGGAACATGTAAAAGTCCTTACAAGCTAAAAATAAAATAGTCTCAGTCCAAACAGCAACACTAAACCTTGTTGCAAAAATCCTACTGCTGACATTCTTCAGTTTGGAATGGTGTTTATGTTTTGAAATTTATTTTTCTGAGATAAGAAGAAGGAAGGCCTTCTCAATTTAATGGTAAAATATAGCATATTCAATTGATTCAAAATAATATTTGTTTTAAATATTCTTCCCTTGCTCAAAACTGCAAATTTATAAAATTTTGTAATGATTATGCTGGTGCAAAAAGACTACTGTATTTTTCAGAGAGTTTCTGGAGCAGCAAATAGACATTTGCAATATATTTTTCAATTTATTTTCTGTTAAAATAATGTTGCTCAAGAAAGCCAAGACATTTAATAAGTATTTTTATTTTATTATTTAGGTTATAGGATTTTAACTTTATTAGGTAACTGACTGTGAATTCAGAATATCCTTGTTCAGTGTTTTGAAGGCACAGGATTGGCCATAGTATTAAGGGTTTTTAAAAACATAGTACTTAGTCCTTATTTACTTTTGCAATCAAAATTTAGTTATATTTTTAGAGTTGCTAAGAGTAATTAAGGAGAATTTCAACATACAACATTGCTCACTCTCCAAAGTCAAGAGGAAAGTATGATTTTCTTGAAACAATGAAATTTTGAGACACAACTCTGTTAATTTGCAGGTGATGATCTTTGTGGAACTCACCTTTTTGTCTCATTGTTTGCTCTTGAAAGCTCGCTCTGCTCCAGGCAGCCCAGAACTGAAATTTAAGAGATTTCATCATAAATTGTTCCCTCTGGATGTACAGGAAGATCTCTCATCACATCAAGACCTGCACCAAGAGCCAGAGCTCCTGACTGCCACTCACTGACAGCACTCACATCCTAGAGGAAACCAGGGAGCATTTTTCTTCACTGAAAACTAGAAATGGGAAAATGTGAAGTGACACCTTTTGGGCACTTATTAACAGTCATAGGAGAAGATACTGATTGAACTAGATGTAAATGAGAAAACAACAGATTTCAGACTGTGAAGCACTGGAAGCATTAAATGGGTTCCAGTCTGGATGCTATTGACAACCACGTATAGGAACAATGGTGCCTAAGGATTTTTATTGTGTTTTCATTAAAAAAATGAGCAGGATTTCCTTCCAAAAGTAGTAGTGCTGTTTGCCATAGGCTATAGTCACTTTCATGAAGTGGGACTGAAAACCAAAAAGAGGCAAAGATAAGAATACTTTTCTTTCATGAGTGGTATTTTTAAAATTTCCTGAAGGGACTGGTGGATACTTGTACAAGACCTTTTAAAAGTTACATGTCTGTTTTACTCTATGCATACACTGCACATGTGCTGTCTTCATCTGCAGTTTCTCTCAAGTGAGCAGCTATAGCAGCACTATTTTTCATCTTATTTAAAAAGTATTCTGGGAAAATGCATATCTCTGCAAATACTTGATGTGTATTACAGTTCACAGAGCTTCAACATTTTTTTCTTTTACTTTTTGCCTTCAGTTTTTCCCCAAGTAAAACACGCAGACTCTGAGTGAAATCACAAAGAGGGAGAGAGTTTTTACGCTTGGGGATGACCTGATTTCAGTGTTTCTTAAATTTCAATTTCTTAAATTTCTAAATTTCAATCTTCCAGAGAGGAGGAATGTATGACATATGAAAGAAACAAAACAGAAAGGCTGGGTGTTTGATACATTTATTTAGGTAACTATTTGAAATTTTTAAAAATGCTTGAAAAATGCTGACAAAGGTTTTACACTAAAATTAAATATGGGGTTTTAAAAAGTATAGGACTTTTTGGCTGGCTGTTTTAGCTTCTATCATTTTAGACTTGCCTACAACAATATTACTGGAAAGACTTGATGTTCATGTACAAGAAAAGGTGGTTGCTTCACCTCAGAATTCACTTTTAGTTCCCTTTCCTAATCATTGCAAATGCTTTTTATAAAAAAAAAGAAAAAAAGCAAAAAAAAATGCTAGCCTTAGCCAAATTAAAAAAAAATAATAATAATAACTTTAGCTCATTGAATACCTTAGTTAAAGAATGAAGTTTACAGAAATTGTTCCACAGACCAAAATTCTGGAATTTCACCCTTTCTGTCTTAATAATTTTGATAGGATAGGAAGACTGCTTAGCTTTTCAAGGTCTGCATTCCCTCAGCTTGATATCCAGAAGCTACTTGGGATTTGAAGCTGTGGCCTTCTATAAAGTGCATATACTAACCATTAATAACAATACATATAAATTGTTAATATATTATAATTTTCTTTCTGTGTTCCCAGAATATAGGATTATTCAGGAAAAGTACTCATATGATCATAAAATACAGCAAAATACATAATATTATTCCTTAAAACATGTTTCAATAATCCTGTGCTGGACAGGAGAAGATTATCAGCCTCCTCATTGTCCTGTGATGTGAAATCCAGATGATGATGAGTCCTCTGCAATTTAAAAAACACAAAATCCCACACTCTTATACTCTCTCTCATATATTTTTAAAAGGACAATTCTTTTTCTTACCACCTGAAGTCTGTACAGTTTAATTTCCACTGACACTCTGCTTCAGCTGGAACACCCATTTCCACTAGAGCCTCCGTGCATCATGAGACACCACAGCAGGGAACACCTTCAGATATTTCTAAGTATATTGGCACCTTAATTTAAAGGTCGTAATTTCCTCTTTTTGTTGCAGTCTTCAGACATTTCCTTTTGTTGTCAAGCATGATTATTGTTGTCAGGCAGCACAGTGCCCTTGCTATTATGTATAGATAGAATTTGATCTCTATACTCACCTGTGAACAAATGAAGACTGTATAGATAGAATGTATAAGATCAGCTTGTTTTGTGAAAAGTGTTACAATTTTAGATTTGTTTAGTGCTGTGCTCTGTTTGCCATAACACTAGTGACTTGGTTTGCAAGTGCTAATTTCTTTTTCTCTACAGCAGCTACCAAAGAGTAAATTAATTGCTGCTTTCCTTTTTAAACCTAACAAACATTCATGGAAGTAGGAAACACACACTAGTAATTTTGTTAAAGAGTAATTTTTGGATAAGTGTATAAATTAATTTGTGCAATAAAATTTTGTATTCTAAAGTGAATGCTTAATATTCTGCATATTTACATTTAAGATATTGAATTCTCAGAATGCAAATCAAGATATTTTGACTAATCACATATTGTAGCAAGAAGAAAGGAAGTGCCAAATTCAACCTCAATATTTTCAGAAGACAGAATGCTCAAAACAGACAACAAAAATTCTCAAAATATTATAGGAGTCTCAAAATTCTCAGCATGTCTGAGCTCTGAATGAACATTTATTTTTCTGGCCAGTGATTCAGAATATCCACAGCTACTTTCCAGCAACAAGGAAAATGTCATGCCAACTGGGATCAAGCTTTATTTTAAAGTTGAAGGCATGAAATAAGCACCAAGAAGACAATTGTGCACCTGTTTTCAAAAGTAAAAAGGCATCTCAGATCTACTTTGCTTTTGAGAATTTGGCTGAGGAACATATTTCAGAAGCCCAATAGCTCATAACATTATTCCAAATGTTCTACTCTGTATGCCTAATTAGGCTGCTGCACATTTGCATAAGCATGATGCTTCATGATTAATGTATGAGACACAGCATGGAGCCCTGAATAAATTCTTCCACACATCCTTCTCTCCATTTCTACTGCAAATAACCAGCGTGCCTGAACTGCAGTCTATCATACCTGTAGATACAGCTTTGTGTATATATAAAACTCTATAAACTTCATTATGAAGTCATATTGATCTGCAAACTTTTTTAACTAGAAATGTTAGCAACAATAAAATGTTAGCTCTTATAAAGCTACTGGCATTTATACTTCCTGTGATTTATAAGAGGTTTGTTGGTGAGTCTTTTTCCGTGGTAAAATTAAGTATGAACTCTCTGTCTTTTTTCTCAAAATTGAACTCGATTATATTTAAAACAAGGATTTGTTAAATTAATAACTTAAAATTACTTCTACACTATTACTCTTGGGGTAATGTTAACCTAAAGAGAACAAGAACTTGCTTTTCAAAGAAGAGCAGCTTTTTAAGAATTCAATAATGTATCCACTCATAGTCAAAATAAATAGGAAAACTGAAAATGTTAAGAAAGGACTGATGGATAAAAACCAGAGGATGTCACAGTAAGGGTGCCTGGAAAATGCAAGTCTAACCTTTGATGGTTAAGCAGTGGAGATATCTGGAGAGACTATAAGCTCATATATATTCTTTTTACTGAAATTCTTTGCACTAAGGTGAAGATCGATCACAAAAGATCTTCCACTCAAGCTTAGTTTATTTTAAAAAAAATTTAAAATCCACTATTATTATTTAAAGACTTTTTCCTTATGCCACAAATAGCACACACTGACTGTGATCTATTTTCATATATATCAACATGACCATTGTCATTGTCTTGGCCTAGCAGAGAAAGTTATAAAGTGATGTTATTGGCAGCATCTCAAAGCTGGGCATAGAGCCAATGATATTTTGTGTAACAGGAAAACTATAGAAATAAAAAAAATATTTGATATGCCAAGGAGTGGAAACTCTATGAGCTACCTCAATTTTCTTTCAAAATGAAATTTAAAATTTTTAAAAGAAAAAATATTCAAAGATTTGTGGTTTGGGATTTTTTTAATTTTTTGGTTTTGTGTAGCAGCTGACACCTACCATCTCACTAGTGAGCAGTCATTTGTGCCAATGATCAGTGGGATTCAAAGTAGTTTTGAACATTTACCTGCATTTTAATATCAAGAAAAAAACCATGGCCATTTTAAGTATTCTAATTAAAGAGAACTAATGTTAAAATCCACTAAACATTATGTTTGTATTATGGTGAATTTAATACACATTTACAGCATTGTATGTATATTTAATCTTTTCTACGAAAATAAATTTATGCTTAGAACTAAATGCAGTATGCCACGAGCAAGGAACCTACACCTCGTCCAGGTGAGTGCTGGTCAAAACAATCTGGTTTTGGAAGAGATGTATGTGATAAGCACAAAACAAGCAGAAGCCAAGATGTAAAGCTCTAGAGGAAACTATTCCCCACCCTAAGTAATAAAGCCAACATAAAACAATTCTATTGTATGCTTCTTAAACAACCTAAAGGATCACCTTTGTTGGGTGAACTCCTTGATCTCCATATATCCATATGTGATAAAAAAACTTTCAGCATGGCAGAAACATATTGTGAAAAGCAGATATATTTGTGTTTGAAAGTGAGGGAAATTTCCTTTTTGCCAACTTTCTCTTTTTCCTTTGAAACTTGTATCTTTCTATTTTTTGAGTGCACTTGTTAAAATAATTAAAGTAAATAAGTCTGCAGAAATTAAGTTTTCCCTCTAAGTATATGGTAGCATGGCTTTAGGGCTTAAAAACATTCTAATTCAGTCTGCAGCAGCTCCTATGAATCATTTCTGAACCCTTGTGTCTCCCTTTATGCAAGTTTTATGGGGTCAAATCCACTTCACCAATGGCACACAGTCTTTCTGCATTATGTTGTCTTAAGAGGAATTAATTTCATGGCAAACAGTATCTGATGATTCTATAGACAACATATGGAAAGAAGCTTATTTTTTTAATATTCTTATAAAATAAAACAAAATCATGGGACAAAAGGTTACATTATAATATGCTTTTTATTACAATAAAATAGATTTTGAGAACATTGACATTGACAGGTATAAACATAGGTATATTCAAAGGAAATCTTATTAATATTATATATATATAAATAAAATATTAAATTCAATATGACATACTTTTAAAATATTTCTCTACATGTCAACCAATATACATATATTTAGCACCTAGTTGAGGCTGTGGTATGGAAAACATAAACATTTGATAAATGTTCTAGGTTGTACTTGTGTACAACCAAGGTAGTTTCAGCAGTAAAAACTCTCACCATTTTCACAGTATCACGTACAAAAATAAAGCATTAAAAGAACCAAACAACAACAGCGACAAATTTTAAAAAACCTTCCTTAAAACATTCACAGAAGTTGAATTGTGAGTTATTTATTCTCCTTATTTCACTAATATTCTGCCCAAAAATACTTGGAACAACTGGCACTTATCCAGAATTGCAGGCACATGTAACTCTATATTTAAGAAAAAGAAGTAAAGAAACTGACAGTCTTTGTATTAGATATGTGTTCTAACATGATTTTATAATTATACTCTCAGGTAAAAAAAAACAAAAAAAAACAATCCACAAAAATTTGCACCCTTGATGTCAGGATAAGAGAGGATTTAATTATGACTTTGACTACTTAGGTACCTTGCAGGATATTATATCCCAAGGCTCTGCAGCTCACCTCTGGTTAAAAATCAGGCTTACCTCTGCTTCTGTCACTATGCTTGCTTCCTCTACTGGAAGTTTTCTGCTACTGCTTGGACAGCTGTTTAGCCAAAGCCTACCAATCTCCTCTATGTAGTAGTTTCATCATTTAGTAGGACATTGGGACTATCACCCATACATCAGTCACTCTGTTATTTGCAATGTCTGTAACATGATAAAGACAAATAAAATATTCTTCTCTGGACAAAGGAAGGGAGGACTGCCCAAAGGTCTGAATGTTGGGAATTACTCAGGTTCTAGGGTCACTGAGTTTCAGCCAAATGCTCACAGTTCACAGCCAAGATGGATAAGCAATTGATTCCTTAACCTCATTCCTTCTCTAAAAAGGTGAGGTACTATTTGAATGGCATTCAGTACTGCTTAGTTAGATATCTGTAAGGGAATCACTTTAACTAACTCTTTCCTTAAAAAAAAAAACAAAAAAAAAACCACACAAACCAAAAAATCCCAGTGATGGAAATGCCTAATTTTTTTTTCTAAGCAATTTAATTCAAGTGTTGACATCTAATTAGAGAGCTTTTCTTTGTGTTTCCCATATCTCCCCCGCACGAGCTAATTGGTTTGTAAGTATGTGTCCATCTCTTACAGTGGTTAAAGGAAAAAAACTCAAATAAAGTCAGAGTTGATTTTCTCTACAACATATAGGGTTCTGTACAGAACTACATATTGGCACTAGATGTTCCTCTATGGCTTAAAATTATGCTTTGACAATACCATAGAGTCAGGGTCAATATAGTTCTCCATCAGAGAGGCCTTCACTCAAATTCAAGAATGTATTTTTTGCAGGTATCCTGATCTTCTCGAATAGATGGAATACTGGGTTAACATGGCTGTAGTCCACTGGACATGGTCATGAGTCATTAGAACCGTGAAATGACTGCAATCCACATATTTTAGTGGCAAAATATTGTCATAAACAAAGAGTTTTATGTTACTTATTATTTAGGATACTTTGTATTTTTCAATTTGTGATTCTCTCTAAGACATAAACCTAAGGAAAATAAAACTATTTTTTTTAATGCACAAATTAATCAGCTCTGTTTTCTACATTTTTGTTAGATGTAAAATCACTGCGCTCATGTACACACAGACTTTTTTTCTGAGATAGAAATTGGTGATCCACATTGTCTTATGCACATGTTTGATACTCCAGAAAAACTGGTTTTCTTTAAAAGGAGAAATATTCTGGTGGTCTTTTGGCCTTCTGTCTTCTTTTCAGAACAGTGTGTAAGCCAGTGAGAAGCAAAATGCTCTCCTAGAATATGAAGGAAACAGAAATATCAGTAAAAACCATATTAAGCAAAAAAGGTTGTTTGAGATGGTTTTCAGAAATTGAAATTCCTACGAGCTCTTGGTGATCCTATTCTTTCTTCCAACTTGATGCAGAGCCACCTCCTCCTCCCCCATGAAACCTCACAAAGCTGAGGTGGGGAAAAGATTGTATTAACTGCTTTAAATTAAGGTGCACTGGCTGTCTACAGTTCTTTGCTTTGCTTTGCTTTGCTTTGCTTTGCTTTGCTTTGCTTTCTAGGCTTCTGAGCCTAGCATTGGAAGGAAGCAATACAAGGCTTGTTTCTCACTTTCCCACCATTCCTCTGCTTCTCAAGATGTTTCCAAAAGACATATACCTATGTTATATCTAAGTGTCACTATAAAACAATATGTAGCTCACTTTTCTTTCTGAGAGAGGTTCTGGTTACATGTGTATAAATCAAACCAAACAAATATTTTTCTCTTATGTCATTATATATTGAATATTCAACATCAATATTTTCAGCACAGAGCAAGTCATCATGTTTATTTAGTGATGTCTGAATTCTTTCCTACATGACTTGCTGATTGATAGGCTCAGAGAAATCTTTCATTTGAATACATATGGGATTTATTCCTCAAGCAGATGAAATTTCTTTTTCATTTGAATATACCTGTTGTCAGCAGTCAAGATTTCACAAGAAGAAATAATCCCAAAGACTTAAATGAGAGCACAGAGAGGTCTGAAAGTGCAGTTCTAATACCTGAAAAATCTCCCAATGTGACTGCAAATGAGAAGAAATGTGATTCCAGACTTTGTTGCTAAGGCAGACTGCCATGTGTGGAACAAATTACATTGCTTTGCCAAAACTGCTTTCATGCCTTCATAAAGTCATCTATAACAATGTGCCAAATTATTAATTAATGAGCAAACAATACCACAACACCTAAAGTCAGGGAAAGGGGTGCAGACTTCTCACCTAATAATAGTGGAGATTTCCATGTACAGCCATACCTCATGGTATTCAGAACAGCAAGGCTGCGAGACAACCTGGTGCTGAGATTTCTGGGGAGAAAATTCTCAAGGAAATTATTCAGTTATGAAGAAAGGAAATGTCTCAATATCCTTCCCAGAAGGTTCAGTCTTTTAAAAGGACCACGCAGGAATGAGAATAACAGTAAATAAAACTTTGTTCTTATTTGTAATCACTTCACACCTGAATATTCAGATTAGTTTATAAGCAGCATAGATGCTTTCAACTAGAAGTTATTAAGGAGAAAAAATATTTAAAAAGCATTTGGTGTAAATATGATCATCCTCTGATTTATATTATTAAAATATTAGAGGTTTAAGAAAACTGTTTTTTTCTGTTGACATATATCTGACAGTTTTTAGTGATAAAGGATGGAGACAATCCCTTTTCTTTTTACAGGTAAAGTTGGAGAAATTTTTAAGATGGTAGCAAACATTTTTAAAACCTTTGAGACCTTGGTCACATCTTACCTTTTAAGTTGTCACTAGAATGGGTTCTTCTTTGCTGCACTCTACTTAAATTTAAGCACCTTTTCATGGGAAAGGAATGCAAAAACAGGTTAATAACAGCTTAGAACTGAAATTATTTATGGGTGAAGATAAAACTTTTAGAGAAACCTCCTGTCTGACCATGCAGGGACCCTCTAGCACATTCACTCTCACACCTCCTGAGCTGGGACTGAGGCACCTTCACAGCTACATCTCCTGCTCTCACATAGTCACACTGGCTTTTCTACTGGCTCCACCTCAGGTTTCCCACTGCAGTCTCAAACAATTCCTTCAAATAATTAGACTATGGTGCACTACAGATAACAAAACCAAACCTGAGCTGGTACTTCCAAGGAGGGACCCAGAACAAAGGAGCCCTTGGCCTTTTATACCATCACAGTCTGAGTCTGGAGGGCAAGGGCTCCTGCCATCTCCAGTCCCTGGCTGTGTTCTTTGTTGTCCAAAGGTTTGACAGTCACAGCCTCTTGCCTCAGGCTCTCGTCACCCAGAGCTCAGCCTGCAGTTCACACTGCAGCTTTCAAACCAAGCTACCTACCTGCCCTGGATGTATTCATCAACGATGTTAGATAAAAGTGTAAACCTCTACTAGGTCCAAAAAATGGTGTTTCAGCAGCACCAGTAAAAATCAAGCATTAGGTTTTATCTGTTTACTGTGAAGGTAGCTGGACCTTTATAAGTAGGGATATTTGGTACGATGGATGTTGCCTTGTAACATCTGGATGGGCACATACACTTATGTTTACAACATGAGGCATGAACATAAATTAGATGTGTACAGTTCCAGGGCTATGATCCTGCTGGGATCACAAAAACATGGTGCCATGGAACCCTTGACTGGTTGCAATGGAGCCATAGAGGTTCCTTAGGAAGGACAGGCTGGGAAGACAAGGTGGAGTAGTGCTTTATATGAGACAGAATATTTGGAGCTCTGCCTGGGAATGGTGATGAACCAGCTAAGAACTGATGGGCAAACGTCAGAGAGTAGTGGGTGTCTGATGCAGGCTGCCTGACTAGAAGGATCAAGTGGATATATACACCCTGTACATAGGAGGTAGGGACATTCTCACATTTGCAAGCCCTTGTCCTCCTACGGTTCTTCAACCAACCTGTTATTAGCTACAGAAAAAACAGAGAGTCTGAAAGACTGGACTGTTATGGCTTAATGACTCCAAACATTCTCCCCCTGTGGAGGTGCCAGGGTGCTTTGTTGAAGCCAGGTTTGGAGGAGGAGGAGGGGAGCTTTTGGGTGTGTAATGGCTAACCTGTGATCTGGTAAGACACAGGGTGAATGATGGGCTATGAGTGACATAAGAGACAAATCCTACTGGGACAGGATGGTGCCTCTTGTTAGGCTAAATTGTCCTGGTGTGTATCATAACTCATTGGACTTTGTGTTTTGCAGTCACTCTGTGATTTGTCCCACCTGTGACAAATTGAGACCAAGGGACAACTCTTCACAAGCCAGCAGGTGGTGAGATTTTCACACTCTTATCCTTTCTCGCTCTCTCTCTATTTTCCCATATACCTGTTCCTGAGTGATATTTTTGCCCTTTCATATTGCAATCCTTTCATGTTATTATATAACTATAGACAATAATAATCAAAATGGCTACATACTTTTCTTTGAAACCAAATTATTCTAAAATAAACCCTATGCATATATATTTACAATCATTATTCATGTTTATTCACTGATTATTCAGTGTCAATTCAATCTTCCTCTAGGGATCTATTAACAAGAAGCTGGATTACCCTTGTCTGTCTCCTGGGATGGACTGTCACACAAGGCATAAGTAAACCAGGAGGCTCCTGGAGTGAGTCAATGACAACATCCTCGCCCAGATGGCAGAGAAACCAACAAGGAGAGGTGCTCAGCTGGGCCTCAAACTCAGCAACAACAAAGGGCTCATTTGGGATGTGGAGGTCAAAGGTAACCTTGGTAGCAACAAGCCTGTGACAGTGGAATTCAGGATCGTGAGGAGAGAGTGGAAGGGGAAAAAAAGCTTACAACCTTAGATTTCAGCAGAGCAGATTTTGTTCTTTTCACAGATCTATTTGATAGAATGGCGTGAAATAGACTCCTGAAAAAAAAGTAGGGTGCAAGAAAGTTCATTAGCATTCAAGGATTACCTCCTTCAATATGAAAGAGCTCCATTCCAATTAAGAGGAAGTCAGACAAAAATGCCTGTGGGGTAATTTAGGAACAATGCAGGGACATTGTGGGATGATACTAGGAAAGCCAAATCCCAACTGGAATTTAATCTGACTAGAGATGTCAAAGTAAACAAGGGTTTCTATATTTTCTTAGGGAACAATAAGAAGGCTAGGAAAAAGTTATGCCTGATGGTAAATGAGTCAGGAGACTCAGTTACACAGGATATGGAAAAAGTTGAAGCAGAGTGCCTTCTTTGCCTCAGCCTTTACTAACAAAACCATCCTTCTGGAAACTCAGGTCACAGAAACTCGAGGGAAAGGCAGAAGGTAGAACAATGTAACATGGGTGAAAATCATTGGTTGACAGCCTCCTCCCAGGTCATGGAATACTTAAGCAACTTGGACATTCCATAAGCCCTAATGGAATACACCCACCAGTGCTGAAGCCACTGGCGGTTGTCATTATAAGACCCTTCTTGAAAATATTTTATTAAAATAATGGTGGCTGGGAGAAGGGCCCTTTTCCTGAAGGAAAAGAAATGGCACCCCTACTTTCAAGGTCGAGGAGAACAGGCAGATCAGCTTCACCTCGATCCCTGGGAAGATGATGGAGCAGCTAATCCTGAAAAACCATATCCAGACATATGAATGACAAGAAAATCAGTAGGAGTCTTCATCATGGATTCACCAAAGGAATGTCATGCTTGTCATTCAGTAACCTTCTACAACTGAATTACTGGTTTGGTAAGTGAGGAGAGACTACAACAAGGTTTTCAAGACTATTTCTTCTAAGATCCTCATCAAGAAGCTAATGAAGTTTAGTCTGGATGGGGAAGCAGTGAGCTGGATTGAACACTGGCTGAATGCCCAGGCTCAGAGGGTAGTGTCTTGAAATCTTATTGGAGGCCAATAACTTGCAGCTTACCTCAGGGGTCAATTCTGAGTCAAGTCTTGGTTAGCATTTCCATTAACAATCTGAATAATGGGGCAGCCTGTACCCTCAGCAAGTTTGCCAATGACACAAAACTAGGAGGAGTGGCTGAGACCTCAGAGGGTCATGCTGCCATCCAGAAGGACTTTCACAGTCTGGAAAAAAGGGCTGAGAGGAGCCTTTGAAGTTCAACAAGAGGCAATTGCAAAGTCCTTCACAAACAATTGCATCAAGTTTCACTGGATCTGAACCACCAAGGAGTTCTGTTCACTCTGCTTCTGAAGTTTAAAATTTCTTTGAGTCAAATAGAAACACTAAACATATGAAACAACTTGTACTAAATTATGTATTTGAATGAATGTTAAGGTTTAATGATACAAATATTAAGTGCAAAATTATGTGTGTTAAAAGAGTGTCGAGCCAGTGTGCTGAAATGCTCAGGTTTTTGTAGGACAGCAACAAGCAGCTCTTTCAAGTCTTCAAAGTCTTATAATATTCTTGTTATACTTAAAGGGGTTATCTGAAACTGATAGACAGCTGGCTTCTCAAAAGAAAAACAAAGGCAAAATACTCCATATGAAAAAAACAACTGTGCCTGAAACTTCAGTAGAATGCAGATTTTAATATTAGGAGTAAATGAGGTGATAGTGCAACCTGAGAATGCTAGGATTACTCAAATGATTTATAAACTGCACCAAAATCCATTCTGTTCAGCACGGTCATTAAGAGATCACACACATTAGAAAGTGAAGAATTATTCTGCACTCCAGTTTGTGAGCATGGAATATGTGATAGGAATGACCATGATGATGTATAAATGCTGTTAGCCCTCTCTCCTGACTCTAAAATGGCTAGTGGTAGACATTTGGTGGAGGAGGTTTATCAAAGGCAAGTTTGTTTCTGTAAAATACCCAGTTCTTTGTGTAAGCCAGTTTCTGCTGGAACATCTAATGACTTTTGAATCTTTATGATGCACCATTTACAACAGTCTGTACTTATTATTTCTACGGTTTTGTTAAACATTATATGAAATGCACTTTTCATTTTTCCTGGGCTGGTGCCTGATGATTTTGTTCAATGCCCTTAGAGTGCTCAGCAAGAAACACTGAGTAATCATATGCAGCTTCCATCTGGCTAAAGATCAGAGACATTCCATCACAGAGTAATCACTAAGTAATGCACGGACAGACTAAATGCTTCTCTCTTACTTATTTTGCTGAGAAACTTATAAAAATCTTGAAGACAATCAGTTTATAAGTTAAAAAGCAAAGAACCAGCATGTCCTGCAGTTTAACTTGGTTGATTTTGGTGTTAATTACTTGTGAAGGAAAGCCAAGGACAGAGATATCTATACTTATCTCTGTGCATGTTTTAAGTGCCGCTTCTTTACAACATCAATTAACATATGGTGTAGAGGTTACTAAAAGGAAATAGCTATATGTGAGTATACATATTGCAACCAGCTCTCTCTGTTGAAAAAGAATGAATTGAAATAAACTATTTGCATAAAGACAGTGATACTATCAGACATTTTGTCAAGATCAAAAAGTGGTCTAGAAATAAAACTCTAGGGCAGATGGTACAATGTACGAGAGTTTTAAAGAATTCTGCATGGAAAATCATTTCTGTAGTGTGTACCTCAAACTGCCAAAGACTCACAGAAATGTGTTCATTATCTTGCTGACTCTGGGTCCTCATCTATATGTTTCTCTCAAGTGTTTTCTTGGGGTAAACCCTCCTCTCCCATTATTTTCACATAAACCAAGACAGTCCCTTATCATAATCCTGACACAATTCTATCTTATGTACAGTGCAGCAAACAGTAAAGTCTGCTGCTTTTTTTTAAAGGATAAAAATGCCTTGTTATTCAGAATATGAGCAGCAATGTGAAAGGAATTGAAAGCCAGTATAGGATTTTAAAAATGAGGAAAGCAATAAAGTTAAATATACTTGAATTGTAAAAAATTCAATGATTCTGTCCTCAGCAGCTGTCTCCTCTTCATTAACTAATTTTTCCTCAATGAAAAACTGACTTCTTACTTCAAAAGCTACTGCTAACATTCTTCCAACATAGGTCTCACCTATTTCAACCTATTTCAAATCATAACTCCCTCTTCTTTGCCCCTTTGCTTTCCAACTCAATTCCCTTCTGTGTTGCCTGACTCCGAATGCTTGGAGGCACTACTGGGACAGATTTGTATGTTGCTGCATATGAATACATTCCACTTTCACTGTGTCCATTAATTGTTAATGCACTTGACCAACATTTTTATTTGTAGTCCTTTTCCATCAATTCTCATAATGCAGTCCCTCTTGAATTTCAATCACAATTACTTTATTTTTCAGCAATTACTACTTTTACATTGTAAAAGTATAATATGGCAGCTGCAGAATGGCAATGGATATAATGGTAAGGATATAATTTCAAAGAAATAATAGGAATACCATGACATAGTGCAGGAAACCATACCTTACTCACAGTATCCACATGCAAATATCTTACCAAAACATAACACAGTGGAAATCTAAAGACAAGTGATTTCATGATGTTCATATCAACTCTGACTAATTTGTAGCCAAAGATTTGGGTATTGAGCAGCAACATGTTTAAGTCATGCTGCTACCTCTTCTGCCAGTTTATATCACCAAGGAGATACAATATGAGAAATGTCTTTACTTTCTCTAAGCTGAGCCAATTTGAAGAACAGTGTTAATAGTAAAAACTGGAGAAAATCATTAGTAACACTTCATTAATTTCATGAAGAGCAGAATGAAACTTAGAAGTAGTTTATCTGTTAATATATCTTTCTGACATTGTTACTTCTAGAGTAGTTCACTAAAAAGATTGATAACTTACAGTGATTTGAAATGTCAGAAACAACCTTGTGATATTTTTGGACAATTTCTGCTCAAATTTTTTATAATGAAAAATTTTCTCTCTTCAAATTTCAATTTTACCATGGCATTCAAATTTGTTTTAGGCAATTTTAAATATATTATTTCCCTTGGGGCAAGTAGATCTGATTCTTGACATTTTCATTTATAAAATAAAATCAAAAACTGTTTCAATATTTGTTTGCTCCTGTGTTAGTCCCTAAGGAAGCATGTAACAGCATTTGTTAGGATGAGCTTTTCTATAGAGAGAAATCACTGATTTAATTATATCTCCCATAAAATAATTCAGTTTTCCTTCTGGATGCATGACTAAAGCTCTTAGGGCAGATTACACTATTATTTAGCTTACCCCACATTTGGAGTTCATAGTGCATATGGAATTATAATAAATCCCTGTGGTATTCAGGTTTGTATCAAACTAAGAAAAAAACAAGCATCCCACAGTAGCTTGATGAATTAAAAGAAAACACTGCAACAGCAATAATCACATCCATGAATCCTCCTTCCTACTCCACCACCCCCAGCAGATCCCTGATGGAATGGTGACAGTAACTAAGGCTGAGCTTCTGGAGATCTGGATATCCCAGACAAAGAGTGGTTAGTCCTGTGCACCTCAGAGTATGTGCACACAGCATCCTTCTGTCCAGGATATCCCAGACAGTTGGCCTACAGTTATTTAACTGCAGTATGTTAGCAGACGTGATTACAAAAACTAAAATTAGAATGTTGCCTAAAAAAAAGCTTTTTAAGTTTCCACTGCAAGAATAATTTGATACTTTGCCATGTCATTCTAATTTAGGATGAAAATATGAGTTGTAATAATTAATTTCCTTTGGGAGAAAAAAAAAACAAACACCTTTTAAAAAAAACAAAACAACTTTACCCTCCTCTATCCCTATTACCTGTATTATACTTTATTTAAGGGTCGTGAAAAAAATCATGGATCAAATGTCTTGGTTGTGAAAAATCCCCCAAAGCCTTTGTTTCTAGGAAAGCAGAGTTTTTGCAGTTCTTGCAGAATTGAGTGAGCAATTATGCAGTAGGACAGAAAACTTCCAGTTTTGTATCACACTTAAATACATTTAAATAGTGAAAATAAGATAGAAAGTGAAGATGAAGGAAAATTGCCCAGTTGATCTACTTAAAACTGACCAGGGATTTAAAGGCAGATTTCTAACATCATTAAAAGTAAAATTGACAGGTTGCAGTGAGGATTATACATTGGCTTCTCCTCTGCCACATATTTGTCCCCTATCTGTGAGTGCTCCTTTAAGAACCAAGACCAGGTTATCCTGGTGGAGCAGCTCCAAGAACACCACTTCTGATGATCCTCCTTGGGCAGGTGGCAAGTCTCACATGCAGTTTCAGGTGTGAATCCTGGGGCCCAGGTAAGCTCTGCTGCCAGCAGATTCAGACACCACCATGAAGATGTCAGGACCATCTTAGCTTAATAATGGCGGCACCCACATAATTTAGAAAACCTTTTGTGTTTGCACTTTTTTTTTTTTTTTTTTTTTGGTGATTACAGAATCACAGAATATTCATCTGGATCATCACAAGGATCATCAAGTGCAATTCTTAAAGGAATAGAACTTAGAACTTTGGTGTTATTAGCAGCATGTTTTGACCAACTGAGCTAGTCTCAGGGTAAGATAAGGTCATATAAAATGTTTATAACTAAGAGTTAATAGAATCTGGCCTGTAAAAATCTTGGATTAACATTTTGTCATGTGGTCCTTTACTTGTTCTGTATTATACAGAATTTTGTAACTGTTGTATAAAAATATTTTGGCAACAGCCTGAGAGAACAATAAACAGAACAAGCGGAAATGAGATATGTATTCAATCAAAAAGAAAGCAAAGCACCATAAATCACACAGATATAGAAAACAATAACTAAACTAAAAAGAAGGAAAGTTAAATAAAGAGCATGATTATATTGTGTAAAATCTTGTCAAGACACATCTCTGAAAAACAGATTACTTGAATTACTTCTAAATAGCAAAATCTGAACAATTACCAGATGAATATTTAAGAGTTGAAAAGAGAGGTGTTTAGTAGGGCAAATATATTTACAAAGCCCATAATATATTTGTGCAAGTTTATGCTGCCAAAGAAAAGAAAAAATATATATATATATTGATGATAGCAGTCCAATAAATAACCTAATTAGAACTTTCTTACCATTCACTCAGGCCCAGCAAGTACCTTTCCTGATAAAGGGAAGAGAGATGTGAAAATGGCAAACATGTGAAGTAAATAACTCGTAAAGGGCTTCCCAGAGCCAGCAGGAAGAGACAGAAAGGATAATAACTTCTACAGGTTTTGCTGGTTTTTTTTTCCAGTGCTGGTGCTTAGAACACATTGAGTCATCATCAGCTGTGGAGATTTCACCGAGTCTGATTGGATATTTTGATACATTTTGAATGCCATTCCAAGGCCAGATTTGCAATCTTCATTCAATTAGCTTTCACATACAGCCCAGGTCCTGCTCCTGTGTACCATATGTGTCTTTATTTTGCCTGGTGCCTTAATCTGCAAGGTGCCACAGATGTACCCATGTGGTCATTTAGCAGCTGGATCATGAGGTCTTTTGTGACTAGATATTTTCAATGTTTGTATCAACTGCAAAGCAGATATAAATGGTGATTACAAAAGGCAAATAATACTCACCTTATTGCCCAGTGAAGGCAAAGTTGGGACAATAGCAGAGCAGCTGTTTGGCAAACTTTCTGGGATTTAGAATCCCTAAAGAGGCCTAAGCACTTGTGTGTAAATTTGTGAGAATCAGCTTGGATGTTTGTGCCAGAGCTCTATAGCTGCCAGCATTTCCATGCTCTTTATGCTGGGAAAAGTGTCAACTTGCCTATACATGCTAGATAAGCAAAGGCTATGAACACATTTAGGGGAATGACCAGGGAAAAAGCATTTTCATTTATTGTCTCTTAGCACAGAACAGCAACAAGGAGGGAAATACACCACTGCCATACACATGAGATGGATGGCACCCTGGGAAGCCATTAGGCAACCAGCAAAATATCCAGTCTGATGCCTCTGACATTATAAGATACTTTCCTGAGAAAACTCACAAAAAAAAAAAAACTTGGATGTCATTCTTTGGTGTCTGTAATTAGCTCATAAGAGTAAAATTTCGCCCTCTAATCAGTTAATGGATATATAAAAAAATTAATATATGAAATAGTTTATAATATATACAAAACATGCGCTGTTTTATATAAGCCATACACTTTGACAACTCCTTTTAAGAAGAGGTTAAATCTGATTGCAGACGGGTGAAGCTTATATTAAGATACTTGTGAATATTCCATACTTAAAGTGGTTTATTTTTAGAATGAAGTCCCTGATATGACCCCTACAGTTTTGTTTGCATTATGGCGTGGAAAATATATAGGAATTTTTCTACCTTAAAGTAGATCCTTCTCTGTAGCTGTATTTTGATTTCTTCTCATCTGATAATATTGATGAGTATATTGTCAACTCTTGTTTCTCTTTCAGCTTATTTCAGTCTGTGCCTGACCTATATGCATCATTCTCTTACTATTCCACTTGTGGAGAAGCACCATGTCTTTAGAAGGTAGAAAAAGTTTTGAATTTCATATTTGGATCGAATGTATATAGTACCATCGTAAATAGTAGAATATTAAAGGGAATTATTTAGATATTTGTGTGAACAGACAAAAAGAATAGAGAGAGAGGGGAAAAAAAGAGAGAGAAATAATGATACCAAGACTTCAGCTCTATATTCACAGAATATAGAGGACATATCATTTTAAAAGTAATGGATTTTGCCACAAATTAGAAAGAAGCGAATATTAGTTTTAAATGTAAAAATATGCATATTCTCATGTGGTAAAAGAAGTACTTGTGAGTGAAGGGTTTTAAGTGCACTTCTTACAAGAATGCCAAAATACATGGTGATATGGGATACCACCTAAAAGTAATGGCTAATCACTTTCTGACTGTTTGAGGGTGTTTTATTCTCCTTTGATATGAAGTGCACGTTGTCATTGGCTGAACAATAAGTGGACTAATTAATCGCAGGAGCAATTAAGTAGTATTTTTTCAGGGTTTTTAAAGTAGTGAATAACTAAATTCTAAACTTAAGCCAGCAAGACAGATTCAATTGTGTCATGCATTAATTATGATCTGCGTAATACCCATCAAAGGGAAATGTCTGACCTAAGGAAAGGAAAAGCCTAGAGCATACTTTGAGTCTCTCTCACTTTATCTGTTTACTTCCCTTTCTTTCTGCTGCTGACACAGAACTTTCATTTCATTCTAGTTAATTAACCTATTTGCCCCCTACCTAGGCTCCTACCTCCACTAAAGACCTGGGAAGACATTTGCTGATAGCACAGTTCAGTTGACTTGATTGTCTGTATTCTTGTGTGCACTTCATCTGCATGCTCATGCTGCATGTTCTTCAAGGTACCACTACTCCATATCTTGCCAGGCAAACCTGGAGTCTCTTCTTGTTTCCTAGTCAGAGCAATAACTAATATTAACATGTATCATCTGTATTTAAGCAGACTTCATTATTATTTCTTGACTTCTCACTAATTTTTTGTCATTCATGTATGAAAACTTTTTTTCCCTGGTTGAAATAACTTGTATGAGTTTGCCAATGATACTGATTAGGAGAAGCTGTGGACACCCTTGAGAACAGAGGGCCCTTAAAGAAAGATCTGGATATCATCAACAATATGAAACTTATCATGAGCAGGCATGGGACAGGATAATCCAGGTTATACATACGAACCAGGGAATAAAAGGCTGGAGAGTAGATCTGCAGAAATTGATCTATGGGTTTGGGTTGATGATAAATTGAGTATGAGCCAGTAGTGCTGACAGCCAGGACAGCCAGCAATGTCCTGGGTGCATCAGGCACAGCATCACCAGCCAGGCAAGGGAGGGGAATGCTCTCCTCTGCTCTTCCCTGATGTGGCACCACCTCAATTACTGTGTACAGGTTTGGGTGCCTCAATACAAGAAAATCAAACTATGTGAATGTGTCCAGAAGAGGGCAACCAAGATGGTGAAAGGCCTCAAAGGCAAGACTCTCTAGGACTGGCTGAAGTCACTTGGTTTGTTCGCTTGGAGAGGGGAAGGCTGAGGGGTGACCTCAACTTCCTCAAGCTGGGGAAGTCTACAAATTCCTCAAGGTGGGCAGCAGTGGAAGTGGAGGAGGTGTTTATCTCCTCTCTCTGGAGACCAACAATAGGACACAAGGAAATAGAATGAAGTTGTGTCAGTAGAAGTTCAGTTTAAATGTCAGAAAAAGTTTCTTCACTGAGAGGGTGGTCAGTCACTGGCTCCCCAAGGAAGGGGTCGTGGCACAAACCCTGTAAGAGTTCAAGGACATCTGGAGGATGCTCTTAGTCATATAGTCCCTTCCAACAAGAAATATTCTGTGAGTCTATGATATTACAAATTAAGGAAAGGGAGCTGATAAAAAAAGCAGGCCAAATTAGGAAACTAGGAGGCAGTCATATTTTTCCTATAGAATTGGCTTATTAGATTGAAGAATTTATTGTAATTTGAAGAATTTATTTGTGAATCATAGATCATGTATTTGGACAATTTGTGTTTTTATTGGTCATAAGATTGAAATTCTTTTAATGTCATTAACTGATTAAACCAGTGATTATGTCTGTTTTCAAACTACAGAAAAACAAATGAGTGAAGAATTCTTATATATTGAAGATTTCCTCAGCTATTAATAGCTTTGCTATTTGCTATTATTCACTGCATGTTTTTAGGAACATTATAAACATTTTTAGAACTCAGATGTCTTTTTAAAGTAAGATTAGATATGTATTATGACATATAGGGGCATGCTTAAAATTTCCTTCAACAAAAATATACCAGCCACTTGACTTAAAATCTCTTTTGTTGGTTTCAGGTAACTGTTCCACCCAAAGCTGAAAGCTGTGTCCAGCATCTAGGTTAGAGTTTGGCCCTATCCTGTATCTTTTTGCAGTGCCCTTTAGAAGTCACTGTTGTCAGTAGTCTAGTCCACCACTTCCACAGTATCTCGCTGTTTTAATCTCCAACTCTCTCATGGTCTATTTCTTCTCTCCACTGTGTATGATTGAAAACAAGGCAGATTCCCTGAAGACTGTACTGGACATTAAGGAAACACAATATGAGCAAAGTAATATGCATTCAGGAGCTGTGGCATAAGTACTAAGTACCTTAGGGCTTAAGAGCTCTCAAAGCTTAATTTTCTCTATCTTAGAGGCCTATGACCTGTTACCAGGTCTGAAGGACAATTGTGATGCATTTTTTCATGTGCCATTTTAAAGAAATATGCAGTCATGCATTCCTTCTGATGATATGAAAATTTAACCTTCCTGGATGGTTGGAAAATACAGTGTGCTCTAGACAGGTGGCTGCTATGGATTGGGATCCTAGACTATGTGGTCAATGTGAATTAATGGCCACAGAACCCACTCCATTGACTTTCACTAAGGTTGCATTGGATTACATGAAAAATCCAACATAGGAACCCGCTATTAGATGAGATACTACTTAAATACCTCAGTGAGATATAAATATATATATAATGGTATATATATTTATTAAAAAGTCCAGACGATAAAGCAGAAAGGAAGAAGTATGTGAAAAAAATTAATATCATGAAAGATTTATTAAAATATTACTTTTACTTTCCATGACAAATTTGAATAATGAGGTAAAACAAGAGGGAGAAGAAAGAAAAAACGTGAGTAAGGAAGAGTAGGTCAAGAAAAATGGCAAAGATTCCAATTATTGTTATTAGGTGTACCGTTAATAACCCACTGTAACCATGGAATCTTAATATGTTCTCTCATCCCACAACAGGTAACTGTCTCCATCCAGAAAAACTGGTTTTGATTTCTAAATTATGTAACTAAAAATTGTCATCTATTGTTTTCTTTCTGCAAAGATATATAGGCAATCTGTAAAACAATTTACACTTTAAAAATTGCATTATATTACCTCAGATTCAATTTTAAAGCACAATAAGAGGTTTCTTATATACCATTTTATTTTAAGGAACTTCAAAGAACATGATTAAGGAACAGGCTATGCTATAACACTTGGTAGTAATTTTGCATTTGTTCTGATGGGTAATTTCTTTCTATTCAGTGATCAGTTATACAGGACTGTGCAGAGTTTCCACAAGAATAGCAAAATTAAAGGAACATAAAAACAAATATACCAATGAGGAATTATTTAGATCCAAACAGTTACATCTCTTAATTTTAAAACTATTTATGACCTAAGCAAGGCTTTGGAATACTTTGTAGGGGGTTTATTTTCATGTCACAATAAAAGCAGAGATAGAACTGAGACATTTGAATGTACTTTGAGCTTTGAGTATTTAAGAAAGCAAACACCTTTACTAGCATATGCATTAGTTATCCTATTTAATAGCTATAGAAATTTTTCTTTAAAAGAAACCCAACTGTAGCACTTCCAAAGAAAATAATCAAGAATGGAGGTGACATTTTACACTCTGTTCTCTCATTGAGTTTTTATACAACCTCTGGAGGGGAAACTACTTAACTTTCCTGAACCTCTGCTGACTTTTCATCACACTGAAAAATATAATAATTCTAGTTATACTAAAATCTCTGCAACAACTGGACTTAATCCCATGAAATTAATTTAATGAAATTATTCTCCTTCTTGAAGATAAATATACACTAAAAGTTGTAGGGTCAAGCCATAAAGAAACATGAATATTCCATAGAAAATTTGTACAAATACATGTTAATAGTAATCAGTCTGAAGTAGAAAAAATTGCCATCCATCATAAATTAATCAGAAGGAACAGCTCTGAGTGGATTCAGCTGTGGTTTGGGAGACAGAATACCCTGAGCATTTAGGCGCCACTAAACTTTCATAATCCCCATGCATAACTCTAAGCTTCCCTGGAAATAATTACCTAAATATATATCATTGAATGCTTTACAACAAAACATTCACATATCTGCCCATGCATACCTATACCACTTGATTGCAACTTATCTTTGGCATCATTTTCATGTTCTGAAATCAAGGGAGTGATCATATCTACAAGTAGAGAAAAAAAAATTCCTGTTTGATTCAACACTCCTACCCAGATTTTGACAGTTTTTGAGAATTGCACTTTAATTATATTTTGTCAAAGCAGATTGACTATTCAAAAGTTTTTGAAAGTCAATAACATTTTTTTTCTAGTTGCTGTGCCAAAATAACTATGCCAAATTTCAAAACTTTGATGTTCCAACTTAAAGTTTTTTGCTGAATTGGGCTTTAAATGACAGACCTTTTAAAAATATTTTTGCACTCATTGCAAGACTCAGTTTCTAGTGCTTTTGGGATTTCCAAGCCCTTGCAGTCTCAGAAAAAAAAAAAAAGTTAACACTTGCGAAATATTTTTCACATGTGAATATCCATCATAAGCTCAACATATGCAGTTGTTTGCAAAGATGTGGAAGCATAGAGACTTAACAACTCACAGGGTACCATAATTATTACTAACAAATTTTTGTTCTGATCCTGTAAGTTTCCTTCCATGATTTTTAAATGAATCTAACAACATATAGACAGCCCAAGTACACTGTTCATTATATTGCATTATTCTCCTTCAAAATGATCAGTTTGGTCCTTTTCTCTTTTTCTTTCTTTTCTTTCTTTCTTTCTTTCTTTCTCTTTCTTTTTTCTTTCTTTCTTTCTTTCTTTCTTTCTTTCTTTCTTTCTTTCTTTCTTTCTTTCTTTCTTTCTTTC
>JAOTQZ010000248.1:33114104-33144104 GCA_026546895.1 Pogonocichla stellata
TTCCTTCCTTCCTTCCTTCCTTCCTTCCTTCCTTCCTTCCTTCCTTCCTCCCTCCCTTCCTCCCTCCCTTCCTTCCTGACGTGTTCAGGTAGTTTAACTAATTTAGCTAACCTTATTACTGATTTAACATCTTTTGTAAATCAGAACCTTCTTTTACTTGGCAAGGAGAGCACATAGTTAAAATACAGTTCCAAGGCAGGGAGTTTAACTAAATTTTAATGGGATTATTCACTGCTACTTGCCAATACGAGTAAGATTTTCACAAACTGATCCAATGCAAATAAAATGCGGCTGAGAACTGATGGAAAAATGTGTTCACAGATAATCTCATCAACCATATTCAAATTCATGGAAATAACATGAGGTTTAGGGGGGGCTTGCCACTTTTTCTTTTCTTTTTTTTTTCTTCTTTTTTTTCTTTTTTTTTTTTGTTATGCAAAGATTCACTAGATAGCAAAAGCCACTAGGTGGCATTTGTGATATATTAGGCTAGAAGCACTGGTTTAAATATTACATCTGATCCTTGGTTTCAAGAGAACAAGACATTTAACATTCCAAAGCATTTAATTCAAGGACCTCCCTCCATAGTTAGATAAATGCATAGAATTTGCATTTCTGCTACATCATTTGGAAACTCACTTTCTGAAGTTTCCATTCAACCCCTAGATGTTCTCAGGCATGTATTCCCTGACCCCACAGTACCAGCTTACATAAGTAATTACTTGTCTACAATTAAGCTGTAAATAATGCAATCACTCCATTCTTGTCCTGTCAGTCTAGTCCCAACCACAACAAATAGGACTAATCACATACTTACTCAAGTGTGTAATTATTTACAGTTAAACTTCTGTCACTTTCACCCTGTTTGGAAACAGTAGAACACAACCTGTAATTAGCAAATGTTGCTGCAGGCACTTTTACTTGGAAATAAGCCATGGATTCAGCACCTATGTGAGCAGAGAGGTAAACCCTTTGATCCAGGATTCTGGCATGAATTCTTCCCCTTGGGCTATTCTATTATCAGCCCCCAATAAGGCAGAGAGATCAATGAATTATTATTGTGTTAAATAAGTCTCTAGAAAACTACTTGTCTCCTCTTTGTCAGTGAATTTATATGCACTTACATCATGGTTAGATGTATGGATATATATGTATGAATATACATACCAATGTTATACCAATGTATATGTATTAATGTGTATCTGAAGATGCAAGAATTAATCAGATATATACCTGATTTTGATTTTCTTTTAAATGACTGAAAAATCTTGGCATTCATAAATTAGATTGATGGATATAGGTTTTGACTTGTCACTTTCTGTATGGTTAGTGGTCACTTCTTTCCTTGATTAGAACCTGAAACTGTGATAAAAGAAATCATTCTTTCTTGAAATTCTTTCAAAGAATTATATTTAGCAAAACACAATTGCATTAGCAGGTGCAGAAACAACTATGTAAATATGTCAATAAAAAATCTGGTCATAAAGCAAATGCCTTTATGTCATGCCATGGTTTATTGCACTGAAACCTTCCAATTCAGAAATCATTGTCTCATAACAAATTGTGCACATCACACATGTGACATTAAACCCTATGTGCCCTCATTTCATACTGATGCAGATTCTGTCACATGTACTCAGCTTGAGCTATTCCTTACTCTATCCCAAGGGCTGGTAAAGAGCAACTCAGCCTGAACAAGGAATTCGTCCCATGGAGAAGATTGGAAAATTAGAAAGAACTCATTTGCCACCTGCCCTTAGCAGTAATTCCAGAAGCAGATGGAATATGAGATTAAAAACAGGACCTGATTTTTGCTTACTGGCACATAAGCAAATCGTTTAGAAGAAAGGCTAGGTAAGAACGGGCACAGAAAATAATTGCCCTTACACTTGTTATCAGTTTAGCAAGGAGAGTGGACAGTTTATTTCTTCTTGTTCTGTTTTCTGTTTCATCCTCAGTATGCCTATATCTTATTTTTTAGCTGTTCTCATAGATGAAAATTGTTTTACACCCAGAAATCAGGGTGAGTTGACAAAAGATAACGCATTTTAAATAAGTCTTTTTTGTGGGAAAACATTGGATTTGAAATTCTTCATTAAATTATTCAGTAGATGCATTGGCCACTATCAGAGATGGAATAATTCCCTGTATGACACCCTGCTCATTTTGAGTCAAACAGGTGTTTTTACTGATGTAGGTCAGTGCAAAGAGGTGAGGGGCTTGGCTTAGAATGTTTGGGTGGACACTGGATGAAAGGAACAAAGAGAGTCAGAATACTAGTTATCAACACACTTTTGTGATGTGAATGGTCAGAGTTGTATAATATGAAACTGGAAACAATAAAAATTATTTATTCAGTGTGCCTACCAGTTAGTCTGTAGAAAGGAAAAGTCTGAGGGTTTCCTTCCTAGTCCTTAACGATGTCTGGCAAACAGGTTTCGATAAAATGCCCGGGTATCCAATTACCATGGAAACAGTCATACTGGATGGAGACTGTGGCACTCAGCTAGTTAGTAGTCAGTTGCTGTTGAATTACAGTGATATGAAATTGCTGTAGTCTCAAGATACTTTTTGAAAAGGCAGTAGCTGCCTCCCAGTATGACTTACTTGAACAGTCTATATCAGCCAGAACAAAACGCTCAGTAAATGTTTCCAAGTTGACAGATATTCTGTTAGGGAGCTATTATTTGCTGTCACTATGATGCAGGGAGAATGCAGACATTCTGGCCTTTGTTTACTTTTTTAGCTGCCAGCTAAGACCACGGCCTTTTGCTGCGGATGTTGTACATTATGTTGAACATTTGTTTAAGCTTTCTTCCCACCACTGACAAATATAACCCTCCAGATTACATTATGGAAATGAGTTGCAAGGGACATCGAACAGAATTTTATATTTTTCTACCTAATAATGATTCCCACATCTTTGTATTTACAACACTTTAAAAAACAGGTAATCCTTGGAGGAAAGTGAGCAATTCATACAGCTATTGAATATAATTCTTCCATAACACCAGAAAGTCTGTCAAACTGTCATTGCAAGCTGCCATCTGAGAAGCTGCCCTTCAGAGTCTTAATTTCCCTTTCCTTCTTCCTCACATCCCACTAAGATTATTTACAAGACTCTGGTAACCACATCTGAAATCAGCCCTTGTCAGATTATTAAAGATTTGTAAACTGCATGACAGCAAACTGCAAGATGTGCTGATAAGGAATTGGGTATATCAGTAATGAACATAGCAAGTTTCTTGTTATCATTTGAGGGTAGCATATGCTTCAAGGATTTACCTGCACACTAAGCTTTTCTCCCAGGTAAACCAGCTGCTGATTATATTCCCTCTCCACAGTGCATTAAACACATCCTTGCGTCACCAGCAAGAACAGGAAATGAAGTGCTTCAGGATTTTTTCTTTACTGTTCAGTATTCTGAATATAAAAAAAAAAAAGTTTGATTTGTAGTAAGCCACCAGCACTGTAAAATATATGCAATGAAATGCATTGTATTAAATAGCTTTTTTCTGTCCTAAGGTATGCATTTTGTAGAGAAGGTCAAGCCTTGTGTTCACAGTTCATTAAAAAAATTTGCTCCATTTTCGTTCACTAAAATGTGAGATTTTCATTCCTTAAGTTCAAAGTGATATTTAATTTTCTTAAAATTCCATACGATATTTTTGTCCAAATGCATGTAAAACTGAACTAATGACATCTTTAAGTTTGCAATCCATCACGCTGAAAACTAAGAAATTGATACAGGCAGTATGCTGAAGGGTTCAACAATGTAAATATTACACTTCCTAACCTGCAGACATTTGGAGTGACTTGTTAGAAGCTGTCAGGAATTACAAAACTTCTTTTTAAATCTGGAAGGTTGTCACAATATTTGAGTTTTTTAAACTTTCCTATGTTAAAAACTACAGAAACACAGCTATAGTATATGTCTCAAGATAAGTCTTCATCTGGCTGCTGTTTTTTTAGTCCTGAATTTATTGAAAAAATTCACAGTATCCAGAATATGGATCATATGGATGGTCCTCCATAGCTGAAGGTTAAAAAGAAATATTGGATAAAGTTGGATATAGTTTCAGTATTAAGAAAATATATCTTAAAATGTGATTAGGATGAAAATTTGGAAATCCCTAACATCATTGCAGTTATTGAATGACATTTCAAGGTGGAGTTAAAAAGTTAATGCACATGAAAGCCTTTTGCCTTTCTGTCAGTAGAGGGAAGAAGGTATTCTACTTGATATCTGTTGCTTATAATTTCTGGGGAAGATGAGGAATTTGGTCATTAGTCACTTGTAAGTAGGTGAGGTAAACCCACCCAACTTATATTTTTTTGCAATGTAAGAAATTCCATACCAAAACACATTTTATTCTTTGTAATTAGTTTTAGGGACCAGATTTCCTAATCAGTTATTCACATCACAGATGTGAGTCTGCTTCTGCACAATCAAGTTGACCTCATAGATAAATCCACAAATGAAGAACTCAGCATTTGGTAAAATTTGGATGCTTGGCTTTTGGCATAAATTTTCTGGAGCTGTAGTCTGAAACTTTAGGCATCTGGTTAATCTGTGGCTGAGTCACTGACCCCCAGGTAATATTAAACATCCACATGGGGATGTGGTTTACAAAGTTTTGAGTCTCATAACTTCACAGCTCTAGCTAACAGTTTGAAAAGTAGTCCAAGTTACCTCGGGGGGGTTTGTACTTTAAAAATAAAGTGCTTTTGCTTGGAAGTAAACAGCTACAGAATCTCAGATGTTGGTCAGCCTTAGGTGATCTCACAAAGTCTGTGTAGGGAAAAAAATACAAAGGACAGAAGGCAGCAATTTCTAAAAATTGAAAAATAATATTCTCTGAAAAAAATATTTTAGAAGAACTCTGTCATGAAAGGCTATAAAATACTGAGATTTTCTTACATAACTGTTGCTGCAGGATTGTGGAAAAAGGGTAACTCCTCATTTAAAGCAAAAAATGGCTGATTTAATAGGTTTTTAAAAGATGTTTCTCTGAAGTTCTTATTGATTGTCACTGCTGAAATATTGTTACATCACGTGTCAAGATATAAACTAACTTCATGCTATACCTTCCCCATGGCTCAGGTCTATTTATTTCCTATACCATATCTACATAAAGTGAATATTACACTTCTTAAAGGTGAGAAAATACTCATTGATTTATGTTATTTATTGTGCAATTTATCTCTGGTGTGGAAACTTTCAGTTCCTTTGTCTCTGCTATTCATTTTTGTGCGTTCATTTAAATAGCTTCTCCTGAAAATGCAGCAGAAATTAAATGTCTATGCACATTCATGCTAAATGAATTAGTTCTGTTTAATGTTACTCGAACACAAAAGGAATTATTCATCATTAGAAAGACACCAGAAAGCTTTACTCTTTAAGCTTTAATATACTGCTAGGTTGTATGACATTAGATATGAATCCATAGTTAAGCCCCCAGATGCAAGGGAAGTATTGGGAGGCGTCGACATCTGTAACTTGACTGGGGAATTTTGCTCTCATCTCTCTTTGAAAGTGATACTTATTATGCATACTCTTTTGAGTTTTTAATGTTTTTAATTGGTATGTTTTCTCATAGTTTTCAGCCACACTCTTGTGTCAGAGGCCAGAAAGAAGTAACGTTTGCATGAGTTTGTTTGGACACATGCACTTTGGTGCAAATTAAGGGATACAATGGGCAAGACTTGAGGTTGGAGACAGATGTGAATAGTATGTGCTTCTCCCATAAGTAAAATACAGAAACTTTTCAAGATTATTTCATAAATTGGCTCCACAGGTTTTCTTTCCAGCTATTAATTCAAGTGAATGATGTTTCCTAAATTCTTAGCCAAGGTACCTTTGCGTATCAGAAGATAGCAAAATGTCAGTTTCTAACAATTTAAATGTCTTGAGAATTGGTTTCATAATAAATTGCTCATAGCTCCCTATTAATTTCCCTCTAATTTTTTATCACTGCCACCCCCCTGCTGTTTTCTGACATCGCAGTACTAGATAATATTGTGACCTAAGAAATAGAATCACAGTAATACAGAATAAGACAGCCTGGGAGGGACCTTAACTAGAGGCTGCCAAATTTCAAACAGCCACAAGGTCAGACAAAGTTTCTCAGCACTTTAAACATCATGTCTTGAAAACCTTCAAGACCAGACACTTCACAGCTGCTGTGGGCAATCTGCTATGCTGCTTGAGAGTCCTGATGAATAAATAACTCCTTTAAACCCACTCATACTCCTGCCATAAACCAATGTGAAGAGACTGACTCAGGTTTTGTGATAACCACCTTGCAGGTACGGCCAGGTTGTTATGTGCCACCTGGCACCTTCCCTTCCCTGGACTGAAACAAACCTGATTCCTCTTCTGCTTTATCATCATGCTTCAACCAGTTTACTCTTCCTCAGTTACTGCTTTTGGCCATTAAGCTTACTGGCTTCAGGAAAACTGGAGGAATGTCTCCCAGCATGGGTTCCATGCAGGAGAACAAAGTGTGTGGCTGGGTATAAACATGTGCAATAATTCTCCTAGTCCTGTTCTGCTGTTAGTCTTGTGTAGAATGAGCTACTTCTGAACATCAAAGTACAGACATTTAGAAGTTAGCAAAAGGGAAGTCAGTGCTTATGCATTACCATATTTTTTGATGTAAATAATTATTTCTTCTTTCAGAAGTGCTTGAAAGAAGGAGTAATAGCCATTGGTAGACACATGTGCTCAGTGACTGCACTAAATATTGCAACAGACATATGACAGGGAAAGGCCATGTCAGATGGAGGACTGTTTGGCTATTCGTCTTCTGAATGTAATTTTTCTGTCTCTTCTTATCTAGTTCCAATTTCCTGGAAGGAAATGCACAAATCTGTTCTACCAGAAAAGTCTTTGAATTTCAAACTTCAGTGAAATAGTTAATGCCTTGACCACAGACTCAGAATTTTGTTCTAACTAGCCTCATCTTAATATTTCTGATTGGCAACCAGAATTTTATTGTGAATTGCCCAATAGAATTGCAATGTAAACTTGCACAGTGAGGTAAAATTGTCACTTCAAAATGTGTAGCGTGAAAAACTGAAAGCAATGTCTGTAACACCATCACAAGAAAATCGAGGAAGATTCATCATCATTTTCAGTAAACTGCTGCTTATTTTGAAAGCAAGATGAAGAAGAGAGCACTAATATCAGCAAACCTGAAATTTCAATCATCTGACATGAATATTTTTATGAAAGTGAATAACCACAATAGGTGACATCTCACTAGGTTTGTCCTTTGCATACATGGTTTAAATAAGGACCTCTGATCCACTAGGCCTTGCTTACCACCAAATAAGTGAGGTACTGCTTTGAAGGTCAGTTCCAGTATCTGCATAAGCATTTTAGCATGTAAAGAACTCCTAACAGCCAGATGATGCCTTCAGCATGTGATCTGCTCTGTATAACACTGTCATCATGAGAAACAGTTGAACACCAATTTATCTGCAGCTTTGCTGAAAGGTTTATAGCACAGTGAGCAGTAATCACATTAGCTGCCTTTATCACTTGGACTGTACATTATATTAACATAATACAATTTTATAGCTTTAAGAAATATTAAAATGAAATGAAGGCAAGCAGCGCTTCACTAATGGATTTACAGCATCTCTTATCCCTACTCAGCTACAGTGTCTATAATCAGAGAGAATGATATTTGCACTTCTTTAGAAAGAGCTGTTCATTTCAAACATTGTGCTACTCTGCTAAAGAGTTGAAATCTAATTGGGTTGTTGAGAGATGCAGAGACTGCTTTTGTCCTTAATCCCTATTTTACATTGGTCTAAGTTTTTATTCTTGTATATATCCATAACGGAGAGACACATGCATACACACATACTTCTGTAAGAGATTTTGAGACAAAAAAATCTCTTCGTTACATATCACTGAAATTTGGTTAAGATGAATAAGTAATTTGCCTTGAGTCTTCTAAAAACCTTTGATTTTCCTCTAGGTATCTGAAGCAGCTCTCCTTCCTCTGGCAGAGAACATTGGTAAGATAAATAAACAGCAAAAGAAATCTAATTAATCTCACCCAAATCATCTCCCTGGAATAAGGGAAAAGAACACAGAAAAAAAAAACCACAAAAGTGTCCCTGTTCTAAGGAGAGTTTGAATGAGTAATAGTAGAAGCATATTTTCCTTGTTTCTACAGTCTCACAGAAGCATGAAACTTGAAAATAAGAACCAAAGGCATTACTGAATTAATCCTCAATACTTAATCCCTTATTTGTATTTTTATTGCTTTTGCAAATCCCAGTAAAAATAATTACTAACAATAGCCAGACACTGAAATTGCTCTGCAAATAGTTCATAAGAATACTTATATCTCCTGTCATTGTTCCTCAATAGTCCAGTGTTTGTTTTTTTTTTTCCAGGACTATCAGTGTTCCTAAACCTTCATTTAAAGTTATATCCAACCTTCACATGTGGTAAAGATCTGACCCACAGCTCACTAGCTCTGGTGAAAATACAGAAGGAATCTAGAGTCTGTTCTCTGTCTCTTGCATCTTTTTATCATCCTCAGCATATTGTTTTGTTCTTTTGGAACACAGGAGACATTTGCTGTCACAACTCCTGATTATTTGGGCCAAACATTTCCATATTGACTTAAGACTTGGGACCAGAGTCTCACACTGAAGAAGTTGCCCACACTGGATCTTTATGCCAGATATCCCAACAAGTCACAGGATGCTGCTTGTGAGATTTATGTGCAGGAGTAGCCTCAGTGTCCTCGTGTAACTCAGGTGAAGTTTTATTGCTTTTTTTCTCTATTAGCTACTCTTACATTTTTCTGTAACTGACTTCCAGGGGAAAAAAAACGATAGTTAGAATTCTTAAGTATTATATATGTCATTTTTTCCTGATTAATCCACTGGTCCATATTCCATTTTTAAAATGGAATATTTGCACTTACAATTGATTTGCATTTTTCCAAGTTTAAAAAGATATACAGTGGAATTATACCAAGAAAGGAAGAAAGGAGAAGAAATTTTCTGGTTTGTTTGCCTGTTCATGACCTCTTTAAGCTGCTCATGACAGTGGCATTGCTTGTTCATGCAATTTGACTTGTTCTGGAGAATTTGCAACAGGATTTGCAACAGTGATGTGTAAATACACACACAAATGTATATTTATTGAGAGGCTGATAATCCTGCTAATCTTGTGGCTCTCCCAAATGCTCCACCTCAATTTCCAAAAACCTAGAGCTGCCCTAAGAGTCAGAGATGAATTGGTAACCCTACTGGAATGAGCAAGATTACTTTCCTATTCAGGATTTATTATTTTCTCACTTTTAACAGAAATATGGAAAGTTTCCTGTCTCTTCACCACAGGATTTATGGCTTCTTTGCTTGTATGATTGTCTGATGGTATTCAAAGACGAGTTTTGGGAATTCTTGTGTTGACCATTTTCCTACTGTAGTAAAAATTAACATCTGTGAAGCATTGCACCTGTGTTTATTATTTTATCCTATCTATGGTTGGCTGGGATTTTTCATTCAGCTACTGTCGCTTCCCAATATACTTCCAACTTTAGAGTTTATTTATTGTGGTGAGAGAAAAATAAATGTCTTGAAAAAGCCTCATAAGAGTGGAGCATGGTTATATAAAATTATCATCATCTTCCCTGTAGATGAACCTTGGGAGCACATGTATTTATTTGAATTTCAAATTGTGTTATATTTATATATATACACACACCTATATATATTGCATTTCCCTTATATATTCAATGTCATTACATGCTTCTTTCCTTTTAATGCATAAAGAAAACACATGGTCTTGCAGCTAAAATTTAACCTAAAAATAAACATAATTTTATTGCTAGTTCCAGTTCAGATACTGATTGCAGCAATCCTGTTGCAGTTTTTTTGTACCTTAGACTATCTAGATGGGAAATAGGGATTCAATGTTGCTAAACTTGCCTCTTGGGGCTAAACAGAGACTTGTTATCTTCAAGAGATAGGCAAGAGATGCATGCATTATTATCAATATTGGAATAAATCAACTAATTTCTTTGATGCTAAGTATATTGGGATATCTCCAATTCAGTGAATCTGGTAAAAAGGGACACATTTCTTGAAGAATCTCTGTCTGGACTTTGTGTGTTAAATGTTACAACATTTATTACTTCCTAGTGCCAGAAGTCAGCAGTTGAAAGCTGTGATTCACAGAAAAAACCCTCTGACCTCCTGTAATGAATGGCCAGCTCCTCTTTGGTCTCTGGGACTGAAACATGGTGGGGCATTGGATATTTTGATAGTTAATATATTTGCTATTTAAAAACCAATTTGGACATTAAAAGAAGTCTTTATGTAACATATTTCATTCATCTGCCTAACACAGTAAGCTTTGATTTAGGCAATCAAGATTTTCTTTACATTTAATTGTGTACACTGTTTTTCATTCAGTCAATGAGTTGTCAGCTTTTCATGTATTTTTAAAGCCTCACGAGTGGAAGAACTGAAGTGCTGTTAATTATCAATTAAATTTTCTCAGAGTAGATTGTAAAAAGTTCAGATGAACCTAATTAGGAAGAATGCAGCTGCTTTCTGCACCTCTAGGCTCAATTATTTTAAAGTATATGATAGCACAGGAAAATAATCAAACTTTTCCTATCAATTATAAATGTGCTTCTTAAATGAGATGCTAAAAAGTCAGAAATGTATAATTCAAAAGTGAAATTAATAGAAATACATTACTCTGATTGGCTTTTTAGTACCTGCATGGTCAAGAGCTATTTTTTAAAAAGAGATGATCTTGTGGATTTGTAGACCTTTTTTATTGGTGATATTTTTGATTTAGAAATTTTTCTACTGCTGGATGCTTGCTACAGAAATTCTACTACTGGATACTTGCTATAAATACTGCATTTATACTCACGTTAGTATAAATTTGGATGTTTATTTTGGTATTTGAATACTGAGGTCTCTCAGGTTCGTAGGAACCTGCAGAATTTCCACTGTTCCATCATATCTTTTTTTTCATTTGCTTCAATCCTTTGATCAATAACTTCCCCCAGCATCATAAATGTACCTCACGCTGCAGAAGACCAGGCTGACCCAAGGTTATTATCTTAGCACATTAAGCTACTGAAATAAGATGGTGGAAGTAATTTTAAAAGAAGCTTAGCGAGGAGTGTGTAAATATTCTGCCCCAAAGAAAGAGAAGGATTTTCTGAAAAGAGGTGGTCAAAGCAATGAAGGATGGGTGCTGATCAGGATCTTTGTCTTTACTAAGAGACATGAGACAGAAATCTCTTCAAAACGGAATTAGAACCCTATTTTGTCTTAAGGCTAAAGAAATTGACAACTTTGGATAGGACTGAGTCTCCCCAACCACGTTTATAGGTCTTGACTGAAATAGCAACCATCTTATATCTGGGTTTTGCCTCTGTTGGCTGCAATGAAAATCCATTCAAACACCACACTGACAAGTGAAGGCATTTCAGTGGTAGGACTCAGTGTATTCATGAGCAGTTCAAAATCTTTTATTTTTTTCATTTTAAGATTCTTTATCTCTTTCCCTTTCTCTTTAACTCACTTTTGTATTTACAAATAGCATCCTTCTCTTAAGACTTTCTATTCCTTTGGTTATCCCAGTAGCACTCACCTTTACCCACGCAGATTGAAGTCTTGCTCCTTTTAATAGGAGTGATCAGAGTAGTTTACTGTATTTCAGAGAAGTGATGTGCAGAGTGATACTAATATTTCAGGTTTTGTACTGGAAACATATCTTCTTGCATATTCTAGAATGACACTTACCTTTCTCTCAGCTGGTTTTTCTTTGTGACATCTTCTGATCCACTTATAAGGCTAACTTCTTTTTCATTTACTTCTGGCTGATGATCTTCCAGTCAATGACAAATTCTTGGTTTAACCCTTAAATGTGCACCACTGAGGACACTGTATTGTTACATTTAATCCTATTTCCATTACTCCATTTCTGTAGTCACTAATTTCTTGCATGTTTTCAGGAAGCAAATTAGAGCAAGGATTTTTCAGTCTCCTTTACAGTTCTGATGATGTCTATTGTTCCTAGACCTGCATCAGATTTATCTTTTAATGAAAATCATAAGCCTATATTATCTCTCATACTCTGTTCCCAAGGGTCTGCTTCTTACAAGCTTCCAACTCTCCTCTTTGCTCTCTATTTTTTTATTAAGATTATTTTGCATTGAACATAAGTTTTATTCCTACAGAGTCATTACATTTGCTAGCTGTAACTATTTGTATCAGTTTTCAATTTGATGTTTGTACTGTACTGTGCACAACAGACATTTGCTTATGATAGGAGTGCATGTGACAAAAGAAATATTAAAAAAAATTCTACAACAACAAGCAAAATCTCTTCATCATAATTAAGTCTAAACTACGCACAGTACATCTGTCTCATTCTAAAAAACACTTTTACACAAATTATTTCAACACAAGAAGACATCTGATGTGTCAACCTTGAGATGCTGGATATTTTAATGCTCACTGCTTTTAGCCATAATATCAAGGAAAAGGGTCATTAGTGGAGTGGTAGCTGGTCTCAGCTTTGAATTGCAGTTTATGCTGAGAAAAATATTCAGGTTTTATTGTATTTTGAAAGTTTTAAAGAATAGTGGTGATTTAGATAAACAACTTTTCTGTGAGAATGGTTATTAACATCCCTTTTTATCGTGGCACTAAAACATGCTTGTTCCTCTTTAAAATGGTTTTACAGGGCAGTAGTGGCATATATATCCCTGAGTCATATTTTGATGCATTCTAAACTATGAAAACATATCTGAGATCTTTCTATGATATAATTTCTAAGACAAAGAAAAATATAAACCCTTGCAAACTCAGTCTTGTTACTCCCCCAAAAATAACCATAAGACTAAAAGTATTAATGTCAGATAAAATCTTTCCTTCATCTCAGATAAAATTTAAAAAGAAAATTAAAAAATAATAATAATAAAAGAGCATGAGTTGAAAATTATCACTTTCTTTTGCTTTCATAAATCTGAGTAAAATTTCCAGTTCTTCATTCCTTCTGGAGACCAATTCCTTTCAACCCCTACACCTCTTTCCAGCTTCTTGCTATCCACACAAGAAGAAGCTACATATTATGCATGAAGTCATGTTTTCAAAGGGAGGTGGTTATCTTGAAGCTCTGGTTTGTGTGGTTGACCTTAAACATTTTTAGGTTTCAAGAAAACTACTAGTTTCACTCCAGTGAAAGTCTGTCTCATGTGTCATCACAAAAAAGTGCATGCAAAAGTATCTTTTCTGCTTAATCTAATTACTCATTCAATTTATTAATGTATCTCCATTTTATTGTCTGCTCCCAGAAGTAAATATTTTCCAGAATCACATTATCCAAATTTCATCTCTACTTGTTACATTTGTGGGGGAGGAACATATAAAAGTAATCAAAACCAGAAAACTAGTCCACAAATTAGGTTTTAAAACCACATCTTATACTGCTTAGGCTTGATTTATAATGCTTGAATACTAAAGGTTTGAGAAAATTTGAAAAAAAAAAAGTACAGCTAATAATGATAATTAATCACTGTATCTAAGTGTACTCTTTCAACATTTTCCGTGTTTAGTTTATCATTTTAGCTAAGACTTGGAAAAGAATGATAACCTAAACTCTGTGGTTTTACCTAAAAATGGTATAACTGTATTTTTCTAAAACAAAACACAAAATTCTGAAGGAATTATTAGCCCACTGAGGAACAAACAAACAATACTATGAAATCACAAACACCTCAAACTGATTTTATTTTTTTTTTCAAAAAAAGTTGCTTTATTTCTGCTGTTCTTCCTTAAGCTGTTCATGTGCACGCTGAGCAAATTGTCTCTGTAGTCATATTTTTTCTACCCACAGATAATGCATCACCATAACCATTCTTTTTTGTGCTACCCTGAGTAGCTCAGCTCCCACCATCCACCCTGACTGAGATGACTGCCATCTACCAGGCCAATACCATTTTTACAGTGGCAACTCAGTCTTACTACATTTGTACCAAGGTTCAGAAAGGACATCTAATCTCAGTGTAGAGTACAATTTTACAATCAAGTAACAAATTAAATCATATTGCTGGGGAGCTGTAGATCAGAATTAGCACTTCTACTTGCAGAAAAGTGAGTGTGGACTAGAGTCTTTCATGTCTTTAACCATTACTTTACACATGTACTTTGTGTTTCAGTAGCTGGCTCACACCCATGCAAATATCTAACCACTCAAATAGGCACTTTACAGATAATTAGCACTGAACTTGCTTAAATTCTGAAAATGCTCATTTACTTCTTTCTGAAACCAAAATATTAGTAATTTCTGAAGATGTTTGTGTTTTGTTTATTTTAATTTTTAGGTTCTCTAGGCATCTAGATTTTGGCCAGGAGTTTCTCATGTGCCCATATTTTTGCAGCTAAGTGTACACCCCAGAAACTTGCATTCTCTCTGATGTGTGGCCCCTATGATCTGAATTGCATATTTCATTATCTCACATATGGAACTCACTTGAAAATTGCATTGTGAACACACATCTATTTCTGCCTAGAAAGAGAACAAAAAGTGAGATTAAATTTTTTCTTTATTTTATTAATTAACTCAACAGTTAATGGATTCAGCCAGTTTGCAAAAATCTAGGTTTTGTGTCATACTCTGCTTTTTACATTTTCTTTCTTTTACATGACTGTTAGCCATCATATGATAGCAAAAGGTACTAGGGAAAAGTATTTTAAATTTCTTTTGAAGTTGCTCTATTTTGCACAGTATAATTAAATGCTTGCTGGGTCAAAGGAAAAAAATACAGTAAGTAAAGCAACCACTAGGGAGAGAAGTAAGAACTGAATATTAGTGTCATTAAACACCTTACATAATAACTTCTAATGCTAGATACAGCAGGGCAGTTCCTATCCTAGAATGCTCACTTATTGGGCTAGTTAGTGACATTTGCTTAGAATGTGGATGAACTTTCAAATTCCAGCAGGCACTAAAGCAGGTGTTTTAATGCCTATGTTACTACATCAGAAACTGAGAGTATCAGAAGGTAGGTGATAGATTTCTTGAGAGCTCCATGAGACAAGATTTTGACAAGTGAATAGCTTCTGGAAGTTGTTGAAATTGTGACACACATATCCATTCAGACCTAAAGTGAGGCAACAGAAAATATGCTCTTCTATGAGACTGAAAAAATGCTCTTTGATTTGGGTTCTCTTTCTGGCTAGCCTAAACATGCCCATGATCTTTGCGTTGGTTTGTGCAGATTTCTTTCTAAAATAGCTAAATTTTTACTGTAAAGAGAAAGTATGTACTTGAGGCTGTCAAAGTTACCAAGACAGCTATACTGTGAAAATTTCAAGTATCAGAGTACTGCTTCTTCCTCTGCATCAGCAACCAAAACAAATTCACAAAATGTTCAGATAATATTTTACAACTATGAAGTCCAACGTGGGCTCTGACAAACACATCGTTTCTGTGTGCAAAAATGCTAAACGTGTCTACAGTAATCATTGCTAAGATAATGAACATTTAATCTAAAGAAGATGTTATTTTATTATCAAGAATATTCTAATTTCCTTGTAAATCTGAATTTTGTCATAAATTGACAAAGTCAACCTTTTAAAATTTTGCTGATAAAATACAATAAGAAACAAGCAAATCCAATATTAAATGTAATTTTAAAAGGACTTTTGTTTTATATTTCAAATTCTGTTTTTTTCTACTGAATTTCAATTTTTAATCCTATCTTACTGGTTACAATTAAATGTCTTCAGCTCATCAAATTTAGATATTTCAAAATGTAGGCAAAAAAAAGATAATACTATGGCAGAAATAATGAATTACAACACTAAGAGGTGAAATAGCACTAGGGAGGAAAACTATATCATTAAGTTTTATCTCAATGTGATAGACCACAAGAAAAGACCACAGTGGCATTTCAGAGGGCTATTACTCAAGCAAAAATACAGAATGAAAGTTTGTAATTTATTAATAGTAAACAACACCAATCAGATTTGCCCAATAAATGTGTGAACCCAAGTTTGAAAATAGACCGAAAATGTATTGGTGAGTTAAATACTTCAATACATTTGGAGCAAAACCTTGGTTTTCCTAAAAGATTTGTTTGAGAACAAGACTAACAACTTTAGCAAGACTTAACAGCTCCAGCCCCTGAATCTTTCTGCCAATGAAGAGCAATGAAGTAATGTTTTAAGTGTGCCAAATTTATATATAAAAAAAGCAAACTTCTTTATTAGAAATTGTACTTTCTGCTGATGTTCACAGGAGGTTAACTAGTTAAAATTTATCTGGAGAAGAGCATGACAATATTTGCTGATCCTTTTCTGCATGATACCAAGTGCAGGAGAGGGTAGGCAGGCAAGGGATGGAACAGAAGGGACATAGCAAACAAAATACAAGGCTGAAATGGGATTGCCAAAAGCAGAAGGATGTAAATAAAGAAGCGCTTGTGCCACAGTCTTGTGAGGGAATTTCTTATTCTCGTCGTGGGGAGTCAGCACACTTGAGTGCCCCCTGAAATGCCTGTACACTAATGCACACTGTCTGGAAAACAAACAGAAAGAACAAGGAGCCTGTGTGCAGTTACAGGATTATGACCTCGCTAAAACAGTGGAGACGTGGTGGGACAGATGACACAACAGAGTGCTGCAAAACACAAATGCAGGCTCCTTAAGAACCACAGGCTGGGAATGCCAGAGGGACTTGTCCTATGTGTGAGAAACAAGCTGGAATGCGTGGAGCTCTGTCTTGTGATGAGTGATGAGTGATGAGCTGCTGTGTTGGGAACTGGTGGGCAGATCAACACAGATTGTTCTTATAGGAAAGGAGTGCTTGAGATCTTTGTCAGACTGCATGAAGAAGTCTCATATTCCCAGTTGGTTCTTATGCCTGACATGTCACTCTGACATCTGCTAGGATATCTGACATAGCAAGGATAAGCAAACTAGGAGGTTTCTGAACTGCACTGGCAACAGTTTTCTGACACAGGTGACCCAGGAATTAATAAGGAGTGCTGCACCTGATACCTACGAACAGGGAAGGAGTGGTCAGGGATGTGGAATTCAGAGACATCCTTTGCTGTAATAGTGGAAATTAGGACCCTAAGAGGCTGGACTAGGGCAAAAAGCAGAATCACCTCCCTGGTCATCAGAAGCCTAGATTTTGGTCTGTTGCCTTTAATCAATAGAGAAAAATGTGAAGTTCTGCACCTCGGGAGAAATAACCTCATGTAACAATGCCTTATGGGGCCAACTGGAAAGAAAGCAGTTTTGTAGAAAAAGACCTGGAGAATCTGGTGCAAAACAAGTTAAGTAGGAGCCAAAAATGTGCCCTCATGACAAAGCAGGTCAAGGAATCCTTGGCTGTAATTAGGAACATTGCCAGCAAGTGGAGAGAGGTGATCCTTCCCCAGTACCCATCTGTGTCCAGTGCTGGGCTCCTCAGTATCAGGGAGAAATGGAGCTACTGGAGAGGGCCAAGGGAAGGGTTACAGAGCAGGTTAGGGACTGGAGCACCTTCCATAGGATGACAGACTGAGAGAGCTGGGGCTGTTTAGCCTGGAGAAGGGTTAGAGGGGGACCAGCTGGAGGTCAATCACTAACAGTGTACTCCAGGGATCAAATACTGGCACCAATACTATTTAATATATTCATTAACAACACGGGTGATGGGGAAGGGCTCATCCTGACCAGGTTTGATACAAAGCCTGGAGAAATGGCTATAATATACTAGATTGGTGTGCTACCATTCAGAGGGACATAAACAGGCTGGAGAATTGAGCAGACAGGAATATTTTGAAGTTCAGCAAAATCTTCAATTGACCTTGCTTGAACAGTGGGATTGCACTGCATAGTCTCAAGAGTTCCCTTCCAACCTCAAAAAATATATGATTTTGTGATTCAGTACTTGGTGAGGCACATTCTGAATTTATTTTCACTGATGTTGATAGGATATCATTAAGTGTCTAACCCCTAGAGGCATGCAATGAGTAAATGCCTCTGAGGGTTATGTACTATCCTGTATTTAGAAGAGATCATATCATAGGTTAACAGTCTTTGACAAGAGCTGTAAAAAATCAACTGTAAGAGACTTTGAAACAGCTCACTAGAAAGGACAACTGACTAATTATAGCTCAAGAAAATTCTGCTATAGAATTTCTAAGGTGATATTCCAAAGCTCATGAGATTAATTTCCTTCATATCTACTGGCTTGGATTTTTGAATTAAAAAAACCCCACAAAAAACAGACATATATAAATGCATGTATAAAATGCACAAATAAGGAAACATTTAAAAAATACTATAGACAGAAAGTATGTACGTCATATATATTTTTTTTACAAAATAAAGAAAGAAATCACATTATTGGGAATCTGTTAATGACAGTCTAGCTATGGAACTTCTGTTGGATGGATCTTTTACAAACAGAAAACTTAGGAATAAGCATTGAATTAGCAATCTGGCTTCAAGAAATCCTGCCACGTGTGCTGCAGCTTGCTACCTCATCTGTGATGATAAAGCTGAGGGTAAACTGTGCATTGAAAAAGCCTGTGTCAAAATGCTGCTCATCTTATTTACTGTACTTGGAACATTTTTTAGCAATTTTTAAATTTAATTTTGGAAATGATGCCTCCAAGCTTTATTAGCTTTGCTATAAGACTGGAAAAGGCTGGAAATTTCAGATGAGAAGAGGGAGGACTAGGTGCCCGAGGAAGTGGGACTATAATTTAGTTTTTGCTTCAAAACCAGAAAGAGTAATGAAATCCCAGCCTAAAGCCTGGATTTGTAAAGATTATTTAGGTGTACGAAGATGTAGATAGATGCCTAGTGTGACCTCAGAAGCATTAAACATGAGTTTAATGGGTGTTTCCAAAAATGAAGAGTCTATTTCAGCCTATAATTGCCTAGGTACCTTTCAAACTAGATTTTAAGACTAAAAAGCGGCTCAAAAAACAAGCAGCACATCTTGTTCCCAAATCAGGTTATTGCAGAATCTTACACTCTAGGTCTGAAACCTCTTGTGCCTTGAGATGGTTTGTCGACCTTGGATGGAAAAAGCAGAAACATAATTTTTAGTTTGGTTTACATCAAATTATTGCCAAATATATTTTTTGTATTTTCTCTTATGTGGATGCGTTTAAATCCTGCTCTGAATCAAGAAAGAATTACTGAAAATTTGGTGTGCCCTCTTCCAGATAAGTTTTCACTAGTTTAACTGAATTACCTTGTAAAACACATAATTTGATTAAGTCAATGCAATATTGTGTATAATTGTGAGCCAGCAAAGATGTTTCCCTATGTTAATTCTGAAAGTAGTGACTAATACTATCCTAGCAGATCCTTTACACATGGGAGAGACATAAGGCTATACGTGGTTATGGAGATTACTTAGACCCTTCCAGTCATAAGCAAATCTCAGTGAATTAAAATAAAAAATATTCTTAGAGGACAGGCTTTGTACTTTTTGGATTAAGTTTGTATTCTTATTTTCTCAAATTCACGTGTGTACCTCTCAAGGACTTTCTGCTATTTGCCTGAGACCAAGTTGCAATCAGTTCAAATATATGACTTAATGGAAGTTTGCTCCATTCTTTTTGTGGGAATTACTCATGCAAGTGAAGAACAAGAGAGATAATTTCTTATTTTCTTTCATCATTGAACCCTCATTCACTTTTGTTTAGTGAGAGCATCTGTTCAATTTCTTTCATATTATCAATGAGAGAAAAAGCTATAAAATATGAAGGAGGTAAATGAAAATGACAAGGAAAATTTAGATCAGGTACCATGAAAAATGACTGACTAAAAGAGTTGAGGAAAAACCTCCCAGAGGAAGTCATGAAGGGTGCTGATCTAGAGATGTGCAAAATTAAACTGAAAAAAAATAGTTACCAGCAAGTGTGCATTTGGGAATGCAGCAGAGAACTTAAGCAGGCTACCAGATTTACCAGATTGACTGTTGCCTTGAAACATGCTCCTGACCATAGAGCCTGAGGGTTAGCAAGCTCATGCATTAAAAGACTTAATTAGAGAATGTAATGGGGTAGTAAAGTTGAAAGCCATCTTTTATATAAAAAAAGGGACAAGTGGACTGCCTTACCAGTAGCAAAACTAAGAGTTTAAATCCATGTTTTCCATAGCATGTTAATTACTCAGGCTTCCTTTGAATAGGAAAATAGGTTTGCAAAGCACAAATTTAAAAATGTTGTGATCAAGGAGAAGATGAAGGAAATGAAGGAATTTTGTTGGCTAGTAGTTCTGATGATGGAAAGCTGAATTTTAGCTTTCAAAGAAATATATATATACATATGCATGTGCTAAATTATATATAACATCACTGAATGCAAAGCGGAAGTGAAAACTGACTTCATTCTTCTAAAATAAGACAAGTTTTTTCTTTCCACATTTGCACTCCAATATCCATCACACCTCTCTCCCAAGAAATTATTATTCTACCAAGTATTTAAAATTTGATGGTTGTGTTATAGCGCAAAAATTCTTAATGCAGTTTAGAAATACCAGTTGGAAGCAAAATTAATGTGATTTTACTTTTTTTTTAATTAATAATTCTGCTAGAAGAAGCTGGGTTTCACTCCTTACTTAGGCTATATCAATGCTATTATGTGTATTACCATGCTCTCAGAGCTTACTGCTAAGAGTACAGCAAACCATAAGGTTTTTTGCTCTTCTTTTGTACTTGCTCCTTGATTTCTCTGCATCTAGTGTGATTACTTTCTGGTGGAAATGTTCTAGCTGCCTCCCTCACAGATCTAGATAGGACCACTTTGTGAGTAGATTTTTTAATTTTTTCATTTGGTGGAATGGGGTAAAAGCAGAATTTTAGCAACATGACTATGAATCCATCTGAAATGAAGTGCTCGTACTTCACCACCACAGTGATAGTAGTGACATATGCAAACCTCTAAAGTAGAATACAGAATTACATAAAGGCCAAGTAATGTAATTTCCATTCTCTGGCTTTATGGCAGGTGCTTAAAATTGTCAGCTCTTTTAAAATTTTTTAACTGGTGTTATATCACACAAGTGACATCTATTGATAATTTTTTGAGCATATAATCATTAAAACTTTTTAATATTTTGGTTGCATAGATGTATTTAAAAATGTGGTGAGTAGGCAGGAACTGTCCTTTTGACAAAGGTGAGTTTATAAGAACAACGTCATCAAGGAATTATTTGCACTGCCACCTAGTGAAAATGGAGAAGTCAGTACTAATGAATCTCAGAAAGAAATTTAATATCTTCAAACAACAGTCATAGGCAGTCATACAAAACTACCTGATGGTGCTTACATATAAGGGATATACCTCTAAGTTAGCCACATTTGATAAAGACATCTTACATACTCAAGCCTGAGGCTGGGTATGCAGGTTGGGTTCTAGAATTTTCTATACAGGAAAGCATACAGGCAGGAATAACAGCATTTCCTCAATAAGGCATCAGAGTATTGCCTTAGAGGTGACTTGTACAATGCAAACTGTCAGAACATTTGGGGCTTTGATAAATGAGCCTTATATGCAGGAGCTAGAAACAATTTCCGCAACTGATAACATCAGATCTTTATTTCAAGTGCACCTCCAGTTGCAGTCTACATCCCTGCAGTGTGACCATTTTTCCTAATTAAGATTATCATCTCTGCCAGGCTGAACTGTATCTACATCAATTAACTTATTCAAATTGATTATGGAATAGGGCCTAGAAGGAATAATGTGGCACTCAGTGATATTTTCTTTCACATGTCCCTTTATACATGCCTTTGTCCTTTACTTTGAACTCTAAAACGTCTCACTGAATTACAAATTCCACTCACCTCATTGAGACAAGTACCAGCACACAATGCCTTATCTGTGGGCAGAACACATTATACAACATGGGCACTACTGCAAAATCAGTAATCAAAGCGATAGCACTTCCAGTTTTACTATGGTTTTCTCACGTAGGCTCAAATTATACTGATACAGAGAGACCTTTTCAACCCCAGTAGCACTGATGGATGTATGAAGAACAGTGTTTTTTGAGACTGACAATATTTATGAAACCAAAAAATAAATTTTTTTCTACACTGAATAACGTATCAGGCTCAATCCATTAATATTCATTTCATTGGATTTTATATAATAATAAAATTACCTGAAAAAAACAGATTGGCTTGAACAGTGAGAATAGCTTCATGTACGTCAAGGAGGGACTTATACATGGAGAGACTTTATTGTTTTCAGAATTTTTTTCCTCCCAAGCCACATCATTTACAAAGAGGGTGTTTACCAATTGCTTCACTGCTGCAAATGCTCTGTTACAATGAAGAGCTGGTGTTTAACCAGGATGGTATTCTTCAACATTTTATTAGCGATCAATTGACTTACACCTTCTTTCATACAGCACTTGCATTTTCAGATTTCTTCATCTTTCTAACATTTCCAGAGCTATTTCAACTTCATGCCTAATATTTGATATTATTAATAGGTGCATGCAGACTGTGATATAAAAAGAATTTTGTCCGAAACATCTTAAGTTACGCCACAATGAATGGCAGAGTTCTGACCAATCTCTGGTAATGTAAGAGAAAGCTTTTTATGCATGGGCTCTCCTTTGAACTAAGTCAAGTGAAAACAACTGTAAAACCAAAGCTGACAGTGTTCTAACTCTGTGCTTCTCTGAGGTTCATGCTTGCTTGCTGAGAGACATATGCCAAAGTGGGCATTAATTTCAAGTTCTGTAAAACAAACTTTCAAAACATATCTGCCCTAGACTGTCTGGTCATAGCCTTACACTTGAACCCTGCACTGAGGAAACTTGTCTTTTAATCCATCTGAAAAAAGAAATGATAAGGAAGTCTCCAAGGAGGAATAAATTGCTGGACTTGTAAGTGTCAGTGACATGACCCTTTGTTTTGTTTTGTTTTTCTGCAGATAGAAGGAATTCTCAGACACAATGGGCTTAGGCTGACTTGCTTGACTTTTACTGTCTCTACCCTAAACAGCACAGTTATGGCACTGCAATACACTGCAGCAAGTGGTTCAGGAGTCAGGATCATTTGTAATAATCAGTGATCACAACATGTTGCAACTTTAAAAAAGATTTCTCAGTGGTAATGCATCTTTCAATTGAAGTAGTATTCAATCATTTTCAGAAAGACTGATATTAAAATTATTTACAGTTGGTCTCATTTTTCTAAACAAAACCCAGAGTCTGTGTAGCCAAAATTTTCTTTGCTGCTTCCTTGAGGCAGATGAGGTGTTAACTTACCCTCCTAAGACAGTTCCAGTTTTCTGAACACTTCTGTAGAAATTGCATTCTTATTTCAAGTGAGCTAGACAGAAAAATTTTGATTAAAAAAAAACTGGGTCAAAATTACAATTCATTAAGTTGGTAGTATTCGTGCAGGGGGAATACAACATTTTGGCTTGGATATAATGATGTGCAGTCCAGGAAAGTGTTCCCTGCAAAAAACATAAACATATACAAATATATATACACACTGGAAGCATATACTGCCCTTTTTTTTTTTTGCCTACTCTATAGCTCACAAACCTGTGTGGCATCTTACTGTGCTAGGTGCTTGTTCTGTCTATCAATCAGATAAGATAGATAAGCCTATCAAAAATTAGTAACAAAGGGTATATTTGATTATTTACTTTATCCTGTTATACCCACTTTGAAACCAAGCAGATGTATTTTGAGAGTGTGTGGAAATAGACAGATAGTTTAAAGACACATATGGCTGTAGTTCTTCAAATTAAAAGGTAAATATTAGCCAACCATTCCTGCCCTACAAAGCATTCTTATAAATGATGAAACCTTACCAACTCACCTTTTATGTATTAAAGAACTGTCTTTTTTTCTGTTATTGATATTGGAAGTGAAAAAGAAAATTAGATCAATCAATTTATCTCATGTTAAAAGCAAGAGAATTGGGGAAGATGTCATTCCAGAACAATGCCATATTATGATGACATCTGCTGTATGCATTCAATACTTTAACAGTAAGTATAGAAGCATTTTTAGGCCACACCTATAATAATGATTCTTTATTTTGAAGGAAGAAAATATTAAATGCAGTATTGGAAAAATGCTTAGTAGAATATTAAAAAACATTATTGCTGTTGAATGCTTAACAACCATCTTTTCAAGAGCTGGAAGTCGAGTTTCATAGAACTATCATCAGGGTTTGCTCAGTGATTTTTATATGTAGAGCACTAAGGATAGACATGTCTAAACTGAAATGGCAACACTTAATTGTTTTTAACAAAAGTGCTAGTAAACATATTGTTAATTTATTACAGTACTGTGTGATTCTGGAAAATGTTTCTTTTCTGGAGCATGCCCTCCTATATATATAACATAAACTCTTTTCAAGTCTAATCTTTCGTATGTCTATCTAAAGTCTACCTCAGTGAGGAATGTCCATCTATTAACATTGAATTTTGAACAGGATTGATTGACATGGTGAATAATTTCAATTAGTGATTAATTCGAAATTAGTATCCCCCACTTTAGGTGCTGATGAAAGCAGATTGAACTTCAACCATACCATTAAAATTTTACAGTATAAATCCTCACTGTTCCTGGAGGTCATAGCTTTCTTGCCAGGGCTTTCACTTCAGCAAAAATCACAATTGATTGCACTGGAATTCAAATAAAGGCAAAGCTGGAAACTTTAGAGACCCTTAGCTCCCTTTGACAGGTTTTCTGTAATAGATTTCTCTCCTCTTAGTCTTCAGTCTGGGAAAATAACATCTCTTTTAGTTACTATATTTATAGATTTGCTCACTTAGGCTGGCACTCATTACTTCAACTGTTACTGGTTTCTACATTAATTTTGGTCACCAGTACAAAGCAGTTTAGCACCTTCAAAGCAGATTGTCCACCAAACCACACCAAGCTTCTGTGAACTTTATGGCTAGCCTGTGAGTAATAATATTGACTGACATACAAATCTGAGGATAGAAGCGATATACTTGCCTACATAGGGGCAAATTTGGCCAGCTCATTCACCGACGTGTCCTTTTTTATGCCCACTTGAGTTTTGCTTAAACACATGAACTAAAGATTTATTTTTTTTAATATTTGTATATAGAAATATGAATGTTCAGCTAAAATCAGAATTAGTGTTTTTCATCAGGAATTCTGCTTGAACATAATGTAGAATATAGCAAGAGCAGACATTTAATCCATGCCAGGAACTCTACTAGGCCCAGTGATCTTGGGAGCAAAATATAATCCAATTTCTCACTTAAAATTATACTTAGTGATGGCACTGTTACTTGTCTTGATGATCTACAATAATGATAAAATTAATGCATTAGTCACATGCAATCAAATTGTCTCCTAGTAAGTAATGCAGTTTGATTAGGAACAGCCTTTGTTTCAAAATTTCCCCTTTTGCACTGTACAGCAAGTGATGCCATTTGATTGGGAGGAAAAAATGAACTGAATTTTAGAGGGCAAATTGATTATAACAAGACATCTGAAAACACTTTTTAAAAATCAGAATAAATTTTTGTGAGGTTAGAGTGTATTGACAGGGTATGACTAAGAATTCAGTGAAAATACTTGTTCTTTGAAGCATTATAATCAAAAGTAAAATATTTTCTTCTTTTTGTAAATCTATCTGTATGATATACTTTTGGAGTCCTGTGACTTGTAAAATCACACTGTTACAGCTTCCTCAATCTTCTCTAATCTCACAGTCTGCAACTGCTCATGCTTACATGTGTTTGTGTGGTAATATAAAGTTTGAAGACAATATCAAAAGACACCAACTCCTTTAGCTGAAATGAAGGAAAATTGCAAATTAAATCACTTTATACAAATTGGATGCAAATTATTTAGCACTTTGAGCTATATTGTCTTACAGGCATGTGTACAATTAAAATGTTCACATGAACAGACAGACAAAGGCTAGCAAAAATATCGTTGATGTTTCCATCAACTGTCCTGTAAAAAGAGGTTCCCAACTATGGCCCTCTTCTGTTTACATTTCATGTTATCAAGCTCAAAATTCTCAAAGCTCCAATCTGAATTTAAAATCAGCATGCACAGCAGAAAGTGAATTGTTTCAATGATGTGTGTTACATCCTCTAGGTATTGAAAGAGGAATAACGTATTGTGCCAAGAATAGCTGCTGCCAGGTAAGGCTATTATAACATTTCAAAAAGTCTGGAATGTGACACACTGCCAAGTAAGCTTTTAGAAGAGAAAACAAGCAGCTGGTTTTAAAGTGATATTTACTTTTTATCAATACATTAGAGTAAAAATATTAGTGTTAATTCTTCCCCCCTACCCCCATAAACACACTTTACTAAGAGCTCATATTAAGTAACAAAGAACTCTTATTAAGGAAAACACTTATTTAGGGAAATATATTGAAAAACTGAGATAAAACTTCATATTGTTTCAAATATAGAAATATGAAATCTGATTATCCTAATATTTTTGCTTAAAGCTATCTTTATCATCATAATATCTTCAGTAACATGAAGGTTTCTTGAGCTACTTTGCAGCATTGAACGCAGCATCAGCAAAGATAATACTATCATTTTACTTATATTCATTTATTTATCTACATTACAAGCTAATGTCCTCTGAGGTATAGTAAGAGCTTTGAAAACATCCTGCTTTCTTGTGTATGGTTTTTCCTTATTTATATAGTTTCAAGTAATAAATCCATAAAATTTTATAAAAATAAAAAGAACTTAATAAAATGTTCATTCTTGTTTAGTAGTTGCATACTATAGTTCTTTGATTTTATTTTTACTACTGACATTTAATTGAATTCCAATGACATCAAAACTAACTCAGTAGTCTCACAGTACTTCCCTGTAGTATGTTCACTGATTATTTAACAGTAATTAAATATTGCAAACGGTTTAAAAAACCAAACTGAGATGCAAAAACTGAGTATAAGAATTTTAAATTAATAGCACTTATAAGGGACTACTAACAGACTACTAACACAAAATAATTATAGGAACATTTTGAGAGAAAATGCACTATGAAATAAAAAATGCTTAAGAAAAAATCTGCAATCTGCATTTTAAAAAAATTAGTTCTGAAACCCTGAACTATGTTACTAACATGTCGGGCACAACAATAACTGTGACGGTCACATAATCATACCCTAGGAGTGCCATAACTTCTCACTATAAGCCTGCCTGCTGGAAATATTTTGCACAAAGGAAGAGAGACATCTCCAGAAGGAACAATAAAGATGATTAATTTGGCAGACAAACTACTGAGTGGTAGGTTTCAACAGCTTCATGTAACTCTAAAATTGCCTTGTTGATTTAAGACAGAAACTGTGTGCTTAGCACACTTCCTTCACCAAGAAAGGATAACAGTTAATACACCACAAACAGAATCAATATTAAAGAATTGTTTAATATACAGAAAGTCATACAAATTATCACTGCTTGAAGTGCCATATGAGGCCACCACCAAGAACCACAACTGAATTATATACTTCCTCAACCAAATGGTAAATGATTTCAGGGTAGTGGGTTAGGATATGAAGAATTTTAAATACCAAATATTTTAAAACAAAATGTAGCATGAAACAGAAACAGCAAACATAATTATACTATCCTGTGGAGAAAACAAATGGATCTCCATTTTCAGAGTTGGCTACCAATTGGCTCATTTATGATATTATACCCTTCTGACACTTAGGGTACTCCTCTTCTAAGGTCAGGCAGGTCTCCTGAAATGAAGTTACTATAACAAAGACAAAACAGGGAAATTCAGCCTTTTCTTTTGCCTGAGGAGGTTTGTTTCACATATACTGGTGACTGTTATGGCAGATTTTGGCATCTTGATTATCTTAAAACCTACACCACTTATCGCTTGGTAACATTATCCTTGTATTCAGAAGAAGGATGCTAAATTAAATCATTTTCACCAGTTCTCTGATACGAGCATAGGGCAAGTGAGTTGCATAGAACCAGTATATGTGAGACATCCTTCTGCTTTGCTGTATTCTGTCGTGTCCTTGTGCAGCAATAAGACAGACTACTTTTTCACCCTCCTAGATGGTAATCAACTCACGTTTGCCCTTTTTCAAAATTAATAGAATTGGAATAAATACAAAGACCTACCTTTGTTATTCCCCATTATCATCCTCTACTAGTTTTCATGAAAACACTTTTTTTTTTCAGAAAACGAGAAGGCAAACCAGGTGTTAGATTATTTATGTTTGACAAATTCATATCATTTAAATAATTAAAACTAATTTGTGTTGAGAGCTACAGTTGCATTTTTATTAGAGAAACAAGTACAAATAGGCATCACTACAGAGCTGTTTATTCAATAATGAGATTAAATGAAATGGATTTTGTAGTCTCAATACTTTGATTAATGTGGCAATTGGAACTTCTGTGCCCTAACAATGTGGAAAGAGCTGCTTACCCACTATAAATCTGTAAAATTTTTTTTCTTTAAAGCTACACATTTTAAATTATCTCTAAAAATATATTGTAAGCAAAATACTGAATGCTTTCAATTTAAACAATATTTGCTTTATAAACCTGAAATTATACTACTTCTTATTTTAATCACAAAAAAGGTTTTATTTACAAATAACATATGTTCATATGTAATGTAAACCTTTCTGTATATCTTTTTCCTTATATAATATAAAGGTTATTGTATTAATCTGTATAGAAAAAATACTTTACTTTTAAAATAATAAATTCTAAATTAATTATTCTACAAGAGGGAAGTACAATTTTAAGAGAAAAATACATGAATATAGCTACATGCAGAACGTGCTGTGTGTAAAATTGCCTGCCAAGAACCAGTTAAAGCAGCACAGTACTTACCCTTTGAACAAAAGGCATCAACATGTAATTTCAAGAAATTATTATAGACTATTAAAGTTTTGAGGAAAAAAAGAAAGATGCAAAACTTCTGGAAGCAAACATATTTATAGAACTATAACAGAGTATATTGTTCTCTTTTCATTAAAGATTTTTCAACCATTTTTATTAGAGATGCAGCATATTATATGTACAGGGTCTGCATTGCACCAGATTGGGACACGCTAAGCCATGTTATTCTCACATTTTAAAAATACCATTTGAATCTCTATCACTTATAGAATAAATCAGTCTCAGTTTGTGAATCTGCGGTAAACAGTAGCCCTCAATCCACCCAAAATCCACATCAAAGCATTTAAAATTTGGAGTATGCAGACATCTTGTCTCAAGTGAAACATTTAGGAGTCAGCAGATGGACTAAAGAGCGTCCAGACATATGTGTGAGCATTATCAATAAGCATATAGTAATTTGCATGACCCATCCTTGAATTTTTTAATGATACTATGACATAGGGATTCAATTCACTGTAAAATTACTAAAATCTACCAATTTTAGTGCTTTCAGACTGTTTATTTTTTTTTTCCAATAGAAAAATAAATCTCATACATTCGAAGTGGTACACAAAAAGACTGGGATAAAATTGATCAGATTTCTTGATAGCACCATTTACACATTCTTTAAAGTAAACATTAATATGCACTTTCTTAGAAAGCGATATAAATATATATATAAATACAGGACGTGCTAACCTCTGTTAACCATCTGAATGTGATGGAATAATCTATTTCTACTGTGCAGGTAGGCTTGTGCATGGTGGTGTGGCAATATAATTTTAAAAGTTTGTTACAGATGTGATGGGAAGCTGGAAGGAGTCGAATAAGCAGAAAAAAGAGTTTAGATCTACTGTAAGCAATGAGTCGGAATGAGCCGTTAAAGGTTAGAATTTATCTTTGTTTCTGATCATTCAATGAGAAAAATGACTTCCACAGAAATAGATACCTTAAAACTGCTTGGGGAAAGGGTGGTAAGGGTGAAATAGGATTGAAAGTCCTACAGGTAATAGCAATAACTGGAAGTGCAGACGAAATTGTTCTTCAGACCAAAGAGGAACGCAGCCGTTTAAAAAGTCTA
>JAOTQZ010000248.1:33149104-33171754 GCA_026546895.1 Pogonocichla stellata
ACATAATTAATGTCAAAAAATGTATTACCTATTGACTTACTGCTGTGAGTGAAGAATGATGCCCAGGATAAAAATTCAATACTTATTAATATTTTTCACAGCTTTTGTTTTTGATATACATTTTACAAATGTGTCCCAAGGTTTTAATGTAGTGACTGTTTCAGGACATTGAATTAATATGATGTTTTATTTTACAAAAGTTTTGGCTTTAGTAGCTTTGTGTTCAGATATCCATTCATTCCAATTTTTTGGAATATGTGTAGGGGCAATACTTTTCAGTCTTTTGACCAAAATTCTATCTAAAGACTTAGCAGCAAGTCAATATAAAATACAATTAAATTTATTAGCAACATTCTCTTTTTACTGCCTCATTATAAAGTTAAACTGATTGCAAATAAAAATATATGCCCTACAAATATGTTTTTAAGGCTAGAAAAACCTTAGATATTTCCAATGGTTATGTTAGCATGAAAATCATATCTTTGAGAATCCAGCACACTAGAAACTTTAGAAACACTCATATTTTCCACTTACACAATATGTACATTAAAAATAATAATATACCATAATGTATTTTGCACTGAATTGTTTTAAATTATATATGTAATTTTTAATTTCTTCAGAATTTCATTGACATCAAAACAGAACATGTCTTATAGAATAAATAAAAAATTATCAGGTGCTGACTTATAAAAGTAATGTGAAAGTCAGGTATTGAAAAAAATTTAGTCCACTCATATGTTAAAAAATCCTATTAAAACAAACATCATTGTATTTATACTTAAATACATAATGAAATGTTTTATATATATTTGTAGGCAGACTTAGTTTTAAGTCAGGACACTCCTACTAATTTTAAATGTAGTTGAAGCTATTTGATAATTTTAAGGTAACCTTTTTTAGCATTCCTACAATAAAAAGAAACAACTCCTAGTTTTGATTAGATATTTCAGTTCTAGATCAAACATACATTAACTAACTGCTAAACAGAAGAATTTTCCAGATTTTTGCAATTTGGGGCAGGGGGATGACCATTTTAGGTTTGGGTTTTTTTGGAGTTTTTTGTTTGTTGGTTTGTTTGTTAACACTCCAAAAATGCACCACTGCACAGCTTTCATTATTATGGTTTTGTGCTGCAGATTATAGAAAACATTTACTTGCATCACTGGTTTAAGACATACTAACAGGTTCTGTGGGAGATTTCAATACGAAATGTGTGTAGTTCTGATCAAGTAAGGCATGAATTCTTACATAAATTTAAGTGAAAAACCTAAAAACATAAGAAGGTACAAAAATACACTCTCCTAACCATACATGTGATTTCAGAAATAAATAGAATATTTAATGCCAGGGCAGTATTGCACCTGTAATATCATAATTACACATGCAACATATGAAAATCCAGGTTACTGTTATATAGCTGGGATTATTCTAAAGGATGGGTGTAGTAAAACGAAGCAGTGGCTTAATTCAGCCTCAAAATTAAAAAGGAATTCTTCTCTAACAAGAAAGATTTTCCCAAAAAGAAACTGTTACTTTTCTACTTGACACACAGAAGTTCATTAGGTTCACCACTAACAGCTCTAGTTATCCAGCAAATTTATCTGTCTAATCAGAGGAAAGATAAAGAATTATCTTCTCCTTACTCATCCACTTCCTCCTTGTCCAGACATGTTTTTGTATTTAGAATTACAAACAATATACAAATTAGGATGCATTTTGAAAAAAACCCAAGAACTTTAATGTGCTGAATTAATATATGTTTGTCTGCTTCAGAAATAAAGATATCCTTTTCTAAACATCTGATTTAGAAACAGACTATAGTTTCTTTCATTGGCAACTCTCTTAAATGGTACTAGTTTAGGACTATACCAATAATATCCTTTCAAATACAACCTCTGCCATGGTGAATATGTCACATATTTACATACAGGACAACTTTTAAAAATATATATGTATTAAATAATTATACAGTATGCCTTCATTTTATATTAGGGTAAAACCATTACATTCCAGTGAAAATTCAGTTTGAACAAAACATAAATGCATCTGTACTCATTTTACTTAAAACGGAAGCAGTCCTGCTCTTCTTGAAATGAAGAGCAACATTTGTATTATTTTGAGATATTCAGCTGTAACATTCTGGTATTTGTGACAGCTAATTGAAAACTTAATTTAAAAATTTAGGTAATTATTTTTAAAAGCAAAACATATTTAGGATTTTTTTAAGTTTAGGAATATTAATCTTGCTACCAGTTTGTAATTCTCCATCTATTCCTTTTATTCACTAAATCTTTCCCGTGTTTATATATTGGAATATCAACTCTTTATGGCAAACAATGGCTGTATTGTACAGTAACACAGTATCTAACATATTAGATAGATTACAGTGGTCTAGGTGCCAGTAGAAAAGAAATATTGCAATTTTTTTTTCTGTTGGAATCTCAAATTCATACGGTCACTAAGTTAAAAGGTAGAAAATGATACAAAAAATATTCAGAAATTGAAAAATGAAATATTATCTCTTTAGTTTTATTACCTGCATGACTACCATTAAAAAAAAAAAGTACTTAACTACTAGTCTGTCAGGGAAATTGGAGAGTGTGCTTATTTTCCTTTTACAGATAACAGAATTCAGAAACTGATTTAGATGCAGAAGTAAGAAACCTAACTGCTATCCAAAATAAGTGCTCTGAGCTATCCAATAATGGTATCTTTCAATATGCAGGAAGATTAGGTTTCCAGGTTTGTGTGTATGCTCCTGGCTATATCCAAATTTGTGCTGCAAAAAAGAGAGTGAGTATCTAAAGCAATTATAAACATACACTTACATATGCATAAGAATAAGGATACATGTGTAATTCATTTTGTTCAAATGCTATAGGAAGAAAAAAAGGTAAGTCACTCAATCCTTATTTCATGTCAGATAGATTTTATATAAATTAAGGACTGCAATTATGACCATTGCTTACTCACAAAGAAAATTAATTACTCCCACAGGCATCACTCTCATCCTATTTGTATCAGCATAAGCAAGTTCAAAATCAGGCTCAAAAAGTTTAACACTTCTTCCCCCCCAAAAGTCACCCAAGTATAACAAATATAATAGAAATAAAGTAATTTCTCTGTGTACTTTCTCAGTGAAACATGACTGTGTTTTTAAAAGCCTTGACAAAAGTCAAAGAAACCTGGGGCATAAGAAGGGCTCAAACCAGAGAGCAGTTTGCTGCCCTCAGTTCCCAATGAAACCTGTAGAGGTTTGATGCAACTCTGCCCTTCAGAGCAAGAGGACCATAAGGGATCTCAAACACTGTGTCCAGAGACACAATTCAAACTGCTTTTAACTTTTGCCACATCAGTAGCTCATATAAATCCCAGACTCCTAAACCCTGTATCAGTTAATTCCCTAAACCTTTTCCATTTATTAGCAACCCACTTGCATAAGCCCATGCAGCATTCACATATCATGTCAGAATTGCCTAAAAGTCCTCTGATTTACCAAACTGCAAGTCCTGGCTCAGTTAAGTGAGCAGAATAGTATCCACTGTGGAATGCCAGATGTTTGGTGATTACACTCTGCCTCTTCTCATCGTCCCCAGTGCTGAACAGAGATAATCTGCACTGAGCAGCTATGAATGCATATGAATACATGCTAAATATTTTAATGGGAAGAAGAACCATGACCAAATCTGCACTACTACCCATGTCCTGTCTTCTCAATTCTCATTCCCACTCCTCTCATGTAAAGACCTCCAACTACCCATAGCAAAGTTTCCACCCTTTCACTTTTCTACTGCTTCATCTCTTTGCCCTCTGTCTCTCTGACAATATTTGGTCTGGTTATATTATCACTTCTCACAGTCTCTAGAATTGGGGGGGATGGCAATCAGAAACTCACACCATATATGACACCCAGCTAATACAAAGTCTACACTGATAAATGTAGTGGAAGGATGAAATGCAGGCTAGATAGCAAGAATGGCTGTTACACCAATTAGAGTAACTGTGTGTTAAGAAGGTTGAAAAGCATGGGTTTAGGTTTCGAGTTTCACATGGTGGCATGCCAGCACTAAATTACACCAGAAAAGAAATATTACTGATTTTAGCATCAAAACTTGGAAAAAAAAACCCAAACAATTTAACAGTGGAAATATTTAAATGCATCAGCCTCTGTTTATTCCATCTCACAGAAGTGTTTCTAAAAGATTGCACAGAGATTAATAAACCAAGGATCTTTGTTATCTATTATTCAGGTTTTCTTTTCCCTCTTATTTTCAACTGTGTAATTATAACTCATTACATGAATTTTCTGTAACAGTTGTTCTTTTTCCTTCTATTAAATCTTTCAACTACTTGTCTAATGTCAGTTTACCTTTTCTTAACAGAAAAATACCTTACAACAAAGTAATCTAACAAATTCATCCTAATTTGTCACAATTCTACATTTTAGTCTCTAAAGGAAATAACTGCATTTCCTTAAAACTGTAAATTGCTAGATTCTATTTAATATATTTTTTTTTCTGTCTTCTTGCTCATCAATTGTTGATGAATTGTTGATGAATTGTTGTTTAAAACTCCCTCTGGCCTCTGGATTCTATGACTGAAAATTTCATGCTATTTTAGCTGTTCATATGACTACAGGCTTGGACTTGATGAGAAGGTGTTCTGAACACACCAAATCCTGCAGAGAGCAGTCAGCGAGGAGTAAGATCACCTAGGATTTTTTTGTCTTGTACTTTTTGACTAACTCATTACAGACAAAGTGATGCCTGCATGCACTTGGAATTCACAGCCACACTCTGCTGTTCCAGGCAACTCCTGGAAAGCCCCTGGACACTGAGAACAGGTTCAAGGGAGCACAAGCTACTGAAAGGTCATGAGTCACCCTGTGTGTAGTCACCCCATGCTAGGCTGCTCTGGACAGATGTTTGTTCATGTCAGACTCGGGCTCAGCTTCCAACAGTAGCCTTACACAGCAAATCTCTTACTGCACATACACAGCCTCACAGAGGCTACTGGAATTTCTCTCAATATTTTGAGTATCTCTGGATTGGATTCCATATTGGATTCATGCATATGCTGAAACATGAATTTACTTTTCTAGAGGTGTACTGAACAAATTCCTCTGTTCCAGGTAATACATTTTGGCTTCAGAGAAAATTCTTAGAAGGATTAGAGACATTTTTCTAATATTCTGCTTGATACTGACAAAAATAGGCACATATATGGATATGTGCGAAAAAGTGAAGCAGTTCTTTGTAAATTTAGCTAGATCATCATGCAAATAAACCTAAGCCATAAATTGTCACCTTCCCTTACTGTGTTAAAGTTCTGTAAATGTCATTTCAATTCAGTTTCTCTCCCTCTACAAATGAATGTCTAGAACTGAAATACTGTGTGAACAAGTGCAAGGGATTACAGGAAGAGATTAGCTGATACTATTTTATTCAACATAATGCACTTTTTCTTTTTCTAGCCATGTTTGTGTTAATAAGATTTTCCTCTCATCACAAGCAGTACATATACTTGTAGTATTCTCCTCATAAATGTCTGCAATTATTCCAAGATGAATATGATTTTGCTACTTCCCTGTGTTGCCTTTTTGTGATATTTCTGATCTCATAATTACAGTTTCTTTCAAGAAAATTCAAGGTTAACTTAATCCATTGAAAAAATATTGCAACTCTGAGTTTTGTCTCAAATCACAGTAGATTATTACAAATATAATAAATTGACAGAGGAAACAGATATTCTAAGATGTTTGCTTTTGTCTGCTGGTACACTGCACGAGGATTTTGGTCTGATACTGACACTATCGTTTATCATAAGTGTTGATTTTTCCCCAGTTCTTAGATGTCCTCTCTCAGCTGAGGTTGCATTTATCATTTAATTTTAGTCACAAAAACTATCATGCAATAGAAACCTAACTTCAACTTAAATACTAGGGAACAATTTACATCTGAAATCACAAGGCTTAGAAAGTCAGAACTAAGCAGGAGAAATATTTACTAGAGATAAGACTGTGTAAGGATGCTTTGCACAAATTGCTCTTTTGGCTTAAATCAATACCATTTTTCAATTAGCATTTGATATTAAACCTTGACTCTTTGAGGCACTTAAAAAAGTCACTCCCACTTCTTTTAGCAACTACCTAATTACAATTCTGCCCACTTTTAAGTACGAACATTAAGATTTTTCTTTCATGCTTTTAACTAAAGATGTAATTTGGAATGCAAATTTCTCACAGCAAGGAACTAGCAAATCATGTTTAAAGGAACAAGAAAAATATTCCCTGGTGCCTGCTTTAGTTACCCTTCTGTCACCAGCATGTGTAGGCTCTAACTCATAAATAGAAAAGCTTCTCTCAAAAGCAGAATGTGTACACAGCCAAGTTGTGTATACAGAAATAATAATTGCTAAAACAATGTTGGTTATACAGGTGGCTGATTTTATAAGACTATCTAGTCCTGAAGAAAGTATTATTAAAATTTTACACTCACATATGCACACATAAAAATCTGAGTAGTTTCGTAAGTATCCCTCAAGAAAACATGATTCAAAACTGTGGGAAAGGAATAAACTAACTCCTCCATGAATTCTCTATGATATATAGTTTTAATAACATAGCGAAGAAACTTTTCTAATTTTTTTCTCAGTAGCATAAAACCAACATTCCATATTTAATGCATTAAAGTTTCATGAGCTTCAAATTACATTTGCAAAGAAGTGTAATGTATTTTGAGAAGCTTCATTTATACTTTTCACTTTTTTATAATTAAAAAAAGAAAAAATGAGCTGGTTGCATACTAAATTACACAAGAGAAAAAAATTAATGGATTTTCACTCAGTTGCAGAGAATGCAGTATACATAGAAAATTAGACATCCATGTTGGTAGTGCCGTTGTTCAGATGAAACGTTTTTAAAAAGACAGAAAGCATGATCACTAACAGCTCTGTCCAGTATTGTTTAAAATCATCAGTGATGGTAGAATGTTAACCCTATTCTCTATTAAAAATCACCATAATTTCCCCTCTCCCTATCTAGAATTTCCCTTTTTTTTCTATTTTATCATTTGTTGCATGGTGTTCTAGGAACATCTGCCAACACTCCACAGAGTCAAGGATGGGTTTCAAAAATGCATGAATATTTACAGAACTATTAAGTATACCAATTTGGGATACTTCTAACTGAAAGAAACCATATAATGTAATTTAATTACTGGAATTACTAAAAAAAACACTTCACAAAATAACTGACATAAAATGTAGATAATGTGTATTATTTTAAAACCAAATATGCCTCACTGATGGTATCACTAAAACTCCCACTGTTTTACACTAGACAGGATCTAACTTATGAAACCCACTCCCAGTTTCAAAAGTTAATTGATCTTCCTGACAGACAGAGAGGCAAAGTGGCTGCATCCCTTTTTCTTACACTTTCCCAGTCACAGATCTGTAGATGTTACTTTGGCTCCTCATAGCTATTAACCCACTGTCCAAAGAAGCACTGCACTGGTTGCTTTCTTGACAAAGCTTCAGAAGGTAAATACATAAATGAATAGGACATTTCTGCATTCCCCAAGAGAATCCTTAAAAGGCTGCATGCATTAACTTTACAGATACTCCCCAGCAGCAGATCAGCCAAAAACTTACTCTGAATGACATGCTGTACTTTAACTAGAGAACTTCCACATGATGAGAAGCAATCATTGGAAGAAATCCTATGGCTTACATACAAGATATTTGCTAAGATGTTAAAAACAAATCAGCCTATAAGAGCAGGCACCTAGGAACCAATTTTCCATTGATTTCTAGGAGACTGATGCTTTTTTGTTTTTTTAATGGCCATGGAGAGAAAACTAACAGTGTTTTACAATAATCCTTTGACTGGAGTACAAGTTTTCAAGATGAAGATACACTGTTAACATTACAAAGCATCACAGCTATCAGAGGTATTTCTGCATAAACTTGGATGAATGTGGCTAGAATACACAATTGTGTTATTTTAGAAGAAGCAATGCAGAAAATTGTATGTATTAGTTATGTCAATTAAATTCAGAGGAAAGGACAGCCAATAGAAATGTGCTAAGGGACTTGCCATTTCTCTGCCAATGACACTTTTCATTGAAATTGACTAAAACTTAAAACCTTGGGAAAACTAAACCCTGGATATTAGAAATACATTGAGACTTTTATGTTTTGAGATTTCTGGCCAGATCACATTATTTTAACAGCACACTAAACTTTTTCTAAATTAATTTAAGATTTAAATCCAAATATAAAATCATGTTTCAGCATTATTGGTAAGAATACTGAAAATCAGTCTCTGGAAACCACATTTTAAAATTAATCTATCTATAGGACTGAAAGGATAAAAGAAGGCTAAGAGTTTTATTTTGTTTGCAGAGGATCTTTGCCACAGCTTAGTTCTGCAAGATATGTAGCACAATAATTCAGGAATCATTTGGCAATTCAGAACAAAATTTTGGTTATCAACTATATAACATCTGCAGGAGAGCTCTCTTTTAAAATATGTAGAATTAAGATGAATCAGCAGAACCATTTCAATTCTATGGCATGGCAAATAAGGATTTATAATGATCATTAAAAAAGGGACATTTTTTTCTTGCTCAAAACTCTTTGAAATCTTTTTGTGGGAGGCCAAAAGAGAGAGTTTGATCATCAGCAGGAGGAACTTTATGGTTACTCATATCAACAGGTTTCCAATTCCCAAAGGAAGCGGGTCGAGTGCTCAGAAAATGGGACAGCCGTTAGTTCCTTTCTTAAAATACATTGTCTATTTCCATATATAATATTTCCACGCTCACAAATAGCCCCCAACTTTGCTATCATAGTTATCACATTCTGATCTTCAGAAAATTGAAGTTTTAAGTGAGAATCTGTGGGATTGAAAAAAAGGTAGATATTGAAAGGAGGTGGTAAAAGAAAGTGTAACTAGCTGAATGTGTCATCTAAATTAACACCTTTGAGTTTTCATGACAATAAAATAAAATAATGATACTAAACCCTGACATCCCCTCCTACACTATTTGTAATTAAAATTCTGTTCTCCATAAAAAGGAAGGGGAGACACACATTAATTAAAATCCTTTTGGTAACCCTATTAATGTCTCAGGTCCATAAAAATAAAAGCATATTTATCCTTGTTTTCCCCTTCAGACCATTCTGTATAGCTTCATGGTGTTTTTCACTATTAATAAAAATATAAAGGAAAAATGGTGCAAAGCTAATGACCAAATATTTTCCTAAAGACTAGATAAATACGATTTTTCTTATGAAATTTTTTTTCTGGAAAAAAAATCATTTTGCTTAAGATATAAACACATGATAAGGTGGCAGATCCAAATAGCTTTTAAAAGGAGGAATATTTCAAACATGTTATCCAACTAAACACAACTAAAAAACCCCAAAAAACACAGCAAAACAAAAGACCTTCTCACCATTCCCACAGACATACGATTTAATAGAAAAACTTAAAGAAAAGTAAATAAATTAAGCAAATTCAAACCCATCTGAATATATATCACTACTATAGATACTTTTATATGCACACACAGTACACAGTACTGTACTATAAATATATACTGCTACATAAGAATGCCTAATACTTGATTTACTTGTAAGTAGAAGCAATCCTCTTGCACTGAGTATCTAGTGAGGAGCTTCAGCTTAGGTAGAGAGTACAGAAACTACTTATTCAGCAGTGGCTCTTTAAATCATACTTTTGCAATTCAGCTGATTTAAAAAAAAATAAGGAAAAACAAACCCAAATGAATCCATATCTGTACTCTCTACACACACAATAAGTGGAGCCCCCTCTTCCTCCCAGGTCCATCATGTCTTAGAAACTCCCAGCTGCAATCATATAAAAATAAGTCTGATTAATAAGCACAGACCAAATGAAAGATGTCCTCATTTCAAAACCAAGGAATAAAACCCACACTCTGTTACAAAATTATTTCAAGAGATTCTCCAACCTTTCTTGGAAGCCAGATTTGTGCTCTTAACAATATTAGGTAATCTTAATAATATATCTCTGGTCTGAGAAGTATCGTACACACCCAGTCTATATTTAGTTACACTTTTAGAGATAAGACTGACCAGAGCATTTTTAATGGTGTATCTTGGTGTAACCTGCCACCAGTTTTGCACAAGCCGTTTTATTCAAAGATCACAAAATTAGGGTAAAATGAAACATAAAACTTAGATTATCATCAACCAATACACATAAAATAAATATGGTGGAATAAAGATGGTGAAGAGGGAAATACGGCTTCTGCAAAATGCACCTGGTCTATCTAGACAAATTAACAAGATTAACAGCACCAAGGGTTGTGGTTACTTTGAATGCCTGGCTTTGCAATAGGTGACTAGCAGCAGAAGCTTGATTGTTGCTGTATTAAGTAAACCTTAACTAATAAAATAGAATTTTGTATAGCAGGAGCTACTCGATGAAATTCTCAGGGACACTCTCTCATAGATGTCGTTTGAAAATTGTTTTCAAATGCGACAGGAAGGACAGTTAAACATTTATATAACCATGTATCTGTAGGTCATGAAAAACAGTAATTATTAGAAATTTTCATTGAAAAAAGGACAGTTTCCTGAGTGTGGCTCTACTAATGGGAGGATGAAGAGGTGGCCACACACAAGTATTGTGCTGAGTTCTGGGCCCCCACCTTAAGAAAGAGCATGACCAGAGAATGGCAATGAAGCTGGTGAAGTGTCTGGAGAGTGAGTCCTATGTGGAGCAGCTGAGTGAGCCCAGAGAAACAGAGGCTCAGGGGAGACCTCACTGCTCTCCACACCCCCCTGAAAGAGGGCTGTAGTGAGGTGGGAGGTCAGCCTCTTCTCCCAGGCAGCTGGTGACAGGACAAGAGGAAATATCCTCAAGCTTTGCCAGGGAAATTCAGGCTGGACATGAGACGGAATTTCTTCACAGAAAGAGTAATTAAATATTGGAATGAACAGTCCAGGGAGGTGGTGGAGTCACCATCCCTGGAGGTGTTCAAGAAATGACTGGAGGTGGCACTCGGTGTCAAGATGTTACATCATAGGTTGGACTTGATGATGTCAGAAATCTTTTCCAACCTAATTTATTTTGAGATTCTGTGATGTCTCCAAACTTAATAAGCAATGCTACAGGACTCCATAGCTCTCTAATGCTAATAAGATCTTGTGACAATTCAATTCAAAACCTTCCTCTCAGAGTCTGACATAATGTCTCTAAGAAGGATCAGAGAACTGAATAAGGTAAAATCAAGCTGTAGGTCTCAGGAAATACACCATTAACTGCAACTAAGCTGTAATTGGCTGACTTAGAATTTAACATTCACCCCAGCTGATTCATATCTTTAGTTTATATCTACTTCTTAGTTAACTCTTGTAAACTTGTAGTTGTGTGTGTTTAACTGGAGTAAGTGGAGACAAGACAGAAGTTACCAATTATTTGAGTCAGCAGAAGTAAAAAGTTTGATAGGTGCTAACTTAGGTCAGTTATCAAAGTCAACTTAGCATATAAAAAATCCCTATAATTACAAGAGACAAAGTGAAGGTATAATTGCATCTTCCTTGTTAAATGTGAAGATCCTGGATTTAGATCATACATACACAGCTCAGTAGGAAAACTGTATATATTTATTGTTAAACCATGTATTTGCAAACCACGTGGTTTCCATACATCTGTGCTCTGAGTTATATTTCTCATACAACAGGAGACAAATTTCATTAGAGCAAACTATCTACAGACAAGCACTAGGCATAGACAATACTTGAATGTAGATAACTTTCACCTATTAATAATTTTGAATAGATAATATGTTCACACAAATATTCATGTGGGGAAAAATTACTCCTTATGCAAACTAAGGCTGTGGGGCACAAATACTCCTGTATTTACACATTTAAATTATATGTTTTTATACCTATATAACAAATGAGTAATACAATGTGTACATTAACATGGAAAAATACCTTGCACAGAGTAAATCTGAAGGCAGCATCTGAGTAAATTTGATTTAAATATATTTTTAAAGACACAAATAATTTGCATCTAACTCTTGCACTGACCTCAACTCCTATGCACAATATATACATATTCTGCTTCAACAGCTGACAATTTATTTTTATTTTTAGAGACAGCATACTGAAAAATACAAAAAGAAAAAATAAAAGTGCTGTCTCAAAAATGAAATGGAGGTGAGGAAATCAATAGATTTACTAACCCTTTTTAATTTCACAATACATTTGTCCCTTTTTTCTATTTAACAAATATTCACTGTGATCCTTGTTACAGTAAAGACTGTTTTTAGATAGAGTTCAATAAATGCATTATAAATTATTCTAATCTCACTTTCATCCTATCAAAGTTTCAGTCTCCTCCTTCTCTTACCCTGATTCACCTGTGTTCCTATTAATGTAAGCCATAACTTACAGTTTACTTTGAAATTGGAAGTGATAAAGACAACCACAGAGTACACACACACATTGTGTACAGCCAGTCAGACTTTTCTGTGACTGCTAATGTAATGTGTATCATTTATTATCTAATTACTTATGACATAATTAAAGCAGAAATTTCTGTGAAACAGCCTCTTAATTACTGGCATACAAGTGAAATGCAACCTGTGAAATGTCTTTAACAAACAGCTGCTATTTCCTTCTATTTCTAAAGCAATGTGGTAACACTGGTTTTAGACTATATTTACAGTTGTTTTATAAAACATTTTAAATTTATTCTTACCAATAAATTTTCTGCAAGGAAGTGATAATCTTTTGACTTAATTTCTCTTTTTTTCTGCATCACTTAATATACATGTGCACAGATCTGCAGATCTTAAAGTATTGTATTTTGGTTCAGTACTTGTTACTATAGAATGCTATTAATCATAGTCTAATCCATTTCATAAGCCAGTTTAATTCTATAGCTGTAACACTTTAAAAGAGCCCACATGGAGACTGCATTTCAGTATCTCATGGGTAGGGGGCAGCTGTTAATTTATTATCACAATTATTATTACTACAACTACTATTAAGAAAATAAAGTCAATCAATTCTTGCTGCATTTATAAGTTTGTTAAGTTGACAATAAAGGTAAGCATAAAAAGCTGAGAAGCATTGAGCTCATGTACTATACTCAGAAACATGAAAGAATTTACACTGAAGTGGAAGTGCAGGCTTCCAGAAACTTTAAAGAAATAATAATCTCAACCATATTTTTCTAACCTCATCCAAATCACAAGTAGTAAGTTCACTTGAATGAGTAATTTATCATGTAGAAGTGCATTATTGTTTGATAATGCAAGGGGGGGTGGGGGTGTGGAAATAGTCCAGCAAGACTTTGATCTCTAAGGCTGCATTCACTGAGGTGCCATTTGAGAAGGAGGGAAAAACAGAAGATGAAGCAGGCAGCAGACCCTCTGTACTCCCAGACTAACACTCTTCAGGGCTGCAAAGATTCAAATGTAAATCACTGGCATGTAAGAGACCAGTGAGCCCTTAGAGTCTAGAATGACAATAGTCCCATTGACCCATTATTTGCAAACTATGCCCCTTAATATCTGCTACTACTTGCAGGAGGTCTAGTTTGCTTCCAGGGAAAAAAAACAAAAAAAAACCTAACCAACCAACCAACCAATCAACCCAACCCAACCACCAAACCCAAAATCAGCAAATGTGAAAATACCTACAAGCACAAAACTAGAGCATAATACCACTGAATAAGATGCAGTTACACATTGTTTTGAAATAAACTATCTGAAATCTAGGGTGCAGGGCTTCAGGCAAAGGTCTCAACAGATGCAGCTAACCTCCGGAAAAAGGAAAAACCTCCTACCTCTTACTCCCTATAGTGCAATACATCATACTGCTTCCATGATTTGTGTACAAAGAACACTCCTTTTTCACTCAAATCAGGCAGAGATCTACTAGAACTGGTGGGTTTGTCTCACATTTATCTCTGGCTTCTCCCCATCTGATGAATTCTCAAAGCATGGAGAAAGCAGACAATGCATCTCCCATTCTGCCTATGGCAATGTGCGGGGCTGCACTGTACCTACGAACAGCTTGTGGAAATAAAAATATTTCAGGTAGCACAAAAACCCCAGTTAATTAACAAACAGGATCTTCTAGGGCCTAATCATGCCTCACTCACTTAACACCTGACAGAAAAACATGGTACTGCCTTTTCTGCATTACAGGCTGGTGTGACAGTAAGCTCTACAGGCTGAGTGTTCCCACATTCTCACACAATTCTTGATCATGTAGATTCTGAACTCCCTGAAAGCTGCTAAATTAAATTCCAAATAATTGAAAACTTGGAGTCAAACCTTTATGTGACTGATTAGGCAGCAGAGGAACAAGAATAAAGTCATCCAGATTTGCATTCTGGAAATTGCTCTGCTCTTCTCTTTTCTCTGGGTCATTCAAACAGTGAAGAAGGCACTAAGTGACTCTTTGCCTGTATACCTGAGAATATGGTTGGATTTTTCACCCAATGCTAGTTTTGAATGAAACAGTACGTCTATCATACCAAATCTGATTATTTAGAACTCAAAGTCACAGCTGATCTTGGTTAGATCACAGTGTAACATGCTTTATTTTGCCAAAGAGAAAAATGTATATTCTCCAAATTTTATGTTTAATGATCTTTTTTCCTAAGCAGATAGGACCTTTACTTATTATGGGGACATGGAAAAATGCTAAAAGCTATATATCATATCTACAAATATCCTTAAATGAAATAACATCTTAAATTACAGTGAGGGGCTTTTAGAACTCTTAACTCAAATAAGATGATGATAACCCTACAAGTCTAAACAAAATGCATTCAATCCAAAAAAGCATTATCTTTTTACATGTTCACTACAAAATATTTTAAAGTGAATAAATCCCATGAGAGTCATAAGTGTGTTTTAAACTGCAATGATTTCAGCTTCTTAACTGAAGTAACAATTTAAAAATAAATTATTTGAATCAAAAGCAGGCTTCATAAAGTCACACTACAGTAAGATTTTTATATTTTCTAAATTATCTAGGCCTTCATGAACACACTGTTTCTCTCTTTTTTTTTAAGGCTTTACTTTTATGTGTAGGTGTTTGTTTTTTTTTTTTCTTTTTACCTCCTGATTTTTATCTGTGGAGGGAAAAACAATAGAAAAAAACCCAACTCTACAACTACACAGTTTAAAACATGAGGAGATACCAATTTAAGACATTTATCCATTTTAATAGAAGGGAGTAGTAATTCTGTCTATTAGATTGAGAATATGAATCTTTTTGAAGGGGGGCTGAAATAGGAAACTAAGTGATTCTAACTATTATCAAGCATAAAATCCAAACAAGATACATGAAAATGGAATCACATTTTTACTTACAAGACTGCAACTGGCAGGTCATTTATGACATCCTATGAATGACATGCCAGTAGTATTCAGAGACTTAACAGGGAGAATCTAAATCTTTCCCCATTTCTCAGGAACGTTCCTGACATTTCTCCCACATTTAAGACAAGAATAGTAAACAGTGACCCCTATAATTTTTGTGCAGTGGGAGAGAAGAAAGGAAACGAGTATGGAATATGAACCCAAATTGTTACCTGCTTATTACCTATACTTGTCCCAAGGAGAGAAACTGAAACAGACAGTAAGAGTAAAATCCCCAAACTGTTTTGCATATAAGATTTTTAAATTGTTCTTTAAACATCTTTATATAATTTAAATATATATTTTAAGGAAACAATGCAAACAAGCACTGAGCTCAAATACTGCAAAATACTGGAAAAAATGGTTAAAGGACAAAAGAAATGTATTACAAGTAAGGCATTAACATGAGGATCAGAAGAAAGTCTACAGCTAGTCCATGGTGGGTAGGTTAATTCTGCTTAGGGTTTAGACATGAAATGAAGGATTCCAGCTGAAAAGAAGCAGAAAAGGTTACATCTAAACCACTAGATTCCATTTACTGGAATCCTCTCACATGAACAGGAGAATAACTCTTCCTAGCCTTTTCTAGATATGCTGTCTCACACTATTTATTATGTGCTATCCAGAGTGTGCCATAGGCAACTTGTAATCAAAAAAGGAACTCTGTCTTATTGAACTAAAACAAGCTGGTTCACTAAATACTTTAGTCATGGTCCATATAAAACATTGTCTATTAGATGAAGTCTCTTTCACACAGAATATTAGATTTGTATTGCAGGCCACTGACAGCATCATCTAGATGTAAGTAAAATGGTCATATTTATCAGCAATGAATCAGATAGGTTGACAAAAGGTCTAATTGTTATATCAGAGAATTACCATAGCAAATATTCTTAGTAATCAAATTAAAGTTATACCATATTTTTAATTTTATAGCATCTTTTATAAGAACGCTAAATAATTTTATATTGACTTTTATTTTAATACACATTTAAGATTTAAAAAGATCAAGTGAAAACCATCCAGCATCAGTCAATATGTGAAGAACCTCAAAAGAAAACAGATTTTTTCAATGCTACTGTAACAATTAACATTAAAATCAGGGAAACAAAAATAATTTAATATTACTGTTAAAATACCCAAGAAACAATATCTTAAATAAGCCTCATATCAAATTTCAAAGCCAAACTGAGATATCTCACTGGCCTATGATGGCTGCTGACTGTCCTGGGATCATCGTTAAAACTCAGTATTTGTGCATTAAGATTAAAGTACTGATAAAAAAAGATACATCATTTGAAGCTGGTTATTATACATATTTTTAAATCCCATATCCTAATGATAACAGAAGACTGAAAAACAAAGCTGTCTTTCCCATTTCTTCCTCCACATCCCACAATAAGTTATATGTGAAATATGAGTTCATCAACCCTTTAAAAGCTGTCAGGATGTTTTACAGACTGCCTTTATTTCCAGATTCTACCTTTCATGTAAGGAATGGAAAGATGATATTTCTGCAAGCAATTTTACAAACAGGGATAGGGCGGTTCTTTAAAGTCAGAGAGGGAGATTGGGTGCATTCATCCTTATAATTTAGAGACATCAATCTCCCAACCTCTAGTTATATGTGTACTATTATACCACATTGCAAGCTATAGACTTTGCATAAAAGAAATAGTATAAGCTAAAAGTACAAATTCCAAATACCAAGATTTTAATAGCCATATGCTTGTGCTTTACCTGCTGATTACAGGCAGTACCAAGAACACTGGCTCAGTCCCATTATATGAAAAGGTAGAGAAGTGTAATTTATTATAGATATTGCAGCAACAAGATGAGATAGATATGCCCAAAAAAAAAAAAAAAAACAATAAACCTGAGGACTGAATGAACAAAATCTACACCTACCTGCACTCCAAAAATTTATATCACATTGTACTAAATGATAAAATAAGTGTTTCAGGTGCAATAACAAAGCAGCAAAATAGAAGGTATAATTGTAAAAAATACAAATGCCACGGGGAAAAAAAAAGTTCTTTTGAAAAAGTAAAAATAAAAGGATTATATAGTAAGTTATTAACTCAAAGTTTGCTATGATAAATCCTATTTTATTGCTAAGCTTAAGCCTATCTGAATTGTAAGGCAAAGGAAAGGGACTCCTACTCATCACTCTCCTGACTCATCAATAAGTGTGAATGTATGTTTTGGCCTTTTATTCTCTTAAGCCAGTAGCAAAGGTCAGCAGTGGTACCAATTTCATGGAAAAAGGGAGGACTGGAGAAGGATACATACCAGTGTCCTTTACAGCTATACGACAAATAGGCAAAGGAGAAATAAAAACTTAGCTTTTTTTGTTTCTCCCTCTACAATTTTTAGAGTAACATCAGTAAAGTAGGCAGAGAAAAAGAAAAAAAAATCTTGTAAATGAATAAAAATATGTAAATAGTTTAATTATAGAAATACTAGTCTATCTAAAGTCACTAAAATAATAACTAAAATTTTTACCTTTATAAGGTTCTACAGAGAAAAAGCAAGCATGTTCTATACGATGTTTAGTGCATTATTTATCACTTTAGAGATGAAATTACCTCTTGAAGTGTACTTTGGAGAGGTTAAATTGATTTCCTCCTCCTGGTAAATAAAAGTAAAGCTATATTCTGCCAGCTCCAGGGGCATCAGCAGAACAGTTTCACCACTGTAGCTATATGTCTGTCAGTGTTTGGCTATAAACAAAGCTGACAAAGTTCATGAGGGTGTAACACAGAAGTTCTTAGTCTAAAAGTATAGAAAGATTGAGTTTGCTTCAGCAATAGGCAGACAGGAATGGAGGAAAAAAGTTACTGGAAATTCTATTGTCACTAATTCTATTGCCTCTTTGGTTCTTTCTTCCTTGGAAAGTTTGCAGTGTATGGATTTTTAATGTGAACAAAGGTCCAAGGAAGTTCCACCGAAAAAATAAACAAGACATTTACAAGAATAATATTGACAGATGTATAACTTCCTGGAACAAAGAACTAAAGAGAAAAACACTTCCAGTGAAGATGTTTCTGTTGCACCCAAGGCAACTCAGTATCACACCAAAGACACTTCTTCCACCAGATAAGGCATTTTTAGACTACTCTCTTCTTAAGAATCATAAAACAAGTAGTTCACGAACACTGGATTTTTCCAAAAACAATTCATCAAAAGCTGAAACTGCAATACAAAGGAGTTATGACCTCATCTGAATGGAGGCAAAGTGAGTCATTAAAAGGAAGATCTAATACAAGCCAGATTTCCTGCCTAGCTTCCTCTGACCTCTGTTGGCGGAGTTATTTTCTTCTTGCATTAAAAAGTGTGTCTAGAAATTGTTCAAGCTCTGTCAGGGGAACACAACTGACATGCTTGTACAGCACAATGCTCACATCAGCTGTTCTCATCAAAACACAGACTTGACAATTCACTAATTGCAATTACTTATGGAGGAGTCCTCCAACCCAGCTTAAAAATCTCACTCCAACAGCAACCCAGCAATAAGTATTGCTTAAAGTTTGCTTAATCACTTTTCTAATCTTTAATATAGAATATCATCTTATGATTAAAATATTATAGCAAATTGAATTATCTTAAGCCTAACATGCTATCTCATCCACATAACAGAGTGTGCTGTGAATTTGTCTTACACCTTAACACTGAATTTCCGGACATCCATCCAGTTAACCAAGCTCACTCGCGTTATCATAACATCTTGTGAGAAAACCTGTACCTGAATGGTGATTTTCTACTGAGGGTCATCTTACACAGCCATATATCAAATCAGGCATTTATTGTCGTTCCCTAATGCTCTCCTGTTGGGTGTTCACATGGCTGCCGACAGGTTTGAGACGGTTGTGCTGGAACCTATTTCCATGTGCCAGCCGCAGTGCAGATACTTGTCCATACACTGGAGCTGAATGCTAATCACCACTACAGTCTGGGAACAACTGCCAGTGACGCCACTTATCACTAGAACGAACAGAAAGGCCTTAATTGCCTTATCATGTGCTCTGTGCTTCCTGCTGGAATGGCTAGAAATCACTAGAAAATACGAGAAGGGATAAAATAATCATAAACCTGTACGAGTTTCAATAGTCAATAAACAAAGCAGTTCCAAAAGTCAGTTAAGGAACTCATTATTCTTTTTCATATATATATATATATATATAGTTCTGATGCTGTTCTTGCTGACTTGCATGAAAACTGAATTGAACACAGGTTATGAATAAAATGCATTAAAATACGTAATTTGGGATATAGACAGGACAAAAAGCATACATGTCACTCAGCTTATGAATTTAGCTATATTACTTGACAATATTCTCATAGAACTTTCTACAAACATTAGTATTTTTAGCTATTGAAAAGTGATTTTAAGTTTATACACTACACTATAATTCTGATAACATAAAATTAATAGAATGGATGCAAAGTAGGTGCTTCTCTTACACTAATTAACATGCTCAAATTGTATATCCTGTAAATAAAAGCACTTCTTCATTTTTCTCTAAATAATGATCATCAGGGCATACTTATAATTTTTTAAAAAAGCGTGAAAGAAAAATAGTAAGAACCCTTTAAAAAAAAAAACAAACAAAAAACAAAACAATCTCCTCACTCATTTCCAAAACCTTCTAATTAAAATAAACAAAACACTAAGTGAGAGAGAATAAAAGCTGAGCAGTGCTCATAAAACATCCCGAGCTGTTGGCAAAGACTTTATCTTTGTCATTTAATGATGATGAAGCCAAGTAACTGTTGCTGGAATGGAAGCAGGCTGATGAAGAAGGCTTTCAAATTGAAGTCAAGGATATCACAACCAATATTTTTCTTAGTAGTTCCTCTATCTGTACAATTTCTTTCTAAATTCCATTGCTTTCTGTATTTGACACTCCCTTCAATAAATGTCATGCGTTGATCAGAGCTATAATGCTTTAATACGCTTCTGTTCACGTGAAATTGTTTGTTCATACACCAGCAAGTTCTAAGCAGTTCAAAAATATCAGAAAATCAGTAATTAATAGCAGTGTTAACTTCCAGGGGAAATTAGCTTGTGAAGGAAACTTTTCTCATATTTGATTTTATGCAAGTTTTGATAGTGATAGTCAGCTAACTGAAACAGACTGTGGGAACTCTTAGCATAAATACTTACATTATTTGAACACAAAGTACATCAAGTTTGACAGTACATCAAAAATAAATAAGCTATCTTTTAAGCATAATAATTTCTAAAAAGCATGGTATGGAGCAATCTTTACAATTCTCATAGGGAAGACAAAGATAATATGATAATTTGTGGATAAAATCAATTTGACTAACTTTTCCAGTTAAAATAAAAATAAATTAGTATAATTATCATGCTGCTAAAAGGACAGTTTATGCATTTAAAAATATGATATGAATTAAACTCAGATGTGTTTAGTATGTTTTTAGAGAGATTTAATTTTACTTCATTCTTAATCAACAAATTTTCATTTAGAATACTTTTATATTTAAATAATGCCTCTATGTTACTGTCCACAAACACATTTCAAAATTCTGCAATAAAGAAGTCTGCCATTCCTGGGTTGAATTCCAGCTATTTAAGCATGGGCTTAGGGGTAATTCTATTGTAATTAAAAACTGATCCAGGAAGAAAATACGTGTGTGCATATATACACAAACATATATAAAACAAGAGTTACTCTGTCTACAAACACACCAGTTTTGTATCCTTGCAATTTATCAAATGGAAAAGAAAAACAAAACCCAAACAACTATTTTAAAAGATACTTTTCTTTCATCAGAGATTTTAACAAAGCCCACCAAAATAAATTAAAAGAAGCAAAATATTTTCCATTTACTTTACCAATTTCTAACAAGAGTTAGATATCTATGGTTATGGGTGTATATATGTGAATGAACGAATAAATCCTTAACCCACCATATCTTTTTCTCCAGTTTGCAAGCTGTCACCCGTGAAAAGTATGGTGTAGATGGTAGGATGATACTGTACCTGATTGGCTCTGGAGGTGGTCATGGGATCAGATGGAGAGGACTTGGTGGTAGTTGGGGAAGATGGCAATGTCTGGGAACAAAGCAGTTCAGGAGCAAATCAACCTTTACAAGCCTTAGACTGAACAGTTAAAAAAATAAATAAACCAACAAAATAACATAACTAGAAAATTAAAATAAACAAAAAATGCCTAAGACAAAAATCTTCCTCCTACTCATTGGAACTTAATGGAATTTAAAGTCAATTGGATAAATAATGCATGTAAATATGCATGCTTATGCATGTAAAAACAAATTCATGACTTGAAATCAAGATGGTGAACTCACATAAATACTCAAAAATATGCTGACCACATGAGGAATATATTCTTTCCTCTCTCCTCCTCTTGGGGAAAATGAAGACTATAAGTAAACAAAAATTCCAGCAAGTTCAATGAGCACACTAGGAACAGTTACCAGTCTACAAGCAGGGCCAAGGTCTGACAGAAGTTAAAAGACATTTATTCTGGCACTTTATAAAGCACCATTCTACAGCAAGGACTTATAGCCAGCAAACTCTGTCCCATACCTTACAACAGTTACACTGAAGCTACCGAGTTTTTGGCAATATTCTAACTACTAAAACATTTATTGATCTTTTTTAATCTAGAAGCAGGTGAAAAAATGTAAGCATCAATCTCATGATGGATGAACATGCAACTAATACCTTCATAACAAATAACTAGAAATTATTTATGATTAGTGTTAAAAACGTTCATTTCATTGAGCAAAGGTCAAAAGCTTATTACAGCTCTGTGTTCAAAATAAACACAAAAAAGAATTAAGAGTCATATTTATTGATCATCTTTTCTAAATAAGATACATATGCTTAACATTAATTCTTGAACATATTAAAAAAGCACTGCTCTGTTTAAAAATTTTATATACATATTTCTCCTTTAAAAGTATTAGATTGTGACAGAAAAACTCTTCTTTTGTTTTCATAAATGTAAAAAAGTAAAATTCCAATTTTCAAAACATAACATACAATACTTATTCAAAGCATGTTTTTGACATCTTTGCAATATATAAATATTATAAAATATCAAATATTACACTATTTTTATGTCAAGAAATAAGTGTTAAAGTGCTATACAATGGAATTTATCATATGTTCATATAGTTACTAACCAAAACTATTTAGAAATAAATAAAG
>JAOTQZ010000248.1:33171854-33195183 GCA_026546895.1 Pogonocichla stellata
AAAGTGAAGACTTTCGACCAGAATAATAATAATCTGTGGGCTGAAAGAAAATATGTATTGCAGTATAATCCCTAGTGCCTAAAACTCTTAATGCATATGAGAAAGCTGGGACACTGTGAATGCATAAAGTTGTGTATTAGCAAAATATGGGCTTGTACATATGCACACACAAATATTTTAGATGTATGTTAAACAGTATGAAGACCCATTTTTCATAGTTTGTACATAAACAGGCAGTAAAACCAGGAAAAATCAAACCTTAAGAAACAGATCCCTATTTTATGCTTCCAGATTGTAATCCATTGCAAAACAATAAAAACAAATAAGACCAGTTTATGCATCAACTGAGACTCTTTCATGATGGTTATGTAGAAAATACTATCATCTAGGATATAGGACATTACAAAAAATATGTAGCTTGGCAAACTGCTATTGGTCAGCAGGCACTAAACAGTGTAAAAATCAAGGCATTATAAAGGATTCTTCCATGTCTTTATGTACCAAACATGGGACCATCATGAGGGGCTAGAATTATTTAGCAAAAGATGTGTCTGATTCTGCAATAGTACACAGCTAAGCTTGTCCAGATATAGAATTATACATTTTAGATTTTAGTGAGAAGATGCAGTACTTCTCTTACCAAAGATCAAACTCCAATGAACTGATTTTTATAATTTAGGGCTAAAGAGGAAAAAAAATACAAAAAAACCCAACTCAAAACAAACAAACAAAAAAAAAACCCAACCAAAAAGAATGGAGAATTGTTTATTGCCCCAATAGGTTTTCTTCATTATAGCTAGGTATTAAACTTCCATCCTGAAATTCCCAAAGGAAAAAAAAATGCTGATATATTTTGACTAAAATATTTTAGAAAGCTGATAGTTTGTGTTATCAACACCACTGCTATCTAGGGTATATGGTACTGTGTGTTGGTTTGGTATGCTAGGTTGCTTATTAAAAGGAAAAATAGTTTGTTCTTCACAGTTGTCATCAAATCTAACTAGTGAATTGATAGGGAAATTGTACAACACTTCAACACTGGATAATGACAATCACTGACACCACAGATGATTCAAGAAACTGGAAATAGCTCAGATTTCAATTCATATCAATCTTTCTAAAGCAGAAATATCTGGCCGTGATGAAAAAAGGAGTGACGATAATCATTTCAGGTGACTGTTGAAATATAGCATCTATTAAGTAGAAGCATTTCATTATTTATTTTAGCAAAAGCCTGTTTAAAATACAATGGAAAAAAGAGATTAATAAATTTAAAAGCAAAGACTATTAATGAACAAGAATCAACTACAAAAAATACATTTTATTCCAAAATAAATGGCTAAATACTGAAAATAATAGTTCTTTGTCTTGTGTTTTTGGTGCTTTTATTCTTTGTATATCAGGTTGTTTGGATTTGAGGCTTGATCTCTCTTACATTGTTTACTGAAGTAATTTCTTTTATTTATATATATATATGTGTATATACATACACACACATATATATAAAAGAATTGACAATGTTTTGTAAAAATTAATCTCTTCTCATGCTTCCATATAATTCTTAAGATACACCTGTTTACTTCTTTCACATCAAAATAACACAAAGTGATTTTTCAAACACTAAAAAAAACACCAGAAACAGACATTTGGAGTTTGTATTGAATTTTCACTGGCTGATAAGTAGTATTCAGTCTCAATTGCTTAGCAAAAACTTTTCAGCAAAATTGCTTCTTAAAGAAAGTTGGATAGAACTCAATATTCTGACTAATTATGCAGCATAGAAAGTTTCGGGTTTTTGTTTTTAAATTGGCAAATCTTTTGCATTAGGCAAACACTCAAATTTAGTAGTTACTAGGTTTCTGACAATGAGATGTATAAAGAGGTTAGAAATCATAAGATAAATTTGCATTATGAGTTTCAATTTTTAAGTCTGCTACTTCCATAGTGTAATTGAAGATTTCCTGAAATTGTAGGTTGACTACTGGCAACATTACAGAAAAAAAAAGTACTAATTTCTACCACACACCACATCTAAGACTTGCAGAGTGTTTTTAAGGTGTTTCTTGAATAGTATAATCTAAGCCATGACAAAATTAAACTTCTTAATTTCTTAAATTCTAAATTCTTAATTTCTAAAATACTTAAATACTATTACCTTTCCTGGCACTTATGAGACAATTAATGAGTTACAGGTTAGAGTGTGTTGTTTGTTCCAACTTTACATTTCTAGAGCATGTATTTGAAAAAACAGATTTTAAGTATTTAAAAAAGAGCCTAATTTTAAAAATAAAATTGTGGTTTAGTCATATTTGAGTTGTAGCATCTTCTGAAAGCCCAAGGAAATGCTGCTACTTTTTGTGCTCAGACATTGACTATACTGTGAGAGACTTCTCTCAGGGAGCACAACACACTAAAGGAAGTGCAGAAATACGGTCTGCACACCCTATTTCACACATCCATTCTTAATATTTTTTGATTAGCAGAGGGAAGATATAGCTGTGCAATGGCAGTACAGATTACATACAGTCCATCTGCACAGTGTTTCAAAGGGTCTCTGAGTCCTCATTTGATTACAATGACACCCTGACATGCATACTTACACTAAAGAAATTTCAATACTTGCACTATGGGTGATATATAATAAAACTGCACTGAGACAATTAACTTAATTCTCAGTACTTACTAGTATATTTAAATATTTAGGACTAGAAATAAAAGGCAGAAAATGAAATGTTATTTGAAACAGCTTTACAGATGTGAAAGCATAGAAAAAAGAATAATTTAAATGTGGAGGTGAGACTGGATTTACAGCTTATCAATTTCTGACTTCTCACTACAGAGCCCGCTAAACAAAAGATATCTTGGTAATAACATTGCCTACAATAAATAAATACTAAGACTAACCTAATACTGAGTTTCGTTCCTGCATATACTAATATTAGTGCTTTTAATCACTGAAATTAGTGTGATAAAACTAATTTGCTTGTCAATATTTTAACGCATTTTAAGAAAAGGTCTTATCTTTTTAAAAAATGGTATTAAACAGTTTAATACCTTTTGCAGTTAAAATGAGAAACAGAGATCACTGCAAGGCCCCACTGTTCTGAAAGACCTAAAAGACTGACTTATTAGACTTACAACACTACCAGAGATAAGCCTTTCTTAACAGACTGTGTGCTTTGCTAAACAGAGAGTCGTCTTCACATCTGCTGTGATCTCCTTTAATCTGTAACTCTGGCTAAAGATTCTTGTCTTGGAGATGACTGTATAAATAAATAACACATCCCAAAAAATGAATTTGGATAAAGAAATAATCAAGGATTAATAATTCGTGTACAATTCAGACTATAAAAATGTTACTTTGATGACTTCAGTGATCTATTTTTTTTCTTCCTACCTTTCAATTTCTCTAAAGAACAAATAAAATAAATTTTGATTATATTTCAGTCTCTTTGCATTTGGTTTTGCTTTTGCGTAAAAGAAGAAACAGGGCATAAGAAAATACAAAAAGACTAAGAAGTAACTCAACTGTATTTATGAGCTTTTGGGAACCTGACTTTGAGAAATTTAAAAATATGGTTAAGTATGATCATGGAGAAAGATTATCTCATGTTTTGCAAACACAAGAAGGGATAAGAAGCTTGAAGCAAATGACCAGGTGCCACTGGGTCACCAGAGCAACTCTAGATGAAAGGAACAATTTAGAATTCGTATTACAGTAAAAGGGATGAAAAAGAATCAGGACCTCCTCCTTCTTCAAAGGTAACAGTAACACAGAACTACTACAAGATCTGGTGCTGCTACATAGAAATAACAGTGAACTGAAGAATGTAACTAGGCACAGCCATGAGAAATCCTTTAAGATATGGGTTTAAGATTTATTGTAGAAGAGAAGGCTACCTTTTCATTCTGGGATACTTTGGGATTCAGAAAGGTACACCAAAAGTACAAAGACATCAGAAGGTATGAGAACTTCAAAATTTTCTTAAGAACCAAAACACTACTGAAAATTTATGTGAAGCTGAATGCTGCTGTTCATCCCTTAAAAAAATATTCTATTCTCATTTCACTTTTGAAGCCATGAAGAGCTAATAAACACCTACAAAGTTGACTGCATTCATAGACAAAGTTTTGCATAAATATTGAGATTACATTCTACACTGCTGAAATGAAACAGAAAATAAAACCTGTGACCTGGCAGCAGAATTAAGCACGAGGGTCAGGACAAAGTATACAAATTTTTATGGAATACTAAACTTTTGCCACTGAATTCAATGCACAGAATTAAGTTGCCTTTTTTTTACTGTTCTTGCAGCTTGTGAAGACCCCCACATATCCCACTATACATTGCAGAATGATACCTAGTGTGATTTTTCACCTATGTTCACAAGTGAAAAAAGATTATGAGAAGTTTTTAACTAAATGAAAAGACACTGTGATCTATGAAGATAGTTATTTTGTTTAAATGAAAGCAGTAATTTTCTTATATTCTACCATTTAGCAAGATTAACCTAGACTTTAAGACTTTTGTCTTCAGTGGATGACAAAGAAAAGAAAGGCTTCTCAGAAGAGATAGGCATCCTAGGCTGCCCCAGAAGTGTGTCTAGGAGGATGCCCTAGTGAGACTCCATCTGCAGTGCTGCATCCACCTCTGGGGCTCTCAGGATAGAAGAGACATGGAGCTGCTGGAGAAGATCCAGAATAGGACCACAAAGATGAGTAGTGACTGGAGCACCTCTCCTATGAAGACAGGCTGAGAGAATTGGCAATGTTTATCCCAGAGACAGGAAAGTTTCTTGGAGATCTTATAGCAGAATTTCATCACTTAAATGGGGCCTATAAAAAAGATTGGGACAGACTTTTATCAGGTAGTGACTGGACAAGGGATAAGGCTTTAAAACTGAGAGAGGTAGACCTAGATTAGATATTAGGGGGAAACCTTACAGGGATGGTGGTGAGGCACTAGAAGAGGTTGACCAGATAATCTGTGGATGATCCATACCTGGAACAGTTTCAAGGCCAGGTTGGATGAGGCAACCTCGTCCAGGGAAAGGTGTTCCTGGCACAGGGGTTGGATCTAGATGATCTTTAATTTGCCTTCCAACTAAAACCATTCCATGATTCTATGACGTCTACTGAGCCTTCATAGTCTGAAGAACTCATAATCCAAACCAACAATCTCCTCCTCCATTTTAAGCCAATATTTTCAGGTGTGTATTCTTAAACTCAGGTTCTATATAGACATTTGAAAGCAAAAGTTTCTATTTAAAAATTATTAAGTTTTCTTTTTTGTTGCTGATCAACATTTCTGGAGTAAAAGCAGTTGTTTTCAACAGAGGAACATGAAATTACAAACCTGAGTTCAGACATAAACTTTCAGAGATTTTGACTAAAACAACCGAGACCATGATTGATAAACAGAGGAGACATTAAATACTGACAAAGCTGAAGTAAAACTAGTTCCAATAAAAGTTTTAATTGGAAGTTCTATATGTGGAAGTTTTACTCTAGATTTACAAGGAGGAAATTCTAAATCCTTTTCTATGTTTTAGAAGATTTCATAGAATCAAAGAATCATTCAGGTAGGAAGGGATCTCAGAAAGACAAAGAGTGCTTGAAACAGAATTATCTTTAAGATAGGTCCTCTTTCCTTCCATAAAATGCACAGTTCAGCAGTGGCCATCTCTGTTTCCTGGACAGGCTGCCACAACATCTGCAACAACTGAAAACTGGAGGGAAAACTCAACTAGACTACAAAATGTTTTAATAATTTCTGAAGTAGCTGATATAAGCAAGCCAAGAATTAAGCAGCCTTTTCCATTGTTCGTAGCAGTTGCTATTAATTTAGAGGTGAAATTTAAAGCTTTGGATGCTGATTACAAAGACTAAATAATTCAGGCTCATGATCCCTTATGAAAACACTTTTTTGTTCCTGTGAGTTACGATATGGCTTGAAAGAGTTTGTACGACACTCTAATTAATAGAGAAAGAAAAAGAAGTTTCATAGAAGTTTCTGGAAAGAAAAAAGGCATAGGAACCAGTTGGTTACTGTTCAATGATACTTAGAAATAGCAGATGGCTGACATCCATGGAGATTGTCATGTTGTGCAGATATAAAAGATACGAACATTTGTCAATTAAACATCTATCAGACCTACTTGGAGGACAGAACTCCCTGGTATCTACTGATAAGTCCAAAGGATCAGGACACAAAAAAAGGTACCGGAGAAGGCTCAAAAAGAAGCACATAGATTTGCTTTCAAATCTTCTGCAGCTGAAAAAATTGAAGTTAAAGGGACAGAATGTTCAGACAGCGATTTCCATTCTCCAGCAAGGAGAAATGCCAGGCCAGAGTCAGCCTCTCTGTGTCCCATGTCTTTCCTGAAGACAGAAAATGCTGAAATTCAACCAGTCAGCAAAGGCTTTACCTACTGCCTTTCTTCATTGAATCTATAAGCAGCAATTTTCTTTCTTAGCTCCCTTCCCTAGGATAAGTGTTGATAAAGCAGCCCAAGACAGAAGATTCCAACAGAGAAATGAGAGCTGGATGCTCATATAGGCATGAGTGGCTTTACAAGACTTCAACTACTGGTATCCTTTATTCATGGGGAGAAAACTACATCTTCTTCCTGACTGAAACATTTACAGAGTTCCTAAATGAAAGTAAAAGTTATCATTTCAAATAAGCTTTAAATTTTCTTCAATCTGCAATGCAATACTTTGCGTGCCAGTGTTCTTAGGCAAGATTCTAAGACAGGAAAAACTATGTAAAACTTTGCACTTAAGAAGAAATTACAAATAATAAGGCTCATTTTAAAAAAATCAAAATTATTAGTTTTAAAAATTTTACTTATAATGTTAATAAAATTGTGGTATTCGTGTTCTCAAGAAAACAACAACACTGGAGTTCTAAATCACAGCAACCTGGTATAAAATATTATTCTCTTAAATTTTTAAATCAAGGTATTATATCTTTCATTAAGGTACAGTATACTCTGATGCTGAAGGACAGATTAATTCACTTCAAATGCTACCTAGGAATTAAGCTAAAAATTTCATGTATTAGTAAAAATAATGGATTTTAGGTTTGAGTCAATTTTAGATTGAGTCAATATTTATAGTGCATAAATTCATCATGAACAGATATTGACTCATTAAAGAGAATTTAAACAATTGATTGTGGTTAAAATTGTTTAACATATGCACATGCATATCCCCAAATATTTGAAGTTATATTATGCACCTGTATGTAAAAAGTAATATATTTGTATTTTAAGATGCAAAGCTAGTATACATTGTACTTTAGTCTGTCTTAATTTCATTAGCAGTAACTGCATTCACTAATCCACCCCTCCAGAATTTAATTGAACTTAACATTTCAAATCAACAAACCCCAAACCAAACTTCCAAAAAGGAGGAAAAAAATTAAAAATTTTAAATAAAAACAAACCTGCAACAACTAAACAAACAACCAAACCAACCAACCAATCAAAAATCAAATCCCCAAAATAAAAACAACCTCAACAACTTAGAAAATACATTTTTTTTGAAGAAATAGTGTGTACAACAAGATATATCGTCTTCAGACACAAGAGAGTAATTATTTAGGCATTTTACTAAAGAGCTCTGTAATCTAGTTTATCAGGATCTTACTGACTTACCTAAAGAACTAGCTTCATTTCATTTCAAAGGAGAAAACCACCTTTTATTGTAATAGAGAACACTCATTTCTCACTAGAATAAGAAATACTGGCATAAAATCCAATATTTTATCAGCAGAAAATCCACTCAAAATATAAATAAATTTCATATTTTTCTCGCTTTCAGACAATCATTTGCATGTCTAGTAATTGAGAAACTAATCCTATAAAATTGGGGGCTTTCTTTTTTACTACTTTCTTACAAATTAGCTAGAGTAATTTGTATGTAAAATTATTGCATATAGAAAAATAAATAGTAGTAAGTATTAGAAATCATATAAATGGTTTATGCAAAGTTTCGTCCATCTAAAGCAGTCCGTTGCAAACTCATCCTGTTCAAAAACATCTTTATATAAGCATTCTGTGTATGTCTGTACATAAAGCAAAACAATTGCACAGTTACCAAATTACAGGAAACTGAATCTTGCTAGTGTGAAAGGACAAAACCATCTTTTCCCACACAGGATAGGTGAGAAACTAAAAGCTATCCTCTACAGGATAGAGAGACAAGACAAAATTTTACTAGTGTTCACTCATTCCTATCTTCATTCTTTTCTTACTCAATAGAATGGAAAATAGCTTTAAATCCTGTATGATGCATGTTTCCCATTTTCCTTACAGAGCAAATTTTTTAAAAATAAAATTTGTATGGAAAATCAAAGAACAAAGGACTAGGGCAATAATAGCTTGCAAATAGTTTTTGCAGTACCCAAAGATTTTGAATGAAACCAGTAAAAAATAGGCAAAAAGGTGCCAAAAATAACATAAAATGAAATTGTAAAAAACTTCCCAAGTAAATTATCCTTATTTTTTCAAGTCCTTCGAGGTGAGATTTTAAATTATCTAATTTAGGGTCTAAAAAAAAGATACCTTTTTTCTTTTATTTATATACATAAACGTAGAGAACATTCAGTTAATCTGTGATATTTAGTAACACTTATGATTTACATAGGGTTCACCATTTAATATTAAAATCCAGCAATCTTTAACTAAAATCTAGAGGTCTAATATCACCTTATACAGCAAAAAAAAAGCTTATGAAAGAAACACATTAGAGCATGGCACTGGATGCTATAAAACACTGTCTAAAAGAACTGCTGAGAACCACGGAACATGTAAGTACAAGGAAAAAGAGTACCAGCAAGTTAATAAAGTCTAAGATAACATCATCTTAAAGAACATGTTATGTTTACCCCTTCCAGCACTAAAGCTTAAAGGCTTCTAAGGAGCTGCTGTGACTCTCTATTCCCAACCAAAAACTCACTTGTTTGATGCGGTCTGGGTTAACAGTGGTCTGGGGCTGTAGGATGCTGACAGGCTCTGTCTTGGCCACATTCTGAGGCATTTCTCGAATCTTCTCTGCAATGAAGCCATGAACTGCGTTCAGCGCTTCGACTGTTCCCTGGATCAGACACACCCGCTCTGTAGTACCTGCAAATAACAGAAGTCATCTCAATCACTTGGATTCTTCAAGATCCCACAAACTGCTTCAATTAGGGCATAAAGATGGCACTCAAAGGCAATGGTGCAAAAACGATGAGCAATACCTCCCTAAAAGTACAAATGAGAGATTTCCAAACATACGGATAATGTGAAGATATTTTAAACAACTCCTATTGGTGCAGATCCCACAGTCATCAACTTTCCACGTCAGTCTGGATAACATCGGCTAGAATACTCATAACCTCCTTCCAAAATGAAATTGTTCTGTTTGTGCTACAAAAAATCAACACCAGTTCTTATCTATTGATTTCTTATTTAAAAACATCTACAGGATGGCAAAGATGGATGCAGAACTGTGGCAAATACTTCCTTGATTGTTTTTTTTTTTGTGATGAGACTGGTTTTAGATGATTTTATAGAGTTTTACTGTATATCAAAAAAGGACTATTTTACTATTAAGGACTATATTGGGTTACAGTTTGATACATCCTCTCTTAACAAATAATATAAAACCCCCCAGCACCAATCCTAAGGACAAGAGTATGACAATTCACTGAAACAATCCATGTTCTTGTATTCCACATATCAAACCACTTAAAATAGGTTCCAGAAAATCAGTTTTGACTTGAAAAACAGAATCTGACAGGTGCTGGAAAAAAACTCTCCAAATCCCCTCAAAACCTGAAAGCAACTTAAAAAGGAATATTGTAGTTTTCAATTCCATTCTGCAGGAATACTAACATAAGACAACCTACATGCTCGAGTAAAACTGCTTTACCATTTCACATAATACATACTTTCAAAAACACATTCTTTACACTTCAATATACACAATTTTTTTTATATTCATCATCTCATTGTGGTCTTCAAATATCAGTAGAACAGTTGTACTAATAGAAGACAAGTATAACATGAAATATCAAGATATCAGTGTATTCCTAAAAATATAGCAATACCATAATATCGCTTGTGTTGCAAAGATAAGCCAGATACATATCTTTATGTCAGTGCATATTTTGCTTCAAGACTATGTAGAGGGGGAGCAAAATAACATATCTGAGCCTTGGAATTAGCACAAAAATAAATATAATAATTTTTTTCATTGATATACTCCTAATAAATACTATTGAGAAGGTCACAAATTCATCTTTTCTCACATAAAATTTATTCACTCCACCTAAGAAAATGAAGATGACAATGCAATGATGTGGGAAATCCTAACAAATTTGCAAAAATTTCTGAAGTTCACCACATGTTTTTTGGCCTCATTTCCACTGTACAAACTGCATGGAATCACATAGATTAATGTACCAGAGTGGTAAGCAACCTTTTCCATAAAATTCCCTTCCTATCAATTTTATGTCTATATAATCAGCTTTTATCATTTTAAGAGATGCTCCTTACAAGAGTGCAACATAGACTTTCTCTTTCCTCCCTCCCCTTTTGCAAACATCGCCTGTGGTTTCTGTGTAAAGCAATCCAGCCCAAAGGAAATGCTCTGGGGAGTCTTTACAAGGCAGTATTAATTGTCTCCTAAATGATGAGATGTGAGGTGCACTGATCAATGCAGCTAATGCAAGTGTTCCCTAGGTCTGCAGACAACACACTGAAACAAAACACTGATCAGGTTACGGGAGAGCGACCCGAGCCTCATCCAGGCAGCACTTAACAGGGATGACTTCTGTCAAAACACCTGAAAGGAAAACAGTCAATGCAAATAGGAATTTCATTAGACTTGACACTAAGTGACTAAAGGGCATTTTGCAATCTGTGTTATTTTAGAAGGTGCAGCATAATAAAAACATGCTGTGTGTCATACTCCAGACCAAGCATGTGACATTTCAGTGTGTATAAGCTAGGATGTAGTAGCAGAAATCACTGTCCCTGAAAAAATAAAATTGTGCAAAAATACATTTCACAGACAGTTAAAGTTTGAAATTGCACATTTGTTTTAATAGTCATATGCATAAAAAATTAAAAAATGTGAAGAAATTGTACACCTATGCAGTTTTGAATTGTCTTATACTTTTTGAAGCAATGTTGTCATATTCCTTCCCGCCTGTAATAGCTTTTTACTCAGATACTAGAGTACAATAATTTAAAAGAATTATGCAAAAGAAAAAACTGCCAGTTACATGACCAGCACGTACAGCAAAAATAAACCTACGAATCACTAACACTGGTGATGTTTCTGTGATTTTAAGAGTTTTTAGGCTCCATTAGTGTATGAATTAAAGTGTCAGATTGCTTATAATTTTCAGTTAACAGTTTTATCTAATTTTTTTTCACATTTCTGTGAACAAAAGCTCAGCTATCTCTATATATATTTTTTGTCATATGATTTTCAAACCATGTATTTAAAATACGGACCTAATTTTTGAAATAGCTGACAAAGAAAATCAAATTACCAAAAATCAATGCCCTTATTTATGTTTTGTAAGCATAACGAACATAAAACTTTTCTCTTTTTAAAAATTATTTACAATTCAATTAGGTTCTAGGATCACGTATTATACACTGCCTTTTATATATGAAGATACAAAGAATATCTTTGACACAAATAATGGCCAAATGTAGAATAGGTGATCATCATCCCTGTACATTAAATAAATGCAGAAAAACTGTTTTTATGTATGTTCAATAAAAACAAAGTCCATAGTAGAAATTTGCATGTGGTTATAAATTGGAAAAAAAGAAATCTACAAACATGCTGCTGATGTTTCTGCAACATTTAACATTTAGCTTTTTCTAAGGAACTCAAATTACTTTTCAGCAAGTGTAGTGTTGCTTCTTTCCCCTTATATTAGAAACCAAATTCAATTTGCATGTGGGTTTTAACTTTTTCTTATCAATTAAGAGGCAGAATCTAATTACTCATAAAAAACCCTGTCTGTGCACTCACCAAAAAATGGATGTGTAAAACCATCAAAGAAAAAATAAATCTTTATCTGTTTTTTTTTGTTTTTTCTTTTTTAGTTTATCTTGCTTAGTTTACAGGGGAGCATTTTTGGGCTTTTTTTTTTTTTTTACATGCAATTATATAGAATATTTCTTTTTTTCTGGGAAATGGGAAAGGGAAAAGTGAAACCATCACCAGGCATCACACAATATACAGAAAACTAAACAAAAAACTCTTTTGGTATCTACTAAATTAGCATTAAAACATAAACAGGCTTGCAATAACATTATTTTAAGAACTCATTTTTCCTCCTGCCTCACGTAACTATCAAAAATTTTACTTCTGGCAAATACCCTTGGACACCACACTAATTTTTTCAAGAACTTCCAAACAACAGACCATGATTTTTCCCTGAGAATGTTATTTACTTCTTGGACAACTGATACTTATTAGAAAAAGGTTACGAGCTTTTCAAGCAACCATTAGAATAAATGGCAGGAGATGCAACAGGATAAACGACTCTAATGCTTTTGATGTTTGCATTTCTGTACTAAACTGGCACACATCTATACATGGTTGCCACTAAAATTTAAAATGCTTACTTAAAGACTCTGATTCAACGTGTAGGAGTTCTGTAGTCACAGAAATGCTCATTAAATTTTAAATGTGCTTCTGTATTTTTGGAAAATAAGAAGCATTTCTCAGCTGAAATGATTTAGGGAATGCAATGGTACTTTTCAGAAGTCTCTGGCATTTAGATGACTGTATAAACTTTACACTGGGTTTTTACATCAATCTTAAAGAGAATTTGAAAACCTAAAAAGCACACTGCAACAGCAGCCCAGGATAATCCCAATACATCCACTAATTAAATCTCCTTGTATTTTTCCAGTATACCATGCCAATTTCTTTGATACTAAAAGGGAGAACCTGTGAGAGAAGCCAAAACTAAAACCTTAACTAAGCGAAAGCCGTACTACAGTCTCTCATCTGCTCATTTACATTAAGCTTTTTGTTTGACAACTCCCAGTACAGCTCTCTACTAAACCCAATGTCCCACACATGCATTTTTGTGACCCATGGTCAGCTGGCTGTTAGAGTAGGGCTCTATAGAATACCACACAGACTGATTCAGCCAAAAACTGATCTCACTAAACCCTTGGTAAAATAGGGCTTTGACACTATTCCCAAGCAAACTAAAAATTCTCAGTAACTTGCTTAACATGAAAATCTGATAAACTATTTCTTGGATATAACATTGCCACTGCACATTTGCATAAAGCCTCAAAAAATGGAAGTAAAAAATGTTATTTTATTCAAATGCATTAGAAGTATCTCACAAGGCATTCAACAGATAGAAAAAAACCTTTGCCATACAAATGATAAAACGTACAGTCTTAAATGCAACGTGTAAGAACATCCCACAGATGTGTGAAGCGTTACAGAAATCTCAACTGGACAGTTTTCTCTTTCAGTTCTTGTCTCTCCCATATCCTTTTTACCTTTGTTTCTCAAAAGAGAATTAACTGGTCTTAACAGAGTCTGTGCCCATATCCCTCACTGACAAAAAGGCGTCTCCCAAAGCAGAGATGATATCAGACTTCCCAAACTGAAAGGGGAAACAAGGGCTGGAACAAATTCTAGGGCATTGATGTTCTCTGCTCTTGTTTTCATCCAGACAAAATAATGTTGGAACTGCTTGCAGGACACTGATACAAAGAAGGGTGTGTTCACGGGAAGCCTTACTACCCTTTAGCAGAAGAACCTGACTGCTGAACTCAGGTTTAATGTTAACACATCTTTTAGGTACGACATGTGGACAGCCACGCACACATGCACACACGTACTCATATCCACAAATATACTCATTTGTTTTACTGTGATTGAATAAGTGACAACTTTCACTAGAACTCAGATATTGAAGAGGATCAAGTTTAAAAATTCTGCAAAACTTATGAAATGTATGAATCCTCAGAGTTATATGAAAACAAGTTTACAGTCCATTGTGATTTGGTCACAAGATTGAACTACATGAATCCAGGTTCACCTTAGTTATGACTAAGGAAACAGATCATTCCCATGTGAGAGAGAAAGCACAAAAAAAAAAAAAAAAATCAAACCTCATCATTATTCAGGGTTTAGAAGAGATGGTGAGTCATCTTACAAGGCAAACAACCCCTTGAATATAAACTCTTTTGTTATGTATCAGCTACAACTTTGAGGATGATTTCCCAGAAACTCAGTTATATAAAGAGATGAAGAATTACTAATTATTACTATACTGTCACGTGTAGGGGACAGGATTACAACTACTTCTCTTTGTTTAAGAGTTATTAATAAAAAAATAAAGATTCCACAGCAAAAGGTGATAAATGTCTCCAAAACCAAAGGAAAAGGCCAGAGATTTTTTCTTTCTATGGTTTTATGTAGGAGTGCTACTTTGATGAGAAACACTCATAGAGGAAGTATAGACGCAAATTAATGCCCAAATGGCTGCAATGAAAGTGAACTTACTTACAATGAAGTGACCATACCCTAACTATGCTTTAGGAAAGCATGTTTATGGAAAATAAAAGCACTGGAAATAAGAAAGCTCTCAAACCATGGACAAAAGCACTAAACATTTATTAATTTTGTTTGTGGGAATGTTTGTCTTAATATATTATTTGTAAAATTATCTATAACAAATGAAATACTGTTTAATCAAACAAAACCCACTTGAGTCCATCATAACATATACAATTAAAAAATGAAAATACAAAATATCAAGTTTAAAATAATTAAATTTAATCGCTGCTATTTACATATTTCCCCTAAAAAATAAAAATCACATGAGTTAGAGGCCCCAGATTGCATGGTATTCTCTGCTAATAAAAACAAATCTGCTTCGATTTTTCTTAACACTTGTAATACGGTTGATGGACTTCAATACACTTCTGACTTTTTTTCAAAAGAAAATGGGCTCACCATTTTGATGACTTTCTAATAATAGAATATAACAATTTGATTATTCATGCGTTTTTTAGATTATCAGTGCCTGGAATATTGCACAGAGTTACTATTTTTTCCCTATCATTAACCATCTAAATAAATAAACATTTATTAAAAATCCAGTAGTGAAATTTGCTGAAAATGTGAAAGTCTATGATAAATAAAGTTTTCAAACTCATTAAAAACCAACCACACACAATACTACCAGAAGACCATATCTGCTGGTGAAAAGAAAATAACTAACCTTATTTTTAGAAGAGTACTACAGAACAGAAAGAAAGAAATAGCACATGTTTTTCAACATATCTGGAATGATTTTTTTTGTTAACAAAAGAAAGTGAGACTACTTTTTCCTGCAAAGTAATGTTCAGTTGGCAATTACTGCTTTTATACTATGTTATAGTAATATGAACCTTTGCTCATAATGCCTCCTACTCGTACAATTACCACACCAAAGGGAAAAAAAATCACCCATTTAAACAGTAAAATATATACTCTGAGAAATTGTAGGAATTGATACATTTTATAATTTAGAGTGGTAACAGTTGAAATCACCAAGGGAGCTTTTCTCCTTAAAAATATTTCTCAAGTTCCATAGTTTAAAAGGCTATGAAAAACTTCAGAAAATCCTCCTGGATAAGCTGAGCTGCTCAATAAATCAAATCACATGATACAATCATTGTCATTTATTTGTTTAGAGGAAGCAAGTACAAAACTTCAGGTCAGTTTAGATTAGAAATACTCAAAGTTTAGATTAGAGTCATACGCAAAGTTTAGATTAGAAATTCTACTAAAATATGTGTGACTGCATAAATATTTTTCTCTGTATATTGCAGGTAAACCCTGACGGTGATCAGGGGAACATGATTTTTCAAGAATATGCTTATTACTATTGAACTATTACTTTTTAAATTAAATCATGATCTTGCAAGGAAACACCTTTATCCATAGCGTTCAAGGCAAATATTAGAGACAAGCGTAATTCCAGGTTGGAATAAAAGGTAAAGATACATGCTTTAGCAACTGTATCATTAGAACTACTCTACATATTAATCCAGAAATATGAGGAGAGACAAGGATACATACACCTTCGGCTTTCAGACTGAGTGTTATGTCAAAACCAGGATGAGCTCCCGTTGTGATGCAGTCATTATAGCAAACATCTGGGATAGGCCCATACACAAACCACACTCTTGTTGTGTCTAATTCCTTTTTTTTTTTATCTCTAAGTGCTAGTCTAACTCCATGTTCTGCTCATAGTAGATTTTACATGCTGTATTTTTAATTAAATCCATATCTCCCCAGCAGCGAACCCTAGCTCAGAGTTTATATGGTAAGAAGGTAGGAAGAGTTTCTGATTACTGCTCGAACATTCAGAATGTCACACTTACTTTTCTTTGTCTTCCTAGCTCCTTCCTGATTGTACAGATTGTAACTCTTCCATAGCATGTTCTGATTTTTCTATGAATGGCATTAACCTCGCCTAATTTTTTTTTTTCTAGAATTTATGCCCTGAGTCCAATGTAGCTGGTTAAGAAAGACAGGGGTGTCCATGAACAGTGCACCCCATCTACCTTTAGATGGAATCATCCCAAAAAGATAAGAAGTTCTCACCCTTAATTATACAGAGAACTTTAGTTTTAGTTTAGATAAAATAGAGGCTCCTCTCAAAGGCTCGCTACATACACGCATAACAGAACACTGTTTTCCAGAGACAGATACAACATAAATAGTGAATTACTCTTCTTACTAAAGCTATAATAATTACTATAGCAATATTAAAAGCATTATCTGGGTGTAGGAAAAAAGCATTATGTAAAATGACTTCGGTGATGTAAGAGGTAAACTGAAGTTTAATAGAGATATTTTCCTCAAAAACTAATGTCACACACATTGCTGCCCACCAGAAGATTTATATAAATTCATAAATATTTTGTCATATAATATGTCTACAATAAAAAGGAGTAGAAAATGTTATGTAGGCAGAACTGTTTCTAAATAGGACTCTTTCACAACTTTTTGCATTGGATGACAGTTGCTCTTCCTCTATTTTTATAGCTATACATTCTTTTCTCCTAAGCACTCAAAATTTCCTGCTTCACAGGTATTTGCTGAACTATTTTCATTCTTGTACAAAATTACTTTTAAAATAGTCAAGGTAGATATAATGGCCCTAGGAAGTTCAGTACCAATGAGAATCAGATGAAGTGAACAAAAGATCTCCTGCCAGTACTGATTGAGCCAGACAGGAGCCTTTTTTAAAGGCCAGTCATTTTGTGAGTATTTTCAACTATTCAAAAGAATAATGTAATGATTTAATGTTTATACAAGTGTTACAAGATTTCAATGGGTTTCTTATTTTTATATTGGATTTGAAGGAAAGAATCTGCATCTCAAAGGACTCCAAGGCATAAGCTGCTTTTCAAGAGTCACCTCATGGGCTGGAACTTCTAATTAATCTGAGTAAGTTACTGATGCTCAGATACTCCCCCACGGCCCTGCTGTGCAGTAACACAAGAAAAACTTTGCAGACTTAAGAACCTCACTAGTTCTTCTCCTCAACAGGCAACAAAAGTGAAGTTCACCTCTAAAAATCAGGCTCCCTGCAGATACAAATACATGTGAAATTGTCTCCTTTCTCTATTTGCCCGAGAGCTCATTTTTATAGGATGGCAGCAGATTTATAAATGAAGAACGTGAACATCAAGAATGGTACCTAATCTGTGCTAACTACCTGCATGAATTCTGTACCAAGAATGGCCCTGCCCTCAACAATCTTTTAAGTCTGTTCCCTTCTCTAACACTACAGCAGGGATGCTCATAAAGCTTCTCTACTCCAGCAGCAGAGGAGCACTGCAGGCACGTGCTGGGGATGGGAAGGTGGGAGGGTGCAGTCACTATCTCTCTGCTCTTCCCTTTTCTTCCAACTGCAGAACTTCTTCCTTGTTACAGGAAAGAAATTGAAGCTCAGTAATTCTGCTGAGGGAAGAGACAAATACTGACACTGTTCCAAAGGTCCCACACCACCTGGAACACAGGGTTTAGAGCCATTGGGTAGGCACTCCTGCAGGTGGATCACACCGGCCAGCAGCAGCTGGAGTATTAAAGAGCATTTATGCTCAGAAACACTTATGACCTCTTATCTGTAGAAATAACAGCATCAGAGTGGGTGGTAGTGCTCTGATTGCTTTTTTGATATTATTGTGACAGGCTCAGATGGCATGATTTATTCAAATAAAGTACAATTTTTCACATTCATTAGTAAACCAATGAATGGCAGTAATGCACGTTAAGCTGAACAAGGATGTGAAAATGCATAAAGCATTTATATGCCTGAGGGACCTAACTACCTTTTGCCTATTTCTTTTTCTTCATCCCAAAATTATCTGCCACCTGTAAAGATAATGACTTTTTCTTGCCCTCCATTCTTAATTACTTGTGAAGTCTTTCAGATCTTCATTATTCACTAGCCATGCTCACACATCTCTTTTGGGGGGGAAAAAAAAACAACTGTCTTTGCATTGTAGAGAGAAGACCTAGAAAATGTTAATCTGCAGAAAAGGTGCAGTATTGATGGCTTGCTAAGATTTGGAAAGTAGTTTAAATGCTAACAATGTGCCTTTTCAAGGTTACATTTTAAGTGTCAGTAAACAGAAAAAAAGTAGTTAATCTTTCACAACATGAAAACTGTTATATGAATAAATGGAATGGGCAGATGAATTTCAAAATTTGTTTATCCAAAGCACTGGCACTTAAAGAATTTTAATGACTCTTAACTAACACTACTTAACACAAAAAGAGTTGTCTAAATTGTCTAACAGGACAATTGACTGGAAACAGCAAAAGTGGAGGAAAAGGCAGGAGGATTGGCATAAATCAAGTAAATTACAAAGGCAGAATGCCTACCAGTCAGTTATACATTTTGACCCAAATATACACTAAATAAATATACCCCAAAATAAACACATCTCAAGTTTTTCAATGAATTTTTTTTATCAGAAGAATGATTGCCATATAAGCAGATCTATGTTTTATGTCTTTTTTGATATAGGTATTTGAAATATGTCTAGCACACGTTTCTGGGTGCAAATACATACAAAGGATGTTAGAAATTGTTCTCTCAAGTGAAACAGGTTCAAGTATGAGCAACTATAAATGAAGAGCTGTGTACTACTTTAAGGCAAAAGCCTAGCATAAAGCATTTATTCTAGTTGAGAAATAAGTTCCAGTAAGTAATTTCTAATCACAAACAGAAACAAGAATAAACAAAGTGAAAACCATCTACTGATATCTTGCAATTTTTGAGATGATATTTCACAGCAATACACAGCATTATTCTTTCCTGAAACTTTAATCTGTGCCTACTCAGAACAAGGCACAGACTGAAAAAAGCTTTTTTAATAACAAAATATCTGCTATTTTAACAGCATTGAGAATGTTCTTAATGCTGTCATTGACCAAGCATAGCAAAATTACGTCAGGTTTTAAAATCTGCCTGTTTTTCTCCAAATCTAATTTTAGACTTCACTCCTCAAAACTAATAAGCCAGCCCAAAAGAGAAATGAAATTCCTATTCATTTGGCTATCTTTTTTTACCACTAAATAAACATGTAGAACTATAAAATATGTATAATAGGTTAATAATGGACTAATACATCCTAAAATGGGGAAAAACCCAAATACAGTAGAATCCTTATTCTTCGATCATTCATGAGACTTTGCTTTAAGTCTAAGAAACTGTTTTTGCCCATTTGAAAAAGAATTTACCCACCTAATTAGATTTTTAATCTTCTCTCAAACCATTTAATCTATGGATTGTTTACTCCTATACAATATTAAATGCACTTTTAAGTTTTTTTCCTTGTAGGAAAAAATCAAGATCAGAATCATGACCAAAAAAAAAACCATAAAAAAATCCAAGAAATTTCATGAAGCTGGAATTAATAAAGCCTATTTCCTGACACATTTGCATCTTTTTAAGGTAGCCTCTGACAGAAGTTTCTCCCAAAGTTGTCTGAGGACAGCAAATATAGGCATAAAGGAATGCCTTCCTTTAGCAGAGGATTTCATAGCATAATTCACCAATCCAAAGATGCTTATCTCTTAAATGCATGTAAGAATTCTATTATCTGAGAGAATTCATAAAGGGTCCAGTGTTGTTTCCCAAAAACATCAGGTGAGGTAACACTGAGACTGATCAAACAAATCAAGCGTCGTGTTTAAAACTGTCCTAACCGTAATTCAGAAACAATAGTATATGCATATATTAATAAAAAAATCAAAATTCAACTATTATGCATTTGTATATTTAGCCCTTTTGTAGGTTTTTGATAAACTAGGATTGGTACATAATGACCTTTGCCTTTCAATGAAGCATGTAAACCTTCCTTACAGTCACAAATAGAAATATGTTTAAAAAAAAATAAATAAAGGTCTTTAAAGGAACTCCTGCAACTCTTAATTCCTCCTGAGTACTGAGCAACTATACTGTGTCAAGTGTAGAAAATGGATATTTACTTCTACTGAATTTGTGTTTCCTGCTCAGAACACGTGGTGGAATTTGTGTGCCATGATACTTATATTCTGATACCAAGATCACTCTGAACTGTATTCATGACAGCTATATTCAAGTAGGAAAAATTATGAGATCATGATTCTCATAATTATAGCTCTCAATAGCCCTCGATCCCTGAATTATTCTCCGTTTTTTGTACCACTCCTAAGAAAACATACTGCAGACTGTAGGGTTCTAGATACTGTCAAATGATTGAAACAATAGGAAAAAAGGTAGCAAGTAATAACTGAGGTACTTACGCATGTACAAAGGAAAAAAAAAATTATTTAATAGATCAATACCAAATTGAACAAGAAAGAGGGGAAAATAAACTCCTTAAATAATGGGGGCTATTTTAGACTGAATAACTAAATTATGAGATATGTAGAGGACGTTAAATGTAAGTTTTCAAGTACAAGATAAGTAAAAAATATACCACATTCCTGTTAATTATGTTGAACCTAGTTATTTGGTCCTTTTTAATTTAATTTACTGTTTTTAAATTTTAATTTAATACACTGTTTTTCACTGCAGCATTTGGTGTAATGCTGTATTTTGTTTGCCTTAGCAATCATGAATATTACATGCATTGTGCTCAGTTTTAGAACATGAGCCTTTCTATATTTGTATGTTTCTTGTTAACGTGCTACGGAATTCAAAACCTATGGGACTTTGGGACCTTAATTTAAGCCTGTGGCAATGAAGATGCAGCTGTTAATTTATAAGCAATCATCACAGATACAGAAGTTTTAAGATTAAATTTGAAAAGCCACTTTCCCAAACCTTTAAAATTATTAACTTATAGCAGAATCAGTGTTTTTTCCCCCCAAGAATTATTTTTACTTGTTGAGTTTTTTCCAAGTTGAAAATCAAACCAAACCAATTTTACAGAGCATTCCACCTGAGCTTGCACCATGTTAGAATTGCAGATTAAGTATCAGTATTTGATTATTATTGTAATGTTTGCTTCTCACATACATAATTATAATATATCATCAACCATGACCCACTCAAGAGTCTTTTGAAGCTGGCATTATACATTTTATTACACATTCACCCAGGTGCAATTCAACACTGCTAGCACAATTTATTTAAATGAAACTTCTCCTATCATTGATTCAAATAATTATAAAGTAGTGTCATTTATTGGTCTTATAGAAATGCCCTAAATAAATAAAGCTATAAAGAAAGCAGATGACTTTATCATCATATGAAATCTACATATCTGTTGACATCTACAGATGACATACTAAAGGGTCAACATTGATCAAAGGTCTGGAGAATTGCTTTTACAGGGAAAGGCTGAGGGAGCTGGGACTGCTCAACCTCAAGAAGAGGTGAGTGAGAGGGGACCTAAGTGCCCAAGTTATCTTAAGGGAGGGTGTCAGAGAATGCACCCAGGCTCTTCTTGGTGGTGATAAGCAATCAGACCAGAGACAATAGGAAGAAATATGCACAGAAAGTTCCACCTGAATGTGAGGAAGAACTTCTTTACTGTGAGGGTGACCGAGCACTGGAACAGATTGTCCAGAGAGGTTGTGGAGGCTCCCTCACTGGAGACATTCAAGGACCATCTGGATGCAATCCTGTGCCATGTGCCCTAGGATGACCCACTGTAGTCCCTTCCAACCTGACTTATTCTGTGCTTCTGTGAAATGTATTTTTTTAACTGACATGACAGGACAGCTGTGTACCTGTGCTACAAGTTACTCTTTCAAATAGGATACTCCACTTTATAAGATTAGGACAGTAATCCAGGGTGCAAAGGGCTGATCATAATGGAGTGCAGAAACTCTCTGAATTAGTGCCAAAGCTAAATTCCTGTGGCCAAAGTCCAAAGTTCTGCTGTATTAGGTGGCAACACCACAGAAAGCTTTGCAAGCAGGCTCTCAGAGCACTGTCAAGACGATCAGTAGATACTAATGAAAGTAGTATTTTCAGATGGCTGATAGAAATAGTATACCATATTACCATGGCTCTCTTTCTTTATAGTAACAGGAAGTCTCCTTAGGTGTGTAGCAGCAGTATTGTTCAACCCCTCCTCAATATTTTGCCCTGAGTACCGCCTGTGAAAGAAAAGTTTTGTTTCCAATGGATGCTATAAGGTTCAACAATGTATTAGTCCTTTACAAATGCCCAAAAACTGTAAGACAAGAAACTTAATTTCATCTTTCATTCCTCCTCTTTTATCACATGAAATTTTTCTCTTCATTAAAAAATAAATTATTGGAAGGCAGGCCTCCCAAAAGACATTCACACAGGTTTTGTGATTTTCCTACAAAGAAGTAGCTCTAGCTTCCTTTCCCTACAGATCTAACCACTGACATGAAACTCTGCAGCAAAAATCCTCAAGGAAATGCAAGTAAAAATCACAAAGTTTTCCAAAGCAGACAGGCTCCTTTCAAATGCAGCTTCACCTTTTCCTTGCAGACACACTAGGGACTTCCTTTAGTAGCACCAGACAGACATAAAATGCAAATCAATGTGCAAAGACTGGAGAGGAACGTAGTGTAAGCTGTTGGTTAAGAAAAATGGTACCATAAGAGTGCACCATCTAAAGCCACATGACTTGGGTTGCAATAGATGTCACAAACTCAAGTAAGTGAGAATTTCTGAACTAGGGTAGGCTAGGATTTTCTATTCTTCGTATCTATCTCAGATCTCTCATTTTTCTGCCCTGCAAAAGCTCTCCACAGTGGTGGTCAAAATAAGAGAGAAATACAACTTTAAAGACATCTATTT
>JAOTQZ010000248.1:33205904-33227093 GCA_026546895.1 Pogonocichla stellata
TTGAATATTTTTATTATAAAGTAAGAAACATATAGCTTGATGGTTTGAATGAAGAACAACTGTACTTTGAGATTGCCAAGTATCCAAAGTAAAGGTTTAGCTATATAAATACAGCAGGTTAAGTGCATGAATAAAACCACATTCTTCACCACTGAAGCTGCACAAAGAAAATCTTCTGTGCACAGAGCATTGATGTTTGGACATTACGTAATTTGGGAGGATCATTTTAACTACAGAAGTTCAGTGACACACCCACAAGACTTTTTTACCAGTGCCCAGTCACTACATTGGAATGTTGCACATTGGCATGGACCTGGATTAGGTCCCTCAGATGTAAAGTGAGTACAAGTAGCAATGTGCTTGCATTAATGTATCAGCTCAGGCAGGCTCATTACGCTTGTTAAATAAACATACTAAGTTGCAAGAATGTTTTTAATCAATAGCAGCAGTCATTCTTAAAGAGGAAATGCAGGTGCCTACAAGTCAATTAGGCTTGTTCATGTGATGCACTCAGAAGAAAAGTTGCCCAAGTGCTTATCAGACATCTCCAGTTTTCCAATCAGAGCTGATAAATATAAGTCCAAATAAAGAATCATAGAGTATCCTGAGTTAGAAGCAACCACAAGAATCATCAAAGTTCAAGTCCTGGCCCATCACTCAAAGAATCATATCCTGAGCGTTGTCCAAACTCTTCTTGAGCTCTGCCAGGCTGGTGCTGTGACCACATCCCTGGGGAGCCTGTTCCAGTGCCCAAACACCCTCTTGGTGAAGAACCTTTTCCTGATATCCAAACTAAACCCTCCCTGGCACAGCTTCAGGCCGTTCTCTGGGGTCCTGCACTTATACTACAGAGAAGAGGATGCTTGGTGCCTGCCCCTCCTCTTCCCCTGATGAGGAATCCACAGACAGCTCTGATGTCTCCCCTCAATTTTCTGTACCCCAAGCTGAACAAGACAAGTGAACTCAGACACTCCTCATATGGCTTCCTGTCTAGACATAGGGGGCAGGTGTTTCTAAGAGTTACTTATGGTCAGTCAGAAAAATTATAAGCAACTAAAAGCAACACACTTAAATAGGCAGTGCTAAGCAGTCTTACTACAAGTTATTGCTCCACCCATAATTTTAAAAAGGAATCCTCCTTACAGTCTTCTGAAATTGTAGTCATTAGTAGGCTACCAGGAAAATAAAACTGGATGGTTACCATTATCATACCAAGCACGATCCCCTGAAATTGCATAAAACACACCCTCTTGTTTAGGAGCAAGAACTGCATACCAATTTGCTCCTATCCTAACCAAATCCATGTGTACTGAAGAGCAGGCTTGGGTTCTAAAGCACTCAAGATCTGACAATGTCACTGCTAATGATTTAAGAGGCCCAACAATTCTCAAACTGCTCCTCTATCTTCAGAGATTAAAACTCAATTTAGGGATTCATTTATCAATTTAGAGCATTTCAAGATCCTACTTTGAGAAAATCAGTATTTTTCAAATAATAGATATAATTTTAGAATTTCATGGGGGTTGAATTTTCATGACAAATTTAAGGCAAAATTCCCTGAAAGTATAAAACCAATGAATGCCTAATCTGTCATTTTAGATTCCAACATTTAGAGTTTCCTGCTATATTTGACTTTTCTATGCAACTTCACCAAATGTGAAAAATGCCTTCAACTAATCATCTTTCTGTTCATTTCTTCAAATTTATCAGGTGTCTACTGACTGAGGATGACTTACATGATGATAATTACCAAACTGCATCTAAAATCAAGACACCACAAATATGTAACCATCTCTGCGTATGCAAATATTTCAATATCTTTCTTGACAACAAAAAGAAAATACACAACCAATATATAAAAATCTACCAGATAATGTGTAGGTTTTAACAAGTAGTGAGCAGCTCAATTCAGAGCACAGTTTCTAAAAACCTGTTTCTCACAATTCACAACTACTCTTCTAACATTTCTGTTGATTATACAGGAAAAGGAAATGACCTTCCCCCAGGAAGCCCTGGCTTTTCCTCACAGCTATATCCTCAGTATTGGCGAACGCCTCTTCCCATTCCAGTTCTGCACTGAAATTTTTTTAGCAGAAATAGGAGTTGGTTAAATTTGTCTTAGACTGAGGTCCACAAAGAAACAGAGTAATGGATTATGGCAATTATGTTGTGATGTTGAACTGAACTGAAATTCATTATTGCTAGATTTTTCTATTGAATAAATACAAAAATATTTCAATATAGAAACATTTTTCATTCAAAAGCACAATTTATTTTTCCAAATAAAAAGACACATCATACCTTTAGAACTATGATAGGAAGACATTTTTATAAATCAGTGGAGTAGGACCCACTCCAACCCACCTCTCAGCATAACAACAGCAAGAAGACTCTACATACTCATTAGAGATAATTTGTTTGGTATTACGAAAATATGCAATATTTCAAGAATAAACTGTCTAGCCTTCCATGTGTCAAGAAGCTGTGCAGCCACTTTCATGTACACAGCTGTCCTGTCACATTTTCTTTAAGCACACAGCCCACAGACATGCAACTTCATCCTAATGGTAACGAGCATAAGTGGAAGCTCAGCAGTTCTAGGAGAAGCAGCAATTATGTTTATCACAGCTCAGGACTTGTTTCCCGCTTTTGAAACCCTGTTTCCTGTTTGTGCACACAAAGCACTAATCTTTTCCCACCACCTGCACAGCAATTCTGCTACTCCTCAACAGGATTCCCACAGCCTGCAAGTGCCCTACCAGCCTCCTGACAATGATCATTCAGCAGGTCTAAACATATTCAACTCCTCTCATATCTTCCATCTGGAAACTTTTAAAAATGGTATGGTAACCTACACAAGTTTATTTTACAAGAGAGGTATCTAATCTAAATGGCAAGGATAAAAAATGACAGATGAAAAAATTCTCAACACAGAAAGCCTAGGCAATCTAACTTAGAAGTCACGTAGACTAATTAATCCAAAACACCAATAACTGCAGAAAAAAAAACCCCACCTAGCAAACTGCTCTCTCCTCCAACATGTATTCAGATGGAATTTTATTTTTGGTCACTGCAAGGTTCTTTGTTCTAGTTTCCTGCCTAGATTTCCCCTTTTCCTGTGCCAAGGCAAGCAGTTGAAGTCAGGATGATCAGAAATAAACTTCAGAAGCAGATGTTACCACAGAGTTTGTTACATACTGGTAAACAGGGTAATTGTGTGCTTTCCTGACTATATACAATCAGCTCCTACTGGAGTTAATCCTAGGTAACTATAAAACAAGAGGAAAACCAAAATAATGAAAAATCACCCAAAACATTAATATTGCGATTAACTCTGACATCTATGCAGGTACTACATAAACTCTAATAATTCTCCTTTTATAATTAGCTGGTGCAGAAAAATTACTTTAATAGAACTTTAATTTTTTGCAATGAAAATACAAGTTCAATTTTCTTAAAGCACCTTTTATATGCCCATGTAGCAGGCCATTTTAATCATGGGCTGCAACAGCAAATGCTTGTTGCACTAATTAAACAAAAAAACCTGCAAAACCAGAAAAGTCAACCCATGTTGCTAAAAAGCTGGTCCAGAATCTCTGAAATATCATGCACTAGATTTTAATTATGACTCCCACTGACAAATGCATTATTTTCCTAATTTTAGCCCCACTCTCCTAATGCTCTGTATTCTGTTAGTTTACCTCCTAACAGAATACAGGGCATTGCAGTATCTATGCACAGCTGCAAAACATGTAAATTCAGGCTTACAGCTGTAAGTTTTGCATCTTATTGGCTTAATCATTCTGCTGCATCTGTAAAATTTTTAAATATTTGAGCTTTCATGCTGCCCATCTGAATTAAAAAATATCCTCCAATGGATATTGCTTCTGCATTTTCTTTTGGGCGTGTTAGTGTAATTCCTCCCCAATGAAACATGGTAGAAATGTTCAGTTTAATGCACGTTTGGCATATTACATTTTCCTGGAATAGTTATGAGAACAGGAAAGAATTTTGCCTGTCTGCTATACTCTGCTTCAGAAGGAACCTTCTGATTGAAGAGAGCAGTTGTTTCTTTTCAGTTCCAGAATGGTCTGCATTTTAAACGATTAGAGTGGAAAGAAATACAAGCAGGAAAAAAAAAAATCCACCCTATAACCTACAGTGAATAAGGAGGTAGGTTCATTTTCTGCTTGTTTTTTTCTAACATGGCTCTGCCTCCAGGTATATTTTACCTCTATTTAAACTATTACATATTCAAATTTATTATTTTCTGTTCTAAAAGAAAAAAAAAATAGGACTAAAAGTCTGAAGTGTATCTTACCATGTGGGGTTGCAGTTGGAGATGGGATGAGGGGTGGAGTTGGAATGATACAGACAACAACTATATGGCAATAAATCATTCTGAGAATAAAATATTTCCCAGGAGACAGAGAGGGACAGCTAGGGATTGAGTGGGTCAGTAACCCACACATCTACATGGGGCACACACCTCCTTTTTCTGCCCACTGCAGGTGTTTTGGCTACATCTTTTACACCAGCACAAGAACTCAATTTTGCCTGCAAAATTAATTAAATAAGCTCAGAGATCAGCTTGCAAACTAATCCTCCTAACGCACTTTAAAAAAAATCATTTTCAAATGGATGAGTGAGCTGAAGAGACCTGCTGCAAAGCTGGACAGATGCTACTGATGATGCAAAGAAAAGGACTGAAATACATGGCTTCAGGCAAGACTACCTTTTAGGCAGTGACATTTAAATTAACATCAGAGGACCATGAAACCACACCATTAAGCCTCTAGGGACAAAAACCTCAGTTTCAGTTCCTTAATTTACGCGTTCTTTATGTTTCTCTCTGCAGAAGGATGAAGTGTTAATTACTGCTCTAACCAGGGCCACTTGAACTCACTCAATGTCTCACCTACCTGAAAGAGAAGAAAGACATAACGACTATTTGCTACCTTATCTATTCTCTGAGTGCAGCGAATCTCACCCATACTGCATCATATAAACCTTCCTTGAAAAGATAAAACATAACTGTTCAAGAAAGATCTTGCAATAGCCCAGAAGGAAAACCCTCTGGTTTGCAGCATATTTCAGTGATGCACTAGGAATATGTAATTTAATAGAGCATGCTTTAGTCTGATTCTTAACAGTACATGGAATATTAGCCTTTTAGAAATGCAGAAAGTAGTAATAAATTCTAACTTATTGTGCATGCTCAGTGTTGCATTAAGCCTGATTTGTAGAGAAGTCAGATTATTAGAGATGATTGCAAGCATTTGCAGATTGTCTTCAACAGCTTTAAGTTACTATGACACCATAGAATGCAATATAGGAATATTGCAGAATAAGTAGATAAAGACAATTTTTAAAAAATATGTTGAATATGAAAGAATAAAGACTGGATGATTGCTAAAAAAGTAGGAAGATAAAACTATAATGCCTTAATAGTTAAAAGTCACATTTGCACTTGAGATATTTGAGGATTTTTGCAGAACAGCATATTCAGTTAGGTCTTCATGCAATTAAATAAATAATAAAAAAGCCCTCACAGAATCCCTCTGGTTCTTTTGAAGCACTGTGCAAGAAAAAAGTTACCATGGAAACAAGAAGCACAAAACTGTGATAAAAACTGGAAAAAAATACCACTGCTTCTCAGCAGTGAAGAAAAAATACTGGCACAGAAAAAATAATTAATGTTGTCAGTTTTTCAAATATTTACTTACATGAGTACACATTACAAATTAAATGAATCCCTCCACTAAATTTGATTAGGTTTGAATCCCCCCCAAAAAATATCTTAAACCTTCCCCCAGAAAAACAAAAAAAAACCCAAACCCCTCAGTGCTCAAGCTACTTCTCCAATGTGGAAAAAACACCAAAACAAATTCAAAATATACAGGACTACAGGACTTGTAATTGCTGTGTAACTGCTAAACATTGTTGGAAACAGATGTTCATCATGCATCTGTTTCTATTTACAGCAATTTGTTTCTCACATCATGTGTGTACTTCAGAGAACCACAGAAAGTTACAAGGGTCCTCTGGAGATCACCTGATCCAAGCCCCTGCTCAAGCAGGATCAGCTACAGCAGACCACCCATTTCAGTGCTGCCTTTTTACAAACAAAATCAGACCTTGATAATTTCAGAATCAGCTACTTGGTTAAAAAAAGGTGAATACACACAAAAAAAGGCCATCACTTGTACAAGAATTAAACTCACTGTAAATTGCAATTGCTATTTAAATACATTATCATGTGGGAAGAGGAGGGAATTAAAAACTAAAATCTGGCGGGGGGTTGGGGGAAGGCAGAAGTTCATTTTGATGAAAATAATTTATGTTCTTAAAAGGAGTCAGGTAAGAAAGTCCCTCTAATGTGACTTTCAGCTTGCTAGAATTATTTTTCCATAGCATAAAAATGCACCTGTCACTTATAAAATGAACTTATTATAAATTAACTGAACAGTGATATATTATTAAAAATAAAACACAAATATAACTACTTGATTTTTGCCTTTTCCTTTCTATTTTTCTGGACAAATGGATACTGTCAAAAAATCTTTAACTCACATACCCAGAAGTATTTCTGTGCAACATTTCAGACATGTAATGTTTTCTTCTTAATGTATTCAACTGCAGTAATTTTGAATGTCTGCATTTCCTTGCTGTATTTCTGAATCAGCTGTCTCATTTTCTTAAGCTTTTATTCTCTTTCTCATTTTTACATCCATTTACATGCTGCCCCTACTTCTTCAGTTTCTTATTTGTAGTCCTTTCCCAGCCTTCTTGAGTTTAGTTTTTCTGGTAGTCTCCTTCCTTTTTTTTTACTGGACAAAATGAAGTATTTTCACCATGTAATTTGTTTTGCATTACCATCCTGGCCTTCTTACTCTCAATCATGAACACTCACTAATTTTCTTATCCATAAGCACACGTACATTCCTTCAAATGTTTGTTCTTTTATGTTTTTAAAGAACTTACAGTTAAAACACAAAAAATTAACAACTTGCATTAAATATCTGTGCTATCATAATTTTTACTTTGTGATGTGTTGTTTTATGACATTGCCTAAACAGCTATCTAAAACTTCTCATATCTTTGTGTCTCCTCTTCCCACCTACTCCACAATCAATCTGTAGCTTGCTTACAATTTAAACTGAGAATTCAGTGTGGCTGATTTTATCACAACTGTCTTTGTGATAATCTGCTCTAGGACTAGAACAACATGAACAAGCAGTAAGGTATTTTCATAACACAGGTCAAGGAATGGTACTCTTGCTTCAGAACCTCTTTTTATTGATTTGTGCCAACAAATCCCCAAACATCAGCATTTCTCCACTTAGATTAAATTGCAAGGGATGTTTGAATGGATAAGCAGTGCTAAAGGCATAATCCAAAACAGAACTCTTCTAATGAGTTCAGTGGACTCTGCATTAAACAGTGTGTCTAACTACAGATTGTTAATCGCTAGGCTTAATAACAAGACCAGATATAAACCCCACAACCCCTGTCCTAAGAGATTCCCTTTAAATTAAATGCTTCTTAATTTATTGCAGCACAATTTTTTTTTGGTGTGTACTTACATTGAAAGTATTTGTGTGATACCTTTATATCATATATTCCCACTGTGAAGCAACCCATGTAACCCTTGCAGCTTCTTTTATAAAAAAAAAAATCAATGGGTGAGTCAGAATTACTGAAAAATAAAACTAGCTCATATATCAGGATAAAATTCACCCTTAGAGATAACTGTACAATTTCCTCATTTTTTGTTTAATATTATATACCCATGGTAAACACCTTGTCTAAGAGGCTCAATAAAACTGTCTGTTAGTAAAAAAACAAACCAAGTGCAAAATTGGAAAAACAACATAGAATGAGCCAACTTACTAGAGATGCTCTCACTTGCAAAGACACACATATAGGTGTATAAAAGTGTAATAGATTTTTTTCTGTTTAGTCAAAGTAAATAAAAAGGTCTGCCAAGATCTGCCAATTTTGGTAGAAGGAAATACTACTCACAACCACTATTTAAATACGGTATCAATAAGATCAGGTTAAAAAATTAAATCAGGTAAAGATTACACATTTTAAAGCTGAGCATAAACGAAACACTCCTTATAGCCATGGTTGAAATCTATGTAAAGGAGACAAAATCTAGTGCACTCTTCCTTTCAGCCCATATTTTGTCATCTATAAAGAAGATTTATCCATCAGAAATCCTGACCACGATTCTCATTGCAGATTCTTCCTGCATTGATTTGATCTAGAAAATGACTTCACTAAATAAAAAGTTACTAGAGAAACTAAAGTCAAATTCGAAATTTTAATACACAAATGCATCATTTGCCTGGATAGATATCACTCAGTTTAATTTGAACAAAAACAATTTTGAAAACCCACAAAAGCCTGATCTCTATGTTATAACGAAGACTAACCAAATAATGTTATTACTATCCAAATAGAGCTGCTTTGCAAGGATTGGAAATCAAAACACATGAAGACTGCACTGGAAATAAATGGTAAACCACAACCAGCCTCATGCAGTGCCAAACAAAGCAATAAATCAGATTTAGGCCAAACCACACTCCAGAATTTTAATTCATACCATTAACAGAAAAAGTTTAACAGGTTTTCACCTATGCCAAGTGCTTTGATCTATCAAGAAGGCTACAAACAGATATAAAAGCATTTATATTGTTTAATAAAATATGAAACATTACATCCTAGTTGAAATATTATATTCTAGTTCAAGTTTTTCTAGAAATTGCAGACACACAGAATTTCCAACACTTGTTTTTTAAGTCTATAGTCAAAGCTGTAGAAAAATACAATTCTTTCACAGACAGTAGTTACAATGGAAAACATGAGGCCACATTACTTTATCTTTCAAAATATTTTGCAGCTTATTTTCAATGTAGAAAAATACATTGAATTTCATATTCAAAAACCAGATGATTCTGTTTTAATAGTAAGATTATTCAGAAAGAGTGAAACAAACAGACATGGAGAAAAAAATCCACTAAAAGCATTTATCTGGGCTTTTTATGGTCTTAAGGTAATTTTTTTCCCATAAATTCTATATTTCTAAAACCCTAATGCCAACTGTGGTATCTAAAAGGAAATCATTATCACATATACAGATGTTTTAGAGGAAATTTCTCTTTAAGTATTCTCTTTGATGTGACTGTGCTCCCAAATAATCACTGTAGTCTGGAGCCAGAAGACACAAAAGCAGACTGGTGAGTGTGTTAAGATCAGACTATGCTGAGTAGCAGAGTTTAAACTCTCTCAACATTGCTCTGCTACAAAGTAGGAAACAGAATGAAATACACAATTAACCTTTAGTGGTTATCTCCAACAACACCAACAACATAACCTTTTAAAATCAAATCAATACTGTAATCACACAGCAATATAAACAAACTTTTAATATTATGACTTTGACTAGTGTTCCTAAAGTCAATTTTAGTGGTTTCCACTACACAATTTGTTTGGGTTTTGCACTGAATTTTGTTTATAGGAACACATCATCATCTATTGGAAATAATAGTTTCTCACTCACAAACATTTTATTACAAACCACAGAGGAATGTTGTCTTTCCTAAGGCAAAGAAGAAAACAATCATACATGAGCAGCACATGTTTTTCAAGTTAAAAATCCAGCATAAGAGTTCAGTTTTCACTACGGTTAAAATTCTAAGGTAATTTAAAGATGACATCTCAAACTAAAATTTCTTTAAATTACAGAAGTACCTTACCATAAACACCAGCCCTACCATCCCACTGGAATTTTCTTTCACTAGCTGCTGACAAACAAAAAGCTTAGAGCTGTTGTTTCACCACAACTTTGCATAGAGACAGAACCTTGGTAATAAAAATACATGCCAAAAATTAATCTTAGAGTGGCAGTTTTCTCGATAGTTTTCTATATTTCCTTCCATACAACTAATCATAGGAAATCATAATTAAGAGATACTTGAGCAGTTCAGTGCATTAGTGTCTTATATATGAACAGAGATGTGTCCAGAAAGTTAGTGAAGGCAGCATCTCAGAGTGACAAATAATCAGCTGGGGACAGAACTATTTATGGCTTCTCAATAATGACCAATTCTCATTCACAACACTATTTTGCAATAGGACAATGAGAATAAATTAAAAATAAGGAGACTGTCAACACAGAAACAGAAGGAATACCTTAATATTCAGTTTATGTACAAATTGGTTATCATCCTTTTCTATAAAAACAGTTGTAAGTTGCTGAAGTTCCCCTCTTGTAGAACCTAAGTATTCCTAAACACACTACATAGACAAAGAATAAGTAACTAGCAATAAGAAAAAATGTTTGGGAAGTTCAGAAACACATCTGCATAACTGTGTCACTAATGATGAGAATGAAACCGATTTACAACAATATTATCCTTTCTTTCATGTCTTTTTTTCTCAAGAGCTGGTAAAGAAAACCACAGACCTGATTTTTCTTCAGAAAGAATGGGATTACATGGAATCTGAGTAGCTGAATATAAGATCTACATAACCTACTCAACTGGAGAGGAGGAAACATGCAGAAATTAGGATGAGCAGGTAGACACTGACATTTGGAGGTTTCAGCCATGAGTGTTCCTAAAGTAAGTCACAAAAAATAGACATACTGGTCACAAGCTACTGGAAAGTAGCTGAGATTCTTGTTCAGATCTAGGCACTACTGTATTTCATCTGCTCACATCCTTGCAGAACTGAAGAAGAAAGAGAAAGTATATTTTTCTAACAAAATAGCAATATATTTAAAGAAACCACACATTCAAAATATTAACAATCAAATACGTAACAGAGAAAATTAGGCAAAATAATATTAGCAAGAGAAAATTTGGCACAAGAATACCCTAGAGCTCGAGTTTCTCCTGATTTTCTTTCAGGATGATGTTACACATATAAGCATGGATCAGCAAAGCAGTCTAAAAGCCCACCTCGAAATCTGTCAGAAACTGATCCCCTGACTTAAATATATTTCACTGCCTTGAACAGGAATAAAAAGACTAAAATAGGTTACCCACCTATTTCTCAGTTAGACTCAAGAACAAAACTGTGTATTCACAAGGCAATGGATTTTAAAAGAAATCCAGATCAATAGTTAGGTTTCAGGAGAAAACAGATTATATAATTTAAGTATCTTTTATCTAATTTCTCATTCAGTGCTCTTATTACACAACACACTAGAAATGGCAGCTATATAGCCTTCCACACTAAAAAGTGAATAATCCCTACAGACATTAAGCTCTCACCTGGCTTCCAGAGAGACTTAAATAGTGAGAGAGAGAGCAGGAGAGAGCATTTATGGAAGAGAATGTTATCTTAGATAATAATGCTTTAACTTACAAAAAGCATCTACCACGGCACACAGACTCAATGGGCGGTATGTCCCTCCCTGTTCACCTATTACAGGTTTAGACTAAGCTAGAATAGTGAGATTTGGAGGACAAAGAATAATTCAGAAAAGGTTCTAAAACTCCCAAACAATTCTCCACACTCAACTGCTCAAGAACAGAAAAAAGAGAATATTTAAAAATATCAGAGGACTTTCTACAGAAGAAAAGAAAACGAGACAGTATAACACTCACCAAGATACACATATATTGTATTTTACAGGACATTGTGAAAGGCTCATACATGGAGAATCAAAGTGTCCAAAACAAAGCAAGGGTTAGGTATGAATGACAAATCATTTCAATTTTGAATAGAGTATCATTTAACTTTTTCATGAAATTGAATAATGTGACAGCTTTCTTATTCAGTCTTGACACCTCTCTTTTGCCCTGATCACATGCTAGGGATTTACACTTTAGAAGCCACAATGTCACCAAGTGAACTTGTCTCTTTTTCAATGGAAAATCTAATCTACTTAGACAGAAATTACTAAATGCCCCAACACAACTCCTGTTAGTAGTGATGTATAAATAGTAGAGCTTTAAATTACATCTATATTATTTTTAGTATTGAAGGGTTTGTGTTTAGATTACATGCTCTAATGGTTCTTCAGCTTCAGAATCTGATGAACAACTTGTCAAGTCATTGGGAAAAATGAAGCACATAGATTTTACTGTGAAAAATAAGCTTAATGTTGCCAAGACTGTTCTCTGGCCAGTAAAGATGAGGTCTGGAATTCAGTATTGAGATTAGAGTTACCATCAGTTTGACATCTACTGGGAAATTCAGAAGCTGACACAAGTAGTAAAGTGAGTGATTTGAGGCTCCTCTTGAAGGACAAGCAGACTGAAAACATGGTTTCAGCTGGTTTTTAAAGTGTTAAGGATATAGAGAACACATCCGATGCCAGCATATCCACTATTTGCCCTGACAAAGGACTAGCTCCAGATCATTTTCCACAAAAGAGCACTGGAAAAACTGAAAGCAGTGTGTCTCATTCTTTTTGTCTTTAGAGAAACAGCAATAACAGCAGAAGATGTAGTGCTATCAATTCTCAAGTCTGTGTGTGCATGAAAATAGATTCAACTTCCTCGAATGGACATTTCTGAAAGGTATAAATTAAAAAAGTTACTCTAACTAAGCAAATTTTTATTTTTCTCAAAAATGCTTTAGCAAGTTGTCAAAATCCACTTAAAATCAAAAATGTTACTTGAGGCATAAACCTTGAAAAGGATCCTATGTAGCAGTGAGGAAAATAAACTACTATTTAAGTCTCTCTGGAAGCCAGGTGAGAGCTTAATGTCTGCAGGGATCATTTTAATAAACAATAACATTAGGATTTTCACATGGGAAAAAAATCCAAAGAAACAAAAATTAGACTTTAAGTAAGCAAATTAATGTTGCAACAACCTCTGAAAATATGACAACAGAATTCTTAGAAGCAAATGCTGAAAGGAACTCTAGTAAACTGTCTCTGTTCCTGATAGTCCAAAGGTACCAACCATGAAAAGAAACACTCCAAAGACACACACGGTAAAAAAAAGATTGGTCGGATTGGCTATGGAAAAGTTGCTTTGACCAAAATAACTACAAAGCAATAAACAAGCATAGAATATTTTCGCTGTTTATAAAAAACATTCATGATGTGCAGCTTAAATTTACAAACATTTTCCTTCTGTTTGTGATGGGCTCTGGTAAACATTACTTGGATTACACGAAAACAGACATAATATATACAGAAATCAGATCAGTAAGAATTTTCATTCTAACTCCCAACTTTCAGATCAACTACTAACCTCTTGAAAGCTCAGTGTACCACATCATCTACAGCAAGTTTCAAGGCTGCTAACAATAGTAATAATCAAACCAAAATAGAAATGTTCATGAGACCTGGAAAAATACAGTTCCTAAACCTATCATGGAGTTGCTCAGCATAATATCAGACATGTTCCTCCAAAAGAAAAAAAACGAAGCCCACAAATTTCCTGTTAGCCATAGGAACAGCTACATAAGGAGAGAATTTTTTTCTAGCATATGTACCACCATAAGTCTGATAACAGAATAACCATATATTTAACTACATATATACACCTGAACTATTCCCTCTTCAGAACTGGTAAACAGAGATAAAAAACTCTTCATTAGATAAAATTTGTAAATATGAAATTCATAGCCTCAACTATGACGATTCTTGGTCATCAAGATCCAAGCTGTCAAGGACCAGCATTCTCAGTTAGTTGGCTGGTTGTTCTCACTTAAAAAGGCAAGATGACAAAGAATCACAGAAAGGGTTGGGTTGGAAAGGAATTTAAAGATCGAGTTCCAAACCCGCTGTCAGGGGCAAGGACACCTTCCACAATGCCCCAACAACCAGGCCTTAAACACTTCCATGAACAGAGCATCCATCACTTCTCTGGGCAGCCTGAGCCAGTGCCTCACGACCCCACAGAAAATAATTTCTTTTTTAGTATCGAGCCTAAACCTGTTTTCTCGCAGTTTGAAAACTTCTCCCCTTGTCTTGTCACTATACGTTCTTGCAAAAAGTCCCTCTGCAGCTTTCTTGCAGCCTCATTTAGGTACTGAATGGGCACAACAGGGTCACCTCCAAGCCTTCTCTTGCCTTCTCAGGCTAAACAACCCCAGCTCCCTCAGCATTTCCTCACAGGAGAAGTATTCCAGCCTCAGATAATCTCTGCAGCCCTTCTCTGAACTTTCTTCAACAATTTTATGTCCTCCTTGCGCTGGGGACCCTAGAGGAAGGAGAGAATTTTTCAAATTGGCTACTGGATAAAATCCTTGTAATGTCCTGACAGCTGAGCCATGCCATAAATTGTTCAGGGGTGGCTGACAATGGAACAGAACACTCTGTCACAGGAAAAACTACAAGTCCCAGCAGCAGAGCCACAGTTCAGTGCCCAAGGACACACTTGGGCATGCTCAAATTTGCAGACCCAGCCAAAGACACAAACTTTTTCTCCCCATCCCCCTCCTTTCTTTTTTATAACTGGAAATGGGATTATCTCAGCAGTTCACTATGACATTGAGATCCTCAGTGTCATCTTTGTTCACATCACCTCCTTTGGAGGCCCACATACTCAGGTGGTGCATTTATGAAAAGACACATACAGCACCAGCTTATAGCTCAGTGGCCTTGACCATTTTAATTCTTTTCTTGGGAACTTTCACTAGGGATCCACTACTATTACTCCAAAAGAAAAACGGCAATTCCTTTTTTCAGAATCCCCAATATAATAAGTATTTTTGTTTTCTTTAGGTATTTAAATAGGCATTCAATTCCATAATAAGTTATCCACAAGATCTCCATAATGGATTCCTTCCATTCCATCTCAGTTCCTGGGATCATAGCCTTCTTTTCCCACTTTTGGAATGCCATCTGGTGTGAAAATTAAGACTTCTGAAAGCCGTGTTATGAAGAAAATAATATAATCCTATATAATAATGAATTTGAAGGCACAGGACAGCTTTCTTTTCTTTCCAAAATGGCTTTTAAACTGTCACAATTATGTTTATTACTTTTCATTCCTTTCTTAGGATTGCATTATTTCTTCTCCCTATTGGTATTTGTTCCTATTAAAGGCTGAACACATCCTTCAGATATAATAAATGAAATAGGCACTTTTTGTTGACATGAAAAAAATAGTGATCATCTGCTGTATCTGGAAAAATACTAGAGGATGCAACAAAATTTTTAAGACAATTGTGGAGCAGAACAAAATTTAAAATTACAGTAAAAAATCAAATACTTTCGTTAAACATCAAAATAATGGAAATCAAGACTAAAATTTCTTCCTAAATGAAAACTGTAGATATCCCCTCCCAGAAAGCAACTATAATTTTCCTGATTCATACAACCATGACTATTAGGGTATTTCTATATAAAACGCTCAAGGTTTCCTCTAATACATTAACATGCTGCCCCTACTACTAAGCACCTTTTGTTATACCACTTGAAGTCATGAATTCTGATTAATTACTACTGATTTTCAGAAGCAGGACCTTCATTCAGAAGAGAAACCACCATGTTATGTGCTGCAAAAGCATGAAAAGAGATGGTCTGCTTCTTCTATAGAACAGTAACAATATCCAAAAGTCAAATATTTGTAAGTAAGATAAATTAAAATCATTAAAGTTTTTTGCACACAGATACCACAGAGATTGCACGTACACAGGAAGAACCAGATCCAAACAAATGTGCAAACTGACACTTGGATGAAGAATTTATATAGAAATATAAGTAATACAGCTACTTTGAGATGAAGTAGTAATGCTAGCAATAAAGTAGGTGCATTTTTAGGCCTATTTCTTCAATGCATACGCACTAGAAAAAAAAGAAAAATATAAAGAACATATAGCCACAACCATTATAAACACGACTCAGAGTTCACTCAGCTTTTGCATCCAGGACAATAGGTTCATACAACAGGTTCATCCAAATTCACCAGCATGGTCTAATATGGCAATAAACAAGTACCAGCTTTGCAAATATCTAAGAACCCATTTGAGCTGACAGGAAATAACACAGCAAAAAGTTCAAGGTACAGAGTCAAGCATTTGTCTACATCGACTAGAGAAGGCACACAGGTTTTATTAAAACTGATAAGTTTTTGCATTTCTCTATATTCCCTTTTGGTTTATGTTTAGAATTTTCCCGCCAACAATTTGTGACGCCCCTACCTTCACAGACATTGACAGACAAGAATCTTAGGTAGATATCCAATTCTGTAATTTTTAAACTATTAGAAACAACAGATTTGTATTTATGAATGCAAAAAAAGTATTACAGTATTCACTATTTTTTGGCTTAATCAATGCTTACTGTGCTTCAGTTGAGCTATATTGAAAAAGGAAAATATCTGGAGCAGAGCTATAAAAACAATTTTCCCTCCTTATCTGGCAGCTGTTAGACTGCTTTTAGAGTACTGAGTCCAGGTTTGGGTGCTCCAGCACAACAAAGATGCTGATAAACCAAAGCAAGTTCACTGGGGTGTCACCAAGGCAGGTGAGGTTATGAAATACTTGCTCTTAGAAAGGGAAGTTGAAGCAACTTGACCTCTTTCATCAAGACTGGAGAACAGACAGCTTCAGAAGGACCCCAAAACAGGGTCCCTAATACCTATAAAGTCAAAAAGAATATTAACTTATGCTCTTTCCAGTGATGTATAGTGAGGAGACATCATTGAAACAAGAGGTTCTAATTAGACTTAACCTTTTCTTCACGGGGACTCTCTTGCACTAGAAAATGTTGCAGAAAAGCTGCACAGTAAGATCAAGTCATCAGCAATCTTGTCTGCCTGCACAGCTGATCCTGCCTGAAGAAAGAATTTGGACTAGAGATCTTCTGATACCCCTTCTAAACTGAATTATTCTATAAATCGGGTTCAGAGTTTTCTTACTGTATTTAATTTTGCTTTTGCATGGTTTCAGTTTTTTGTTTTGTGCCATCATCCCCACTTTTTCTAAAGGAAATTCAGTGTATTGCACCAGTCTTTCTTGCCATATTCTGATATAACCTCTCCCTCATCCATAGGGTAAAGATTTTTCTCATAGTATCTATACAAATGTGATTTATGAAAGTGAAACTGATTATTACTAGGAACTTGGGCTATCAATCTTCCATTTTTTTTTAGCTGTGCAAATATAATGTTGAAAGTCATCCAGGAATAATTTTTAATGTTTTGACATCTCCTGGTTTTTAGAGTACTGCTGTGAAGAATGACTGATATATCAATACAAAGGCATTTAATCAGACAACAAAGATAAAACTGAGTGTAGAGAACTGCAAGGTAAAGCCTTGAATCTAAGTTACTTCTAAGGCAACAGATTATAAATAAATGGTAACATTTCTGATAACAAACCTGGTTTTCAATGTCAATGAAGAATTTTCTTAATGTGGAAACACAGTATAAAGAAACATTGGCATGGCAGGTATTAGAAAAAGGAGAATATTCTAAACTGTATGCTATTGCTCAAATACAAACTTTTATTTTGGCAAATTTGTCATACATACAAAGTACTACAAAAAGCAAAAAAGCCTTAATACTTAGAAGAGTCCAGAGACAAGTTTCAACAAGCTACAGCTACAATAACATAATAAAAATGTATAAAAATCATTAGTACTATAAGCCAAACAAGTTTTTAATTAGCATTTAAATTAATATTAGAATTAGTAAATAAATCATATGGCTTAAAGCAAAAGGAGAAAAAAAATCAATAAAAATTATATGCAAACAGTAAAATAACTGTAATTGTCTTGCTGGAAAAAGGTATTTTTAAAGGTTACTATATTAGCTATACCAGATACTATAAAAAAAGAATATTTATCCTTATGCACAAAAGAAATCTTTAATTTTACAAGTTTTATGATATAATATGGAAATATTTCTTTACTTTCTTTAGTATTTAGATCAAAAATTACACTTTTTCAGGGAAGTTTACTTTGATATTATACAGAACTATATTTTCTAGATTGTCTCAAGTAGCTTTTGTAGAATAATTACCAGGAAAGATGAGTTTGTAAAAAGAAATACAATACTTACTAAAATGATTCTAGGAAAGACTGTAAGATTACTGTGTAAAAACTTTAAAGGAATTTTGTTAGATTTTAATGGAATCTGTACTGTAGTGGGAGCAATGTAAGAATCATGCAAGATATATTAAAACATGAACCATTTCTGACTACAGACTTTCATAGTACGTAGTAAACACAGATTAAAAGACAAAGCTGTTCCACAGTAAAGATATATGAAGAATATATCATACAGTTCTGAATATATGATCAATTTTTGTTTCTCTATGTTCTAAATTACTTCCTAAAATTTGAAGATTCAATTATGTGATGGTAATTACTGTCTCCTTTCTAAACAGCTTTCAAAAATGTCCTTTCCAAAAGCTTATTTGGAAACAGAACTGCTACAGAATAAGAAGAAAAGCCCTTGCATAGAAGAATTAATTAATTAAAGAGGGAATAGCTAAACTACCCATTCCCACAATAGAGAGATCATGCATAGTGTTATAGGCAGATGTAGTCAAAAATCTGGAAAATGGGAGCAGACATCAGTGCTGAAGATTCTGTCATTTTGAAGATGGTTGTTAGGCCATAAAGATATATGTCAGAGTGAAGAACCACAGAAAGGTCCCAGAATGAAATGACTGTGTAAAAGAATGGCAAATGTCAATCCATCTACACAAACATGATGTGTAAAGGAGAGAAAACAATTCTAATTTCACACAGGAAAATAATGGACTCAGAACTGTCCATTATTTCACACATCCACGTGTGAAATTTTGGACTATGATATAAAAAAAGTTGACTCAGTTTTAACAGCCAAAGAGAAAATCAAACGTTAATAATTTCCAAGAAAGGAATATAGACCAGAAAAGGCTGTGAGATAACATATGACAACATAAATGTGTTTGTATGTAGTGACATTATTCAGCTGTGGTCCCCCTCTTTGCCTCCAAATGAAGCATTACAACTGGAAAAGATTCAGAAGACACAGTTAAAGCTATAGGCTGGCTTCTAATACCAGAACTAATGTAAGCTTGCACTTCTCAAATTCTAGAAATTGCTTGCCCTAAATGTCAAATATCTGCAAAATCATGAAGGCAGAGCAAACAGACTGATTCATCCTCTTTTTCATGCAGGAAGTTTCACAGAGAAAGGTTGAAAAATGCATTAAAGGGGATGGTGGCTTTTTGCAAGTGCTCATTGCTAAGTTGTAGAGTGCCTGTCACCTTTGTATACATTTCACTTTATCACAAATGGGCATATTTCTGAAGGGGAAAATCTTCAAAAACTCGTACTGAGGCTGAGGACTTTAATCAGAGATTTCAGCAGAAGGCAATCTGCTTATGTATTCACCTTTATTGCCACATATGCAATAAATACAGATATTCAAGTTCAACACATGGTATGGTCCTTCCTGAATACTGAGCTTTCTTCCCTAGGGAAAGCAGCAATTATACAGCCTGAGTAAGCCATTATTGAAATGCAATTTTTATTTTGCACATTGTCAGACCTCGAGTTAAAAACATAACTCAACACATGAAGTGCAATTTAAGGGATAATTATTCCGAATATCAGTTTTCATTAATCAGAACAAGGTCGTTGCAAAATTGATCAGGACAGACATTATGTCTAAGTCATTACACAAGAAGATAGAACTGAGGAATCGAGATATATCTCTAACAGATGAGAGAGAATGTAAAGCATGAATGCAGAGAACCTGGGTGTTATTTCACTCACACAGATCACATAGATTCTCTCTTTCCATTTGGCTAGCAATAACTTTTTAAGCTACCCTGAGTTTGAAGGAAGTTCTACCTGAGTGCATTTTAAAATATAAATAAGTTCAATATACCAAGAAAACAAAATAGGATGCAATTGTCAGTGAAACAGTGAGAATTTTGAAAAGTTGATGTTATGTAAGCAGACAGGCAAACATAACTACACTTGCACAAATATGCCTACACAAAACATAATGTGCTGTAGCTGCTTGAAGTTAACTAAAAGCAAATGTGTAAAAAGTTTTTATGACTTAACGACTACAAAGTTAAACGTGAACGTAAAAGCAACAGTCTTGAAAAGAGTTGCAGTAAATATATGCTCATATGAAATCCATAAATGACAGTAATTTATACATAAGAATTAGTTTTTCAATACTATTTATAAAAAGTACACTGCCTTCAAAAGAAAATCTAATGTCACAACAAAAAAGTCTGCATAGAATTGTGTAACAATACTTAAAATGTTCTACTCTGTTTACAATTACTAATTTACCAAAGTACCCAAGAAGAAAGAAAAAAAATTAAAATCAATTAAAGAACTCTCAGAAACAACACTTCCATTTTAAAACTGACAAAATTTTATACAATTTTGCATGGAAATGCCCATTCCTAGTGGAATCCCTAGTTAAAACAAATCTTTGAGATAATATACAATACTTCATAAAAATTTATTTTCTATAACTAAAAGTTTATGAACTACTATTATTGAACTATGAACTATTATTGTTATCAGAGTCTGTCATGCAATCAAAATACATCCATCCACTGTTACATAATGATAAAAACATGAGTCTGGTTTATATTAACCATTGTTTACCTTTGTCATCAGGCAGTTTATTTTTAATTATTTGCTGAAAACAATAGACCTTATGTTGCCAACTACTTCAAAAATAATTTTCCTCTAGTTAACATTCTTATCAACAGATTAATTTTTGCCTTCTCACACACACCCCTCTATGTTTCTTGGTTCATTTTTTATGATCCTGATGCATTGATTAATTTAGCTACAATAAAGAACCTATAAACTCCATAATCTAAACATATTCACTCCTGCTAAAAGTCTGACAAAACAAGCACTTGGATATGAGTTTTATAGAATAAATGTAATTTTATATAAATTTTAGAAATTTTTGTTATGCAGCATTGGATGGTATGACCAAGTAAATAAAAGATTTTTAACTATTCTGTTACTTCACAAATGCTTACTGTAAAAATCTCAGTTCACTAATATTTGGGTGAAACATATTCTAAATATTTTTAAGCAATCAGGAATAGAAATAAAGCTAACTTCAAAAAAGGCAATCACTTAAAATACATTTATTAAAAGTAATTAAATGAGGTTTTATTTAATTAAATAATAATAAACTACTAGGAGGATTTATCAATACAAAATCTTTATAATTTTTATATATTACAGCATTTCACAACTATGGAACTGTTCTTGATCAAATGACA
>JAOTQZ010000248.1:33230882-33271634 GCA_026546895.1 Pogonocichla stellata
GAAAATTTAATCTTAATAATTTTTTACACTTTTAGTTTTACAGAATGAGACTGCTATTATACCTGAAAATATGCATTTTGTTAGTGCCACTCCTGACCTTAAGCCAATACCCACAAAAATTTAAAAAAAAAAATTTTGGGCTCTTTGACATTATAGAGTAAAAAGGAAAGTACTTTCCTTCAAGCTACAGTGTTTGAAAAGCAGTAATAAATTAGAGAAAGGTAGCAAGCTCAAACAACAGAAAATCAAAATTTTAAAATTTTGTTACATAATTGAAGTAAATATCCAATTCCCTTTATTCTTTCCTTTTCTTGTTCCTGTTTTTCTTTCTTTCTTTGTTTTGAGGTTTTTTTGGCGGTTTGGTGGTTTTTTTTCCTTTGCAAGGGCATTGATTTTTCCCCTTCTAAAGTGCTGCTTATATTATTGTCAGAAATATTCATTAGAGTGGAAGCAGCTGAGACTTATTTTTATTTGTTGAATCTCATGTTGGCCAGTGAAATGTAGCATTATAAAATAGCAGGCCTTATTAAAAAGGAAAAATAATTTTATTAACAAACCCATAAGCCTTCATATAATGCAATATGGCAAAATAGTAGTAAACTATCACACTATCAGATGTGCACTGACACTCATGAAAGCCTATTTAATCTGCTAAATGTATTTTAATGTGGTTACTGATATGAACAAAAGTGGCATAAAAAATGAAGAAATTAGACTGTAAACTGTGAAAAACAGAATAGGATGATGTAATATTAGAAGTAATTTCTCACAAGAATCCTGTGCTGAATTAGAGCAACTTTCCAGCGATATGGCATTTCCTTCCTGTGCCACTCCATACTCCCTGAAAATATATAAAACGGAATGGGTTTTACAGTACATGGAGTCACGTTAATGTCAGTTACTCTCTAGGCTTTATGATTCCTTAAGGAGATACCACAAAAAAAAAAAAAACAAAAAAAAACCAACAAACTTATTCCACAAACGAATTTAGTTTTTGTACTGCAGACAAACCTGATCCTGGTAAGACACGGTCAACAAATGCACTGGAACAACTGTCTGCAGCTCACCCTGCACTGAAATACCTTTCAGAAACACCACACTTTTAAGAATCACACTAAAACCAGGGTTTTTTGGGGTTTTTTTTGTTTGTTTATTTTTTTATTTTTTTTTAAATCAATGAGACTCAAAATGCTCCAAAACTTGATTTTAGAGCAACCAAACTTACACGTCCAGGTAACAGAATTTTGGCCTGGTTTAAAACAATTGGATGCCATTGACTTCAGAAACCTATTTTCCTAGTCAAACACTATGAAAACACTAGTACTGCATTCCACAGACAGTGTTTCAGGAAGCAACCTTCAAACAACTCCAAAGTAAGGAACAGGTTCTCCTTGCTCTTACCTAAAGAGCAAAAAATTGCAAATGTATCCACAGAACGGCTAAGAATAGTTGGCAGAAATTTGAAAAATATATCTAAGGTCCAAATCCACCATTTTAGTATTTTTGTGTACCAATTTGGGCTACAGAGACTTTAAGTATCAGTACCTTTACAGGATGGGAATTACAGCTGCCTGACGCACTCTCCTTCCCAGCAGTATCAGCCAAAGCTCACATTTCCAGTCTGTGATATCTGGTAAAAAATTGAATGGAATGCCATGTCACTGCTCTGCAGATTTCTGAAACTGAAGTATCTGCTTTTTTTGCCTATGTAATAAGACCTCATATGCTGGCTTTTCCTTAACAAGAACATCTGATTTGAGCTAGCCTCCATATTTCTAAAAGAGCTAAGGTTTTAAGGAATGTATGGAATAGTATGTTTTGCAGCTCATTTTGAAACCTAGTGAATACCAGAAAAAGTCTAATGCTGTGTTCAGTTGTTAGGAAAAAAATTGCCAACTTTGTTTTTAATATTCTTGCTAGAGATAAATGAACACTTCTTTAATGTCCAATGCATTCTTGATTTAAATGCTGCCAAAGGCATTTGATTTTTTTCATCTTAATAACTGTTCATCAACTAAAATAAAGTTATGTAGAAGATTTATACCAAAGGAAATGAAGAGAAATTAAAACAGAGCTGCCATGGCAGGACTTAAAGATAAAATTACATTTCACAATGGAAAAGGATCCTTTAATAGCAGAAGCCCTACAATATATCCTTGACAAAACTGGGAAACAGAAATTAGAACAACTTTTAGATTTGTACTTGTGATCTTGATTCTTATTAACAATTAAACACTAAACATATCCTAAAGAGTACCCATGCTATAAAGCTCATGGAGCTTTAACTATGTGCTTTGGAAGTGCTGATTTGGTTAAATTCCTTTTGATTTTAGTTTAGTTTAATATATAGGCACCAAAAAAGTAAAGTGGTTGTTCAAAATAATTTTAATACAATTTTGCAGAGAAGAAAAATACAGAAATTTTATTGTTTCAAAGTTAAGTTTTTCAATTAATGAAGAAAAGCACTGTATACTTATTGATTTCTACATGAATAATCAAATCTTTAAGGTGCAAAATTTAAGAGCTATAGTGTTACAATAGGAACTTTTTTCTCAGTACTAGTTAGGTTCCAACTAGACTCACAAATGAAAGCACAGACTGTATTTTAGAGACTGAACAAATCCAAATAGTCTTCACGAAAACAATCTGAGAATTAAAAAGCAGAAAATAATCTTTCTCAAAAGCGAATCATAAATATTTTACATAAATATTTGCGCATGTATTTTGATTTTGTAAATCTCTTTAAATATGCAGTGACTTCATTAGATGCTTCTTTAAATTTCAAAACTTTGCAAGAGATGGAAACTGTCCAGACATAAAGTAAAAAAAAAAATAAAATTAAAGGCAATACAGACTGACCTAGTCATAAGACAAGGAAAATATTCAGAAAAATCATAAATTATATATTAAGAAAATACATAAAATTCTGTGACTGTAACTATTTTTTAGCAAAGCATGTAGGTAAAACGAAAACATATAAATTGCTGCATTTAAAGGACTAGATCAAATTCTAAGGCTGGAAATTTCTTCCAGGAGCAGCTTTTGGACAAGAAAGGTGTTGACAAGAAAGACAAAGACCTTCTCAAAAGAAAATAACACGCACATTTTCATTATAGGTATGATAATGCATATGTAATAATTTAGGTTAGGTATGAGTGGATATATAATATATGCATTTAAGGTATATAGTAACAGCTTGGTATTATGACCAGTGTCTTCTCTATACTCAGTTAAAAAAAAAAAAATACTGCCAAGATCACAGATTCCATAATTTTCCTCACCCCTTACCTTAGTTCTTCTGCAAACACACTGAAAATATCTAGATTAATGCCAAAATGCTCATATCTAGACTTCCTCTCTAGAAAATTTAGAATATATGCTAAAATGCAGATGAAGTTGATGAAGATGGATACCTAGTGTGAAGTATTTTACTAAATGCACAAAATTGATGTACAATGTCAGAAACAGTTACTCAGTATAGAAAAAATACAAGTACTTTTAAGAAAATATAAAAATATAAATGGTTTCAGATCCAGTTGAACATAGTAGTTTGGTTTAATTTAATAACAAGAGCCAGGAAAGACAGCACTAAGTGTCTGGGGTTGCATCACTTTTCTCACATATTTTCTTCAACATTGAAGTGGATATAAATTTAAGATGAAAGTACCAAGGAATGCAAATCTTACACAGCATGCAAAATATGCATTTTCATATATAAGCACCACTGTACTACAGTTACTCCATTTGGCAAAGAGCAATTAAAACATTTGGGTACTCATTTATTTATTCCAAAAACAATTAGTGTTATCTAGTAGACAACAGAAAAAATATCTCTGTAGAGAAATCACATCTGTTGCTCTAATGAACAAGGCTAGAATGCCATAAGAGTAATATACTTATACATTCTATGGCAATAATACAATTATTTTCAACTTTTTCTCTGAAATTTCTGTCTTCTACACATAGCCACAAAAACAATTTCCTTCTATATGTTGTAAAGTTATGTATCTTTTTTTTTTTATATCCATCATTTTACAAGAGATTGATGGTCTTATTTTTTATTAGAATGGATTTATTAATTAAAAAATTAAAAGCAATCTATTTCTTTTATCTTATAAAGAATACATAGGAAAAAGATAAATATAATCAGAACGATGATATTATCTGGTCATTTTGGTATATTTTCATATTTCCCATTGTTATACAAAGGAGCAAATGTGCTTTTTTGATTATGCACACTGTACTGTATAATATACTTTCACAGTATGAAATAATACTTCATAAGCTATCACAGCACACATCAAATGTAAAAATATCTAAAAGAGGCGATTTGATTGAATTTTTATATAATCATGGTTTTGTAGAAGCGAACATATCTTTATTTTTTTAACTGGCATCAGATACTTTGAAATAGATGACTGCTCATCTCTTTGGCAATATTTATCTAAAATTGTGAGAAAAATCTGAGGAGTAGAGGAGATATGCAGTCTATAGTTCTTTTTATTATCTCACTACTAAAATTCTCATATTAAGAAAGAATTTAGGGTGATTTGAAACTCCAGCATATAATATTTCAGTGCAAGGGGGAGCAAGGGATTTTTAAACATTAAAAAAAAAAGATTTTGAACAAAAAAACAACAGCAATCCATCCTAAATTTTAGGCCACCTTCACAGGTGAACACTTAAAGAATTTCTGCCTCTAGGAAGGGTCAGTATCTGCACTGAGCATTTAAACAATATGAGCTGTTCTGTTTAATTCTAAAATTCACTCTAAGGATCTAGTTCATCTAGAAAAACTAACATCAGACAGGGGATGTGAACATACATTGTTCATTCCTTAAGAACATACACTGAACATGAAGATCAGAAGGAAGAATCAGACCAGCAACTCGAAGAAAGTAGCACGATGCTGTGTGATAATAGCTAAACTGCTGTTTTGTTAGAACTGTGTTAAATGACCATTCTTAAAAACATAACCCTAGGTTAAGTATCCTATCAAAACACAACTGACAGCCTGTACCTTGGCATTCCTGAAGTCATATTTTATTTGAATTCCTTAACACCACCATTGCATTAATGACTTCACATCCAAAGCACTGTACTCAAGAGTGAGACTGATTAACTGAAATTTAGTAAATAATAGAATGCAAATATTCAGTCATGCAGTTCAAGTGCATTCACCTAATCTTTTAAAAGGAAGTATAGTTCAAGAAGCAGAAGAATAAGTGTATTTCAAGCATTTTCTAATCATGCTCATTTTCTTCCTATGCTTGGATTGTACTTCAGTAATACAGAAGAACAGTTGTGCACTATTTCCTGTTTCTCAACTAATAAAACTGAAACAGAAGACAACAATTTATAGAAGATGAGGTGCACATACATTAGACATTATTTAGTCTGGCAGCTCTGACGTGTGAATAGAAGAAAGACAGAAAAACTGTTGTAGAGTTATTTGCAGCACTTAAATTCCTCACAATCAAAATGAACTGAATAGAAAATGCTTCACTTTGTGAATAGCCGATGAAAATTCCAACAATTCAAGTGTAAAAATTTTCAAAGTCTTGCAAAGAAATTCCTACTTTTATATATATATAAATACACACATATGTGTGCAATTTCATATGCTTTTGGAAAGGCAGTACAGTAAACCTTTTACACTTAGACAATTAAGTTTCATTACAAAATTAAATCATCTTTATTGTACAAATAACTAAAACTAAATCAGACAATTTAGTTATCTTTAGGTAAAAGCAGCATCTTGTACAGTAGAAGGGAGTCTTCAAACACCTGCTGTGTTTTGAAAGCAAAAAGTTACATGAAAAACAACAAAACAACTAACCTATTCTTCCATAATCCAAGATGCACAACCAACATGCTCATTTGCAATCCACCTTCAAAAAAAGCCCATGACTTGAGAATAATTTATTTAAAAGACAGTTTTATTTTACTGACTCATTAGAAAAAGGGATTCTAATTAAGAGACATCACAATACAGAACTAAATTCATAACAGTATTGCAAAAATATGTTTTAAAAGATATTCGTAGCAACTGTCCTTTTATCATTACACTGCATGGTAGTTTTCTGTATTGAGTTGGAAATACTAGTGATTATATATTTTTAAAATTTTATCATTAGATTGTATACTGAAAATCTGTGAGAAAACAAACACTAACACTCTTATTCTCCTCCACAATAATACATTCTAAACACTGGCAAATGAGACATTCAGTTGGAGTCCGAAACTAAAACAAAAGTTGCTTTTTTGTTCTGCTACGACATGCTAGTCATGTAACAGTTGCTTTTCACAGTAAGAAGCGCTTATATTTCAGTTTAAAAAACTATTCCAATAACAAAATCAACAACCAATGTGCATCCACAATGTAGCTATGCTTACACAGGAGAGAACTTTGCAATATTTATTACCTCTTCTCATTCTTAGACCACAAAGCCTTCATCTCCTGCTTTGGCATAGAACAAGACTACACTCAGTAAAATATTTCAGAGAGAGAAAGTATACCCAAGTATGCAAAGTGCAGGAAAAAGTCAGAATAAACCAAAGTCTAACTGAAGCAGGTGCAACTATAAAGTAGAGAAGCTTCCCACTATAGAGATGTTGCATAGTCCCAAAACCAGTTTGAGATACAAATTGTCAGGGTGGTAAGAGTAAGAACTTTAAAATCTCGTAAGGAGATCTTGTGTAAGTTTGGGCTCAATTACACAGTTCTCCTCTGCTGCATCAACAATATAGAAACTGTCAGGCAAAGTACATGCAAAATACTTCATTCCTATTACATTCACAGCTAAGATGAAAAACTATAAAAACTTAACAAATCAGAGCTGGAACTCCCCTCTAAACTTAGCATACACAGGACTACAGGGTTTAGGAAACTAATAACCTCTAAGAAGCATAAACACATGGCTATATAAAAACATTGCTGTATAATGTAAGGATTCAGAAACCATTTATTTGTTGGTTTTGTTGTTCTGGGATTTTTTGATTGTTGTTTTCTTCAGTTTGATTTGGTTTCTAGTGATAGCTAGTGGCTATTCATATACTATTAAAAACACAAAATGTCTGCAATTTAAATTACACTAACCGTGGAAGCCATCCTCCTAGTTGGATGCTGTGGAGAGCCGCCAAGCTAGCTTTGTATGAAGTTTCAAAGACATCTCCAACTCAGATATGTGAAAATTATTTAATTGTGGCAACTTACATTCAGTTTATCTTGCTGGTAGATAATTATAATGAATTTTTAAAAATTGACTTGATCAAAAGCTGAATATATAGACTTTTCAGAAAGTTCATAAGCATTTAGACAACTTCAACCATCTCAAGTTAAACAGTAGTATAAATTAAAAATTTCTACATAGGATATGATGCCTGGAATATGACAAACACAGAAAGCTAAAATACATTTTTATTACACTTCAAAAATTTCATTTGTAAGAAAGCATAGTAAGGCAAGAAATCATGCAAAATATATTTATCATTAATCCTTGTACATTTCTAAATGGATAAGAAGCCAAAAATTTAGTTCATCTAGAAAGACTTTATAAATCTTATATTTTGATTTTTATGGCAATATTTTTGTTTTGATATACTCGTAATTCATATTGATTTGCTATATCTGGCAAAAGTAATTAAAAACATTTTTGTAAAAAACACTCATAGAAAGACATTATATTGCTCAATATACCTTACCCCACTCAAACTGACTGCTGGATTTTTTTCAACATCATGCAATAAGCAAAAATCATATTACAAAAAAGTATTCCAAAACATTTCAAACTGAGCCCACTGCACAAGGAAAAATCAAAGATGGTAACTTACTGCAACCTACATGATGATACTAGAACTAAAAGCATATAAACGCTGCTAATTTAAAACTGTATGCTGCTGTTTTATCAAAATTTAAACTATGGCAGTTTCAGCTTCTAATGCCTTTATTTTACTTAACACAGATTGCCTTTGATCTTGCTTTTTTTCTTAACTTTATAACTATACTGCACAAACATCACAATCAAGCTGAAGGCTTTGAGAATTCTTGAGCCTCTATTATTTCTATTAGTCACAAAAACTAAGAAACTCAGAAGCCAAATTCTGTTCACTAAAATTAACTTCAATATTCTATTACATTGTAAATTTGGATCATCAGTCTATCATTAGTAGATAAAAAACTGACCATGTTGGAGTTCAAGCTGAAGTAGCTCATACTTCAAATGCTGTGAAAATTTAATTATTATATATTATAAAATGTTATCTAAAATTATTTCTTGCAACTGAAAAGAACTTACATCTCCTTAATTGGTTTATATGGCATTTAAATAACTTTACAATTATCACAATTTGGTACCCATGTACAACATCCAACTGCTTGTTATTAATTCGGACAGTCATGGGAAAGCTCAAGTACCAAACCACCATTTGGTTATTTCAGACTGAATGCTCACACAACCCAGAAGACATCATTCCTGTCTACATGCCAGGGCAGTGTCAATGTAGAATGGGAACATTTAGAATACCTTTAACCATTAACAATACTTGTCAAGAAAAGCATGGAGTTCTTTAGGCTACAAACTGCGAGTAATTGCAAAGAATGAATCATAGATGTGCTGCTAAGTGTACCAGCCAATGATTATACATAAGATAATTATCTTTTTACAGAGGTTATTAAAGAAAACTAGAGTCGATCATTAAATACTCTATTATAACCCCCTGTAGTACAACCTTGTCAATATTATTTAATTCAGGAAATAAAAAACAACACATTTGAACGAGCCTTTTCATTTGAAAGAAAAAAAAATTAATATCTCAGGAAAAATATACCTGCAAAACAGATTTTGTTTTTTAACACTGAACTAATTTTTAAGGCAAGAAAAAGATTAAATTTTAATTACACAGGATTTTGAAGACCCAGGTATTGTATTGACATACTCCCAATGTATAAAAGCCACAGAAGTGCTTCAAAACAGCCTTTCAAGTGCTACAGAGATATTAACAAAAGTGGCTTTTTGTTTAACATAACTTTTTTACACAATTTGAAATCATGTCAAACCTCTTCCTGTGATATGTAAAATAAGCAACATTATAAACACTTCAAAACAGGAACACATACTGCAGATGAGTTTTTATCACACTTACTGATAGTTCAATAGGAAAAACTATTCATATGAAATCACATTGGAAATATTTCTTATTTAGACTATTCTAAAAACACTCAGAAGTTAATTGTACTGTGAAAATTTGTCTAAATATTGTTACTATGTCCCTGTCCAGTGCATCACACACCCAGTGTTTCACACTGTGAAATATAACAGTCATTCTTCCAAAACAAGAAAATAAAAGAATTTCATTCTCTCGAGATAATGAAGCTTCACTGGAGAAGAGACATCCTCTGTTATATACAAGAAATCACCAGTTTTAACAAATTAAACCTAAACTTTGTGCGAGTGACACATGCACGGACACCCTAGTTAAAGGACAAGAATATTTGCATGTGGAAAGACTTAAAAGCAAATATAAAATTCTCATGGCTCCTGCTTGCGCCTCTAAGGTCACACAACACACTAACATACAGCATTTCACACACTTAAACCCATCACACTTGTTACTGCAATTTACTAAATCTAGGTGCCAATAGACTCTTTTCACCATGAAATGCAGAAGCCTATCTTTTAACAAATGCAAGTAACTACAGGCACATATCCTGATGACAGAGCTCTCTACCCTGACTTTACACCATATAAAGAGCCAAAGTGAAGGTCATTGGCCAAAAAACAATTTCAAAAGGGTTGGATACAAGCTGCATATCTCTCTAGTAGTACTTTTTTCCCCACAAGAGTCAAGCAGTTGTCCAAGTGTGGCAGACAAAATAAAGCCTCCCGAAAAAAGTTCCCACACATAATTCACTCTTCCCAACTACACATCACAGATTCAAAACTAAAATAAACCAGACGTGACTTGTATAGACATAATTGGATAAAAAGAACTGCAGGAAAGCTAAATTTTGTTTGGCTGTTTGGGTTTTTTCCTTCCAGGAAAAAGGCCCACAATAAGTCAACAGAGAAGAGCTGTAAGTCTTGAAAGCAGTTAGATAGCAACAAACAGAAAGCAAACAGCAAAAGTCACAATATTTTAATTTTTAAAAACCTAAGCTAGTTCATTTTAAAACAAATTAATCCTATATTACTTCTCTAGTTACTCCTGAAGCAAAACATATTTAGGCTATTTTATGAAAGGCTAAAGTGACAATTCCAAGCTTGTTTTTACACAGGATTTAATGCCTGAAGCAAGATCCAAGACAACAGTAACTACTACTGGGTAAAAAGCAAAAGTACTCTAGATAGTACGAGAGAATTTACAGGAAATGTGTCAAGAACAAGTTTCATAGTTTATCCCAGATAAACCTAGATAAAACTTTAAGAGACAGAAATCCTATCTATTTATTTATCTGACTACCTCTTCCATATTACATTATGATTAGGACAAGCTTGTTCCAACTCACATCTTCGTTTCTGCAAACATCAGAGTGAAGTAATTTAGCTCAAAACAGGTGATGATTTAGACCTCCAAACCAAGTATTTGCCCTGAAAGGCCAAAGGTGGAAAGCTGAGACAGAGTGATATACCTAGATAACAATGCTAACACTCAATTTATCAAGTAATTTTCCAAAAATGAGGAATAATGTATTCATTAGTTAGGCCTCTAGCATTAAAATACATTTTAACATGGCTTTACTGCACTAGCTAGTCACAGAGCTTCCAAACAGATACCATTAACATATTGCTATCAGATCAAATTAATTTTCAGAAATTATCACTGGCCATGGCAAAGTGAAGTGTACCTTCAACACACCAAAGATTGAATACATGAAAGCACAATGAGCCAGCCAAAGCAGGTAAGACCTGTTATGACTCTGTCACCACTCCAGAATCTACACAGAAAACAGAAGATTGCTTCAGAAGGACACACAGACAAGGGGCAACATGTGGGAGGGAATAGAAAAGAGGGCTACTCTACAAAATCATCAGTACCCCATCTTCCTCTTCTTGCAGAGATATTAGAAATTATCTTGCACAGGTCTGCTACAGCTGTCCTCTTCTATGAAAGAGCAGTTCTACTGTCATAGTGACCTTGGCTATAGGAAGATTTCATCACTCCCTTTATGCTTTGATTTTCTACATTTTCCTTCAGCCATCTAACAAAACAGTAGCATCTAATCAGCAATAGGGTAATAATTAAATATTAATATTGCCAGAACAACTTTTGCATTTAATTCTCTGCCTCTAAAGGAAACAAATTATTCTCCTGTTTTAAGCTGTGTAATAGTTCTGAAAGTCTCCAGTGGGATTCAATAGCAAGTACCTTCAAAAGGCTTTGCACCTAAGTCCATTCATTTTATAAATAAGTATACTGCATCTACCCCAGAGGATCAAAACTTTTAACCCAATTTTTTAAGTGCTCTGATACTATGCAGACAGCAAGACGGCTTTGCCACCATTTAATTGCTAGACTGGATTGGATACAATTTATTTTGCAGAACCAATACTGTTCAAACTATAGTTTTGATACATGATTTAACAAAAAGTTACTTTTAATTTTATGATTTGTCCTGCATCATCTTGTTTTTGTAAAATAATTTTCAGAATGGAAACTCTGATTGCAAGAGTTGTGTCCTCATTGCCAAGTAAAATTATCCATCATCTTGAAAGTACAACAATACTTTCCATTAGTACCAATACCAATAACACTCTAGGTTTTGTAATTACTGAAGACTTCTTTTAGGGGTATATCTACAGATTATTAAAAGCCATCTGCTGGGGAAGAAAATTACACATGAAGAAAAACACTAACCTGTGCTTCTCTATGTACTAAATATGCACATTTTAACAACATAAAGCAAATATGTAAGAAAAGTTTATCTGATAATTTAAAGAGTCATGATTCTCGTATGTATGTGTATCATATAAAAATGGGAAAGGAGCTAAACCCAGGATTTTACTTTTATATTGGAGTCTGTTATTGCTAAATGAGTCATTGTATGCTAATGTTTATTATGCTGGAAAAAAATTTTAACTATTTGAGGGAAAAAACATTAACATAAGTTCATTAAATGAGCCACTACAACAGCAAAGACTTATGTATCAAATTAAATATATAGACATAGCTGAACAATATAATAACTCTAAACCAAAACTGCATGCATCCTTGTGTATGAAAGAGAATGCAGGATAGATCACATGCATCTGCATTTAAGAGGGAGACTATGAAAGGCTGCTTATCGGAAAAAGTTGGATTAAGCGTAAAGGAGAAGGTATATTATCAATAATTATTGAAAGTGCAAAATTCTAAACATAGGATGCTACTGCTTGAAACTACACAAATATACATACAGTCTTCTGTGAAATCAAACTAAAAATCCCAACAAATCCACGATGATCTTCTCTCACTGACTTCATGTAAGCATTTTTCCGTTCTGCTCATATAGAAAATATTTAATTAATATGGGACCTAAATAGATTCATCTAATGACACTGCACATGGTGCAAGATCAAACAGAAACAAAGGTAAACAAATAGGTCCAAGTTATCATTCAAGTGACTTTTCATATACAATGGACATGTCCTGACTTGCAACATACTTCTTGAAATCATCAATAAAATACCATGAATATCCTCTATCATATATTGCTTCCATAAAATCAGGGTCTCAAACCACTGTTTCAATAGGTCAAGATTTTGAACACGGGGTGTGGGGAGAGTATGAGGGGACAGTCTATTGTTCTTAGTCATATTTATTCCCACATAGAAGTCATATTATGTGAAGGAAAAAAAACAAAGAAACAACAACAACAGAAAAAACTATGTAGAGCTTCTTGTTTAAGTTTCTTTTCATATTATTAACAACAAAATTACTATAATTGCCTGGTAAAATCTCAAACCATCCACATTAAAGCTGTCATTGCTTTATTAACACTGCAATCCAAACTCAGTGCAAGATAATGATGCTGTGCCACAAGTGTAAGAATCTGGCTCCTACTGAAAGCACATGAAAGGTTTTCATTAGTCAGATGAGGATGGGTTATAATTGATTTTACACAACTGCATTTATCTTAATGAAACCAAAAATATCAGATTAAAAATGAGAAAAAATTCAATTGCATGAACCTTACAAATCAAGGTGAGCTATATCATATGTTAAAATGATAGAAGTTACTTAAAATGGCACTTATCTGTGGAAAGTATTTAAGCAAAATTAATATTGAATGCATAAAATATAAAATAAAATAGATATTTATTTACAATTTCAGGCCATTGTTTGTACAGAAAAAATACATTGATTTTGTTATGTGAACAGTTCTTCTGCAAGGGAAATATATTAATTAACTGATTTTTTTCAATCTTGAGTCTTCACACTTCCCTGCTCATATTGAAATATTAAAAATACGTGCAACTGATGCAAGTACAATAGCAAATCAAAACTCTCAGTGCCTGAAATGCTATGAAGTTTAACTCCTTAAAAGTCTTACAAATTATTCTCTAATCTTGGGATTTGATAAATAGTTTACAGAAGAGAGCTAAAAATATGGCAGTGTGAAAAGGCAGAGTTGCCAGTTCTTTGATGGTCCCAGAAAATGCAGAAGTTGGCAGGATCACCTCAGCTCCACTGTGCTCCTGAAAGATATAAAATACCACTGTCCACTGCATCATTGGGTCCTTAGCACTCTAGCACTACTTATGGAAAAGATTTTGCTGATGACCATAATGGTGTTTTAAAATATGGAGTAAGACAAATTTGTCAGTAGGCATGATCTTTTTTTGTTTTGTTCCCTAAATATATATTAAATATAGGTAAAAAGTGCTTTCCATGATGACAAACAAATTAGGATCTCACTCTGGGCATTATCACTTGTACAGAAATATTAAGAAAAATTAACTAAATTTAAATTTAAAAAAATATGTGGAGACTGTATAGACCTATTTTATTCCGTTTTTATCTAATGAAATTAAATTTTAATAGTTAATCTCAAATATATACTAGCAACACCTAACCAACTAAGGTTGGGAGCTGGCAACAGGCTCATTAAACCTCCTCCCTCACAGTGTAGTCAGTAGTCTAAAGTCCTATGATGGTGGCAAATACAAGCTTAATAAAGAACAAAGTACTGGCACCTCACTACTAGTCTCTCCATATGCTAAATAACCAGAACTTCAAAACATCCATGGAAAACTGTCAGTGTAATTTGGAGATGACACCACTAGAAGTCCTGCTGGATATGCTGTCTTACACCAGGAATCTTAGCTGGGACTAATCAGTGTTATACAAGTCAAAGATTTCATCAGTAAATTTTAATGTAGAAAGGGGGCTCTGTAATAAAAATATAAAATCAAATAAAAATACAACTGAATAATCCTAAACAGAATATTTATCGTTCTATGCCTGCTCACCTACTCAGAACTGCTTCTGTATGCAGAAGTGCAAAGATTCAATAAACATGTTAGGTAACAGCAATTTGCTAAGGAAGTCCATCAATATTCATCAACTCAAAACTTGCCAAATTCTGTAAACAAATTTACCTAAGCCTGGACAGATTTTTAAACTAGTATTTAAAATCTGTAAAATCCATAAAAATGGATACATATTTTGCTATATAACAGCAATTGCTATATTAACAGCTCCCATTAAAAGTAAAAAAGTACAGGAAAAACGTTAAAGGAAATACTGCACTGCTCAATAACACACATATATAATTTTATATCAAGTACAAATGTAAAACATTCTAAAAATTTAAAAGGCCCACAGTGTTGTCCCTGAACAATAGTGAAAAGCAGGTAGATATATGAGAAATGTGCTAATCCAACCTTTTCCAAGCTCAACAACAGAGACACACTACAATGCCAGGAATTTCTCAACATGCCAAGTGAGCTCCAGAACAGGCATATTATTTTTTCACTTTCTTTTCAAGATATTGCCAGTAGGCAGGTAACAAAAATGCAAATTAGAGGCTTCAAAACTAATTCACAATACACCATGCAACTTTTTGTTCACCAACTAAAACCCGGTGCGTTAGCAGAAGAAAGGTTACACTGCATGGAAAGAGCTTCTAAAATTTGTGGAACTCTTCCAACTTTGAAAGGAAAAAGAACACAACTCCTAAGTTCTCAACATAACAGAAGAAATTACAAATCATAAAAGCAAAAGATTTATGAATGAGATGATCATCCATTTTAGTTCTACTTGGTATGTAAAGCAATTGAGTTTGATTTTTCAACTTCCACAGACATCAAACTGCATGAAATCTTGACCCCTTACTATACTAATAACTAACATGTCAAGAGAGTAACACTTCTGCCCTATAAAATAATCAGGGCAGTTTAATAGCTTGAATGGTGTTAAAGTACGTATAAAACCCAAAGAATGCTCTTCTGCAATAATTTCTCAGGAAAAAAAAATATCAACATTTCAACTGAGCAAATAGGGAGTTTTAAATCAAAGAGAGAATACTTTACAACATGGAGATTGTGGTTTTATACAGAAATTTCCATTTGCTTGGAAATCACGTGGCATGATATATATCACATTGTTTAAGATGCCAAACTGCATTTCTATTTTGATATGTAAATGAGTTAGTTCACCACCAAATGCCTGATCACTCACCTATCACTCATGCTTTGTTAAGAAAGGCAAGAAAGTCAAAAGACTTCTCTAGAAAGTCATGACATACTGAAACAATGAAATTCTACTAGACTATTTTTAGAAGAATATTTATCCCCAATGTATGTTTTTCAGAAAGCAGAACAGTGATGAAAAACTTATAAGCACAATCTTTATATGGCACCATTACTCAAAAAATATTTTTAATTGTTGTATCTGAAACTCAAAGATACTATGACTGCAAATGTACAGTCAGTCACAAGGAGGAGAAACTGTACTGAAGACCAGACTAAAAGAATAGCAAGATTTTATTACTACAAAAATACTACACAGAAACAGAGCAGAACACTTCTTACTGGTTACAATCACAACACTGAAATGGTTTTCAGCTCTCCATTTTTGACCTTCATATATTTGCATACATTAAACATATGATATGTCCATATCTCTTATTTGGTATATACAGTAGTACACCTTGTTTGCAAACCTGAGAGATGGGAAGGAACAGGGTTAAGAATGCATCCAATTATGACTGCAACTCTGGAATTGTCCAAGGCTCTTTTTTAAAATGTATTTCCATTTCAGGTACTTAGCAATGAAATAACACTTAACTCATTGAATATCTGTAAAAATTTTGCAGGATTTTCAAATTATTCACTTGCTGAAAAATTGTTTGCACCACACAAGACACACAAGTATCTAGCACAGCTACAAGAGAGATATAGAACACTTTACTGTCTTATACAAAAAAACAGACTGACCTCCTACTTAACAGGCACTAAACTATTCCTTTCATAGGGCACATACCAGCACAGTAATAAAAGATGTGTCAAAGAGGAAGCTTGAGAAAGTTTTCCAGTGTCCATAAAGAACACTTCATATCTAACAGATAAAGTTTCTTAAGACCCCAGCTCTTTTCCACTATTTTAAATATATGTAACTTTTATGTGGTTTCAAAATTAGTCATGACAACGGAGCACTTCTCAAGACTACCTCTGCCAAAGAGTTAAACTAAATGCATGATCATGAAGAATCTAGAACCAAAACACAGCTTGTTCAGATAGTCTCAGATACAATCTCAAGCTATAGAAACAATGGAAAAGGCTAAGGTTTTTAAAAACAATACTGAATAATACTGAATCCAGAAGTACATCTTTGGCTATAGGACTAGAAATAGTCAATACTCCATTTTTCCTGGGAAATTGCTCTGCTGGCTTAATTCACTGAAACCAAAATTACAGCCCAAAATGCAAAAAATTCAAACCTATATTTTAAACTTCTAGTGACCAACTATTTGCACTTATAATCTAATAATGTTGGGTTTAGTTGCTTCTGGGCTTAGTAGGAGGCAGTGGTAAACAAGATAAGAACCTTCCTGCTGTCATCTTCTGAGATTCTGCAAAATAACTTAAAATTTGTACTCTCTCTGCTGAGATTCAAGTTTTGTGAAAGAAAAAGAAAACACAGATTAAACAGAAAGTAAATTGCTTTAACTTAAGGATCTCACCTTGAGAATTTAGGGATCTCATCCTGAGACTCTGCACAGACTAAGACTTGTGCTCTGAAAAATCCATCTTGTACAAAACGAGGATCAGATTATACTGATTCTGTTGAATCCTCCAATTAGCAAAATTAATTATATACTTTAAAAGTTGATCCCAAAAATACCAACAACCCAACTAAACCTTTTTCTGATTACTGTGCAGAAAAGAATTTTGGTTTTTAGGAGGCAAATTATCTAATTGCAACAGAGGTGAAGTCAGATGCCAAACAGGACTCTGACAAATCAGATTTAAAATTAAGGAGGCCTTGGAATAGTAAGGACAAATCATAAAAGATCATTATATTTCAAAACAGGTATTTCTCATGCTCAAGAAATACCTAAAGAACGTTAAGAGTTTCTACACTTAACAGCATTTTCTACGCAACAAACATTTCTTGACTTTGTGTTATCCTGACCTGTAATACATTCATATAAGAAAACTGAAGGTGGGAGATGACCTATCAATGCAATCATTATATGGCACCATTACTCACACCAAATTTTATAATTGTTGTATTGAGGGTTAATAATCAAAGAAAAACATCACATACCTCCAAGACATTCCCTATATCTTTGAAATACTCTAAACAATCTGTTCTCATCAGCACATGAATGTAGAAATCTGGGGGGGGGGAAAAAACTGCCAAAGTGATAGCTTGTCTGTGACAGAAAAAATTGAAAACAATTAGAAAACATTTTGGGAAATTATCTAGTGACTGACTACCATAAATATTTTAAGGAAAAAAAAACAACAAAAAACCAACAACAAACCCCCAAAAAACCCAAATCAAAAAGAAAAAAAAAAAAACCCCAACACTTCCACTATAAACACAAATAATTTTAGGATAATTCCTCGCATTTTCATTATAATTTAGTGCTCACTGTACCTTAAATCAAATTACTGTACAGTAGTAAGAGCCTTCTCTTCTCCTGCATTAACGGCAATGCAAGGAAGGAGGCCAGGACATATAAGATGAAGAATTTATCTTAAGTGTTTTATTACACTAAGTCACTAAATGAGATTAAATTCACTACAGCCCTAAATATGAAAAGACACATACAGACCAAATAAAAATAAGAAAATTTAATGCTGATAACTTGCAATAGATTTTTAGTATTTTTACATACTGTTTGATTGTGCTAAGACTTATTAATAGGTGTATAGAAGGTTCTTCTGTTAATTAATGTTAAAACAGAAACATAAAAGAACTTGCAAAAAAATTGAAGCAATATTCTGACTTTTGGCCACCCACAAATGAGTTGTTTTCCCATTCTAGCCCACTCTAAAAAGTATAACCTAAGAGAAAATAAATGAGATGAAATTATTTAGCGTCACTGACATTTCTAACCCGTAAATCAAACGTTGCTAATGGTTAAAATCTAGCACACAGGCTATGCCAGATATAAATCTAGCTGCATAACTAGCTACACTTGCTTTTAACACATACAGGCGGCATCTCCAGTTGCTAGGATATTTTGTAGTATATTAAGTTACATGTAAACATCCTCACAGAGTTGATATACAGAGCTTGTCATAACATCCAGGGAGAGTAAAAGCCCTGAGCATACCACTATGTTCAGAAAATAATTCTGTGTAAGAGTCTGATTTATTCAATATCCACTTTTAGAAGCTCCAAATGTGGAGGAAAAAAGAAAAAAAAAAAACAAAACACAGCCCAACAACAAACAAACCACAAAACCAATCTACAAAACCAGTCCATGTTTAAAAGAAAGCATTAGATAGATTTATGCAGATAGCGATTTTCCTTTTACTTCCCCTCTGTTGATGACTGTCCTTTGTATGACTTTTCCCTGAAGATGTAACACAGATACAAATCTGTCACCACAGTTAAATCTGAAATTGATCACCTGACTTTCTGCTGAAGACCAGTACAGATTATTTTCAATTCATCTTATCCATTTGTGAAAACACTTGCAGTTTTTCAGAGCAAAATCTGGTTTCCTTATCTAGGTAATATATATTTATACTGCCCTCATATACAAGACAAACTCTACAAGATTACTTCTTCATTTTAAATTCATTTTAGGGGTTTAGAATAATGAGATTATTTCACCACCTCCTCAACTGACTAAGACTCCCAAATGATGTTCTAATTACCTGAATTAAAAATGTGTGTGTTTCTCTATAACCTGTACTAGAAACAGCAAGAAGGCTCTGAAAATTCCCCTGAAGCACTAGTCAGATCCTCTGATTATTCAGCCTCAATCCATTTATTTTGTTTAAACTCTACAAATGGAAGTAGCATATCTAGAGAAACCTGAGACACTCAGTGATGTGTTTGAACCAAATCCTAAACCAACCATCTATCCAGGCATATCTCAGTTTCACTTAAGAGTTGGGCCAGATGCTCACTCTAATTAGTTCATTTTCCACCATTCATGGAACAAATTCCCTCAAAGCCCAAATGGGACTATGATCAATGCACTCAGATTTCCCAACGCATATAATCAAGTTACCAAAACTCCAGAATGTTTTCTGAGTTGTACATTTTACACACAGCTGTATCACTCACAAGCAAACATACTCCTTCACTATACTATAAAGTCCTAAAAGCAGGATAGCACATACCAATCTGCTTAAATCCTGGTAAATAAGAGTTGAGAACATTTTCTAGTAATTGATGAATACCATTTGACCCTTCAGATGCAGGTGTCTAGCCAATACACTAACGCAATAAAGCTGAAGAATTGTTATGTTCTAAGCCATTAATCAGCATCTACATGACCTCTTAATTTGATAGTTGCACTTAACCTTACCAAAATACGAAAGTAGTGACATAAAAGTTCTACATTAGATTACATTTGTTCACAAACTGAATTTCTATTTCACTTTTACCTGGATTTACACTACAGTGGAGTACAACCCCAAAACATGAAACTCTAAAAAAATACAGACATCTTTATGAGTCCTCATTGTTCAGTATCAATATAATTTCCCAAAATCATTACAGTCCAATAATTAAGTTGACTAAATATGCAGCTTTCTTGAACTTCATAAGAAAAGACAGGAGATGTCTACCACAGGGTGACAACAAATCAATGCATGCTATATTTAGAAAACACTACCTCAATTACTTAAGGGGTAAGCAACTTACCTGTGTGATGTAATGACAGAGTATAAGGAGTGGTTAAAATGTTACTAAAAAGCTGGTTTTCAAGTGAGAAGAGAAATAACAGCTTACCTGAAAAGTGAAAAATATACAAATGCAGGTAGATTCAAAGGAAATAACCGAGGTGCAAGTCTAGCAGAAAACAAATAAACAAAAAAAACAAACCAGAAACCCAACCCACATACTTATCTGCTTTTATATTCTCACTTCTGTAACTGATTTCTTATTGAACCTCTTTCAGGAATTTCAGCTGAAAACTAGATTATATTGGACTAGGAACATCAAACCATAAAATTTAGAAAGATGTGCTTTAGTATGACTGCAGCCATTGAATGAAAGCAGTTATTGTTGATACTAACATGCAACACTTGTATTGGTAGTCACTTAAACACCTTTACATTTAAACCAAATATCCATTCTAATTACATTAACACCATAACAATGCAGTCACACATTAAAAACCTAGTTTGATACATTTTCCTTCACATGCACTCACATGAAAAAGAATATTCAAAAGCAAGTATAACACCTTTTTTATTTTATTACAGAAAAAAATACAATATTTACAATAAATATATTTACTTTTCTTTAATGGATTGTTTTTCAAAAAACATTGTGACCTAATAAAAAAAATGTATCTTTATTGCAGTAATTCCTTAAATGAAAGTCAAGACAAATTGTCTATTCAATTGTTATTCCAACTCCAACACTCATTCATACAAGTTCATGAACCATACAATGCTTCCTTTGTTCTATATGTCTATATAATACTTTGTGAATACACTGTATTATCACCTAATTTAAAAATCACAAGACTGTCTAACACATTTAATCAGGGGCATTTTGATACAAATTGCCATAGCTTTACACCTTCACTTATTCATGTTAAACTCTCACTTAGCCCATAAAGAACAGACACACAAATTATAAACACATTACAACGTAAAGAAATCCAAAACGAATTTTAGAAGTTACATGACATTTACTCCAATGAAAGTTCCTAATAAGGAAGTGAAAAGATGTCAAATTCTAAGGAAAATTTATTTTATCAAACCTTACCACTTTTGGTTCTAACAGGCAGGAGCTGCAGTCCTAGAGCACCAAAAGATAACATAATGGTCTTATACAGCTGATTTGAACACTTGAATACCCAGTACCAGAGTCCACATAATAAAGAAAAAAGCTACATGTTTTTCCTAACATGTATATCAGTCGCTAATCCAAAAAAAAGGTCTTGCTACCTCCTATTCTTCAGGGAAATAAAACAATTATGAACAAAATTTCCATATTTTGTCTGCAGAACCAGTTGTCCATCAATGAGGCATAAAAAGATCCTGATGGTTTTTATGTTCTACCTCTAAAAAACATTGTCAGACTTACGACATGGCAGTGGTGAAAAACCCAAAAACATTTCCATAGAACAAGAGCTTTGATTTAGGTACTCAAATCAATGAAGATGGTTAGCCAGGATCTTTTAGAATGTTAGAGCGGGGCTCTCAAAGTCATTATGACCACTGCCATCAGCACTAACAGGAAAAAACATGCAAAAAAAAAAAAAAAACAAAAACCACAACAAACAAAAAAAAATTATCAGATTTCTTCAGCTTTATATGCTATTTTCTGACCCACTACTCCTTGGGAGTAAGTTTACGAGCAAAGCACTTTCAGATAGAACATCTTGCCTGATTTGTTACAAAGTCGAAAGTTATGCACTGCCTCAGGAATTAACTTGCAAAAATGTTTCTCTTAAAAAAAACATTTTTTTTAGTCTTCATACTGAAACACAGCAGGCAAGAGGGAAAGTAATAGTAAGAGTGTTCAAGGGCGGGGAGGCAGAAGTTTGGGAAAGAAAAAAGGGAAGACTCTCTTCTTTGAGTGTCTGATTTGACTTCTTAAGATCTATTTTACATAAGTGTTTAACATTCATCATTTAAAACTGTTAATGAAAGCTATGGTTTTTAATATATTTTGTGTTGCATTATACTGAATATAAAATATATTAAAAATGATTTTGCAAATAACACATACATCACACTGAAAATTAACAGATACTTTTGATGTCAATCCCTCTGTGCCTAATTTTTCTATTTATTAAATGATAATATTAATGCTTCAACCCTACTGAGCGACTGAAATTGTGTTTGTAGCTCAAATACTCCATGAGGACCAAGAGGAGATAGCAGTCCCGTTTTCAAGCACCAAAAATGGCATGAAGTAACATGAAGTCAGTAATTCATGCAGCTGCTTGCTTACTAGTGATGAAGCAGTACATATTGCCTAGGTGATCATCAGATGACCACAGATCATCCTTTATGTGAAGATCCTGGAATCCTGTGTTCTTAACATGTACATGTTCCTCCATTTAACAGGTTTTTCATTACCATCGTACGAAGGCAGTAGTGTTGACATTTTCTAATTTCCAAGTTCTGGTTATGCAGCTTTCCTAGACACTTATAATATGTTCTCTTTCTATCTTTCTTTGAGACAGAAACATATGTAACACTGGTAGAATTCTGTGCACAGGCATCTATCCAAAAAACATAAATGTGGTAAGCTAGGACTCAAGTTATGCAATAAAGAACTCACTGCTTTCAACAAACAATGAGACATTGTGTTTCTCATAGAAAGTGAAAATTTATTTCTACTCTATTTCTAGAAAATAACTTTTTAGAAGTTTGGTTTGCATTTTTAAGCATGAAAATAAATTGTCACTTTCACAGTAAATTCTGAGCTCCGTCCTTTGCTTTTTCATATATCCAGACCACAGTAAATATTCTAATAATAGTCTCAAAAAATTAAATTTTTCATCAGCTTTACATATGTATCTTCCAGCGAATGTTGTGTGTTGCACTAGCTCCTGACAGGATAAAAAATAATTACTGACATTGTTTGCCTGGTATGTGGCAGATTTCATATATGATGACTTAAATAACCTACAAGCAGCACCATGTGTTTTACTTGAGATGTATTTTTTGTCATATAAATTTATCAAAGCATTTAGATTTTGCTAATATATTCTGATTTTCACAGAGATTCTTTCACATACAACCCATTCAATCCTCCTGCTTGATCCTGCAGGAAAGACATCATGCTAAATTTAGGTTATTACAATCATTTCTATGGTAACAGATGGATGTGAAACACAGGATTATGACTTCACTGCACGACTGCAGAAAGAAGTCGGATGGTGGAGGAAGAAAGATCATATTCAAAATATCTGCAGCTGTAGCAGGAAAGCATACACAATCACTGAGAAATAGAACTGTCTTTTTTTAAGAAATACATGATTTTTTTTTCAATATCACAACAAATAACCTTCATCGTTGACATTCTCCATAACCCTTTTCTTTAAACCAGTATCTCTATTCTGGCATAATTAAGAGAAAGAGTTCTTAAAAATATAGGTTACATGCAATATTATAAATAGATAAGAATCTATTTAGAACCTCTAGAGGTTAAAACACAGAAAAACTAAAAATATGAAATTCTAATAGAAATGTATTCCATATAAAAAGAAAGGCTAAAAGGGAGAGAGCATTTCAGCTAATATCAACCAGAAGAAACAGGGTTTTTTAAAATTTTCTTGCTTTTTGCAGATTATATTCTATGATGTATACAACAGCTACATGCTAGGCATGCACATCAAATTATATTTAACAAAGGACTAGAAAAATCACTGAATCAATACAGCATGTTATTGCTATTCTCTTTAGGATTTAATCTTAAAATCCACACCAAAATATGGGTGTTTATTATATTGTTATAAGCAATATTAACTCCAAAAATACTCCTCAAGCACAGACACCAAAAACAGCCACTCATATAACCTGCCTAAAAAATACTATAGGCCTACACAAAATTACTTACGAGATGGTGTCTGAAATATCTTCTATATTTAATCAGTATCCTTAATGATTCAGCAATGAAAAGCTATTGTAAAAGGCAGAATTATATTTAGCACTTCTGGGTTAGCTGGACACAGATTACCTAAGTACAGAACAAGCATGATCAACCCTATGACTAATAATGGTTCCTAACTTAAATAATGATTACTGTGATAACATACTCAAACCAGGCATTTGGCTATAAAGGTTATGCTATGTAAAATTAGTAAATGCAATAGACATTAAAGTGATTTTTATTTCTACTTTGCAGAAACAAGGTATTTACAATCAAAAAATATCTTTTTTTGCTTCTCTGATATAAGTTTGCTTGAAGATTCAGACAAAATTTAATCTCAAAAAAATTATTTTTAATAAACATGAAGATATATATACTAAAGCACTTAATCAGTATCAAAAATAATAGCACTGAATGCTGAAGCTGAATATGGCTCAAGAAATCTTACTTGCATTTGAGATGCTTAGGAACGACTAAAGCGATGGCAAAACTCAACATTGAAGACTTTGCTTCACTGAAACACTTCGAGGGTTTTCTATATCAACTGGCAAACAGCTGCCAATTTCCACAAAACACAGGAGATCTTAAAAAAAAAATTAAATATATCCTTAAGAAAACCTTCTGGTGGTAGAAATGAGCGAACAGGTCAGAAGGGGCCAGAAAGGGCACACCACAGTCTCATAAACCTCATTTGCCTAAGGAAAGTAGGCTTAACAAACAGCAACCAAACCCAAAAAAAAACTTACTAAGAGCAGAAGGGAAATGTCTGACACAATTCTCCAAATTAGAAATTCAGGTCTTGGCTATCCCAGTATTCTCAAAGGATTCTATGAAAGACTGTAACACTAATAAAATTAGGACAGGAATGACCAAATAAAAACTGATATGGAAAACTTTTTTCTTTTTAATTCAGACCACTAGACCATTTAAAACTTTGTTCTTTTTTTAATTTGCAATTAACCTAAATACATTTTAAATACTCCTTACCCCTATGGGAGGAAAAGTTCTCTTTGTAAAAGATGTTACAGCATAAACCATTCATTTAAGAACTTAGGAAGAACACAAAATGCAATTTTTCCCTTTTAAGAACTTTCTGAAAACTTATATTAAAAAAAAGGGCATATATTAAATGTTTGAAAACATCAAAGTTATTAAAATGAAACGTGTCATGTCTTTTGGGAGCAGGGCATGAGGTGAGGAGGGGGAAGGCTGCTGCTCTCTTGTACAGGGGTACACCACATTACCCTCCAATACCTCCCTGTGCTCATTCTCAGAGCAGGGCCTCCCTTTGTAAATTCTGGTAATTCTTGACAAGTGGTTTGGAGCAAACAGCTGAAGTGAGGATATACACTGCAGGTAGTAAATTAATAATCTGACAAAATTACTCCTGTTTTCCTGGCCATAAAGCTGGGTCATCCATCATGAAAACTGTGATGTAACTCAGAACTGAAACAGTAACATTTGGCCAAGCGTCAGCATCTTTAGTATCCCTGTACTTCTGTACTTAATTAAAAATACATTTAAAATCTAAAAACATCATCTGTTTTCATAAAGAGACTCCAAGTACAAATAACCAACAATGGAATGCAATGATCATAACCAAACTGTGTCAACACTTCCAAGTCAAAACCATTCAAACTTGCAACAAATGCCTGTTAGGAAGTTCAAAAAGTCTTCTGAGTTAACAATTCACAAAAAACCACCAGTAAGGTGGTTTGGGTATTTTATTGTAATGAATAAAGGGATCCAGGGGACTTTGCAAGAGTGAACTTGTCCACTAGCTTTTCTCTTTCTGGGGTGGCAAATGACCAGGTCTTATGAGAGTTAAAACTTGGTTCTATCTGACCCAGGGCTCTGTCATTTTTATATAGACTTGGCAATACACAGACTCCATCCACTATCTGGCCATCTATAAAGGACATTTGACACACTAGAAAGCATCAAATAATCTGCAAAGAAAAAGTTAAGAAGCTGTTGCTAGTAAAGCACAACTGGTTGAAATCAAAAGAATTTTACTTTTTCAACACAACAAACTGATGAACAGTGAAATTAAAAGAACACTTAACGTTTGGAGATTTTCCAGTATTATTTAGAGTGCTTAAATAAGCAAGGAGCTGTCCTTACAAATACATACAGGATCTGAAAGGCAGGTCAAGGACACTGCATGGGCAGAGAGCCAGGATACAGAAGGTGCTAAAGACAGCAGACTGGTGGATCTGATGACCAGAGTGAGAGACCTCTGAAATTCAGTATACCAGAATAATCTTAACTGGATGGCTAACTTTGCATTAGTACATGTGCCAAAAGCTATCTAGTAAAGCAAGGAATAAATTTCTGTGCAGAGAGACAGGCAGAAAATATTCAATATAAAACCAAATAAAAGTTGAAACCTATTCAACTCCCTAGATCTGTGTTTCCCTTTTGAGTGCATCACAGCAATCTATAGCAGACAAAACACTAAAAAAAAATTTTGCAGTTACAAACATATACTGATTGTAGCTGTTGAAATTCTACAAAGAGCTAAGAGGAATGTTTCAATATTTACCAAAAGGTAATGTTTAGAGAGGGTATATTTTTTTTTTCCCCAAAGTGGGCATGCTTTTGTTTTTTCCAGTTATATCCTCTTTTCATATACATATATGTATATGTATGTGTGTGTGTAAATATATATATACATATGTGCATATATATATATTTTTGGGGGTTTTTTTTAAACAATTATTTGCCATATTGATGGTTTAGCATTTAGAGAATTTGACTATTTAATTTGGTAAACCACACAATTGAAATGACAAAAATGTTTCTTGACTCGTTAATTATAACAGTGCACCATCATCTAGCTGTCAGCCTAGGAAAACCAGAGCTGTTTCAACACATTACACTGAAAGTGAAGAAAAGGACCAAGGCAGAGAAACGATAACAAAAAACTTTGATTTGACTTGAAAAATCAACTGACATTTAAAAAAAAAATTATTTCACAGAATTTAAATACAAGTCAAATACATCCCTGTAAATAAAACACTTGAAAAACTAATTTTATATGCATACTGTTAGATGTTCAAAGCTGATTCCACTGGAAGTTATACTAAACTCAAAGCAGGAATAAGGTATTTCCTGAGCTACCCTCCTTAAACTTACTACCTTTTTACCTTTCAGTAGTAACAGTATTACAAGAAAAGATCTATGGGATTCAAATTTAAAAAAAAAAAGTTCTTAAACAGCTAAACCTCACTATTTAATAGATTAGGATTTAAATTACCGAGGATCATTTTTTTTTTCAAATAACCACATTTAAACTCCTGAATAAAGTATGCTGGTCAAAAGAGCCCCTTTTATGTTAAGGGCACAGTAAAATATGAACAGTATTATACAAGTCATGGGGCTAGAGGGAAGATCAAGAAACCCAAAGCTAAAAGCTTTTCATTTTTGTGGTTCCAAAACACTGCTATTGAAAAATGAACATATCCAGTCAACCAAAAACACAGATATCTTAAAACCACAGGTATTTACAGAAAACACATTTTAAGCCACATATTAAATGCTATTTCCCTAGGAAACTGTAAATTACAGTTAGTGGTACATTTAAATTTTAAAAGAAAACCAAATGCACGCAAACATGCCTGTCTCTGTGATCTCAGGAAGCCACAACTACCACAACCATTTTTCATCTGTTATTAAAGATAGCCTCCCTAGTATAAGAGATTTGTTTCACACACAAGCCAGATTTGTTTTGTCACATCACAACAAACAATGTGGGAGAAACTCAATGTGGCATTTTTCTGCACAAGAGAAAAACAAACAAACCAAAAACCCCAACACTTCCAGGGAACTGAAAGCATACAGTTGTTTTCAATTTAATTTGAAGATTTGAAGCATCAGAATAAAAGCTGGTGAATTTAGAAGTAGTAGGGGTTTTTTCGTTTGTGGGGAAAAAAAAAGCTAAGAAACTAAAGCGACTATTCTCCAAATTTGTGGAATCATCAAGTTTTCTACAAATCACTTGATCATTTGAGTAAAAATTAACAATAATATTGTTTGGTTTCATTTGCAATTAAGATCTCCTAACGCTCAATATGATTTATAAATAATAGTGCCTCTGTCTTCACTTAGTTTTCAGTTTGCCAAAGCATTTGGATCTCTGCCTTCAGCTGATTTGTTTTCTACTTCTTCCAAATTTCAGCAAGTGAACGAGTGACTTCCAACAGAACTATGAAAAATTAGTTATTTTCATCATATTAAGTAGGTCTTAAATGCGTCTTTAGAAGATCTGCACATACAAGTGTGAGAGCTATGCTTTTCATCAGCCCTCCCCCACCACACCTGCCTCCAAAATCAAAAGTAGTTAAATCAGAATTATCCAAACAACTGGAATTAGTCAAGCACAGGAATCAAAAACAAAATTTATATCAAGAAGCCAGTACTCTCTGGTTCCACACACTATTCTGACTGATGCTTTCTTGTACCTACTGAGTTGCTACCTTAGGTCATGTTTTTAAACATTTTTTCTATCTTCTCCTTCCATTCTTTTTCCTGGTAACAGAACAGTTGTGATAGCTACTAAAACCCAAGAGACAATGCAACATGCACACGACTCATTTCAGAGCAGAAGAACTAGACAACATAATTATATTTAGTGAAGAACCCTGGTAAGGGAACATGACTAACTTTGGTGCCTTAGGGGCCATAAGAAAGAATTTCCTCATTCAGAAATGAACACTAACTTTAAAAAACTAAATGCCTGAGAATGCTCTGGCACAATGCTAACAAATTCAATTCAGGTTGACTTTTCACAGAGGATCACTTCAGGCACTATTTATAAGCATCCAGGTTTAAACAAAAGCAGTTAAACTGCCAAGCAGCAAGTCAAGCAAACACAATGTTAACCATTCATGGACAATATACGGAACTACAAAAGAAAAGCATATATCCTGAAAAAAAATAATTTTACGCAAGTCGAAACCAGATATCCAAATTTTATATAAAATTTAGCTACAGTTCTCCCATCATTTCCTCCTCCCCCCTAAAAAGCTAGGAACAGCACATTTTACACCTGAAGGACACTGAAATAATTATTCCCACTTTAGAGTCACACCTGTGAAAATGAGAATCAGAAGAAATTGGCAGCATCCTATTCTGCTCAGGCACTCTTAAATTATGAGTAACTAAAGAGTAGTGCAGCACAATGCTAACAAAACAAGATATTAATTCTACCCATTCAGTAATCATGCATAATCACACATTACTTACAAGTTAAGTAAATAATACCGAAAGTATCACAAACAAATAGTTTTTCCCACATTTTTTCTTTATTGTCAATGGTGCCATTCCTCCATTATCAGAAACTAGAAGTTGAAAAGTGACAATTACTATAAAACAAAAATTCTGCAACACAAAACTGAAAATTACCTCTGTTCAACTTACAGAAAAAGTCTTTGAAAAACAATAATTAGTAAAGGATCAGATGAGAATTCAGTGAAAACACACATTTTTAGTTGGCAAGATTAAACATCATTAAAAATAATCCTCATTAACACTACAAAGTTTCTGTGGTTTTTTTCTTTTATTGCTAACTTTTGAATCTAGTCTGAGACACAGATAACTAAAACAGAACTGGCAACAAAAGGAATAGTACCTTGTACTTCAACTATCTTCTGCTTGGAACAAAGATTTTGTTTTGTAATGAAAAGAGATAATGAAAACCAAGCATTTTTAAAACTGTCAATGTTTCAAGAAAAAAGAAATTAAAAATTGATAATTTATAACCAATATTAGTATTTTTTCAACAGAAGGGAAAGAAGTTCTTCATGTAACAGACAATATACTTAATGCAATCCCATTTGCGTGAGTTTGGACATACTCTTGAAAATGAAAAAATATATCAAGCATTTCAAAATACATAAGATAGGGTTCTTTTGATCTGTATTTACATTTATTTGGGGATTTACTAATATTGTACTTGTTTTTGGTTTATTTTATTGGATTTTAAAGGAGTTACTGAACATTTTACAGATTCCAAACTGGTCTTTAAGCTGTCCATTTATTTTAGGATATGACTACCAGAAAAGCAACAGCAAGTACTCTCCTCTACCACATTTAATCAAGGACAGTGTTGAAACATGCTGCATTCATGTGCTTTGAAGGAAAAAAAAACCTCAATGATATATTCTTCCCTTTCAGTCTGGCTAGTAACACTGATTTGAAACACTGTTAAGAGTCTGGCATTCAAGAAGAATACAACAGGTACGAGGCAAATGCTTTTTCTTTCTTACTTAATCAGCAGAAGACCTGAACCTGTACAGTTAATCATCTGTTTCATTATTACACCGGTCTGTTAGAAGACCTAAAACATCTTCAGCCATAATTGGGCCACCATTAAATTTTATGCAGAACACTCATTACCTTGCACTTGTTCTGATTCCAAAATGCACTTGATTGAAATGTTTGTATTGAAAATAAGAAAGCAGGAAGCATCATGCTGAATGAAACATACTATTGTGATATTAAAAAGTCATCATTATAGAAAGATATTTCATTAGTGCATCTTCCCAGAGTTCAGCTGCTCACATAGTAACTGTGTTTACCACACTCTGCATACAGCTACTACCATTGTGACCTTCCATTATCATGTTAATGGGGATTGTTTTGGAATATGGTTCCTTCCCTTCCACATCCAAATGTTTTACTGAATGGAAGGTGAAGAAAGGGGGGAAAGAGGAAAAGTATGGGGACAGACTGAAGCCAAGAAAGACCCCCCACTGCCCTAAATGTACTTAATGCACATGGAAACATATGACACAAAGATAACTCACTGGAAGTTGCAATAAATGCCTGATGAGGAGGACAAGTTTCTGTATTCCTGCCTTTTTTTCCCAAAATATCTAATTTTAAATCTCATGCTGCAAGTGAATTTACTGTTGTCAGAAAAAGGCACCCCTAACACCTTCAATTCCGCCACTTGACCAAGGCAAATTTATAAATATCTTCAAATCATCAAGAGAAATAATAGACTTCTGGTGAGTTTGGTGAGTTTACATTAACACAAAGCTATAATGAGAATCAGAAGGCTACAGACACTACAGTACTCTAGAACACATTAATATATGTCTGCAATGGGTTCCTTAATTTTTTTTCCTAAGTAATTTAAGTGAGAAATCTTGGCAGCAGGTAACCTGGTTGAATTTGATTTTGATAATTTGCTGTTTAATTGCATTCAATTTTTTGTACAAATGTTCACAGCTTCTTCAGGAGATTTACTTTGTAAGTACAAAATTAAAAGTGTCTGGGATTTCCCATACCCATGAGATCTGACTGTTTGGAACTTGTTTGGGTTTAATCTGTTGCACTAGAATAATTTGCTTTACAGGGAACAACAATCAGCATCCCCCTTAACACACACAGAAAAAAAACCAGACTTCTACAGCAACCTAGACATGCCATATAGAATTATGCTTTGTAACAAATCTTAAGTGTTTAAATTATTTAAAGGTATTTTATATATCAGAAAATAAGTCAGATGATTTATCTACAATAGAAAATTATCAAGTGCAAAATTTTCAAATAGCCCATCTCTACTTACTTAAAACCACACACAGAAAACACGAAAAGGAAACTCAACCTACCTCCTGCATTTTACAACACAGCTAGGATGGGGAAATAGATCAGCAATTCCTTTGAGCCTCATAAAATCAGGCTTCCTTTATGTTTTACTATAGCTACCTAAGAATTGTATTCATTTTAAGATGAGTGCTGTTTTTAAGCTAACCATTACATTTGATTAATCTCTAACAAAATTACTTCTGACAAAATCACTTCCCAACATGCTATAAATCCCATCTATCGTCTTTTTTTTTTTTTCTAAGACTTCTGGAGACAGTATAGGTCAAAATACTTTAGAATATATATGCATGAGGATTTTTTTCTTATTTTTCCCTTTTTGTAAATCATGAAGTAGACAAAGGAAATTATCTATTAGGATATAGCCTACAAGTGAGGTACCACTTCACTTATTTCCACTAATTTCATCAAGGATGATGATCACAACAAGCCTCAATGCATAATATCAAAGTTAGAAAAATGACTATGACAACTCTTATTCTACAGTTTGATCACCTTTCTTTTCTACTTCGTACTTCCCTAAAACAAATTCTTCTCTCCTTGGGTTTCATTTAGGTACATAAAATTCTGGTTTACAGAACATGACTCTGTCAATAAACATATGTGATTGTATCTTTTATGAAGCTATAAAAATAGATATTGTCTTTGTTCATATTTCCAATTTTTTTAATTTAGATTGAATTTAACTCAGTAATGTCCTTATAATTTGATGCTACTTCATTAAAGAACACCTATCAGCCATTTTTGCTTCAAGTATTGTGAGATTTGGAGCATAAAAAGGAATGCTGTACAAACAGCTATCAGGGATGTTTGTCCACTCTCCCTTTTCTCAGTCACTTGAAAATAATAATAAGTAAACTTCTCTTATCAAATAGAGAGAGGTCAGTCCCAATCATCTTGAAGTATTATTCAAAATGTCTTTTTAAATTATTCTTTATTTATCTTTGTTTGTACCTTTTATGATATTTTAATCTTCCAGTTTACATTTGAAGTTACATAAATTAGAACATGGGGTTTTTAAAAAATATTAGGTAAGTAGCAGACACTGATAAATCTTCTTGAACTGCAACACAAGAATCCTTACAGCTAATAGTCTGGGGTTTAGTCACATCAAATTTGCACCAGTAATGTTTGAAATAATTACTAAATTTTCAAACACCCTGAATGTGACAGATGGTCAAATTTAATTTACAACGGTTCATATCTACACATGAAAGAAAACAGTAACTTCAACCACTGAACTCAAAGCTGTCTTTCAAAGCAATAATGGAGAATACCATTATAAACCAAATGCAGTGCTGGTACTGAAGCATAACCACTGCAATATGATCAAACAGCATCCCTTCTAGCAGCATCCCATGAATATGAAGACAGTGCTTATGACAAGTAGATAACCTACCAGTGCAACTTCTAACTACGAATGAAGTCCTTTCATATTTTCATGAAAGTATTTTCTTTTACTAACAACATGCAGATTTGCTATACTTTTTTGTACATCAGTTTTGTCTTAGCTTTTCAAAGGTCATTTTCCTATGTACACGGCAAAAAAGTCACCACTGTTCCTCATTTGTTTCTGAGCCAGCACAAGTAATAACCAAAGGTAAAGTACAATTTTAGAATAAAATAATAAAATTATTCCACTGAATCTGAAAACTTCTCTTTTTATAGCTATATCACCTTATAAATAGCCCCAAAAATATTTGCAATGTCTAATTCCTTGCTTACTTGAATATTCAGGGCCTAAGTTTAACTGAAGCTCTTCATATTCTGACCTAAATGACATGAGTTTTCCCTCTATTTATATAACCTTCTCCCTGCTCATAAGTAAAGAATTCCCCATGACCAACTACATAAAATACATACTTAAATTAAGAAAGATTTTTTTCTGAAACAAATGCTTTAACATTTCAAATTCAGAACACTTTACTTGCAATTGAATCTAGTTTTCACAAGGATAGGTGAAAAGTCCCTCAGAACTAGCAGGAAACAAGTGAGAAGAAAAAGAGGGAAACATAAAAATACAGTATCTCTATTACTAAAAGTACTGTAGCTCCTTGTAGGACACAACTGAAGATAAACTTATTTTTCAGAAATCAACCCAGTATAGCACTTGTATAAAAAATAAAGTTCACAGACCACTGAGCAAGTACACACAAGCAGAAGAAATAAAACTAGAGTATAAGATGCCCACCACTTCAAGTGAGGTGAAGCTCTCCACTTTGACTAGCAGCTTTATTCTAGGAAGTAAGGTGCTGGTGTTTGTATGAAACTCTGGAATGATGAAGAAAAAATAATGGGTAAAACAAAAGATAAATAATGTGTTAAATTGATAAGATTTCTAGAAAAACAGTACAGTTACAATATTTAAAGATAGTTCTCCTACACATCAATCATCAATGAAAAAGAATAGTTTATTTTAAATGGAGTAAAGCACTTTAGTTCTACATATTTTAAAGTACCAACTATCATAACATATGATTAAAAAAGCTTTTAAATTCAGGGAAAATTAAATGAGTCACAAAGCAACCGCACCCTTGTAGTATTTGCTTATCCTGATTGCTAATTACAAAGTAAAAATTAACATAAATGTTAAAAACACATGTGCTAAACATATATAGAGAGTAATTGGAAAGGTTTTATTAGTTTTGTAGTTTTTCAAAAAAAGCCAAAGCCACTTCCCTAACTTCTGATTCCATCTGAGACAAATTTTCATGACAAAACTTACCAAACTCATTCTGTAAACTTTAATTTAGAAAAATGCACTACAATGATGTTATTTCATGCTTACAAATTTTCATGCAATATCACACAAGTACACAGATGTGGTATGTACATAAAACATATCACATTCCTACATAAAGTTAATTTCAAAACTGTTTTCATCTCCTAAACAATGACTGGGGATGTAAAAACAGATTTTTGTTCTGCATTTGCACCTGGGACAAAATATGGGAATCTTATGGGTTCCTACATAATCAGTCAAGACATAATAATTGTCTTCAGGAAGCAGGCAGAGATCAGGTTGCTTTCACAAAATTTAAAACATATTCAATCCCCCACTGCACATATTATAAAGGAACCTTGAACTCCAAAATACTTTCAACTATAGAAATGGTATTAGCATCACTTACGACAAAAATCTGTAACAACTTAGAACAGCCAAACTTTGTTATACACAAAATTATTTCTATTTAATGACCCCTCAGCTACAAATAAAGTGGAACTGTGCATGCAACAATCTGAAAACATTTTAATATAAATTTTGTTACAGAATTCTCGTATTACCAAATCAGCAGTTGTTGCTACTATTTCAATATGACTTTTGCTTCTCTTATTCAGCTACGCCCAGAAATTTAGACTGCGATAAAGTACAGCTATAGTCACTCAAGTTTAAGCTGCTCAAATCAAAGTTTAAGAAAAAAAAATACTGACCTCTACAAAAAAGTACTGTTAACAAAAGCTACTTTAGAAAAAAAAGGTTTTTATTTAGAAAAGTTAAATTCTTACATCTAAGCCAGTTAAAAAGCTAAACCTTTCCCTAGTCCTCAGTTTTAAAGAAGCAACAGGCATCACAGACCTCGAGAAATGATAAGCCTCCCTATAATCCATTTCTCCTTTCACAAAATATCCTGATGTTGATTTCCTGAGATTCCAATTTAGAAGTTGGTAACTTTTCACAAATCTTACGCCAAGGAGTTTAGAGTTCAAACAGCTGAGCATTGCTTGAATGAGCTATTTGAAAGTGCTTTCTCTTTGCAGTTCCATTTTCTTATCCCTTTTCTAGAAACAATCCTCATTCAGGCAAACTGTGAATTTCAGAGTGAACCACACCAAAAATATAACCATTGTGAACAAGAAAGAAAAACCAAAGATATGGAAATGACAAGAAAGTCAGACCAGAACTCAAGAAGAAAAAGGTAAGCTGTATCTAACATAATACCCCATTGCATATATGTGGGCAAATATATCTCTCAAATGACCTAATTTTTACATTTGCACAGGCATGCAACGCCCATCCAAAATAAAAAGTTCTGTCCCTTTTTTATAACGATTACTATGGATACTGCTCAAAGCCTTATTTTGAAACTTGCTGAGACTGAGCTAGAGAAAGAGCTACTTCATCCCATAAAAGTATTATCAAATGCGACCAAACGTTGAGAGTTAGAAAAACACTGCTTTGATTTCTTGCCTGCCTTTGCAAAGGCACTGCAACAAATCGAAACACATCTCCCCTCACACTCTATGTTGTCAAAGCAGCGGCAACAGCAGTACCATAGGAGCAGAGGCTACAGACCAGCTGCAATCAATGACAAGAAAAGACCTGAAGGAGGCTAAACTCTTAAACATGTAGTCCAGTAAGCACTCCTCTCCTCAGTGATCTGTTCATACACAACCCTGATAGCATTTAATTAAGATTAAAAACCCATTTCCACAGCCCTTTCACATACAACAGAGGTTAACTACAGGAAATTGAACATCTGAAGCCTTTCAACTACTTAAATTTAGGTTTCATTGTTCCAGTTTAGGCTAGGGAGGGTGGAGACATTTGGTCACCTTTTCCATACACAAATATTTATTACAATTAGAAAACCACAAACTGAAACCCAAGGGAAACCAGCTTTAAAATGGTTGAGGAGCATACAGAACATGAATAAAAATATAACCACAATATCACACAAATTAAGTAGAAAGTGTGGTTGGCTTAAAGGTAATGGTGGACAGTTTAGAATGTCATGCTTAATTTCAACACAGTTTTCATTACCAATCAAACTGATGTTCAACTCACACATTAATAATCTATGAACTTGACCAGATACTCAAGTGGCACCACATGCAGTCACCTGACTCTTAAATCAGAACTTCTCAAAGCTAAAAAGTTACCTTAGTACTTTTTTTTTTCGTGAAAGGAACCACACGTTTCATGAAAAATGGCTGAATGAGCAGCAAATCCCAGTGCTAATGAAACTCTGCAATTTTCAAAAGTTCCAATCTGTCTTTAAAAGGTCTTTCATAGAGTGGGGTTATGAACAATAGCTACCTGCAATAAGCTGGAATTGGCCTTAATGGTCCAAGAGTATGACTTCATGAGTACCATGTTCTGTTAATAGTTCTGTCAAAAAGGACAGCAATTCTTTTCATTAACTAAATTTCATTTTCTTGTAAAGGAAAAAGAAATGCTCCCTTTGCTTTGCTATCAAAGACTCACCTTCCCACTAGTTTGTTTGAATAGTCTCATACAAACAGGCCATAAGCGTATAGGACGCATTTTCCTTTGTCACCCTTACCCTTTCTTATTAAGGACATCAGTGAGATGGTTAAGAGGTTTCAGACCTTTTCCATTGTATTTGTCTCATGGAGGAGCTTGGAACTGGCAATATCACCTCAATTTTGAGGCAGGTGGAAGGCATTAAAGGGGTAACAATTATGAGATTTTATGGGTTTGTCTGAAAGGACAACAGAGAAATGGAGTTCCTAAACCATGAAGTCCATTCCACACCTGTTTTCTAACATGTCACTTGAATTTCCCTCCCAAATGATATCTCACTGTTGCTTTCTATACTTTCTTTCTATACCATGTTCCTTTTGTATACTCAGCCTAGAACCACACCAACATCTGTAATAGAAAACAGATGAGGACCTAATCAGCAGCAAAAGCTGAAATTCCAATTAATTTTTGCAACTCTTAGTAGTGTTTGCCAGTACATAAAGACAAAATTAAGTAAAGTTGTGGGTGTGTCTCTCACCCTCCTTTGCATTTGTAGAAAGGCAAAATATTTGCACTACACAAAAAGATTAATGATCCTTGTGGTGGGCTTTATCCTGTCTAGTAGGTAAATCCACAAAGCTGCTCTCCCTCCCCAGCAGAATGGGGGAAGAAAATACTAAGAGTAAACCAAGAAAATTCATGGGTCAAGATAAAAATATTATAGGAAGCAAAGGAAAACAGGAAGAAAATAAAGCCCACAAAAAAGGTAGAAAAGAACTTTGGGGTTGCTGGTCAACAGCCAGCTGAACATGAGCCTCCTGTGTGTGCCCAGGTGGCCAAGAAGACCAAAGAGGACAGCAGGACCAGGGCAGTGATCCTTTCCCTGTACTCAGCACTTGGTGAGGCCACATCTCAAATCCTGTGCTCAGTTTTGGGCCCCTCACTATGTGAAAGGCTCTGAGGGGATGGAGTGTGTCCAGAGAAGGGCAGCAGAGCTGGGGAAGGGTTTGGAACAAAGTCTTATACAGAACAGCTCTGGCTGTTCAGCCTGGAGAAGAAGCAGCTCAGGGGAGACCTTACAGCTCTCTGTAAGTGTCTGAAAGCAGCTTGTAGCCAGGTGGGAACTGGCCTCTCCCATGCAACCAGTGACAGGATAAGAGGTAATGGCCTAAAGCTTCACCCAGGGAGGTTTAGATTGGATATTGGAAAAAAAATCTTCACAGAAAGGATGTAAAGCATTGGAATGGCCTGTACAGAGGAGTGAGGGAGTCACCCTCCATCAAAGTGTTAAAAAGAACATGGGTATGGCACTTGAGGACACAGCTTGATGGTGAAAATGGGGCTGCTGGAGGGACAACACCTGGATTTAAGTATTTTTCCTTCATGATTCTGTGATTCAAATAGGTGATGCAAAGGCAAATCACCAGTGCCAGTGGGCAGACCATTTCCCAGCTACTCTGAGCAGAAGGCTAGCTGAACACCCCATTTAATTTTATTTTCTTTTGCTAGGACCTTCTATGGCACGGAGTAGCTTGAGACAGTTCAGGTTATCCACCTGGCAACTCCCTTTTGCACACTCAGTCTTTTCACTGGGGAGGGGGGCAGAGCCAGAGCAGGCAGGACCTGCCACTGTGCAGACACTGTTCAGCAAGAGTGAAGACATGAGTGTGTTGTCAACACTTTTTGGTCACAACTTTAAAACCTGGCATCATACAAGATGCTACGAAAAAGAAAATTTAACTCCATCTCAGGCATACCCAGTTGTACTCATACCCAGTTGTACTCAAAAGTCTTGCTTCCCTCCCGACCTTCCTTCTTTCCTCACTACATCTACTTCACCAAGCAAAAAATGTGATCATCCATCAATACCAACTGTATCTGGATTTTAGGAAAATTTTAGAATCCTTAAGTAGCTAGAAACACTTAAAATATTATGAACTAGTCAAAGATTTCATTGGAATACAGTAGCTTATAACTGTTCTAATTTATCAGAAACAGGTTTTTGCAAAGAAAAATGTCTGCTGTCATTACCTACAGGTTCATCAGAGGGAATGAGTATAACAGAATTAACAGCTCTCAGCTGTACAATTACTAATTCCAGTAATACAGTACATTAAACATGCCATTTGAGATATATGCCAACTTAAACTACCACATATGGCATACTATCTAATTATCACAGTTTGTGTTTTCATATGCAGAGCTCTTCTAGTTTTTAAACAATGTGTCAAAATGCAGGTTTTTTCTGCAAACAGAAAATGCTTTTTATAATACCAGTAGGTCAATATTCCAATTTTTATATGCACGAGTTAAAAAAAAAAATTAAAAGAGAAAAAAATACATTGGAACAAGTCTCTGATGTCTTAGAATTTCTCTTAACTTGCGTATTATTAAAATAATTGGGTGCAAAATTAATTTTAAATTTTTAAGGACGTGTTTTTCAAAAACGGTATTTCCAATATTTTTTCTTCCTTTCAAGTCTTTAATTCACCTATTGACACATTAAGTCTTAACTGACAATAAACAAACAAAACAATCAAGTTAGTCATTCTCCCAGTTTTGCATATGAATAAAAAATACTGTGAAATAGCACATGCACAGACATCAGTTGCAGTCAAGACAGACATCACTTGTGTTCCTTCTTTATGTGCAATTTGACCTCACTCAGAACAATTGCTAGTGCAGAATCATACATTCTAATTGCAGTTTAGTACAAATCATGCCCTAAAATATTTGATTTCAGATTCCCCAGCTGGTGCTTCATGTCAATTCAGCTGTTCAGCGGGATTTTTTTAATGTTTCTTTGAGCAAATAAGCAAAGAGCTCACATATAATTACCATGAAACGTTATACAATCTTAATCTCTCCTTTTCCAACTCAAACAGGACCATGTATTTTTAGATAATAAAAATCAAAATGTGCTAACAGCCAGCACCTTAATATACAAATAACTGTGTAGCAGCCATTCCAAATACTTTTGTTTCTTGTCCAAGAGTAAAAAATAAAGATATGCTGCTGTCATCAAATGCATTTTCCACTGTCTCCCTTAGTTTTTACAAATTGTAGGTGGTGTATTTGATAATTTCAATATAAAGCAGATAATATCAGGATACCTTAGAACATAGTGTCTTACTCTAAAAACACAGATAACACCACAAACACAGAGTAATTATATATACAAGAATTTAATTCAAAGTGCCTTCCCTTTTTTTTCCCAGTTTGAAATGAGTATAAAGTCCTTGAATCTGCAATTACATTTACAAAACGTTTGTATTAAACTCAAATTTAAACACATTCAAAAATAGTTTTAATTTTTTTCTGAAATAATTTGAAAGGCATTAGAATCTGAGCACCAAAATGGATTTTAGCTTTCTATTTTCAATAAACATAGAGGGAAAATATTATTAAAAGAATAAAGACTTCTGTAAACAACTGCACGATCCAGAATATGGGAAAACCTTAAGTATTTAAAATTTTCGTAACGAAAAGTTGGAAGGTGAATACAGCTGATTTCTTCCATACATAATTCTTCCATACATAAAGTCTTCCCCAGTAAAAAGTCCAAATAATCCTTCTAAAAGATGACTCCAAACACTTTATGTAATGGTACCCAAAAATAGGGCAATTTGACTTCATTATTACTATTTTTAAGCCAAAATGCAAATATATCCTTAGAGTTTATTTTTAGAAAGCTTTCCTGT
>JAOTQZ010000248.1:33288899-33324820 GCA_026546895.1 Pogonocichla stellata
GTCCCCGCCGGCCACCGCGGGTGCCGCGCGGGCAGCAGCGCTGCCGCTCCGCGCTGGAGCCCTGGACACGCCGGGCTGCATCGCGCAGGCTTGTAAAGAGATTAATAAAGATATTATTGTTACGCTGTGACAGCCGGTCTAGCCGGAGCCGTGCGACACAAAGCCGCGTAGCTTACCTAAATATTTCGTAGAGAGCTTAAAAGATATTTCACTGCGGCGAAGGTTATTTCTGCTTACAAATCTCATTCAGGTGGAAGATTAAAACGTTGTAAGATGCGGGGGGATGGGGAATTGTCTGTGCACAAGGAAAGCATTTTTACTATTTGACTCTTTACTGTTTATTGACTCGTTGCCTTTGAAAAAAAGTCTTAAACCGCTGTAATTGTGACAGTAGTGGTCAGTTCTGGAGCATCAATTCCGTACAAATTTAGGAACGTGTTTATTGCGTTACACCACGCTCTGAGCTAAATTCGTATTGATGTGTGTGTGCGCGCGGCATGGCTGCTGACTCGATTCCTCCTAATACACGAGCTTAAAACCTGGCTGTTTGTGGATGAAATCCAATTTCCATTCTAAGCTCCCTGGGAGACAGCCTTAGTTTTAGTAATCACTTACCATTAATACTGCCCCAAACAATTTTTAATACTTAAAATACACATATCATGTATAATATATAGCACATCACCTCTGCTTATAAATTGCAAGTCAGATAGGTGATGCATCATAGGATATTAAACCGTGCACACGCTAACATCTAAACAGGCTCCTGCCCAAATGCATTCACGAATTAAGAACTCAATCCAGCACTGTAGATAGGAAACTTTCAATGACTTCTTTGGGAATTGTGTCCCAGGAATGTGATATCTATCCTCCTTGCCAGCAGATGAAATAGATGCAGCAGATTCAGTAACGGTAGCATATACGGTCAGAAAAATGGTTGTATAAAAATGGAACTTTCTTACTCATCATATACCCCTTGTATCTAAGATACTCTGACTCATAATTGCTTAGTTTACTGACTGAAATAAAATTCTAGGCTTCTGTTACCTTGGCAGTTGCTGACACAATTATGGTACAGCAAACTGGGGACTGGTTCTAGCTCTTCAATTTTCTTTACTAAGTTACAGCCAAAGAATTTTATTAGTATTTAAGCCAGAAAGAGCACAGCATGACTTGTAAATCTCAGGTCCAGTTTGTAGGGTCGTCAGTCCTAAGAGGCCTCTTTTTATTTGTAAACTAAGCAAATGACTTACAGAAACTTTTGAAGACAAAAATAAAACCACGATGTTCGAATTAAGCCATCTTGAGTCAATTTCCGCGCTGGAACTGGATAAATTATAACACTGCTCTCTTTATCTCACTGACTATGTCCCATTCATCTGTAGCAACATTGAAACAAACAATTCTCTGGTTTTTAGACCACATCTGTTTTACTGTGCCCCCTGCACCAATTTTAATTATGTGACAGATCTGATTGGATTCAGCACCTGCAAGTCCTCCCCTTGGGATCTCCAATTAGCTTATAAAACATTTAGTTGATTGCATTCTCGAAACAAAAGTATTGTTTCATCCTAACAACAGAAATATTAAAGTGTCGAATAAAAAAAGGTTTCAATGTGATAAGCGTCTATGTTGTTTGTGTATCTAGCTTCCATAAGCTTAGAGGAAAAAGTGGTAATCCTGAAACCTAATTTCCTCAGACTCAGCAGATGTCTGTCCTGTGTTAGCCTGTTTCTTTACTGACAGCTGTTTCACAAGTGCCTCCCCTCGTCTCTACAGAATGCCTTTTGTTTAATGATTTCCCTCTACATTATCTCCCATCCCACTTAGGCTAGCTTTTTCAACTTTTCTATTAGTTTTAGAAGGTTTTATTAGAGTTTCAAGACAAGCTTATTTTTGAAGAAGTTAGCTTGAACTACGTAACTAGCCTCTCAGCTAGTTTCTTAGTAACAGTTCTATTTAACTAAGTGGATAGCTACACGTAACAAATATTCGATATTCAACAAATACCGAATTAATATTAAGGAAAGTTTTAATTATTACAGATATGCTTCAGAATATGTGCTTTTTTCTCCTTATTTAATTGCTTGGAGCAGTGATAATGAAGGTCTGAGGGAAAATATCACATAAAGCGCAGCCCTCTAGTGGCAGAGGTCACTTGGAGTTTAAAGCAAGCTGGGTCTTTGTCATGGGTGGGGGCAGTGAAAGGAACAGCTTTTAGCAAAATGCAGGCAACTGTCCTGCATTGTTCATGGTCTGAAGCATGAGTGAAAATAGTTGTGGCAGCCTGGAATACCACCTTGCTCCCTCTCTGTTGTAATATCTGTGCAGAAAGTACTGATGGAAAATTTTTTTAAAACGTCTATCTGTAGAGTTTTCCTCTTTTTCTAAACCTGTAATCTGTTGTTCATCTTTTCTGTTTTCAGCCAGCTCCGGACTGGCACACTTGATGGGAGCTTTTTCAAGCAGTTGTGGGATCTTGATTTCTTTCCTGGCTGTATCAGTCCTATCCTATCATATAATGTATTCTGTAACTTCAGCAAGAGTTTGTTCAGAGATGACATGGAGTACAAATTCCATTTGCCAGCTTTATTTCTAAAATCATTCTCAGCTGGTGGAGATATGGATGGTAGCATTCAAATTAATGTCTCCCGCAGACATGAAACCTATGCTTAGAATTGAGAGGGATTAGGAATTTGGAGAAATTAGGCATATATATTAACAAATAGAAATCTGCATAATAACTCAGGTGAAGTTTTAGTAAACATTGCTTAATCTGATAAAGTCCACTTTGTGGAACAAGACTCAGTCTCCTGTTTCTTATAGAGGTGATGGATAGTTCTCATCTGACTAACAGAGTGAAGAGTTCATTTTTCCCCTTATGGGAAATATGACAGAGTCCAATAATCATTAGATGAAAAATGATGCCTCTTAAACATCCTGGCTAGGTAAAAAAAAACAGATTCTGTCTTTGTCCAAAAGGACTGGCAGCTTTTCATTCCTGGATGGTTGTGGTGACTCTTGTAAACTTTGGCTTCACTAAATTTACAGTTAGTGATGAACTCAGAAGATTCTTTTAAGTCTTTAACATCCTTCCTCTGTTTATGAAACTTTTTTCCTCCAATAATCTACGAGTTAAACTATTATAATTGTTAAGTTATCAAATTGTTGCTTGTTTAAATACTGCAGAATTTATTCATCAGTAAATATTTTTTTTAATTTCAGCCTGAAAAAAAATCAAGCCCAGTGTTTGGGAAAAAAAGTTGAACACATATTAGACAGAAAATGACCTGATTATCTGCTTTTCCACATTTACATTTCTTTTATTATCTGCATTATATGATATGCGTTGCTGAACTAAAAGCCAAGTGTTTATAGTCATACTCTTCACTGGAAAGAGCATGGACAACTGATAAACCTTTTCGTATTGTAGATTATTGCTGTGTAGTAGCTTTCTTTTTCTGGGAAACTAAGGATGATGAATTGAAATCAGCAAAAATTGTCATACTGACTATTTGTCATAATGTGAATATGTTGGCTAAAATTCCTTATCTGGTGTGGAAGGAGGAAGTGTTTGTAGGAAATCAATGTCCCTTTCTTCTCTCTCAGCAGACAGGTCACCTGTCTCTTATTCTGATAAAGTTCGTCAAAATTCACAGATTTTTTTTTCTTTTCTTCAAGATTAAGGAATTGAATTGATCTGAGTTCTTCATTGCTGAATCTGTAGGTCAGATTTATAAGGGGTTACCTGGGGACTTACCCAGATCTCAGTGTAGAAAACAAGATAGCCTCAGGACAAGGTAATTTTTCATCTCTCCCAAGGAACTGACATTGTGGATCCAGATATCTGAAACTCCAGTGGCTGAACATTTATCCCCAAAAGTCATCCCCATAGTGTTCTTTATGTACAGTAATTTAAAGACCCTTCATTTCTCAGAATGAAAAAAAAATAAGGACTAGATTTCAATTGCCTTCCAAAAATAGTAGTATCTTCTATTTTCTTTAGGGGTTGTTTGGTTGATTATGTGTTTGTTTGTTTTGGTGGTTTAATGTGTTTGTTATTTTGGTTTGAATAGAAAAATAGATATTCAGGAATTAAAACTGATATAAACTATGAGTAATCCCACTGTAATGAAACAATGTAATATCATATGTGAGAAACAGCAGGATCTCCTTGTGTAGCTTCGTCAGTTTACAGTGTGACTGCTTGTGTACTTTTTGTTACTATCTTGCACTGGTGGAGAGCCTGGTCTACAAAATTAATTCAGCCACCTATCACTCCAGATGCTTCAGTGTGCATTGCTTTAACAATATGGTGAACAGTGTGTTTTTCAAGGAATCAGCATACCTATTTCCACTCTGTTATCATAGATGTTCTAACAATATTACTATTTTATGTGTCATTTTGCCCACCCACCACCAACTGTCTTATTTGTTTGAAATTTTGTCACTTTGCAATAAGTAAAGTAAGGAAAAAGATACATTAGCACAAAATTAGTTTCTTTGATTCTGTTGTCAAGCTTGATCCCCTTTCTGGAATAATGTAGTCTTACAATACAGGACCTTAATCAGGATTGGTTTAGAAATTTTTCTATAGTTCAACTCATACAAAAGGTATATTAGTGGAGAAGATCAGGAATCTTCCCGGAAAAGGAATGGAAAGGGGAAAAGTAAACATGTTGCACAGAATACAAAGGAAAAAAACAGAGACAGTAATGACAAAGGCACTGATTTTTTCACTTGTAAACAAAATTTGTACTAAGTTATGTTGCGAAATTTGAGTTTCTCTGATCATTTTGCTCACTAATAAAATGTATACTACTTGAGATTATTAAAGACAACTATATCCTGGTAAAATTGTATTACTAAACTCTCCTACTGTTAACCACCAAGAATCTCCATTTTGTCCTGTATAATTTATTATCAATTTTCCAAATAATAAGCTATTCCAGCAGAAGTAAGTTTTGCAAATATAAGACTATTATAATGGTAGAAATTTTGCCAATGGAAAGTCAAGAAAAGTAGTGTCTCTAATATTATTGAAATGGAGACCTAGATGTCTTTAAAAACACTTTTTTAATGCTTACTATAAAAACATTCATCCACCAGTATATTACAAATTAAATCTTCAGCACAGTAAGATTTTAGGAAACAGTTATTACCTTTCAGAACACACTGGGAACTTCAAGAGATTCCTCCCTGAAGTTTAGCAAATACCTTAGAATTTATTCTTCAAGAAATTATTTCGCTTCACCAACAAAATTTAATGATTCTATTTTTTTTCTACCCACTTGAAATTGATTTCTACAAAATCCCCCTGAACTGGAAAGTCTTCTGGTGGGGGAAAGTAAACAGCTACAACTGGCTGCCAGGATAAATTGGCCAGAATGATTTGGCACATGTCCTCAGTTTGCCATGAAAACATGTATCTGTGTGTCAGCTGCACACAAAGGCTATCTGGCCCCAGAAAAAGCACAGGGATTAGGCATAATGCTGCCTATTTGAGACAAAGGGTGTTCCTCAGTGCAGTGAGGTTAAAACAGACAGCTCATCAGTAGTACAAGTCTATCTGAATTATTTAGGTACCATTTTGAGCCAGAAGGAAATGGTGGCAGATTATTAATGACTTTTGGGGTCTATTCATCTCTTTATTTTGTTTCAGTGAAAGCAATACTGGAAACATGAAAAGGTGCCAAAATTTGAGATAGGTTTTATTTTAATCACTTACAAGATATAAAATCACTTTCTTATTTCAATACTGATTGAAAAATAGAACTGATTTTGATTTATATTTCACTTAGACTTATGAGGTTGCTATTTATGTTTGTAAGTGGGTGCATGACCAAAGTGAATGGAACAGCTAATATGCTCTAGAAAATAGAAGTCCATGGATCTACTTGATGAAAACCGTTTTATTGATTTCAAGGGGGTTTAAGTCATTCAATACAAAATACTTCAGGGAAAAAATAGTGAAGAGTGTAAAGAAACTATATAAAAGATATTAACATAGATTGCCATGCATTCTTGCAGTAGGAGAGATTCTTGTCATATTCCAGTGATGGGCAATTTGAATTAATTTTGCACAGAAATATTTATGTATATGTAATAAGAACATATAGAAAGGTATTTAGGAACACATATTTTTTCATTTCTAATTAATTATATAAAAAAATAACAGCTGGTATATAATTTAAAATTTGGCAGTTGCAAAAATGAAGACTAAAGACACAGTTCCCAATAATTTAAAATCACAAGTTAAGCTGAAAACCTTTACATAGCCATGTGTTATGTTGATAATAAACAGATCTAAATAAGGTATTATAGGAAGTTATACACTATATTTATAAAAAAGCCTGATTATTTTTCCTGTACAGTTTTTTCAGAATATTTTTGTTTTAATATTTTAGCCAAGTAGGAGGACCCCTGTTCCAAAATTTCTAAATATTTGTATTTTTCTTTTCATTCTTATTTTCATTTAAAGGTTCAGGTGGTTTCCTCTAGACCAGAAAAAAAAATCATATGTTAAAACAGTAAAAATAAAATTGCTGCAGAACTGAGTCATTGCAAGTGAGATGGAAAATAAAAAAAAAGTACAAATTCCAAAAAAAAATAACCCAGAAAAGGATCATAGTGCATTAGCAACAGTGCTTGCAGATCCATCATGGCTCATAACAAAGGTATTTATGAGTGGACCTCCTGCCTCTCTCGCATGCTGTCATTGCTTTGGATTGACTGCTGTTAGATCCCTGTAATCCTGAGCCCCAGGATCTTGTCCTACATGTTTACCCCACTTGGTATGCATGTCAGTACGTATTTAAAATGGAAATGAACTCTAATCTTTGTATGTGTTAATAGAAAAGGGTTTTAATCTCCTAAACCCCATATTTACCATGGTTTTGTTTCGTTGTTTGGATTTTTTTAAAATAAAGTTTATAAAAAGCTGTGTACAGAATCTCTGCTTCTATTTGTTAGTTTATCCACTTAAGTTTGGCTAATATTTGGCATTTCTTAACTCAATAGTGTGTCATGGCAATAATATTATGGAATATATTCAAAGATGAGAAGAATAGATTAACAACAACTACTGATCTAAAAATTACATTTTAATAATGGAAAGTCTTGTCAACTTTCTTATCTGTAATGCACTTATAAGAATAAAATTTCATATTTTAGAAGACACACATTACAGATATAGAAATAATGTATGATTGCCATTCGCTTGTGAGATTATGTTGTCATGTAGATGTTATGATGAAATGAAAACCTAAATATTATCTAATTTAGAAAAAGTTCATTAAGACTATCATGCCCCATTCCACTTGAAATTGCATTATTGACAACAGATGAAAAATAATGTACTTCCTTTGAAAGTGGTAAAAAAAGTCATCAATATAGTTGAGTTCCAGTCCTCACTCCTGTAAGAAAATTCATATTTGCATTTCCTTGCACCCAGTACAATTCTTGCATCATGTAGGATCTTTGTGAAAATTACAGCTATTCCCATATTATGATTGTTATTAATAAATATTTGCATCATCCAGCTGCTCCTTGGAGCTTGGTTTCATGACCATTTCTCTGGGAACCCTGTCCCGGTGACTGACCACCCTCTCAGTGAAGCACCTTTTCCTGATCTGGTTCTGGTCAGAACTTCCCCTGATGGAGCTTCATTCTGTTTCCTCATGTCCTGTCACTGGCCACCAGAGAGAGGAGATCAGCCTCTTCCCCTCTACTGCTCTCCTTGAGGAAGTTGAAGACTGAGATGAGTCTTCCCTCAGCCTTTTCTTCTCCAAGCTCCAGCAAACCAAGTGACCCTGGCTGCTTCTCCCTGCCTTTCACCGTCTTGGCCAGCCTTTTCTGAATGCTCTCTAGTAGTTTCGTGCTCTTCTTATATCAAGGACAATAATATAAGTATGAAATCACTAGATCAGTTTCTACAGTAGGGTGATATGCTAAGGATGCTTTTTCTTAAGAGCCTAATGAAACAGGTAACTCCACCTGGATAGAACTTCATTCCTGGCATAAATTCATTGACATCAGTAGGCTGTCATAGAAATGGATCTTCCACGTATGTGTTTTAAATTTATAAAACTTTTAATTTTTGTCTAGTAAAAGTAGTTTCAGCATATTCCAGTCTGCTTTATTGATTTCAAGATTACTTCTGAAACTAAAGGTGATGTGATGAATGTGTCAGCCAACTCAATCAGTAAAACACTCACTTTTAATATCTGTCATCCAGTGTGTGAGGTTATTTCCCTAGTTCAAGTAACAAACTGATAAATTAAGAATGCATTAGACACAGAAAGAGTACACAAAAATTTATATTGACTCTAATCTAACATCATACACAATCAGTAAAGCTAATTTTTTTAAGCAGAACATGCAAGAATTAAAGTTCTTAGAACAAAAATATCTTTGCTTAGTTGCACATATTTTTCATTTTAAAGTAAATGTGTTACGAGAAATGGAACTTTTACAAACTGTAATTTTAAAGTTTAGCTAAGTTTAAATAGCAATAAAATAGTCATTCTAGCATGCTTTAATATTTAAAGTAAATTCTCCCTGCCAACCCCCCAAATTAAATTATTGTGCTCTTTAAAGAATTCAGCATTTTATAAAGATGAAACATTTGGTAAAACTTTTAACAATTTCAGGAAACAATTGAAGATGATAATTCTATGAAATGAACATGTTAAGGGTTTTTTCAGTTTTTAGTGTCTTACTGTACTAGTCACAATTTAGGCAGTAGCCACATGTGGTTCTGCCAAATTCAAAGATATTATTCTGTATCAAACCCTTAAAGATTTTGTTCTGTTACGCAGATGCCCATTCACTTGAGTAGTCTTTATTCATATATGTGATCGTATTCAACACAACTTATTACAAATAATCAAAACACCAAAGTGTTGCAAAAAGAGTATCTTCTCTTTTCTTGTGTTTTTGCACAATTTTCTATACAGGCAAATGTTCTGAAGAAACTATTTAAATTGTTTATTATGTACAGCAATACATGCCTGTAAAACATTTTGTGTTCCTATTTTTACAGCAACATTCATTATTTTTGATCATTATCATCTGAACTCCATTGTTCTTGAAATTCTGCTTTGTTGATCAGGCTTCTTAGATAAATATTACTTTGCAAATGTATAAAAATATCAATACCTCAAACTTTTGTATTTATCAAGTCTCACTTTTGTTAATTATCTTTTGGAGTTTGTGGGTAAATTTTTCATTATTACATTGTCATAATGTGGAGGAACTGGATTGCACTACCTCCAAAGGTTATGCTTTACATAAAGATGGTTAAAAGCCATTTCTGTCATTGTTACAATCGTCATATTAGTAAAAGTAAACAGTCAGCATTCCATGAACGTTTCATTTGTTTAGAATGTCTAAGACTTCCCAGGAGAATAAATCATATAATCAAGCAAAAATGCTTGGTGTGATCAATTCTGCAACACTGCGTTACTTTTTCTGGAAAGTCATTTATGGAAGAATTAACTGTGTTCATGTTATTCAGTGTTGTTTACATACCTTAATAAAACATACAATGACAGCAGGCATTGGTCATGGAAGTTTGAACATTATTTTATTATGAATGTTTTCAATATTCAGTTTGATGAAATGAACATTCTGGGTAAATCTAGCCACCTGAGAATGAAGATAAAAACTGTAATTACTTTATGAAAATAAAGAAGCATATCACTTGTACTTTGTGAATTTCTGTTTTGTTAAAAATACTTGGGGTCTGAATTACATTTAAATTACCAAAATCTTTAAAATAAAAGAAAAATAGATCATCTATTAAAATACAAGTATGTGCATGTATGTGTGGTTATACATGTGTACACACAAATAAAATACATGCATATGAGTGATGTACATATCTTGAGTATGTAAGTATATATATGTTTATGTGTGTATTCATACATAATAACACAGCAATTTTGAGCCCTCTAGTGGTTAGAAACCTCTCCCTTAAGAAACCATTAATCTCAGCCTAAGTATTTCCACTCTAGCAGGCAAGTGTCTAAGCTCTACTGTATGATTATGTCTTCATGTAAGTTCAGAATAGCTCCCTGCAGTTGGTGTGGGTCTGGACATATAAATGTTAATAAAAACACAAATCTGCAAATCATGTTATTGTTTCTGGCATAGTAACTTTTCTACCCTCTCTCTGTTTAAAAAAAAAAAAAATCTATTCTGTATTCTTTTGACATATCATTGACAATTCGTTTAAAAAAAACAACAATGAAACCCCACACTCTCCTGACACAAATACTGTCTAACAAAAGGGAAATGTTTTCAAAGACAGCATCCACATTCTCAGCCTTGAATTATAGTTATACATGTAGTTACTACAGGAAAAGGCAAAAAAAAAAAATTCTGCATTTCAGATTGGACAAGTTTTCATGAGATATAACTTCAGCCATCTAAAAGCTAGGTTTCTAGGCTAAGCTGGTTGCTTGTACTCACCTTGCTGTCACTGGAGGCAAATAGGTTGCTTGAGAATGAGTTGTCTTGTAAAGGTGCCTGGGAGAGAGCTGTAAGATAGGCAAAATTTTTATGGATGCAAGGGTCTCTCCATTTTTCAAGGAGACCTAGACAGCAGACTTGGGATCTATGTTTTCTTTTTTATAAGGCTGAAAAAAAATTATATAAAAAGCCTTGATTTGAACAGGATTAATTAACAAAATAATAAATTCTATTGTTGATAGCAATACTTATAACATACAATGCAAATAAACTGTAAGAGGTAATAACATAATAATATCTATATTATAATAAGATATTAATAAATAAATCTTAGGCTAATCTACTACATGGCATAATCATTCTGCAAGATTACTACTGCTTTGAGGAAACTCCAGAATAACGTTCAGAAGTGGTTTTTTTTCTGCTGCTGGATAGATTTAATGGGCTCCAGAGATAAAATTTGCTTTAATTTTCCTCTTGGACTGAGTTTAAATATTTGTTCTGGACAACCATCCATACCTGAAGCCTTATGAATTCTGCAGCTGACTTTCAGGACATTTCTTCAGGAAATTTCTGCAAGAACAAAGGAGCACAACTATTTAATGTGGTAAGATTTCTAAGCTCTTTTCACAGGGAAATCTTATCAGGAGGACCTTAACTATAGTACTCTTTCCCTCAGTCCACAGTCCCATAGTCATGAAACTTGTTGACTCTCAAGAATAGTGAAAGCATAATTGACATGGGCTTTTATTCATATATGTGATCATATTCAACACAATTCAGAAATTAATATCTGTGTTTTGGAATTATTTAATTTTAAAAATAGTGTATTATATATTGATTGTAATTTGTCATGTGAGAAGAGTTTAAGACAGGAAAATACGTAAGACGTAAGCAATTCTCATTTGAAAAAGTAAAGCAACAAATTTTTTTCAACTTATTAAAGCAATTCAAATATATTTTTATTCAATTGCTTGTTTAGTTATTTTTGACATCTATCAAAATTCTATAATGTATGATACAGAAATGAACTCCTAAAAGGGAATATTTTCATTGGATGTATGCAAAATTTGTCCAGGTTGATTTTTTTTTTTTTTAACAAGATTATGTAGGCAAAGCATGCAAGACAGAACATAATTTTTGTGTGTGATAACAGTTGGTTTCAGGCAGGTACTGTGGCATAAGGTTGGAATACAGTTCCAGCATGCAAGGGTATGATTATCACAAGGAATGGAGTAGGGTTATACCTCACAGAAGAAGACACTGGTGACTTCAAAAGGTAAAAAATTGCAGAATTGAAGAACGGGTCAGGTTGGAAGGGACCACAGTGGGTCATCTGCTCCAGCATGGGGCACAGGACCCCATCCAGACATTTTTTTAATATCTCCAGTGAGGGAGACTCCATAATATCTCTGTGCAATCTGTTCCAGAGCTCAGTCACCCTCACAGGAAAGAAGTTCTTCTCACATTGAGGTGGAACTTCCTATGCATCAATATCTGCCCATTGCTTCTTATCCTATTGTTTGACAGCACCAAGAAGAGCCTTTAGATAATAATACTAAACAGTATTATGGACTTGAAATGCTAAGGAAAAAGTAAATTATGAGTTAAACCATTGCACTTTTCTCATTTACAAATCCATTTTCTAGTTGAAATTAAAGGGTTAGGAAGGTAATGCAATTTATCAGTGCTTGGGATAAACAAAACTAAATTAATACTTCACAAAATCAGATGTTATTGCTTAGTTATGAAATCTTTATAACAATAGTATTTGATGTCCATATAAAAATGTTAGTAGACAAAATAATCTTAATTTTCCCCAAGAAGGTGCAGCAATTGATTTGGCATGACTGAACTGTAATGATGCAGAGGTTTTAATGTGTCCTTAAGCAATCAGGAATTCTTGATGGCAGCCTGATGAAAGAGGAAATTAAATGTAAACTCTGCTGGTGCGGTCATCAAACCAAGTTGTACTTCATGATCTAGCTGACATCACTATTATCCTTCCTGCATCTTGCAAGTATTTCATCAGGTCTACAGCAGACTAAGGTACTATTCATTGATGTGTCACAGGGAAAAAAAATCTCCCTATGTAGAAAATCACACTTCATGTGCCACACAGAGATAAAATAATTTTAACACCTGAAATAAAGAACTGCTTAAAAAACTGCCACCTAATGAACATGGTTGAGAATATAAACCTTAAAATATTAAAAAAATAGACAAAGACAACAAAAATCCAGTTTCCATCCTCTAATACTTAATATATCCTAGAGTTTCAGTCGTGTTTAGGAGATATATTCATGGTAACAGCTAAGCAAAGAGTGGGTTCAATTGCTGTATGGGCCATTTACTTAGAGCTTGAACTTGTTGATCCTTGCAGGTCCCTTCCAAGTCAGAATATTCTGTGATTCTATTATTCTTGTCACACAAAGTTGATTAATAAGGGTGGGAAGGGGCAGTCTGTTGGACTGCCTGTGACTTTATGGCTTAGGTAGCAGATGCTAGAATAGATCTCAAAAAATATCCCTTTTCTTCTCCTATTTTTTGGAAAAAAATACAGGAGCCAGAATAGGCAACTGAGCAATTGATTGCCTGTGTTGTTCAATATCACATCTATTGTCCAGTAAGGCTAGCAAGGAAACAGCAGTAACCAGATTTTATGATGCAAGTCATAAGTTGCATAAAGTCTCTACAGCCTCTACCATTAAGTGGGGTCAAGACTTGATCTGAATAAGAACTTGAACTGAATGCATTTCAAAGAGATTACTGATAAGCTTTTCTATTGTAAGAATTTATATGGTAGTTTACAGAGATCATATATAATATGAAACATCTCACTTCATGCTCCAAAACAACTGCTAAGTTATGAGAAGATCCCTCTGTGGATATCACCATATGATACACTAGCTGTACCTTCCTGAAGGAACTGGTTCTTCTTTATTAGCAGCTGAATAATAGTTTTTGGTGGACTGCTATTCTCTTCTGTTTCAATTTCTCCTTATCATTAAGGGCCAGGAGAGACCATCTACAGTTCAAAAAGGAATAAGAGGAAGAGGCTCCCTAACAAAAGATGTTTTTGCATTGCCACTGAATTCCTCTGTTGCATCTATAGGTCTCTTTCTTTGATATTTTAGAACTGAGTTGTCAAACATTTTTTAAGGAACATTTTTGTAGTTTGCTTACAAATGTGCAAAAGTAATCATATCTCAGCAAGGGAAATTTTATAAAAAGGTTCTCAAAGGCCTTATCATTAAAAACCATTGAACAACATCTTGTGTGAAATAATATAGAATCATAGAATGGCCTGGGTTGGGAGGAGCCTTAGAAGATCATCTGGTTGCAGTCCCCTGGTGTGGACAGGGACATCTTCCACTAGATCTGGTTATTCAGAGCCCCATGCAGCCTGGCCTTACACACTTAGCAGGGCTGGGGCATCCACAGCTTCTCTGGGCAGTCTTTTCCAGCGCCTCACCACCCTCACATATTGTGTTTTCTTAATATCTAATCTAAACCTACTCTGTTTAAACCATTCCTCCTTGTCTTGTCATGCTCTTGTAAAATATCCTGCTCCATACAGGTACTGGAAAGCCAAAATTAGATCACCCCAGTCTTCTCTTTTCCTGGCTGAACAACCCCAATTCTCTCAGCCTTTTCTTACAGGTGAATAATCTTATAATATCCTCTTAAATTATATCTGTTTACCTTATTGCATAAGTCCATATGTACATGTCTGTTCCTAATGATGCTTATTGATTACCCATTTGATTTACATATTTTAATATGCTTTATACTTGCAAAAAAATAATGTGCCCAACATCACAGGTCATCAAATTTTGCACTATATTTTATCAAGGTAAGACAAAAATCCTCATAGATGTATCCTGAGTGAAAAATTAGGAAGCACCTAGCTTCCTGAAGACAAGATAATCAATTAGACTTGATAAGACTAGTGAACTGTGTCCATGATTAGAAGGAAAGTAAAACTCCACAGTGCCCTGCAAAGCAAGCTGGGCAGAAATTTTTGCAAACTGAAATGAAGAAAACAATGGTTTTCAGTTCTTTTTTCACACTATTACTGTAGTCCTTTCTCTAGATATCATCAATTCTATCCCTTAGTGGAGAGTAAAAATCACAAATCTTTAAATTACCTTTAACAACACATTAATGCAGATATATATTAAGTGAAACAAAACCTCTTGGCTTTACAGCCTAAGGCATGAGATATTATTTTACACAGTGTGCTGCTCTGAGGTGCACAGATGAGATTGTAGAGAGGAATAAATTCTGCTACAGCTTTAAAATTCTCTGCTTTTCCTTATAAGTCCCCAAAAGCATAATGGGGACTGAGTCTTATCCTCAAAGACCAGAAAGGACATAACAATTATTCAGTGTAGCCCTCTATATTCTCCACTAGTAGAATGTCTTCCACAAGTTGGAAATTGCATAAAATTCTGCTTCAAGGAAGCCATAACATTCCAAGGCTTCCTGTCATTCCATGTATTATTTCTAGAAGAAGTATCCTAATTTCAATTCCCAGTAATTAATTAGTGTTCTGTTTCTGACTGCATGAACAAAAAGCTAAGTTCTGTCAGATATAAGTCCCACATTTAAATACTCATGCTCATTTATTAACTCATCTCTAAAACTTCCCTTCAATACACCAAATAAATTTAATTACTTATACCTCACATCATAATGCAAGATTCACAGCTCTGTAATTTTGGTTTTTGGTCTGCTGGATTTTGGTTTGGTTTGGTTTGGTTTGTTGGGTTTTTGGGGGGGTTATTTGGGGGTTCTTGGAGGCTTAGATTTTTTTTCTTGCATATGTTCCCCAGAATTTCTTATTTTCATTCCCCTTTATTCAGATTTTGTTAGCTTTCTTTTCACAAAGCACAGAAAGCTCAGACTGAGGATGTGATGTATGGTAATACTTAAACTCTAGTTCTAGTCATTGTTATTTTAAGAGGGCTTTGATATTCTGTAGATACAAACTGCTTTCATGAATTCATGACACAGTCCTCTTCACTTGGACTTATTAAATCAATTTTTAACAATTTAAATCACTTGATTTGGATTATCATAATTGTAACTATCCATTACATTTTATTAGCCTTCCAATCTAATAATTTAGTGATTAAATTACTATATACAAAATGATTTTCAAACTGTGCACAATATACATTGATAAAGCTAGTTTCTTTTTAGCAACTTTCATAATGTTCACCCCTGAGTTCTCTAATTCCTTGTGGAAATAAGAATTATTATGTAACAGATCCAAACTTTCTTATTTTTTAAGTTACTTTTGCATACAATTTATGAAAGATTTTTCTTTGCACATGCCCTTCAAGGATCTAGAAACCAGGGCTATAAAATATGGATAGAGAGAGGTTAGAACTGGAGCAGAGAAAGGTATCCAAAAGATCCTGGATATCAATATCAAACCAGTTTCTAATCCTACTACATCACACTGATCAATTTCATAACATGCAGCATTCAAAATGTTTTCCTTCATGTAGTAAGTGAATTGAATCTAGATGTACATACATACTTTGTTTACCACCCCATACCCTAGTCAAAACCAAAACCAAACAGAGAGATAAGTCACAAAAAAAAGGTAAATAAAAAGGACAATCTGACTAGTAGTAATTACAAACTCTAGTTCACTACCAGCAAAGTTACGAATTAACAAATCCATTATATACCTGAAATGATGGGTAAGATAGTTTCCTATCTATGTTATATTTCCTATTTTATGTTATATCCTTTTCTGGATAATAAGACCATTTTTGCAAATCTCCCTCTTTCCCAGTTTTCCAAGATAAGTTAAAAACTGGCAATGATTCATTAGTTCATTTGAAACTTCTGAACATTATTACTTAGCTAGTTCATTCGAGACATTCTCATATGGGAGTAGATGTTGTCTTATCAGTGCTTTATTTCAGATAGAAAATGTTGTGTTTCCACCAACCTCTGAATGCGTTGGCCCCAAACCAGCCATTATCTCAGCTTCTCTTACTCTAAATGAACTTATAACCTTTCTGAGAAAGATACAACTCAATGTTCAACCCTCCTTTTTCCTAGTAGATAATTCTGTAATCTTAGAGCTCAGATAAGTAAAAACATTCAGTAAGTTGCTTCTTTCTCAAACATAGATTTCTGTAGGAGTTCCTCTCTCTTTCTCTGCTCTGTCTTCTACAGGGCTTTCCTTCCCACCTCAGCTTGGCAAGAGGTCAGAGTGCCACTTCTAAAAGAAAAGCTAATCTTATTTTGTGTTTATCTAGTTTTGTCCCAGTTAATGCAGAAATATACATTGAAAAATCTATAGTCTAAATAGTTCTCTGCCTTGCTGATGGCTTCTTATAAGCTGTGACTTGATTAGACAAAAGAAAAGATTTTTTTAATGTGTTCAGGTTGGGCTACTTCAGAAAGAGAGGTAGAAAAAAGGGACTCAGAGAAGCTACTTTCTTCATTGGAAATGTTGTCTAAGGAGTAGAACCTGGAAGTAATATTAATATTTTAGGGCAGTACTTTGGCAGGAAGACAGTTTTAGTATGTGATATTTCAAAATCTGGAAAACATTCCTTGGTGATATTACATATTTTAGAGACTCCCTGGGCTGACAGTGTTTTGTTGATACTTTTATATGTGTTTGGATGTTTTTGTTGGCATCTGTAAATTCCAGAATTATTTCTGCTATCAACAGAATAACAAAAGGAATGCTTTAATCTGCTCTCTTTTTTTTTCTTTTTTTTTCTGGCCTTTTTTCCTCTTAATAACATAGATACAAAAACATCACCAAATAACTGATTTTTCTAGAAAGTTCTCAGTTTCATAGTGGCTTTTCTGGCTGTAATAAATGATCCTTCAAGAATCAACCGACTATACAGGAATTTGCAAATAAAAGCTAAGAAATCTGGTGACTTAATCTGGAAAGAGATGAAATGTGATCATCTGGGGTAAAAAATGTGAGACAGAGGACAGAGTAATGGAGTAAGAATGCTGTGACATTGGAAAGTAAAAGAGGAGAGATGGAATGGGTTAACAAAATTATTATTGTCAGCTGACCTATAAAATTCTGTAATCAGAACAAGCTGAATAAACTGAACAGAGAGAAGGTTCAGGACAGAGAGAAAAAAATAGCATTGTAAGACAAACAGGGATGAGGAAACTTTGGAAGGCTTGCTGAAGGAACCATTAAAGAGAGAGGAGTATGAAGACTAGAGCAAGTACAAAAAACCTGAGTTTGTATGGAGAAATTAAATAAACACAGATATTATCAACCCAATACTTATTGGTACATTTTGCTTAAACCCAAAAAGGATTCGCTTTGAGTCTTAGTTTTTGCAGTTTCATGCTAAGGAAAATAGATACAAAATTACTTTAAAAATAATACATTAAAAGGGTAGTTGGTATGACCTTGAACCATCTGGTGTAGTGACAGGTGTTCCTGCCCATGACGACAGGGTGGGACTAGATGATCTTTAAGGTCCCTTCCAACCCTTAAGGCAATATGATTCTATGATTCTGTGATTCTGTGATTCTATGATATTAGGGCAGCACGCTAGAACATTCAGATCTTATCTATATTACAGCTGTTCACTATCAAACATAGTTTACATTCCCTACTCCCCCAAACCAAACTACTGTGATACCAGCTTTGACTAGATGGTTTTTTTCTGCTCTTTCCACAGAAACCAACTCAGCCAGATGATCAGGATATTGCATATATGGATTAAATTTAACCTTAAAATACATAAAACATTGAATACCTTCAAGCCTACCAAAAAAAAAAAAGAAGAAAAAACCAAAAAAAAAACCCAACAAAAAAACCAAAAAATGTAAAGTATGAGCTAATATACTTAAGGCTTCAACAGTCTCAAACTTACATGTATTTTCCTAACTATTTAGACCTAAATTAAGTACTAAATTGAAATAAAGTAAAATTAATATATCAGAGAACTGTCTGTAATTTACACTTAGACTTTTGAAAAATCTAAAGGAGAACATTTTCTATTAATTTTTTTCAGACTTCTTATTTTCACTCTGAATACACTCATTTAATGTAAGACCATTTAAAGTTATTTCAAAGTATTTGAGTTTTTAAAATCTCTTTATCCTAATTTCATACTGATTTGCTGTGATTTTTGCTGATGCATTAAGTTCATTTAATCAACTATATAACAAAACTTTAAAAAATATTTATACCAGTCAAAGCTTGTTCCAAACATCTTAATATGGTTTTTTAAAAAACAAACTTGTTGAAACAATGGCTTTGCCTCTCTACAATGGAATGAAATAATGTATCATTGCTCTGAAGTTAGTATATTGAACGCGTAATAATACTTAGGATGCACTAAGTGGAAACTTAATATTCATTTTTATGACTCAATTCTTTTCCAAAAGGGCCAATTTTAAGTTATTACAATTTTAAAAATAGCACAGCACTCAGAGAAATTAGAAGAAAAAAGGCATGATACTGTAGGTGTAGAAGTAGAAAAGTAGTGAACAAATAATGATAGACACACAAGACCAGATTGGCACAGATACATAGGAAGAAATACTTGATGCAAGCAGTAAAGGTTTAATTAGGCTGTAACTTTTAACAATTGAAGTCAGCTGGGACATGTCCTGCACTAACTCAGACCACAAGGGTAATCATTACTTACCCTTCCACTTACTGGACAGCTGCTGCCAGTTTTCACCACTTCACAGTTAGTTGAGCCAATTTCTAGGACCTCGCATATAAGAAAGCTGTGAAAGCTGTAACCCTGTTTTCTCTTCTTTAGATATGGCCTTTCTTTTCATCTGCTTCAATGCTATTCAATCTGCCAAGATGTGACAATGCGTGCAGCGCTCTAACCCACTCCAGCAAGCTGTAGCTATAGGGATGGTAAAAATACCTGCCATTTGCATTCTGAAAGCATGAGAAATACTCTATTCCATTTCAAAAGAAAGTGAAGGTGCAATGTCCATGTAATTGTAAATCGTAATTAACATAGTAATTATTATTAACAGTAATTGTAATAATAACTCTCTAGTAGCCACATCAGAAAGAAAGGGCTCAGTCAGGTGGTGAAGATATTTACTGCCTTTTCCTCATGCTGAAGAGATTAAAAACTGAACACTAAAGAACAGAAAATAAAGGTGTTATATTTGGGCACTTACTCCTTGACAGTTTTGCTAAATATTCTATTCTGATTATTTGAGTGGGCAGATTAATGGCTGCACAGTGCCTACATAAACCTCTATACTGATGTTCAAAGTCTTTTTCATAGGCTCTCTCTCTTTGCTGGTACAACAGTCTATGAGATTCTTGAAACACACCATCCATAGTAAACAATGAATAAAAGAAGAAATTCTGTTAAATTCCAAAGAATAATGCAAATTAAAAATTTCTTATTATTTCTCATTTAAATGTATTAATCTATAGTGTATCTTAAATAAATATTGACAAATTGTTTTAGAAAGTTTTTTAGTAGAGGCTTAAGATATAACTTAGCAATTTTATATTTACTCTTAGCTAAGAAATTAGGCTGAATATTAAAAATAAATAAATAAATCTTTAATCTCTAGTGTTTTAAAACTACAATGAACTAAGATGGAATAAAGCAAAATAGTAATCTGCGAAAAAGATCTACAAATTTATTGTCTCTTAAATACAGAGCATAAATAGAGTAGCAGATTTGTGTGCTCCTTTCCTGAAAGTAAGATCAATTTATAAGTATTTATAAAAAGCACAAAGTTTGCTATTTGGAAGTCTTCAATGGATAAAGCTCATAGTATTTTTATTTTCTCTTTGTCAACATAGAGAATGGCTCCTTTTCTCCCTCCTGGGAGAAATTTCTTTTCTGCTTTTCTATTAAAATGACTAAAACTTGAACCAGTAAATGTCTGAAGGAGGAAAAAGAAACAGAATCCAAAAAAAGTAAAAAATTTGAAGGCAACTGGAAACTGACAAATAAGTGTCAGAGCAGAAAACTATGGCAGTTTGCCAACCAGCTGCGATAACTAATTCAGCTTTAGATAAAGAGATTTTAAAGGGGAAAAGGACAAGAAAACTTCAGAAAAAGGAAGAATAAAGGAGCAAAGAATAAATCCTTAGAGCTGTGTTAAAGAAGAAACATAGGCAGTGCTTTGTTGTTTTAACTGCAGAACTGCAAGAGGGGCTTTTCATTGAGACTTTGAATAGCACCAAAGAAACAGGCAGAATAAAGTGGAAGCACTGAAGTTTTCCTTAATGCAGTAGCTTATAGACAGCCATCCAAAAGGGATTTAAAATAAGCTTTTCTAGACAAATAGAAATTATTAATGTCAGTTGGAGTTTTCTTCACTAGTCTACATGTGGACATAAAAACAGTGTTACACACGGTCCTGTGTACAAATTCATGGTGAGAAGTGACCGAGACTGTTAGACAAAGAGAATGAAGTAGAAGTAGTTGAAAATATCAACGGAGGCCACCTTTCCCTGGAGAAGTATTTTATATTATGCGCAAGATTTTTTAATTTTTTTTTTAATTAGGTACATCATGTTTTTTATTTCATGATCAGAGAGCATGTAAAAGAATGAAGTGGTGAGTGCTGTCTGGTTACAACAGCAGACCAAATTAGCAAGCTGGCATATGAAATAGCATGAAGGAAGGTGGTCACAGGCTGAGGAGAGTCTGTCACTAGGCCTTTTCATCAGGCTGTGAATAGCAAGTCAGCATGACGTACAGCTGCTGGTTATTGTGTAGAGATCTAATGACTGCATCTACTGTGTCCCACTGCAGCACACGCAGAAGTTCCCTTAGGACAGCATCTCCTGACCAGTCAGACTCTACAGAGCATGGTGGGCCACTCAGGGGGCCCTCAAAACTCCACCTCAGAGCTCACAAGAGGATTCCCTGAGAGTGCCAGGCTCTGAGAGCGAGCTCACATATGGCCTCTATATGAACCAGATCCTTTCACCTCCATTATTCACGGCGTGACTGCTGCATGAAATTCCCAGAGCAGCATAGCATGACTCTGCAGCTTTCATCTTGCATGGGCAGGAGACACGAGCTCTTTCACATTACAGCATGCATCCTAGGCACATAAAAATTCTGGCAGTTTTGAGTTGCATCAAATAAAAAGACTTGACACGTGTAACTGCTATGAAAGTTGAAGTTTCTCATTTCTTACAGGCTTAGGCAAATGAGGGATTGAAGCTATATTTTATTTTTATGGCTACATTTTCCAGCAGTCGGCCGCTTCAGAATAACAATAAAATTCCTAATGATAATTGTTTTTCTTTTGGGAAGTTTCTTTGGCAGTTTTCATCTGCTTAATAGTTGTTCTGCTACTCATCAGTGCTGAAGGCTATACTTTCACTGGGGTATAACAAGTGAGTATGTTGCCTTTGTGCCTTCCATGACCTGTGAGATTCCAAACTTTGTCACCATTCCTATTTTCTGTTGTCTTGTCCCGTCCCTAATTTTTCATTCTATATTTCAGCTAATGTTTCACATTAGGTATTTTAACATGGATTTTCTGAATTGAAAGTGCTCTAAATAATCTTTTGGTGTTTTTTTAATAAATATTTCTTCCCTTTGGGTATGCATATCTTATAATAAGTATGCTATTTGAATATGTCCCAGCTGTGTAAGCGAACCATACCCAATGATAAACTCCAAGAGAGGGAAAATTTTTCAAAAAATATGTCACTTTTTTTTCACATCCTTCCTTTAACATGAAATTTTCCTGCAAAGTCTTTTTGATACATTATCGAATTGGGGGAAGGGGATGGACGGGAAAGAAGAAACAAATTATTTGAGACAGCATCTGGGCTGAAAAATTAATCTCACAGGTTTCAAAGGGCATTCTCTTCATCAGTGTCAGTAGGTCCATCAGAATGTCTTCCAAATTATTATCTGCCATTTGTGATGAGGAGTGCCAACTCCTTGGAGTAAAGACAATTTGTATACAGCATTGAGAGCACTTACACTGCATGGTAATGGAAAGGAATTTTATTATCATCTGTTCTAGCATTTAAATGCTGTTATTTGTAATTTGTATGGTAAAGTTGCTCCTAGCAACTAAATGAAAATTTGTGAATCATGAAAAAATAACAGGAAGGCATCTGTTATGACTTTCCATCCTGGTATTCTAGATATTTAATAATAATTGCTGAAAGTGACCAGGGATGTCCGTGATTTCATTGCTCCATCAAATACCTCCACTGACATTAAGGATTTTACCAATGTGAATAAGAGTTTGTGGACTCAAACTATGCTTCAACAACTTAAATCCTTAATCTGGCAGTGACCAAACCACAGCTCTGGAACCAAAGGAAGAGAAACTGCTGGAGAAGAGGCTTCCCATGTGTGTGTCAAGTTCAAAACATTTTACATGTGCTCCAGGATACTGGTGGTGTTACCTGCAAGTCTGTTATCTCCCAAATGTGTAAAAACACATTTATGCCATATGGATTCTAAATGTCTTTTTAATATGAATGTTCATGCATGATTCACTGCTATATTACTTCTGGACTATTGGATGAGAAATAGCATGCAATATTGTCAAAATAATGTAACCTTATCTCTGATTTTATCAGAGATATGGGTTCCTTTTTTTTTGTTTAGATTTGTTAAGCCATAAAACTGAAATGTTACTGTCACCTTTAACAATATCTAATCAGTAATCATTCATATTCAACAACTTTCTTTATTTTTATTGGCTTGAGTTACATTGTGTTTTTTCTAAAGTGTTCTATGAACTGACTTTTTGTTCCTTCTCTAAAACTTCATTATCTTTTGGATGACAAAATCATTTTGATTTCTATATTTTTATCTCCTTTCATCTTACTTTTTACTTTGATTTTTCTCATCAGAAGTGCATATGTTTACTCATTTATTTAGATAACTTTTAATGGAAATTTGCATTTTCACAAGACATTCCAATACTTTTAGATCAGTTGTGTTTGCTTTCCTAAAAGCCATTTTAAGGGCTGGCCCTCTCCAGTCCCCTTTAAAAATAATGAAATTCTCCCTCTGGGATATAGCTATGATCGTAAGAGGTAAAGAGATTTGCAAAAAAAAAAAAAAAAAAGAAAAGAAAAATAATTAAACACAATTTGTAGACATGTCAGACAGCTTTGATGGTCTCTGTGAACCATACTGGAGAGTGTTTCTTCTCCATGACTCAGAGAGCTCAGGTACTGAAGATTGGCTTCTTTTTGGAAATATATTTTTTTCTATCTTAAAGTTACAGATGGATACTGAAGCACTGCATAAGATGAGCATCTTGATGAAAGTAGTTTGGCAAATTTTTGTCTACTTGTAGAACAGTTTGATACATTTTTATAACATTTTGCAAAACTTTTTGCTCTGTCTGTGCTCAAGGCCTGTTGTGTCTCCAAATCAGAGATAGAAATTACTGTTTCCTTTTTTGGATACTTGATGTTTAGCATAAAGGCCTGAATTTTCTACACCATGGAGAAACCTTTAAAGAATCTCTGTTCAAAATATTTTCCATCTAGCATATTTAGGCTTTGAGAGCTTTGAAAATGAATGGGTGGCAAGGGCCTTAGAGCTATCTGCTTAAAAACCAAACAAAAGGTAGCAGAGGCACATGGATTATAAAAGCTAAGCTCATCAGAAGTGCAGAACTGGAAAACTCCTATAGAGAATTTAAAAAACAAAAATAATTATTTTGAGCATACTAAGATTGCATTTATTTATTAATATTACAGTTGGACAACAAGGCTGTTTCATTTTTTGAAAAAAAACCATTTTTTTTTATAAGAAAGCTTTTTAGATTACGAAAAACCTGATTCCTTTCAGTTAGTTTAAGGAACTAAATTAACTGTAAATCTCACCAATAAACTCACTGCTTTCATTTAAGTCTTAATCCATGCCAGTAGAGCACTGCAATATTTAATCTTTATTTTGACAGTCTGCATCATTATTTACAAATTACTGAATGTGGAGAGCTACAAAGCAACTGTAGGAACTATTTTTGGTTGCAGCTGTTTTCTGGTAACGTATCTGATCTGCATCAGAGGCTTCAGCTAATAAACAATCATTTAATTTTCTATCCAGTTTTTCTTGCTATATTTTCCATCTTTTATGCTTCATGGAAGGTAGAGTGCTGCCAGTGTTCTACCATTCCAGCACCGCATGCAATATCCTAGCACACAAATATATAATAGAAATACTGCTTGTTCAAGTTGAAGTTTGAAGTTTGTTTCTTTGCTAAACCTAACATATTTTCATATTTTTTGTGTCCCAAGTTTTTGGTTAACTACCTAAGCCAATAAAGTTATCTGGCTTCTTAATTATTTTTCAAATTTCTTTGGCCATTGATAGGATACGTATTAGTTTTGTAATCGGGAAGTCGGTTTTGTCAATAAAGTAATTTTTTTTTTTTTAAAGTAACTCTGTCAGAGAATTCTAATGGGTTTATAACTGCATTAGTTTGGAGTTGAACAGGCTGAAAATGTTCATAAAATCCACATTGCTGCTGGAAAGTGCTGGAAGCAGCATCTGCTCTTCCTTTTTATCGCATTCCTGTTCAGCAGTACCTACAAATCATTCAGTGTGCTCATTACCCTGCTACGGGATGTAGGAGCCTAAAGCCTGTTAAGATTATGCTTTAAAACCTTGCAGTGTCTTACAATCTCTGTTTCTTACCCTTGTTGCTCAGTACATATCTTCTATGAATGTATGTAGATGCAAATGAATAGCAATTTAAGTCATATGCAGAGCATTATTGTATTACCAATTAATACACATTTTTCCCAAAATTTAAGTTGTTGATTGCAAAAATTACAAATTCTTCTTTTCCTAGAAGTTGTATCATAATTGGTGGCAATATATTAGCAAAGATGCTTTTGCAGAAGTGCCTAAAGGTGCCATGCAGCCTGGCTGCTCCGTGGGTGGTTGTTACACTGGGGCTTTCCACAGATGTTTGACTCTCACTGCCCGCTCCAGCCCCTCTGGGCAGGGGCCACGGGCAGGCGAGGGGACTCCCAGCCTGGAACCCCCTGTGGGCCTGGGGCATGCTCAGGGAAATCAAGGGCTCAGTGCTGTCAGAGCCATTCAAGTTGGAGTGCTGTGGTCTTTCTGGTTTTGTTCGTCTGTTTGGTGAAACATCATCTACAGTAATTGCATGGATGGTATGAGTTGAAATTCTTATCTAAGCCTGCCCATGATATTTCAGAAGAATAAGTGAGTTTATATACTCTCTATGAGTTACTGCACATATTCATTGCTGCTGTTATGGACTTGTGCTAAAAAATAGCATATCACTTTTACAATTTTTTTTTCTTTTAGGGTCCTTTAAAATGGAAGATACATATCATTGAATTTTTTTGGTAGGTGTTCATTAGTATTTTTGAATTAATGACTTTACGAATTTCATGTTACAGATGACAAGATAAAGCACTGTTGCCATTTTTTTATCTGTAGACATGTTACAAATCTTATGAAGTCCTTTATATAGAATTATTCACATGAGCTTTGCTTCCTTCAGTTGATTTATTAGTCAAATTATTTCATTACTTAGATGCTGCTTTATCTTTAATTGTTTACTAAAGGAACCCATGGCACCAAATAATCTTTAGGACAGACTGCTAAAAAATAAAAATATAACCTCGGTTTCAAGTATCAGACAAAAAAATTTCTTTGGGTAATAGTATTTGTCATGCAGAGCAAATAAACAAATTATTTTTAATAGGTACATGCAGTTCCTCAATTTGGTAGCTGCTTCTGCCCATGCTACCCATGCCTTGTGATTCATTGAGGTCTAAAAAATTGCTCCCAGAACATCTGATATACTGTTTTTATCCAATTAAGTCAATAATCACAAGGATTTGGAGTTCTCCATTAATACATTGAGGTACAAAAGTGGTTGATACTAACCTGTCAGCTCAAGTGGATTAATAACTGGATGTAATTAGTAGGTTGTGGAAACTCTCTTAATCCATTTTAGGATGAAGCCAGACAGGTTAGTTTAAATCATCTTAGCTGGGTTTCAATTAGCCTAAACCCATACTATGTGCCAGTATGATGACATCCACATATGTCTTTTTAATCTAGATTTACTTCAGCAGTTTCTTTCTCACATGCATTAGTCAGCATCTCTCTTTAGAGAATAAGTGCCCTCCCATGTCTGTCAGCTGAGCTGTTCCATGCACTCATACCTGCACCCACTGCAGTCAAGTCATCAAAACATCATTATTACTAGAAATAAAGAATCAATCTAAGAATCTTTATGATTGATATTGATCTTGTATAATTTGAAAGTTAGAACAAAATTTTAGGAATTTTAATAGTTTTTAATAACTTTCAGGTATAGAAAGGTTTGATTTTTTAAAAAAAGAAAAGAATATATTAAAATTTGCTTCTCAGTATGTCTTACTGCATAGTTCTGCAGTACTTTCTTTTAATTAATAGGATGAGTTACATAGTTAAAATACAAAATTTCAGAGTGCAAAGACTTGACACAATACATTGTTCAAGATGCTGTTCATGTTTTGTATTCTATATCTTTTTAGAGTGCTCTCCCTTGGAGCACTGAGACAGTGCTTAGAGGATTTATGAAGAAGTTCTTGGTAGTGAAGTAAAGCAGTACATACAGTATTTTTAGGGTAGAGATTACTTCTGAGGGATATAACAAAGTCTATACAAAAATAATGCTTCATGCTTACTGAGACAGAAACAAATTCAGAGTTAAGATATTAGATGTTTTTGTTCCAATAGTATTACATCTGGATCCGTTAATCCAAATGACATTGCACTGAACATCACATTTGTATTCCTTAAATGTGTTTTGTTCTTCTGTTCTTTACAGTTTTCAGTACATAAGATTACTATGGATATTATGAAAAACCCTGAAACTAAAATGAGTATGCAGTTAACTTATTTACATGTTTTATTTAATTCAAAAAGTAGGATGTTTTTGATCTCTTGGCATGCAGTTAATGTTTATGGTAGCATTATTACCATAATAGCTGAGTTAAAAATACAAGAAAAAAACTTTTGGGCTTTTTACTACATCTTTTTAAGCAGTCTTCAAACAGTGTGATATCTGTCAGTACTGAAGTATAATTATGTTCCAAACAAGACACAGCATGGTTTAGAGCACAAATAATCTCAGTCATTTCTGGCTCTGTGATAGCCAACTTGACCCTGGGCTATGTTTACTGGGAACCACAAGCCCTAAAGAGCATGGTGCTGAGATATCCCTATAGCTTTAGACTATGGCAGCAGAATTCAAATTAGGTTATTGATTTGGGCATTTGGCCAACATTACTGGAACTGCTGGCAAAGAAATGAAGAGAGAAAGCAAGGAATCAGTAATGAACCCTGGGGCTGGAGCAGAAACTAGTGACAGCAAGGTGTGATTGAAAAAGGTGGAGGAAGACTACTGAAACAATACTATGCTACATATTGCCTTAGAGTTTTGGAACTTCTCCATTTCACTCAGAAAAAAATATATACATATTTGCAAGCACGTATATTTTTAGGGATGCACACACACAACACACACACATAAACAGAAATATGTTGCTGTACAAACATTAATTTTGCATTTGGTGTTCCAGAACATCAGGTGGAATTCCAGCAAGGGTTTTATATTAAATTCCCTGAAAAGTGTGTTGGTAGACATTTTTGGAGGAAAACAAAGTAAATTGGATATCCTGAGCTAGTGCAGTTTGCCAAGTTATTCTGTTTTATTCAGGACATCTTAGGAACATATAAATAAAGACAAAGTGGCAAAATATCCAAGTGCTTTCAGATTTAAGGGAACAATATAGATTCCCCCTGCCCCAGAAAGCAATTATTTAATTTAAGAATGCTTACTGACATCAGTGTTGATTTTGCTGGTAGACAGTGAGTAAACAAGCTATAATGCTGTCTACAATATAAACTTTTAAACCTAAAGTCTTGGCTTGTTGCTGTCAAATTCAAGGGCAAAGCTCCACCTGACTTCACTGGAGCAGGGATAAAGCATGGGACTAAATAAAGTTCAAGCTAGCTTGAAATTTATTGCACAGAGATTCATTTTTATTGTTATAAATGTTTCCTATATACCACTTTTTTTTTACAAAAAGAGAAAAGTTTCTGAGCATCTATTTAGCATTTGTACCTTGCTCAGTGTAGCAGTTTTTATTTCTACTACTAGCTTAGTTTTTCAGAATTCATGTAAGTAACTCAATTCTAATTGGGTTGACACCATATTTTGGACTTTTATCCTCAAATTGCAGATGTTTACAATAAGAAATATGCATAAGAAGAATGAAAGTTCTAAGACTACCAGTTTCCCTTATAATGCCTGCTAATCCACTTAACAGAATCCTTCTTTCTCTAATAATTTGTCTTATCTGTCCATTTTTCCTTCTAAATCAACATTTGTTGTGGAGCTTATAATTTTTTTTTGTCACCCTATTTATTTTACCATGTTGAACTAATAGTCTTTGAATTTCTTATATATGTTAATTCCTGACTAGCTTTATGTCCAGGGCTGGGTTGCTTTTTGCAGTTCCAGTTTTGTTTCTATTACCACCAATCCCAATTCTAGTATTTTATTTTTTTTTTTAGCTATACCTAAAAGAAGTAAATTTTATAGCTTTAAATCAAAACTAGAAATAAGAAAGCCCACATACAGCATGATCATCAGTCCATGTCCTCAGGTGCTTATTCGGTTCCTGTTTCTTTGTGTTCTGTTTTTCAGCTATTAACTGGTATTTTTCTTCCTGTAAATCCTCCCTTAGGAACTCTCTGTAAAATTAGGAACCAGTTTAAGAATAATATTTAGTCTAATCACAGCACTTTAAAAATTTATACTTTATTAAAAACTTACTTTCAATTTTGGAAACTGACAATTACCCATCATCTGGTTTCCTAAATGCAAGCCTAAAATGGGAGATTCCTTTTAACTCAAAAACATCATGAAATAGCAGAAAAAGTGGTGCTTATTCCATTTACCTGGGAAACTAAATCCTTCCCTTCTCACAAATCCAAAATATTCACTAATATGCATGAAAATTTTTGATCTGTGAAAATTACAGGACAAGCCCTGATATGCACCACTATTTATAATACAGAAGAAGGTTAACTGAATGTCTTGTTCTTTCTAAGAATGAGTAACTGACCTGGTATTTGTCACTCAAAAACAGAAATAAAAGAGGTGTGTTCAGGGCACTGTTATAATTTCCTTAAAAAGGCCTAAAGTAAGTTAAACAAAAAGGCACATGGGGTTTTTAGTATTGCTTTTTAAGAATGCACAGAAAAGGAAAAAAAATCAAGTTTAGAAGCCTTATGTCCCCTTCTTTTTTTCTAAAAATTCCACAAAACGGTGTTCACTGATTGATATAACTAAATGACAGAGGGTCTGGGGAATGACACATAACTGGAAATGAGACATCTGAAATATCTAGGAGATGGGAGACAGCATAGCCAGTACACACAACATGGAAGAATAAGAGCAGGCCACTGGACCAATCAGTTGATGAGTCCTTGAAACATACCTTCTCTTACACCTTCTGAGCTTAAGCAATGACATGTGCTGCCTTTCTTCAGAGGAAGTAAAAGACTGGAACAATAACTGCAGAGTCCCTCACTCGCTCACGGTCCAGTCTAGACAAAGATCAGTGTACAATATATTGTTCAGCAGGGTGTTTGCCTCCTCTGGCTTAGTGAGATACTCTAGCTCAGGCTTAGATGCTCAAAACACCCTTCTGAAAGGACCTCCATTGTCTAAACAAGGAGACAAGCCTCAGCATATGAGAAAAAATATGGAAAAGGGAAAACTTGGTAAATATTTTATTCCAAATCCTGTGCCTCACTTCACCCTCAGAGGTTTATTTTTCTTTCTTCACTGTACCAGGGAGGCAGTGTGAAACTCACTTATTTTCCATGGCACAGCAAGTGTTTCTTGATGAGTCAGTAGGGTTTTACAGACCAGGATGGGAGTCCAGTTACAGCCATTCCACCTCCTTAACCAGGTATACAGGGGAAATATGACAGCTCTGCAAGATCTGCTTCTCCATTTCCTACTAAAACTTGTATAAAAACTTCTGCTACAAGGTTATAGATATAATTTAGACTATAAAATGGAATCAGAACTACTATAAAACTAATGCTTTTTTAGTTTTATTTGATTTAGAATTTTGCCAGATTTGTTGTTGACATATTAAATAATTTTGTCTATGTTTGAATTTTTTTTTTTTTAATGCCTTTGAAAATGTGTGGAAAAAATGAGTACTTTTTTACATGGCTAATACTTAGATTGTTCCGTGGTTTATGCATCTCTTGTAGTAGACTAATATTATATCTTAACTAATTTTAGAAAGTGAAAGAGTAGGCAGATTTCTATTTTAACAAAATAGCTCAGCATTCAGTATTGTAAAATGTCCTAAAGTATTATGTACACTTAAAGGACTTTAGGGTGAAATGACATTTAAATAAAGTCCAGTCATAGATGTATTATGCTTTCTTCATAATAATTTTGCATCTTATAAACAAATTAACAACTATTAGAACACTTAGAAATGCCAAAAACATTATTCTACTTTTGCATAAACTTTTCCAAGACTGTGCAGCCCTGAACATTTTCTTAAGACATTGCTTGGAATTTGCATTAATTCATGGTTATAGTATCCCTCAGAAATAACCCTTGTTTTAGAAGGGGCAAAACATTTCAAAGTAGAATTTTACAGTCTCCTAACAAAATTTAGATTTTTAATGTTATCAAATATGTAAATTTTTGATCTGATGCGTAGGCTTATAGACTCATTTGGCTATTTATATTTGCTATCAGAGAGACAAAAAATATTAAATATGTTTCCGGGGCCTACCACATATCCATTTTGCTTTTGCCTCCATAATCAGCTTTGTCTACTTAAATTAACCAGTCCTGGCCTGTGTACCACTAACAGAGACAGAATGAAAATGAGATTGTCCAGAGACTATCAGTAGCTAAGGAGTATTGCAGATGGACCTCCTTCTAGATGCTGAAGTCTTCTGCAGTAGCACCCACAATGCTTCATTCTGGAAGTCAGCAATTTGGGTTTTTTTCACTAATCTGTTCACTACCTCTTCACTGGCCCGCAGAGATGCAGTGTGTTTGGAAAACTTTAATTACAAAGAATACCCATAAAATTTTCCGTACCCTCAATTTTATTTCCTGCTTTACTTCAGGACCTGAACACCTGCAATATTCCCATTACACACGTTATTTTCCTTCTGGGTCTCCTTTCTTCTTCACACAAAATTATTTAGCTCACAGGGCACTACACGAGGTCCAGAGGAGGTCAAAGCCAACTGCCAAGTGGTGTGACTACAGTGATGGGAGCAGAGTGAACACAACCAGCGCTTTCTCAAGGAAGAGGGACTAGTTTTCCCTGCAGGTCATCAAAAATAATATGAAGACCACTTTCCTTCCTAGCACTGACTTTACACAGATTTCAAAATCAAAGACCAGCGTATTAAAAAGTGTACTTGCGGTTCCCAACAGCTGTTACCTTGTAACATGCTTACTCTCTGGTAAGGATAAAGCATATCTTTGTAGGGCAGATCTGGATTAAGGTATTATTTTCTCAGAGAGTTAAGAACTATCAACACAGTCGAGCTCAACTGCAAGGTGCATTGCTGCTACTCTTTCTCAAGTAGGTTAAATTACCTATATGAAGAAAATGAAAAAAACCCAACCAACCAAGCAAAAACCCCAAACTAAACCTGAAGAGAAACACAGCATTCTTCCAATAGACAAGAGAATCAGAAAAACAAATGTCCCATTCCTTACTAACATACCAAAAGAAGCACACATTGATTGCTTTGATATACAAACACATGTGTAAAATAGAACAGTCCTACTACCCTGAACTGCCTGATAAATAATGATCTCATAGAAAATCACATAGCCTGAATAATACTTTGAAAATCCCTATTTTTTTAAACCCACTGTTTTCTTGTAACAAATGAAACAATATGAAAGTTGCAAATATTTCTAAAATCAATGAGAAATTTCTAAAGAGCTTTCACAAAGCCTCATAATATGGAGTTTTGATTTGTCCTAAGACATTACAATTCTCTGCAACTGTAAACCTCAATTTATTCTGCCCAAACATTGAAAAAAAAATAAAATAGGAAGAGCGAGAGCAAGGGTGAGATTAAGAAGTGAGTGTTAGGCAACTGTACAAGAAACATCTTTTTTTTCCCTTCAAATGACATAAATTACTTGTCCTTTGGCATACATTTTTTCAAGTGTTATTTAATTAAAATAAATGAGAAACATTCAAGTTAAATTTAGCATAACAAATTATATTAGCCTCATGATATGATAAGAACATATATAACTGTTTCCAGCACTTTTTCTGGTGGATTTATTCTGTTGTGAGAACATAATTCTTGCTCGTCATTTTAGGAAAGAAACTTATCTTATTGCTATTTAAATCCTTTTCAGATAAAAGAGCACATTTAGATAAACATATTTTATTATGCTGTCTCTGCAACCAAATTTTACTACAATGTACTTTGTGAAGTGTATAAATGTAAGGTATTGTGGAATTTATAACTTTGGAGAGGTTTTGAATACTTTGATTTGTCACAATTAAAATATGCGTATATCTTCCAATCCTGGGAAACTGGGATCTATGTTCATTTCAAGAATAAAAGAAGAAAAACAACCCCTGGTTATTACAGAAGCAACTTATCTGGATTATAAATCAGACTTATTCAGTGTAGCCAGCTGTAACAGCTTATCTATATTTCTGTAATCAAGAAACTTTATTATCATTGCTTTGTGGAGGCTAACAAGTGCTCTTCTCACTGTTCTTTGCAAGAAAAAAGAATGCAGATGTAAAATTTTTAATAAACTTTAAAGAGGCATTTGTTAACTTTCTCTTCCTATTTTCTAATCCATCTATTTTTAATTTTTGTTTTTCACTTATTTAGACACTTGCAGTTCAAAGACTCGAGTTTAATATGGAAAAACTCTGTTCTGGAGAACATATATCTTACACATTACTGTTTCATTTCAAATCCATTAAACCATAATATAATTTTCTAAATCACCTTATAACTCCATTAACTTAGACACAGAGATCATCAGTTTGGTTAGTTACATATTTTCCCCTTGTCTTTATTTAATCTTTAAATATTTAAATATTTATTACACATTTCAATCTTTCTCTCAGCCTTACTAGTTACACCAGCTTAATGAGATCAACTTGTGCATAAAAGAAAAAAATTATATCAGCCATGTGCATTCCTGAGAAGAATTTCCCCAGCTGTTTGAATTATTTTTTTGTATCTTAGCTGCTTAACCACTCCATTAGATCATACTGACTTCTTCAGATCATATTGTCTTCTCCAAAAATAGATTCAGTTCTAAAATCCTAATTCCCTTTCCTGGATTCTTAAGAGAGCAAAATAAAGGAAAAGTGCCTGCTGAAAACACATACAAGGTGTGTTGAATTCCAACTCCGCTCCATATTAAATCAATAAGCCATCTCAGGCCAGCTGTGAATTGAATCAGGAATTTAAAAGACTATTTTATAATTAATTTAAATTTAATATAATTAAAGGGAAATATGCGAGCAGTAGCAAATATGGCATCAAATGGCAACAGGTGCAGGTGGGTTCTGAAATAAGGTTGTAAGGCAGGTAAAGATTTCAGCTAAACCTTTTTAGATAAATAGGGAGAAGAAGGAGTTTAGAGTATTCAAGAAGAAGATTGTTATTTATCAAACAGAAAGCGGTTAGTGTGGATATGTAGAATTGTTGTATAAGTAATTTCCACTGATTTTTTGTGACTGCTGTTATAAAATAGAAAGAACTGTATGCAAGGAGAAAAGGTAGTGTTGGAGATTAAGAGAATATAAAAAAATGTGTTTAATGAATTCTGTACTCAGGGAACCTTATATTAGTCTTTAGACCATAGCAGTACTTTCAGCACTAAATATAGCATAATTCAGATGGAAGTTTCTAGCCTATTTCTAAATTTAAGCACAGTAAAGGACTCATAAGGAATGCTCACGAGAACAAATGAGAAGAAAGAGTAATTTATCAAGAGTTTTTATGTAATATCCTCACATCTGTAATTACTATCTGTAAGGTTCAGGAAGACTGATACATGTGACTTACTTATTTTAGAGGAACAGAAATCAAATGTCATTTTGCTTTTCCAATAAAATGTATGAAATGGAAAGCAGCATTGTATGATGCCTTACAATCTTTTCATAACTCATTGGTTTCAAATAATATATCATCTTCTCCCCAGCTTGAATTTTTTTCAGAACCAGAAGTAATACTTAGGTTCTACAAGACTGAACTCAGAAACATAATTTCAGTTTAGGCGGTCAGCAGCTTTTGTTCGGAGTATGTGAGCCTTTATTCTGCCACTAATGTCTCATCGACACAAGTCCCTAAAACCTTTCTTTGTATTTCTGCACTTAGATTCTTACATATGTCTGAAAACAGCTACTGCCAAATGCAGGTCAAAGTTATGCACCTTTTGGGAGAGATGAGCAGTGTGGCCATGTAGGGAATTCTGCCCCTCTACTTCACTCTGGTGAGACCCAACCTGGGGTATTGGAAGGCGTCCTAGACTATGATGGGAAGTTTGCAATTAGGTGATCTGTAGCACCCTTTCAACCCTGCTATTCTGTATGTTCCTGAGGAAAAACCTTGTAAATAGCAAATCCTGGGGGAAAAAAACGAAAATAATAATTAGTGTTAACAAAAGGATGTCAATTTCTGCACAACGCTTAAACAAGTCTGCTCTAAAAAGTAGAGCAGTTAAAACAATGGTGGATAAATGTCAAGCTGATTACATTTTAGTGAGAAGTGTAACTACAATATGATATTTGCTACAACATGATATTAAGGTGGTTATGTTTCTACTGATGTATTTTCCTTTTTGTGTGTTCCATGGTTTTTATCTTTCCAAAAATGAAGAGTTGCAAGCTAAAATAAATATATTCTTTATATTCATGGGCCAAATGAACAGTGCTTGCTGCACCCTGATTTATACCATTTGAGGAAGCAATCCAGAATTTCCTCATTTGTCGGTGATTTCCTACAGGTTCAGCCCATGTCTAAGCATTTCTACTTGTAATCATAGAGTCACAATTTATCCCTAAATGCTCTGAACTACTGTTAACCAGCAGGCTTCTCTTAAAATTGTGTTTTAGGTCTGTAGCCAGCCTCTATATCGGTTGCTTGATGAGAAATATATGAAGGCTTCCAAATTATGAATGCTAAAATTAACACAGTTTCTTGTTTTACTGTTCTTAGATACTGATGTATTTTATTAAAAGCAAAGGGTAGGTTTTTTATGATTTGCGGGTTAACATGAAGTAAGTTTTGCACACTTCCACTTCCTCATTTTAGAAAGAGTTTGGCATAAAAGGCAAATAAAATTTTCAAAAGCAAGTAAAACCAATAGGTGGGGTATAGGTAGTGACACTGAGAAGACTTCTT
>JAOTQZ010000248.1:33324920-33389870 GCA_026546895.1 Pogonocichla stellata
ATTTCTCGCACTTTTTTTCCCCAGTAGATGATATCAAAATTTCTCAGTGTACTTATAAAAAAAAAAAATACAGCTTCTTAAAAAGATAAAATCTCATCAGATACAGAATTTAAGGTCACCTCAATAGAGTGTATTTTTAAACTCTGGCATGCCAAATAAATATTTCCTATTTATTTTTAATAAGTGTATATTCCTAACTATATTATTAAAGAGAATTTTTTTCTCTTTTTGGTCCTTTATTGAAATTTGTGCTATGAAAAATGAATACATTAGCTTAGGAGGAGAAAGGAATCAATAAAATTATGTACTTTGACTTGTCTATCGGCGAAAAGTCAATTGGATGGAGGGAAAATATCATTAAAGAATTCCTCAGTGTTTAAAAGAAGAGAGTTACTTGATTATATGTATGATGGAAAAATATCTGGTTTAGAATTGAATTTGACTTTTTAGGGCAGTATGAATTATATAGTATGTAAAACATGCTTAGAGTCAGCAGATATATTGTGTATTATTTGTGGTATAAGTTGATTCACACTCACTAGTTATAACTTGTATTCTAATGTCTTCTAATATTTTAAGATTTCTAGATGGCCCCCTGGGAGGCTGGAGGTTCTCTCACAGGCTGAGATACAAAATCAGGAAGACTTTTCAAGGAGACTTTAAAGATATCCTTTTTACCTCACTGGCTATGTAGAAAATTCAGATGTTCAGTCCAGAAGAGTTAATTCAGGTGCCATCTAAAATTTAGGCAATGCTAAAAGCCTGAGTAAGATCAAATGACTCTTAAGAAGTAAAAGAGGCCCTTTAGAAGCCCTATTCTTCTTAAAAAAACCCAAAAAACCAAAAAAAAAACCAACAACAAAACAAAACAAAACCAAAAAAACAAAACAAACAAACAAAGAAAAACCCCAACAAAAAACCAGAAGCCACTAATGAAACAAAAACCCTAACCCAAATCAAACAAAAAACCCAAACAGACAGGTTAGGGCTGTCTTTACTGTGCCAAAAGGGAACATGAATTTAGCAAAAAGGATTTAACCATTCTGGAAGCCCAAAACAACTGCTTTCCTTTAATCCAGAAAGCGTTTTAAAAAGTTGCATGTCCATAGCAAAAAAGTGTGTTCAAGCACAAATTCTCTAATGCAAAACTGGAGAGAAACATAGTAATAAATTGGATTAATAAATGAAAGGAATGAATATACCCTCTAGACCTACCAAAATTGTTAATACATTTGTTGAACTATAATTTGAAGAAAAAGAGTGGGTATTTACAAGCAGCAGGAGCCTAGCTGGGATAGAGGAGAAAGTTGAATCTTTTATTTTCTCTCTAGGTATTTCACAAGACAATTGGATCGTTTCAAACACAAGCAGTGCAGGACAAGGTGAATTCCTTTATCTCAAAAATGCTATGCCTTTGAACGCGTATATATCTGTTGAATAACATATCCAAAATGGTAAATTTTCTAATAAGAAATATCTGAGACTTCATAAATCATAAATCAATGTCTTAACCATTCCCTTTGTTTTCAAGAATGATTCTAAATATTGATGCTATGCCCCTGTGGATCACTTGTAAAATAATTCAGCTATTTTAACAGTTTTTCTTCTGGAGATTTTAGGTTGCTGTAGAATTGTTTTATTTATAGTTTCTGCATATTTTTTTTCCTTTCTTTTCCAATTCGAGAGTCTAAATTTATAGAAAAGATGGTGAAGTAAGATAATCACTACTTCTCTATCTGTGAGAAAGTTTAAAGTCATCCTCCCTAAATATTTCTCACAGAAAAGAAAAAAAAAAAGAGAACAAAGATTTTAAGCTGAAATTGTCCAAGATGATAAAGTGAGCAAAATGAAAGATAAGAAAGAATTCTATAGGAATTGATCTGCAAACAAGCATAGTATTCATTTGGACACACTATTTTTGAAATTGGTTAAGTCACAGGGTTTCCCAAACAATACTGTTGGCTAATTTTTTTTTTTAAACAAATAAATTACAGGGAAAATCTCCCTACTGCAGCTATACTTTAGTAATCAGGAGAGTGATCTTGCTGTGGACAGCAAGCAAATGCAGCATCTTAAATTTCTGTCACTAAAATTTCAGGATAAATGCTAGATATACTGAAACCATGAGATCTTTCTTTTAGCAATACAGATTACCTAAATAAATTAGCTAAGTGAATTTCAGTAACTTCTGAATATTTTAACCAGAATATTTGTGAAACTTGGGACCTTTTTGGAAAACTATTTCTATGGCATTATATTTCCTCCAAGATAAAACACAAGTGCACAAATCTTTCCAGTCAGAAAAAGAATGGAGTCAGAAAACTGTGATATTTGCACAGAAAAAATCAATAATCATAAAAAAGCACTTCCTACAGAAATCTTCAAATAATATAAACATGCCAATCTATTTTTAACAAAGATAAAATATGTATTTTCTGTTGAAGACCATAATATCTAATATATATAAATTTATATATATATATTTATATATATCCATGTACCTATGTTAATCAAAATTATGTAAAATAGAATAAATATAAACATTAAAATAAACTATGTTCAATAAAGTTTCTTCAAATTTTGATGTGTATTTTTGAGTCTGACAATATTGATAAAGCTACTTTGCCACATTTGATCTCAAACCCAAAAAAACCCCAAAAAACAAAAAAAACAGAAATAAGCTCATTCTGCCCAGTAATTTTTTAGTTTATGAGACAGGATTCCTAATCAAAAAACCATTTTCTGGTTTGCTTTTTGTCATACCATCAGAAGTAGGCAGTGCATTTAATATTAACACAGAAGACAATTACCCTGTCTGGATGATCCATACCCATGAAAGCCACTCTAACACTCCCCTTCTCAGCTGGACAAGGAAGAGTAAATATAACAAAGATTCATGAATTGAGATAAGGACAGGGAGAGAAATCACTCACTCACGAAATACTATCATGGGCAAAACAGGGTCAGCTTGAGGATATTATAGTTGAATTTATTACTAAGAAAAACAGAGCAGGACAATAAGAAGTAAAACTGATCTTAAAAACACCTTTCCCCACCCCTTCCTCCTTCCCAAGCTCTCTCTCCTCCTCCTTCAGCAGCTAAGGGAGATGGGGAATGGGGGTTATATCAGCTCATCACAAGTTGTTTCTGCTGTTTCTCAGGGGGAAAGCCTTTCCCCTGCTCCAGTGTGGGGTTCCTCCCAGAGGTGACAATCCTCCAGGAGCCTCTCCAGTGTGAGTCCATCCCATGGGCAACAGTTCTCCACAAACTGCTGCAGTCTTCCATGAGGAGCAGTCCTTCAGGCACAGCCTTGAGTGTGAGTCCCCTGGAGGGTCACAAGTTCTACCAAGACACCCGCTCCAGAGTGGGCTCCTCTCTCCACAGGCTTGCAGATCTCTGCCAGGATCTTGCTCCAGGACAGGTTTCTCCTGGTTTGCAGCCTCCTCTCAGGCATTTGCTTGCTCCAGTGCAGGTCTCTTCATCCTCTGCATCCCCATGTTCCTCCACGAGCTGCAGGGACACAGCTGCTTCACCATGGTCTTCACCACAGCCTGCAGGGGAATCTCAGCTCCAGTTCTTGGAGCATCTCCTCCTCACCTTCTCCGCTTGGTGTTTGCAGAGCTATTCCTCACATATACTGTCACTTTGATCTTCTCTGGCTGCAATTACATCTCTGCAATAACTTTTGTTTGTTTCTTAAATAGGCTATCACAAAGTCGTTACCACAATTTTTGATTGACTTGGCCTTGACCAGCTGCAAATCCATCCTGGAGCTGGCTGGCATCAGCTCTGCTGGACATGGCAGAAACTTCTGGCAGCTTCTCACAGAAGCCACCCCCACAGCCCCCTGCCACCAAAACCAGGCCATGCAAACACAAAACAAAAACTTCCATTGTCTTTAGAAGGCTGCCCTGAAGATGCACTGACAGCCAAATTTGCCCTCTGAACAAGACTGCAAGCCTCAATGAGACCTAAATAATGCTGCAGGATGTTCCTTGTTATGTGAAAGCAATGTGCTTATATATACCCATCGGCTCTGTATATGCTGCTCAAGAGGCAGTTTTTGGATTTGAGGTGAGCTTTTCAGAAGACACAGCAATACTGAAGATATGCACTGCTCCCAAAACTTCTGAAAGAACAGAGTAGTTATTGTCCTTTCTCACCCAAACACAAGCCTCTGTCCTTGATATGATTGGACATATTAGTTGTCTTAAATAGTTGCTGTTCTAATAATTGTAATTTAGATGGAAATTATGCTGTGCTGTGTGCAAGAAGTAGGATAATTTTGTCAGAAAAATATTTTCTGAGATCAGCAATCAGAAGGGGAACTTCTGCTCTACACCTGACTTCTTTATTGTCTTTAGACTAGAGCATTTTGTTTTCAGTCATTTTTCTGCTGCTGATCTCTAACTGTGCCTAGACTTTCTTCAATTTTTGTCTTGTCACAGCTACTGCTTACTTGTACACTGTAGATCCACTATGTCTTTCCCTGATGATGTATAATGCTACATGTAGTTGTGATTATCACCTATATATACAAGCAATATAATCCTTTGGGGTTTTATTTTCTTTCTTTTTTTTTATTCAATAGCATTTCTGCCAGCTCCCAGTCATATATACCACTTTCCTCTTCTTCAGACCCAAGCTGGCAATTCTCATCCTGAATAGCTTTAAAATTGCTCATAGCAATCAATGACAACTGAGGCATCACTAAAGAATTTCTCTTATCTCCAAGCTCCAATTTAGATCAGTCATTAAGCCTGAGTAAGCCTGAGCTGTCATAGCATTGTCCCTCATCACATGCTGTAAGCACAAAAAGTCAACTTCAAAATAAAATTTGTTCTATCTCTTACTACATTTTGTAATGGTCTAGTATGGACAATAAAGTTTACTGAAATAGGACTGTCAATCTTTGGAACACAGGTAACTATATAGACTTTTTATCTAAAAAAGGCTACTCTACCTCAAATCTGATCCACATTAAATACTTTCCTGATATTTCTTCTTTTATACTGTTTGATCTTGTTAGTGATGCATCCTACATTGCTGTATAGAGCCTTATTTTATGCTTATTTTATATAAGCATACATTTTAGAAACATGAAATTAAAACATACATTTAAATATGAGAAGGAAAACATCTAAGTGTTTAAAAATCGGTTATATCAAACATATGAAGAATATAGGCATTCTGCAGTGTCTCTATGGAAGCTTGCTTTCTTTCTGATAGTGTTCAGTCTTAAAAATGACAGTTGCAATCCTCTGCTTAGGTTGTACTTTTGAATTTATACTGAATTTTCAATTGCGTCTTAAAATAAGGTCGCGTAATTTTTTTATTATTTTCATTCTTTAGACTTCTTTTTCTGAGGAGATTGAAGCTGAAAATAAAAGTGTGTCTTGAATGGATTTTTTTACTTTCTGGCAGTTATCTGTTTGATTAAGGCCTAGTTCGAACAAAAAGTGCTGTAAACATTTATGATTTACAGTTTCTAAATGTTACAATATGCTCCAAATTAAATATTTATATGCTTCAAGATGTTTTGGCATTTTTAGAAGATCCTAAATGTAGAATGAACAAGTTGATGCATTCAAATTATGGTTTTTGGTTTTGTCAAACAAATGGTAATCTGCTGGATTAAACACATCTACCAACTCTCCTAAACAGGCAGTGGGGAAAAAATGAGTAGAAGCACCTAGTGATGAAATAAAGACACTGATGTTACTTCCCTCTTGCCATCACAGGCAAAGCAGACTTGCTTTGGAGAATATTATTTGATTTCCAACCTAAACAGATTTGGATGGTGAAAAACAAAACCAGAATCCATAACAGATCTTTTACCCTTACCATCTCCTTTTTTTTCCAGTCCCCACTTCAATCCTTCATTCCCAATTCTTCTACCCAGCAGCCTCTGAGCAGTGCAGAGGGCTTGAAGGGATATGGGTTATGGCTAGTGCATAGCAGCTCCTCTCTGCTGCTTGCTCCTTCTCACATATTCCTCCTGCTCCTGGGTGGGTTCTCTCCACTGTCCTCCAGGAAAAACTCTGCTCCAGCGTGGGTTCTCCATGAGCTCAAATTCCTTTGGGAAGTATCAGTCTGCTCCAACAGAGGGCTGCAGTGTGTATATCTGCTCCAGAGTGGTCCTCTCCACGGGTAGCAGAGGAAATATCTGCTCCTGGTGCCTAGGGTACTGCCTCATACTCATTTTTCTCTTGCCTGGATGTTCATACTGGTTTCTCCCGTTTTCTCCCCCCACTACTCTTCCTCTCCAGCATATTTGTTCTTTCCTATTTTATTTCAGGAAGATTGATTTCAGGAATGCCCATGGAGTAAGGAGCTTCTTAATGTGAGTAAGGCAGGATATGACACAAAAACTATTTATTTCTCAGTGAAAAGAAAAAAGGAAAAGACTATTATAGGATTTTCTCTGAGATATTTTCCCAGATTTTTCAGTCTCCCACTATAAAATTTAGCTGATAAAATTGGCTGTAATTTTTAAATCATCCCTGAATGCTCAATATTTGTGTGGAAAGCTAAGAGCATATACAGATATAGTTCATGAGGGTTTTTATATCATAGCTGCACATATACACTCCAATGCGTTCATTTATCATTCCTTAAATTTCCTAAGTGATGTCTCTTTTTAGGTCTTTTCTTTTTTATGGAGGTTCTGGTTGCAGCAAGTTTCATCCCACCTTAACAAATTAAAAAGAACATGGCATTAGATGCAAACATAACCAGACACAGATATTTCTGATCACCCACTATTCATCTGCAATTACAGAAAGATGAATAAATAAAAAGGAAGTGAACTGAAAAGCTTTCAGATGAATACACATTATTATATAGAGAATACACACAATACAGAGCTGTAAATTGAGAGATTGGCTCCCAACTATAACATCCATTATAGTCACGTTGCCATAGTGACTGGCAGGTTCATTCTTCAGCTTTTAGCCTTGTGGTGAGCCACAAGGATGTACCTTCCTAGGAGATATATGTAAGTATGTTTTGGCTATGCTGCAATGGTCAATGCAAAACTGGGGAAGTAAAAAGAAATGCCACCAAATTTCAGAAAACCTTGGTCTGGATTGCCATTAACACTTTGAAAGTTGCTTCATATACTGCACAAAGATGTAAATCTACCACTGGATCCACAAATACTGTAAACAGTTTTTCAGAGAGCTTGCTGGTTTTCTCCTACACTGCAGTTATTTAAATATTTCATTGCAAATAGTATCAATACAAATAAATATCTACTCAGTCTCATTTTCATAGTTCAGATTTATAGGAAAGGAGAATATTAAATTTTCAAAAGCATCCAATGGATTTGATTCTTCTGTTAAGGTTAGCCATTTTAGAATGTGAAGCTGATAGAACATTTTCTATTCCTCATTTTGTGCCTAAATGCTTAGGACTGTCATAACCCAGAAAAAAAATTGAGTGGAGGGACCATTTTTATTACTTGCTTACTAAATATGTCACTGTCTCAAAATGCTAAATACTAGATAAAAAACATATTCATATATATTTCCTAATCTTTTCTAACATACCTCATGATTCAATTAACTAGAGCACAAGAATTTCAAAGTATATATCCGCACAGTCTAGCTTGTACAGCACAAACCTACCTGCAAGTGATTATTTTTAAAAATTTTTACTTCTAATTAAGTCATGTCAGATTTGCTTTGACTAATGGGCTGAATCTTGCAGATGAATAGGTCTCTGAGAAACTCCAGGGTTTGTTTCAATCCTTCAGTATGGAAGTAAAGCAGCAAACTGTGGACAGTAAAGCCTGAACAACACTACTGCATGTCCAGTTTGCCTTCCATATTCCGTCCAGTGCTTAAGCAAATGTTCCAGCTCTGTCAATTAACAACATTCCCTGATAGAATCACTTTTACCTCGGGTACCCAGTTCATAGAAACATTGGTGGAAAAATCTAGTTTGTGAGCAATCTGTATCCACTTTGAACAAGAGTAAATGATGATACAAAGTGAAAGTCAGCAAGGATCACGCCTCAGACAGTCACGCTGCTCTGCTGTCTGGCATTCATTTCAGAGTCTCAAATTCCCATATAGTATTACATGAGTTCTGAATCTGGTAAAAGGTGCTTAACTGATATCCTTGGGAAAAGAAATTGAACAACCATGTCATTACAAATTCTTTCTGTAACAGAAAGAAACAAGATTTTGAATCTTGATTAGGTGTCAGCCTCATTTAATTGTGGAGCAAAAGTAGAGATCATTAGCCCAAGTACGTAAAAAAACCCTTCTAATTTATTCTTGAAAAATTTAGAACCCAAATAATGGAAATATTCAAAATGTATTTGGTTTGGCGTCCCTTGGGCTATAAACAGAGCGGAAAAATAAATGGTTAATAGATAATTTGGGAATTTAATTTTTTAATGAACCCAGTATGTTTCAGATCCACAGGCTATCAGTAATTAATACTTCATGAAGTAGTAATAGAGCAGCAGTGATATGAGTCCAGATTATCAAACTTCTAAAGAAAGAGTATGAAGACTTAACTATAAATTGTAGCTGTTTATGTGCTTAGTTGCTTGTTTTATCATATGTTGTTATTAAGGCTTAATCCTTAAACACTCTTGTTTTATAAGCAGAAAATGAAAACATGATAAGAATTAAGGCTGATACCACTGAGGTAAATTAAAAAGTTGTACTAAACACAGATAAACTGAAATTTTGTCTGTGGTTACTACTTGAGCTAAAAAAACCCCAGTAAATATCTTCCTTCCACATACAATATAAATATGGAAATGATGCAATCTTAAATGTATAGGATCGGTATGTTTTCTGACTGCTTTAGTTGAGTTTCTTCTGTGGACTATTATAGATTGCATTTCTTCTAATGAAAATTTAAAATATGTGTAAAAATATGAGGTTATATAATTATATCAATTTTCAATTATTTTTATTTAAATAAATTCTGAAATATTCTCATTGTCATTCTAATGCCATTCTTCAATTCCAAAAGTACATGTGAATTAGATCCATGCCTAAATGAGGATTACTCAGAGCTCTTTGCAGATACTAAAAAAAGCTTACACATTACAGTTAATCTTACTAGCTAACACTTGCCAACAACATTTAGTAAGGGATTAAGAACAGATTCAGGAAGTTAAATTCAGAAAAAAAAATCCAAAACAAAATAATTCCTCAGAGATATAAAATAGGTTTTTATTGATGTTAGCAAAAGAAGCAATAGACCCTGCTAAATATGACAAGGGAACCAGACTGATCGAAAGAAAAAAAAATACTTCAAAATGTTTTTGCAGAAGCCATTCCAGGGTAGTCCAAGGACACAAGTGACTGACAAAGTTCAACACATTGACCAGTGTTCACCAACACTTTCAACACCCAGGCATAAACAACCATGTGTGTTGTGTTTTCAACTGGTCTCTCTTAAGTGGCTGCACTGATAAGACGTAGGTGAGCAGCCAAGAAAGGAGGAAAGAGGTTGGTATTCCATTTTTCAGTAAAAGGCAAAAACATCTTTTTTTAATAGACATGTTTGTGACATTCCTACTCTTCCTGCTAACTCCTGTTCTTATTTGTGAAGGAAAAATTGACAAAGAAAAGCAGGTTTCTTCTTTATTATCATGTTTGTTTTCATGTGCTTTTCCTTCACTTAAAACCTCCTAAATTAGTGACTGTTTTGTTTGCACACTGCTGACAGTTGCTGAAGACATTTCATCTCATACAGCACAAAGAAGAATACGAAATAGTCATAAAGGATTATTATTCTTTTTCAGGTTTTCCAGTACTCCTGCTTTCTTGGTGCTATATAACAATTCATTTTACATTACAGAACAAAGTACAATATACAGAATATAAGCTTCAAATAAAATAAATATTTTAGATAGCTCTGTTTCCTTCCACATCTTTTCCTTCCAAGGTAAGCGGGCTTGGTAATGAGTAGAAGGAAAAATTTAGGTTCATTTTCAAGTCACACTCTACCTTTGACTAAAAGGTTTCCATATGATCAGAATTTAGAAGTGAAAAGAACAGTACAGGGTATTGTAGAAGCAAGAACCTATAAAAATCTTAATCTTATTACAATAGACATTTTCATGTTTGCACCATAGTATTGCTGGCATGGGGAATACCCACACACAGTTTCTGAGACATTGCCTTTTGTCAGTCAGCAAACAACTTGTAAATGTCCAATCCCCAAATGAAGGATAAAGGTGATTTGGAAAGTAAGAGGTCTTCCAAAGGAGATGAAGACTGAACCCACATTCTCAAAGTATCTTTGACTGACAGCCTCGAAAGGAAGGGAAAGCCATTTCTTTTATGGCAATATGATAACTTGATCGAGGTAGCAAAGCAGATATTTTACCTGAGGCCTAAAACCTTGCAAATGTATTCCTTTTTGTATTCATCCCAGGCTATGTGGCATTTACTGAGTTTTATGGAGACTATAATTGCAGAGGTTTGACTTTACAATAGACACATTATTTGCTTAAGGCTTGAAGGTTATGAAAGAACTAATGGGATTGTAACAAAGACCACAGTGGGAGAAGCAGGAGGGAACGAGGTATACAGTGCTGAGTGGCAGCAAGCATATGGCAGACAGTGAGTTCCAGTTTGTAATTACTGCAGAGTTCAAAACTAAGGCTGAAAATCTTTGTCTCCCTACTACATCACAGCTATGAGGGACAACTCCTGCAGAAAGCAGGAAGACCCAAGGATAACAAAGATGTGACACACTGAAGTGCTTTTCTGTGGCACTGAGAGTTATATCTTATCTTACACAAAGTACTGTTTATTTCATGGTATTGTAAGCTTGCATATACACATGGAGTGAATGTCATGCATAACCATTAAACTGGTAGAATCCAGTCCTTTAAGAATTTTCCCAGCAATTCTAAACTCTGCCTAAAGAGTTCATTCCTACCCCTTAGACAGGAAAAGGGTTTTGTGCAGTTTTTGTCCAGCCATCTCTGAATTCTCCGTCTGTTTGAAATGATCATTAATATTTGAAAACCAGTTCTCTTTTTCTACATCATTCTGACATCCTCAGCAGCAGTAAGGACAACAAAGAACTGGAAAGTAAGAGGATAACCAGAAGCAGTTAAACTAAGTGAAATTCAGATGGCTGGCAAATCTTCTGTCTTGAGTTTAATACAATGTTTGACATGCAAAGTGAGGGTCAGCAGGCAGGTATAGCAAATCTGCACCATCTTGGAGCTAGTAGAAATTGTCAAAATTTCTTTATTTCCCTATCTTTCTTGGTAATATGGCAACAAAGAGGTTTAGATTACACAAATCATTGAAGAAACTGAAACTTTGTAATCTCCCCTGTGAAGTAGCATAAAGGAGGATGCAGTACTTTTACTGCAATTTTACTGCAGTCTTATTCCTCTGCAAAGAGCAGAATGGTATGCAGCACTTGATGTTTTATTTCATCTTAAACAATGTAATTCTTCGGTACAGCAGCAATTCCTACCTGTCCTAATTGATCACAGCCAATAAAAGTCTGCTCTTTTTGCCAGCACTTTGATAGAAAAGATTCTGAGCACAGCACTGAGTTACTGCAGCACAGTATAGCCAAAATATTTTAATAGATGTTTTACTTGCTAGCTCACATGACATTTTAAGTTACAAGGTTTTATGTATAAAATTTCTTAAGTAGATTCAGCCATATAGATGCAAAGACATTTTGTATGCAAGTAAAAAATCTGATCTAGGCCACAGCCTGAAATTGTAATTTGTAATTTTAGCAGGTGTTTGTCAGTGGTTCTGTAAATTACCTGGAATTGTTTGTCTCAACATTTTCTCATCTCAATGAAAATTTGTATCCTGCCTTTATTCATGAAAGAGAATTTAAGGCAACATGCAAGAAACCCTCAAAAAATATTGGATACATCAATTTTGCAATGAACAAATGTGTTGATTTTCAGTGGTCTGACATAATTTATCTGGAAAACTAAGTCATAACTTGGATAGGAAACAATTTTTTTAAATTGAAAATGTTAAAGATGGAAGAAAAAAAATCTGTGTCTAAAATATTTTGCTGTTTCAAGCTTCTTTTTTTTTCTTTTCTTTTTCAAATGCAGAACAAACCACATGGTCATCAGAGTCAAAATACTAAAAAATAGTTCAGAAATTTTTAAAAAGTGAGATTTATTGATAGTGCTGGTATCAGTGTGAAAATTTTACTCTGTATTAGTTTATCATGCCACTCTTTGTCTGAACTATAACAGCTGGTAAAGAGCGTTCCACAAGAATAAATGAAGGCTTCACATAAAATAGATGCCCTAATCAATGGAATCAACAAATATATGTGAAAAAGTGGAGAAAAGGCTGCAGGTCCCAGTGGGATATGTCATCAAAGTGATGCTTTCTACCTCTGTACAATTCTGCAGTGACTGAAGAAAAATGACATCAAAATCGGTTGCCTTGTTAGGAACTTCTGAAGTGGACCACTGTCTAATGGACTGGGTAGAAACTAATTTCCTTGAGTTCTATCTTGGATGCAGTAGCAGCTTGTCCTTCAAATCTCTTAATCTCTGTATGTGCTTGTTTTCCCTGTAGGCAAATATTTTCTCACTTTCTCACTAAGGCTCAAGAGAATTAATGCGAAATCACATAAAAGTGAACATGAAATCCCAGAAAGTAGTAGTCAAAGTGGAAAACACCTTAACTAATCATTTAGTCTTGAAGGCAGCCTCAGCTGCACTTCCATGATGAAGAATATATGTTTTTCTAAGAGGCTTTTAAAAGCACCTAATAATGGCTATTTTGCAATCTCCCTTGGCAACCTGATCAGCAACTTGCTCAGGAACAATTTGTGCAGACCTTTGGTTAGAAAAAGCCATGCAGTCCTCTTTTAGAGGCTTTCTTCTGAGCAGATATATGAAAAATTCTCACTCCCATTCAAGCCCCTCTACTGAGCTGGCAGAGAGTAAAGGATGATGACACATTTCATTTGCAAATCTCAGTTTACCCTCACACCAGCATGTGAAACTCAGGATAAGCCTGTGGATCAGACTTTTATTCTTCTGACGGCCTTCTGTCCCATGTAGTCACTTTCAGCAACAGGGCAGGAGAACAACATTAAAAGCCAGGAAGGATGACCCTTCTATTTGCAACTTTTACAAACATCCAGTCTGATTCTTTAAGCTTGTAATTTTTTTCTTTTTAAATTATCTATCCACCTGTCTATCTATGTACAAATGCAAATTTATGCACTTTTTTTCAGTTTCTGGTTTTGAATATTCCAATAATTCCAATAATCCACTCACATTAAAAAAAAAAAAGGTCATCCTTGCTCAAAATTCACCATGGGGTGTATGCCCATACACGTTTTTCATTTCAAGATCAGTTGAGTGTCCTTTGCAGCAAAAAAATCATTAGAAGAGTTCAGACCAAGTAGTATTCTATTAAAAGATGTTTGCATAACCAGTGTGGGTAAAATCCTTGATTTATAAGAAGATCAAATATCATGAGAAATGCATATATGCAAACATGTACAAAGTTATCATATAAGGTAAATTTTTACTGAAAGAATTTCTTTAGAAAAAGAAAGTGCGAGCAACAAGTTAAAACAGCAGTGCTTTAAGGAACTAGTCGTGCTTTGTAACATGAAATACACACAAATATGTGTGATGTGAAAGAGAGAAAGAGAAATAAGAGAGAGAGAAAGAGAAAGAAAAAAAATAGAAATTGCTCATGGCTTTAACACCCTTAAGGAAAAATTAGTCAAATTTTCCAGGAAACTTATGGCTTTCTCTAGGAAAATTTGACATTTTAACTGTCATTAAAATAATTCATTATATAAGGAGTTTGAATGCAATTAATAGGCAAAAATGAATTTTATATTGTGAAAAATCTCTCACAGAATTAAATTCAGCTTTGATTTAGGCTTTGAAAATTACCTAGCTCCTAGTTGTTCTTCACATATATTCCAAAAAATACATGTTCAAAGATCTTTGATAAATTTTCATTCCTCTTCAACTATCCCCAGATAATTGGGGATTTTGATGTTTTCACCTGCATATTTTTTCTTCTACTTTATTACTTGTGAAATGGAAAAATTATCAACATATGAAATGTGATAAAAAGACCAAGTAATTGCTCTTAATCCACATAAATAGTTACCACAGATAACAATTGGGAAGAAGAAATCCAAAATGTCCCCTCTTCTTAAACAAAAAAATAACTCAAAGCCAAACTCAAAAGGCACCAAAACTAAGAGTTAAATCTGGAATAAAATATGAAAATATCATTATTCACAGCAGTTCTAAAAATCCCATTCAGGTCTAAATCAAAATGATTTCCAGTTAAATTCTTATCAGATTTCAGCACAACTTTAGGCTTGGCATACAGTGTCCAAAGTAAGTCTCTAAGATTTTGTACTGTACTTTATTTAGATATGGATGACCAAGAAAACTCATCAAACGTACAACTTCTCTTACATTTTATAAAGATATGGGTTGATATAGTATTTAGAGGGTAAGCTTGCTTACTTCTTACTTCACACTGTAAATTCCTTCCTGTTTTAAGTATTCATTTGTTGGATTTCTTTTCTAGAGTTTTTCTATTAATACACAGTTTAATATTGACTTAAGGGTGAGTACCATGCTTGAGATCAAAGACCACTGTCCAGGGTAAGACCAAAGATTTTTTTGTGTAATTATTTTCTTTCCTACTCCGTCTTACCACAAGCAAGAAGGCATTTATTCTTGTTTCATGGGGTGTTCTAATACTCCAAATAACACTAAATATAAGCATGGATGAGCTACTAAAATTTGCATTTTTAATAACCTTTTATATTGTGTTATGTATAATGTCATTTTTTATTTACCTGCATCCCATTTTGAACAGAGCTATAAAATGGAGTTCTTAAATGTCAGTAATAACTCATACCACGAAGAATATGAAATGAAGGGCAAAGCTTACGCAAAAGTAAATTAACTGAATTCAAATTTTATCAGGGATATGTAGAGAAAATGTTCTGCTGTGGATATGATAGTGAGTTATCTGCCTTTTGCATTTACCCTTATACTGCAGACTCAGATGGGATGAACTATATGTCATAATATACCAACAGGTAAAAAGAGACATTCTTCAATTGCATTTAACTACATTCATAGGAAAGGCAAATGCTTCAATACCATTGTCTGCAAGTCAGAGAGATTGTCTGCTGCAGCTACACAGAGGCATTCAACCCCTTAGCATAATTAAAGTGCAGCAGGCTGCACATGTCTCTACACAAATTAATCTGGCATTCAGCAGTACCTAGAGAGTATGAGTACTAGGAGTTTGTTCAAAGGCTGTCTTTGGAGCTCAGGCAGAAATCCGTGCTTCTGCCTGCTGGGCCACTGTTTGCAGCTACCAGTTTTGGGCATCACTGTCTGTAGGGGCCCAGAAGATAAAGATAATATGTTTGTCTCAAACACCAATTGTTGGATAACCAAGGACTGACTGGTGGTAAGAACATAGTGCAAACTGGCAAGGAAAAGCAGGTTGGGCCTGGTTTATGCTTTAGTCAAAAATATGGAAAAACATTTATAAGCCAAAGGGTAGTTTTAATACCTCCAGTTTTATGGCAGAGTTATTTCCTATGTACTGATGCTTTTCCCCAAGTCTATTTTATAGCTCATGCTGAGCTTCAGTCTCTTACATGTTTACTGTTGTAAGATACTGTTATTATCTTCATTCTGAAAGTTTAAAGCTAGCTCAGGCATTTCTACACAGGTTTCAGTCATCTATTTTTTTACTTCAGTCAACACATTTTAGAGGCCTAGCATAAAATTTCAGCCTTAGGCACCATGATTTTATTCTGCCAGTGAATCTTTGCAAAATTAATTAAAAATACACCTGTAATTTCAAAATCAAAGCACAGTAAAACATTTGGTGACAGAATTCCTAAAATATAAATTACTATAATACCATGTGCTTTCCTTCTAGGGTAAAAGCATCATGTTGGCCTTCTTGTGATATATAAATAAAATTATTATCGGTTGCAGAAAATTTCCCTTTATAATTTCAGCTAGGGAGAAACTAAGTTTTCCATTAAATTTTGTTTTTCACAGCTGAGCTGGGAGGCTTCCAGTGTGTCTCCATATTGGTAGTCTGAGAAGAAACAAGTCAACATAGTACAGTTAAAATTAATGTCTGATACTAGTTCAACAGAAAAATCCCAGGCCTCTGCATATGAACCCACAATGGACAAAGACACTAATACTTTCATGAGTCATGCCTGCTTTAAGGGTATCTGAAACCAATCTGCACTCAGAAGTTATCTGATCTACTTTCTTTGCTGACTGATTTTCTGAAGCTATCCAACTTCAGATCATCTACTAAAAGATGTGTTTTTGGCACAGAATATCTATTATGTTTCTGTTATCCGTTTCTTCAACCAAGAATTCTGAAGTACAATCAATAAGCTGCATTTCAAACTGTCCAGAAATACATTGCTTGAAGAAATCAGGAACATCTTCAACAAACTATTTTTATATTTCTCTCAAAAAATGCTATTATGGTGCAGCAACTAATTACTTGGTATTTTTTTTTCTCCAAATACAAACATTCTTCTTGCTATCATGTCATCCTATTTTCATAAAACAGAATTTACAGATGTTTTTTATTGTATGGGATTCATTTTTGATACAAAGAAGATATGGACAATATTGTTATCCTCCTGTTCTATTATATAGGAGTGCTTAAACTGGCTTTCTCTTCTATACTTTCAAGTTAGGGAGAACTAACAATTACAACAGTTTTATGGCTGACACCACAAAAATCAATAGATCAATACAATGGTCATTAGTATGAATTTGTATGTTGGCCCTAAGTTTAAATACACAAATCTCTAACACTAAACATTTACGCTATCTTAGTAAATTTATAATAGACAAAGTTTTGCCATGTGTACAATATGTATTTCTAAAGTAAATGAATTTTCTTTTGATTTTCTCCACTAAATCACTAATCATGTAACTAGGTTATTTGATTAAAATTTCCCAAGCTAACCTCTGAAGTACTTGGATTAATGCTTTAATACAGAAATTTGGAAAATCTCATCAGCTTTTTCTACGCTATTCAATGGCTTCCCAATTTGTTGATCATCTCTAAGTGAGAAGGTATTTCTGACAGACTATGAATCTTTAGCTGAAGAACTAGTTAGAGAAATCAGCTGATGAAAGAAACAAATCATTCAAATCAGAATAACTCAGTGAGAGTAAGAAAAATAGAAGAATAGAATATTCTTCTAAAATAGAAGAAGTACATTATTCTCCCCCAATATAATCACAATGAATGACATTATCTTTAAAATTAATTTATTTTATACTTCTTTTTTCAGAGGTAGTGTAGTGTGTCCTATAGATAGAATGCGTTTCTTTCTTACAGAAGCAATCCTGCTAAAATTACAACAATCATTAAATATGTGGTCCTGGTTAGAAAATTATTCTTTAGAAGAGAATGCGTAAAAGAATCATTTGAACTGTATCTCCCATGTGGTAAAACTATTTGGAGACAGATGAATATGGAATTAAAATTTGAAATAACTTTACTTTCGTTTGAAATAGGGTTCACATGAATTGTTGATGAAAAAACATTTTTTTAATGTTGTTTTCTTCTATGAATGATTATAGAATTGTTGCCTCTACGTGGATCGTAAACATTTAATGAAATACATTTAAAGCAAATCCATGCAGGTTTGGAATCAATACACCAGCTGTCATATCCATGCATAATAATCTCCTAGTGAGTCTAAAAAAAGTAAAAAATTTTGCACTCTATGTGCTCTTTTCTCCACTAATAAATGAATATTAAATAGGACAGACTAAACTTAGAGCTGAGTTAACATTTCTTGACTTTCATCTCAACAGCTTTAACAGTTTTCAACTTAACTGCAAATGTTTCCATACGGCAAAATTTGACATAATATCTTGGACTAGCCTTTTTTTTTTTTTTTGTTTTTGGAAGGGAATAAGACACTGAAAAATTTTGGAGTGATATACATACAATTTTGAAATAATATACATAAAAGTTTTGGAGGGTGGAGTATTATTTTGTTAGCTACCATAAGTAAAATCCAGTATTTTAAGTTATCCTGCTTTAGTTACTGCAATGATCCAACCTGACATGAATTAGGTGTGGTCTGGAAGGCAGAGAAGTCTATTCTATGTAGGGATTTAAGTAGTTTTTCCCGCCTGATTCAGATCTCAATTATGTGGCCAACACTTTTTTGGGGGTTAACAAACACTGCTCAGACACACTGGATCAATTTTCTCTGGCCTATTCCACCAACAGCTCACTCACGACTCCTTTCCTGGGACATGGATGAGATCTTCTGGAACTTTCCTCACCATATCCTAGCTGCCGTCTGCATGATTTGCGTCAGCATTTTGCTCCTACCTAGGATTTCATTGTCACCTTTCACACCTTAAATTTCTATTTTAAAACAGCTGAAAAGGGATCAGTATCTAGATAATGCCATGAAAGTATTTCTTTCTCTTTTCTCTATATTTTAAACTGTCCCATACATCTCAACATGAATGCTAACCGTTATGAGTGGTATTTATGCATGAAATGAAGAAACCATCCTAAAAGGGAAATAAGCATATTTTTTAGATATAGAAAATCCTTATTGTACCATACAAATTTCAAGCTAGATGCTAAAGCAACATTAAAAGCTCCAGGCATTAAAATAATAATAATGAAGTCTCACAGAATACATTCTATTTTCTTACAATGCTTGAGATTATAATAAATATTCCTGGGTCTTTGATTTCTCTTGTGTATCATTTTTTTAGCTTGAAATTATAAATATATCTTATAAATTTGCACGCTACTTTGATGGATAGAATAATTTCCATGATAGTATATTGAAAAACAAAACAAAACAAAAAAAACAAAAACAAAAACAAAACAAAAAAAAACCAAAGAAAGATTCCTACCTAATTGCATGGTTATGGAGGCAGGTGTAACATTTTAAAAGCAATTCTGAAAGAACAGGGATTCTCAGTTGATGTAAAATCACTGTCAGGGAGAATTGTATTTAACTCAAAAAAAATTGTATGACTTCTTTGAATAGCCATACTAAATGAAAAAGGTAGAATATATTTAATATTAGCAAGACAAAATGTCTCAGTAATTTTGTTTTTATGCCACAATTGTTTCTCTGTTTATTGCATGCTTAAAAATAGTGTTTCTCCAATTTAACATAAGCAACTCCTGGATGGTAACCTAAATTGAATGAATAAATAGAACAATGTTTCTTCCTTGTGGTCTTTATGTGTGCACTGTTTTCCATAGGTGTTGGGGGTTTTTTGGTAGATTTATTAATAATGGTACTAAATAAGCTTTTATTCTCTTTTAGTTTATTTAAACAGTTTATGGGATTTCATATAATATATTTATATAGAAGAGTTTGTTTAAATATAAAAGGGCTTGGATTCTTTTCATAAAATGTCTTTTTAAAGTAATGCCTTTTTAAAATATGACAGTTACTCAGCCAGCTGTGTCAGGATCAAATGTATTCTTACTGTAAGATTCTTAACATAATATGTAGGAAAAATGAGCATTAAGTATTGCTACAAACAATGTGTCAAAAGCTTTTGTCAGGTGATTTGTACGCCATTACTTTGTTTATTTCTTTTCTGAGCTTCTGGCAAATGAGACACTGTGGTACTCGTGAAAATTAACACCAGAATTAGCAGCAAACTTGAATTGGTATGATAATGGTTGATGAATTTGCAAAATGTGTAAGTGGAGAGACTAGCCAAATACCTTCAGAGTACCAAAATCCAAAATCTTCAGAGACTGAATATTGATTAGGAGGCAACAGTAAATGGAGAATCCAGTAATATATTCTTTCAGCAGCGTGTTTTATTTTTAATTTGAACCTGTATGACTGCAAATTCGAGTTATTGGTTTTCATTAGATAAGCTTTGTAAGCAATCATAACCTGAATTTAGAGGCAATCTTCACTGGTGAGGAGGTCTTAACAGACTGAACACTTCGTGCCAAGAATTTTTCAAGTGTCAAATAGTAATGCCAAACCCAAGTTAACTACAAGCACCTCAGTTTGTGAACATTAATCATAATATTTAGCATAATTTTAATCTAATGTAACTAGGTTAGTAAAATCAATAATCAGGTAAGAAATGCATGGCATGTCCCTTTTCTTACAATAAGAGGATCCAGGAACATGGAGAAAGCTTTGGAAATACTGTCTCCTTGTTAAATAGTCAAAATATTTTAAGATATTTGGAACAACACATGTCCAAGTTTCCCTATCTATACAGAAAGATAGAAGGACTGACAAATGATTTGCCAATAAACAATGGATTATAAGCATAAATTGCTTAAAATTAAGCAATATTCTATGTTAAATTGATAAATTTATTGCAGAAGCAGAAGCTGAGTTGAGAAGAAGATAGCAATTGACTGATTAGACTGAAATCACACTTTTAGAGCTTAGGTAGCATGGAATATCATCCATGTCAACTTAAAAACATATTTATGCCAAAATGATAGATTTTTGTACTGATTCATGTGTTCTCCAACTTTATATTGTTGTCCATTACCATTTCTTTCAGCTTAGATGTATTTTGTGTAGATCTTTTGCAGAGCTTTCGATGTCAATGCTGTGATATATAAGATTCCACATTTATTGAAAGAATTTGAAAGCTGATGATGAAAATGGCTACTGCTTCTGGCTTTTGTTCGTGGCTGCTTTTCTACATTGGCACACAGGGAATGCTTATTTTTCTGCTGTTGCCATGAAGACTGAAACCTTATCTTTTATTCAGTAAAGCTTAGACATTTTGTCCAATAAAAGTGTTGCAAGCTCACAATTACACCTAGCAATTTGCAAAGGTGTATTATACATACATTTTTACATACATCATTTAAAAAGAGATGCTATTGCTTCAAGATCAACAGTATTCTAGGCTTGGTTCTTATCTTTGTTATATTAATGTAAGCTTATGGATGACATCAAAGTCAATATACTACCTATTTCATCTGATGCTGTGTCAGTCATTGCCTTTTTTATTCCCTGTGTCCATACTTATTTACAAAAACAGGAGACAGAAAAAAAAATCCTTCTGCAAAATGAACTTGTTCTGCTTATATAAACAAACGTATCTATGTTACTGCAGCTGTATTAAAGCTATTTAGAACAGTGTTCAGTAGCCATCAGCTGTATTCAGTTTTCAGCAGATTGATATGATAATGTTACTTACATAAATTAGTGTTCCTGCTGAAAAGTTTAAGATAACTGAAAATGAAGAAGGAAAGCGTATCAAGGAGGAGCAGAGTAAGAGGATCAGAGGAGCAGGGGGCTGTGACCACCTGCTGGAGTTGATATGGTCACAATGGTTAAGTATATTTGAGAGTTATAGGAACACAACTAGAGAGTTCTGAGCAGAACAGAAACATGATAGAAAATAGATGTTTCCTCACATTTATTGTTAAATTTTCAATATATCGTGAAACTTGGGTGATTTGTCAGCGATATTAAAAATTCCTCAGCATGTTTAAGGCAAAGTTATGATTTCATTGTATTAGAGTTATGATTTTTGATCTATGTGTGTTAACAAGACTGCAGAATCTTCTTTTACATGTTAGCTGACTCAAGAAAGATTTTAGGAATCAAATATGTGAATGGATGATTATTTTTCTTTGTTTTTTGACAACAGGTGCAAGAAAGGAACATTAAATCTTATTATTATACTAATAAAGGGTGTACAACATTCAAGAATACACTGCAGTATCTTTTGTGGTGCAGGGAGGCTGAATTATGTCAAAGTGGAGAAAAATGCTGACAGGAGGCTGGCTAGAGTTTAAAATGAAAATTTTCCCTTCTACTTTTGTTATATTTCCACCCAGATTATCATTTGGACTGTTGCTTCTGAATCCTCTGGAAGCACTTACAATGCCTCTAAAATACTCCTAATTTTAGTATAGGATAAGTATACCTGACAGGAGGCTAGCATAGTTCCAGGCAAATGGTCTGAGGATTTGCTCCAAATTGTCTGTGTGGCCCAAGCCTCCTATGGCCTAGGTCAGAACTCAGAAGGTCATACAAAAGGCTAGAAGGGGGTGATCTCATCTTGCACTTTTGAAATAACTCATCTGAGTTATAAAACTTTCAATGAAAAGAAGCTGTATGATTATATGAGACATTAATGGAGACACATTTTAAAGCTTCTCCCATTCCTTCTTTTTTCGATGTTTTTTTGAAATGCATTCTGAACAAAGTAATGCAAAGCTTTGTAAGCTGAATTGTTTCACAGGCGTGTTATACCATGACCCTTGGAAGATTCACATTGCTTGACAAGATGCTTCCAATCTATTGACATTTAATCAGTCACTATTTGGAAGGGGGAAATTAATTCAATTGTTAGAAATTGGCCAATAACACAGATAAGCTAAATGGCAATGTGTGATTACAGCTGCTTCAAAGATGTGCTGAAGCACATGTCGACGTGTGAGAGAGCCCTGTATCTGTAATCTGAGAAAGCAAAACCTTAGTTTTGGAAGACAAATTGAGTAGATTTCTGAATCTGTGCCATGATTACACAACAGGAGACTGCAATGTGCTGCTGTCCACTCTATTCAGGTTCCAAAAAGGTTGAAATCTGTGATATGAATGTCATCTTTCTATTCTCAATGATATTGTTTCTCCATTGTTAAAGAATTCAATCTGGATGTATGCAGAAACACAACATTCTTTTTATCATACATTCATTCTTGGCCTAGTTCAGGTTAAAGGCAAACATTGTTTTCAGTACAAGAAAACAGGTTTCCATCAGGAATTATTGAAATGAGTACTTACAGATTTTCTGTAAGCTTGTACAAATATGGCATGTGAAAACAGCAAGAGAACAGCACAGTGCTCTCATTACAAGCTGTTTGATTTGCACCAGGAATTGGTAAAATTTCAGTACTTCAACCTGATCAGTAATACTTAATTACTGAAGCTGAAAAGCAAAGGTTAGCCCATCTACTCTTCCAAACATGCTCCTGGTACTGATTATAGAACTGGGCATGGAAAATATTTTCAAGTGGCTTCCACTGGCCTTAGCAATGGGCCAGCTGGACAAAGTTTGCAACATTTTTACAATTGTGTAGTGGGATCTTACAATTATGATCTCCACATTTTTCACAACACTATTTTACCAAACGTTTTTCTGAAAATCAAAATCTTTAATGAATCATGTCACCGTTGAGACTAAAATCTGCCTATTTTCCTGCTAATACACGAGGCAGTAGAATCTGACTGATATTCCCTTTGTTTTTACCGGTAACAGCAAAAACGTGTTTTGAGAGTGAAGTAGACAGATTATGGCAGACAGTGAGAAATCCTAGAAGCATATATAGCAAATAAGTGTGGCATTTTGCTTTTTTACATAACAGCTTTATTGATTGTAGTGGCAAGACAAAGTATAAGAATTATAAGGGGCCAGCTCACTGATATAAGTCAACATCAAAAGTCAAAGTTCTAGCCCCAGCCATAAACCTAGCCCTAGGCTGAACAGTTAAAAATTTATGGGGCAAGGACTGAGGCACGTAGAATGATGTGGAGGGAGCCATGCTGTGGCAGTCCTGTGTTCTCCTTGCCATGCTTTTGTAGCTGCAGAGTTGTTAAAGCTCTGTGCTTTGTGGATTTCAGGTCCCTAACCCTAGAGGCAGCCATAACCCTAGCCATAAACATAATCCTAGGCTGAGAAGTCAAACTTTTATAGGGGTGAGACTGGAGCCAAGCAGAATGATGTGGAGGGAGCTGTGTTTTGGCTGTCATGTGTTCTCCTCGGCATGCTTTTGGAAACTACAATGTCCCTAGAGCTGTGGGCTTTGTGGTCATCAGAACCCCAACCCTAGGCTGAGCACTTAAACGTGTATGGGGGTGAGACCAGAGCCAAGCAGAAAGGTATGGAGGTAGCCATGTTTTGGCTCTCCTGTGCTCCTTATGGCATGAATTTTGTACCAGAGTCAGTGGAGATCTGGGCTTGTTGGTTTTCTGAACCGTAACCCTGGGCATAACCCTAACCCTAGGAGTAAGACAAACTCCAGGCATAGCTGTAAAACTTGCACAGGGGGGAGACTGGAGCCAAAAATTAATGTGTTTGTTGAGCCATTGTTCTGGCATTCCTGTGCTCCCCTTGGCATGTCTTTTGTAGCTGCATTTTGAAGAGCACTGATATTTATCAAGTGAGTTTAGTTATTCTGGAATACAAGGCTGAAAAAAAGGAAATCAGGGACCTTGGTCTGAAACCATTATAAATGACTGGAAATATTTCAATTGTTATCTTTAGACGTAAAAATTTATACCTTGGACATAACTGATTTTTATTGTCCATCAGATATCAGCAAAGAGATTGCCATTTCTTTATTTCATAAAATAAGGTTAAAGCAGTTTGTCTCTTAGAGGGTGAGTGGAGTTTGCCAGACTATGTGCTAGAAAATCCTTAAGTAAATAAAATCCTAAGGTAAATAAAATCCTAAATCTTTTTTACGTGGTCCTCTATTTTTAGGCATGCATAAGCTCTGAATGGATGTGTGCTCTGATGATAAAACCAGTAAAACACAAAGTGCTGTAAGCAAATAAAAACATCTCTATATTTTAATTAAATCCCATTATCCCGTATATAATATTTTGCATACTTTTTATTTTATTTTTTTTAATTTCCTTCCAGAAAGTATTAGTAAGAATTAATTTAATTCTTAAATTAGTTATAAGTAAGTATAATCAGTAGGGAAGGTGATTTGCCTTTTTAGCAGTCAAATTATTTAGGGAGATTATTAGAACTGGTTTCTGTTAATCACTGTTAAAGTGGTGTCTATCTATCTATCCAAGTGGACTTACCAATTTCAGAAAAAGTACCATGTTACAAAAGACTGGAGGAAATTGTGAAGGTCTGTGTAACAGAACCAATATATATGATCTGAAATGAGTGTAGAAATTCATGCATAGCAAGTCAAACCCACTGAATTTTAAAATACTTGTTTCAGCTATGCTGAGTAATCATTTAAATGGAAGAACAGCTATATTCTGCAAATTAAAGAAGTATTTTTGTGTAAAAAAAAATCCGGGGATTTAAAAAAATCTCATAGCAGAAAAACTGAAAAAGTTCTATTTTTTTTCTTAATGAGATATTTTCTAAGACAGAAAAAGTTGTAAAGTTATAGAGATTAGTCATCCTTATATGGGAAATTGAAAATGTTCTGATAAATATTGATAAATTATTTTCTAAGCTCAAATTTGGGAAGAAAACAACATTCAAACCCCAACAGTAAGAAAACCACCACACCTATCTAATCCACTGTTCTGACATTTTTGTACCAAATTCTTTTTCTAAGACTTTCCAGAAATCAATGCATTGACCTCACTGGACTTTTCCTCTACTGATGTATTTATTAAGTCATAAAAAAATGCAAATATAATGTATTTTCACCTGTGTAATTACTGTTTTCTTTATTATAAGGTATACCAAGCAATCTACCAGGAAAAAATATGAAAACACTTAATGTTACCTGTCATGGGGAGCTTTATTACAGTTAATAAGTTGCATAATAAAGAAAATCCAAAAATTTTGTTAACACATTATCTTTCTTAACACTTGCTTGCTTAGTAACTGAAATTATTTACTTTATTTCTCAATTTCATTAAGAGGAATTATAGCTTTAACAGAAAGAAACAAGGAAAGAGAGGAGTGCAGCAGTAAGAGACAAACACTACAAATAACTGCCATAAGAATAAATGATGCTGTGTTTACATCCTGATGGTGAACAGAAAGGTAGAGAATTAAAAGATATTTGGTACTTTTATTTCTCAGTGGAAGACAGAAAGCTATAATGATGTGTGAACAGTGCTATTTCAGGAAAGAATTAGTCATACAAGCATTCTCCCTCTCCTTTCTTTTTCTTTTACATTTGTATTTAATTACTGTGACTATTCATTCAGTGAAATATACTGACAGTTTACAATCTTCCTGATGCCTGAAATGCAGGAAAATAATTTTTTTTTTAAATAAAGCAAAATTGAGAAGAAGCTTTCATGATTACTTCTCAAGCTGTTTATATTGATCTGAATTTTGCTCTCTTAAATGTCTGTGCCAGTTTTATCAAATTCAGTGGGAAAACCCACTAAGCCAGTGACAGGTTGCCATGATGGATCAATACTGATTTAACAACAGTTTTTCAACAATTGAAAGGATTTGGGCAAGGGGCATGGTGAATGAAGTGACTAACAGCAGAAGCAAATTTCTTATTCTTTTATAGAATTAAAGAAAAAAAATTCTGGAGGATAACTTGCCCACCAGCTACTGGTAGAAACAATATGCTAGACTAGACTCTGCACTAAATTTCAAGACACAAACACTGTATGTCTTACCTGAAATTAGCTTTTGAAAAAAAAAAAAAGAATACTCTTCAAATATATTAATCAGCTGTGAAGTAAGATATTTAAGCTGTTTTAGATAGACTTCAAGAACTGGAAGAATAATTGCAAGTAATATTCATTTCAGAGTATAACTCTATGTTCTGATCACTGCAATCCCATGCTGGCTCTCCTAGCTGCACAGAAAAGCATGAATGAGAACTATGAAATACACCAATTCTCTTTGCTACTGAACTCTATTGTTTTTCAGCTTATCTTCACTGTGTTCTCCCCATTCCAAAATCCTGGGTATGCCACCATTTTTAAATGCTCTGACATAGGTTAATAACTTTTAGGAAGGGCCCAGGAATAGACTGTCGTACATTTTATAAATTAGGGAAATATTTTTCAAAGCAAAATAATACAAAGAATGCAATAACAGAAAAAATAGAAATGGAATGTAGAAGTCTACTACTTGTTGGCAGCTGGTATTTTAAAATTTGGTGCAAAGAAATGGAACACTCTGGTGTCATGGTTTAAGCCCAGCTGAAAACTAAGAACTCACTCATTCCCTCCCCTGAGTAGAATGAGGAGAGAATTAAAACAGCAAAAGTGAAAGTGGGTTGAGATGAAGACAGTTTAATAGGTGAAGCAAAAGCTGCACGTACAAGCCAAAAAAACCAATTCACTCACCAGTGCCTGTGGGCAGGCAGGTGTTCAGCCATCCCCAGGAAAGCAGGGTTCTGGCACACGGGGTGGCTACAGGAGAAGACAAATGCCATTACTCCAAATGCCCTGTACCTACCCCACTTCCTCTTTCTTCCCCCAGCTTCACATGCTGAGTGTGACAAGATATGGTTGGGGCTATCTCTATGGTCACTTGTGATAGCTGTGCTGGCTGTGTCCACATCCAGCTGCTGGTGCACCCCTGGCCTCTGTGCAGGTGGAGTGGTGCAAAGAGCAGAAAAGGCCTTGATGCTGCGCAAGACCTGCCCAGCAGTGAAAAGACCACCCCTGTATTATCAATAATGTTTTCAGCACAAATCCAAACATGGCCCCATAGTACCCACAGTGAGGAAAATTAACTCTCTCCCACCATGACCCAGCACATGTGGGAACACAGCAGCACATAGCACTGAAAGTTCCCAGCTAGAGGGGCTAATTTTGGCATGTTCTGCTAAGGGAATATTTGTTTGTATTTGAGGACAACTGTAATCAACCATCTAAATAGAAGAAAAAGAAAATAAAAATAGGCATTAGGTCTGTCCAACAGGTCTCAGTGTGGAATCACTGGAAAAGAGTGAAATAAGGAATGTTTTCTAATACAATATAAGCTGCTCTACTAGAAGGGAATAATGGAGTAACATAGTTAACTTTTGTGTTAAAATCATTGAAGCTGTAGTTTGATAGGTTATATTACAGGAGGCAAGCTAATTCAGGGGTTCAAGAAGTCTAACAGATTGCAATAAAAATTTTGATTCCTTCTAGAATAATTCTTCCCCCTTGCTTTGCCTTGCCTTGCCTTGCCTTCTTTTCCCTTCACTTCCCTTCCTTACTTTCTGTCTTTCACTTTTTATGCTATTCACTCTCTCTCTCTGGGTATCTCTTGTTGAAATAATATTTTCATTCATGAATGGTCACTATGCACAACTTAGACTAAAGAAAGAAGTATGATTATACAGTGATTTGATTAGAAAGTAACTCCATTTATCAAGCTGTAGTGGAAGTTTTGATTATTCTGAAAGGAATTCACAGAAGGATCAGAGGAAATACAAATATCAAAAGGAGGAAAATATTAAGAGAATCTGATGATTAAGAGTAATTTGAAGGAAGTTTATCAAAGTAACATGGTCTAGAGATCTATGAAACCTTAATGTGTTAGCATAAAACACATCAAGTAGACTTATTAAGTTATATTTTAATAAACCTCACTAAAAGAAAAAAACAGTTATGACCATAATGTTTAATTTTTTTGTGCTGCCTTTCTTCTTTCCCGTACTCTGGGACTCATCTATGATGGTAGCCTGTGTCAGTTGCTCACAAAAAATGGTAAAAACCTTTGTCAGAAAATAATATCATAACCTACATAACGAATAGACTTTCTAAACCTTAGGTTTAAGAAGTATATCTCATCTTACTGAAACTTCAGCAATGAAACTCGTTTTATTTTGGCAGAAATCTTGATATTCTTTGAGAGGACATGAATAGAAACATGGTTTTCTATGCCTTTGTCACAGTGGTTTCTACTCATATTTTCAATGCACTTTCTATGGACCCTCTTTCTGCTTATCCTTTTTGTAATTCTTTCTCTGAACACTTAAGCTTTTATATAATTTATGGGAAATTTTATATAATTGATTATAAACTTATATAATTTAAAATATAATTTATTTTATATAAACTATGACTGACCAGAAATCACTGGCGCTCAAGGTGAATCTGTACTGTTGGCTTACATGTTATCTGTGACATCTCAAGTATTATTTTAAACTAAGTCTTTTATATATATGTAAGCAATTTTATTCTTGGTTAATCTCTGATGTCATGCAGTTTTCTTTTTTCAACTTTTCCTCCCCTGACTCCTACAGCTACATTGGAGCTCGCAGCTCAATAAACTCCTCCTCTACTAGATTTACTTGAAATCATGACAGTCATATTGGCACAAGCTAAGAATTAATTTGAATCATCTGCAGACTTTCTGCCCCTCTGCCCTGTGACACCCCACCTGCAGGGCTGCATCAGCTCTGGAGTGCCAGCACAGGAAGGACAGGGACCTGCTGGAGGGACTCCAGAGGGGAGCCTTGAAGATTAGAGGAGCAGGGCACCTCTCCTACGGGGAAAGGTTGAGAGAATTAGGATTGTTCAGCCTGATTCAGAAGAGAAGGATTCAGGGTCACCTAGTCGCAGCCCTCCAGTACATGAAGGGAGTCTACAGGAAAGGTGGAGAAGGAGTTTTTACAAGGGCATGTAGTGACAGGACAAGGGGGAATGGCTTCAAACTGAACTAGATAATCTTTAAGGTTGCTTCAAACACAAGCTATTCTACAATTTTATGATCCAACAGGTTGTATTACTATCCATGGCAGACGTGTCTTTAAGGTCTTTTCCAACACAAACTCTTCTGGTTTTCTTCACCTCTCATTTCCCCCACTGACCACCAATATCTATGTCCATTTTCACTGAAGGTGGGCAGAATTTCAACTTCACTTTTGTTTCACCTCTCTGTTTCAAAGGTAATATTAATTCACTAAAGTTGCCTACCTTAACCTTCATTACATTCCCAGTATTTACTGTTTTCATTGAAAGAAGTGCTACTTACTTACAGAAGTCCATTTATACCCCAATAGTCATTGCAGAAGTCTAGTTGCTACTATTGTTGCTGCTCTTAAGCAATCACAAATTAATCTATTTCTTGGTTACCATGACCTGTCTGATTATTTTGCATCCAGAAGCCCAAATTTGTTTTAAAAGTCTCCTAAAATTACATTGTCACTCTCTGAACATTATGCAGGAAAACAGACAGGAAAAATCTGCTAAATAAATATACCTTTTGAATAGTAAACCTACCTAAACTCTGTTTTGCTATCAAGGACTTATAGAGCTAACCAGCACTAATTGTATTAATTGTCTTGGTGACAGAGGACACAACAGTCATAAGATTAAATTTGAGGGACCACAAAAAAATATTTATGCTTGTGTTAAACTCAGCTTTGTGTCTTATTAATTTTTAGTCTACTTAATTTCCAAAGTTAGAGACTTACCTTTTTTCTAGTTACAGTTTTCAGGAGTTTTTTATGTCTTCTGTCATCATAGCATGAACCATTTCTAAGCTCTTAGCAACCCGACTTTGTCCCTTCTATTGCTCTTATGTTGTACAACTTGAGCACTGGCCGTGCATCTCGGGTGTTGACAAGTGCAGGGGTGCTGATATCAGTGTCCCAAGGCACAGTGTGCAAGGCAGGTGCTCTTCCAGCTCTTTGCCTTTCTCTGCATTGCAAGTGTATGGCAGTGGAGAGGAAACTTTGTCTTTTCTCAGAAAAAAGAAAAAAAAAAAAAGAGGGAAAAAAAGCAGGTTTTTTACTCTATGTATGGCAGTAGAAAAGGCAGGAGTCACCTATCCCAAATTACAGCAGCTTGAGATGGAACAAAAACTACCACAGGATCTCCATGTATCTCTTACTAGAGCACTTAAAAGACACTGTGAAGCCTGCTCTAGATTACATCAGCAGGGCCTTTGAATTACTCAAGAAATCTCTTCTGTCATAAATGATTCTGTGATTCAGTTACTTGTTTTTTAGAATCCTTTTTCAAAAGCCTCTTCCAGTTAATTCCTATTGTTCCTCTCCACTGTTTTTTCCCACCCTTTTACTTTGAGAAGTTAATATATTAATTAACCAAGAATGTCTGTATACAGTACTGTACCCTTCTGCTGCAGAGTTTTGAATCACCTGCAAATTGATGTATCACTTTCATTTAAAGACGTAAGAGAAGACATAGCCTGCAGTCATGAACACACTCCAGAAGTGTTCTCAGAAGCACTCTAATGCAATAAATACAATGTCGATGTCTTCCACTAAAAAAAAGTTATTATGTACTATACTCACAGAGTTTGTAAAAGTGTTTATAAAAGCATTGGATTAAAAAAAATATATGGCATTAATTATATGGACATATGTATATCTTTGCAATGCAAAATTGATTTAGATGCACTTTCTCTTATTGTCAACAAGCAATATTTTATTTGATAATTTTATTTTGAAAAACCTACTCTTTTTCCTGAGCTAAAATTGTGATCAACTGCCAATTTTGAAAGACAGGTTGTCTTAAAAGAGATTGTTTTGAACAAAACCCCAGAAAACTCACCACTGAGGAGTTTTTTTCTCATATCTTTAACTCTGTTAACTTATAAATTGATAAAGTAATCAAATCATAGACTTACAGAATTGTCTGATTTGGAAAGGACATTTAAAGATCATCTAGTCACAGACAGGAATATGTCTCAGATGTTTCTCATTGTGTGGCATGTGTAGAATTATAGAATAATTTATGTTGGAGGACACATTTAAGATCATTAAGCCCAACTGTAAACTTAGCACCACCATGCCCATCATTTTGGATAATCTCCCATCAACTGGGATGTCTCCAGTTGGCCAAGGCTGCTGGTAAATAACTGAAAGTGGTTTGGTGAGCTCTTCTGCCAACTCCTTCAGGACCCTTGTGTAGATCCTATCAACCCCCGCACACTTGTGCGTGTCAAAGTGGCAGCGCAGGTCACTGAGCATTTCCTCCTGGATTATGGGGGCTTCATTCTGCTCCCCATCCTCATCTTCCAGTTCGGAGGGCTGGGTACCCTAAGGACAACTGATGTTGCTGTTAGAGGCTAAGTCAAAGAAGACATCAGCCTTTTCCTTTGTCACTATGTTTTCCCTGCATTCAGTAAAGGATGGGGATTTTCCTTAGCCCTTCTTTTGTCTCTTATGTATTTGTAAAATAGGGGTTTGTTATATTTTGTGATAGTAGCCAGATTAAGTTCTGGTTGGACTTTGGCAAACTTGAACCTCATGTGACCTGCTGATCATGGTTCAACCCCGGACATGTTTGGCTCTTTGGGCTGCAAGTGCACGTTTCCAGCTCATTTTGATCTTCTCATCTGCCAACATCCCACCAAGTCCTTTTTGTCAGGAGAACACGACCCAGCTTGTATTTGTGTTTGGGTATTGCCCCAAATCATGTGCAGGAGAAAATTATTTCAGGAGAAATATGTTTACATTACCTTGAGTACATAGGAAAAAATTACAAAAATACATAAAATATCACAAAAAGAAATACCAGATTCAGACCTAGTGGACGTGATTTTTTTCTGTGTGAGGTTAATTGGTGAATAGAACTAAACCCGGATGCAGATGAACTAAGTTATTTCATAATACATTGTTTCTGATCTGTGCAAATGTGCATTTTATCAGAATCTATCTAAACTTTAGGCACTTTTAAATCTATGGATGCTTATTAATTGCACCTATAACTAGTTGTACCCTGCTACAGAGTAGTTCACATCTGATAGGTTTTTGGCTCTGGTGTTTCCCAGATAAATCCAGTTAAGCTCATTTCTGCTCCCTGGGTAGGATGGCTGCTGAAAATAAGTTGTATTATAATAAATAATGTACTTCGGAAGGGCTGTGAGGATTCTCCCTCTCTACCCCTTCCGTTCCAAAGGAAGCATTTAAGAGTAAACTGAAAGTCAGATGATTTATTTTGTAAGATTGGAGGTCTGATAGAATGTTCTCTGCATAGAGGTAGATACACAACCCATTACTAGCTGCTCAGGTTGCATACACCATTTTTTGTTCTCTGACTTCTTTTCATTGCTTCATGAGTAGTTCTTTTCAGGTATACAAGTCCTCTTTCTGTAGAAATACTGAGCTATGGAAGAAAACATATAATGAGTGTTATTTTTATACATCGGTGAAAATACAATATCCACGTGCATAAAAGTTTATCTGTGAAAGGTTCATGGGCAAGACTGAACCTCACAGCCAGTGACAAGCATAATCTACTTTCTCCCAAATACTTCTGAAATCTTCATACTTCTCCCAAATCAAGTGCTTTTATGATCTCTGAAATTAAATCAATAAAGTCAAGAGCAGAAAAGCACTTTTTCTCCTCTTAGTTGTACCTTCTGTGTTGCTCTTGATACATTCCTTTAATCCTGAAAAAGAGAAGGCAGATTCTCTCTGCTTATTTTCTTGCATTTCTCTCCTTTGCCAAATGATAAGGCTCCTTCCTCAGATAGCTCAAGTACACTTCTTGTTCTTATCTCTTTTTATATTACACTGGAGAGCAGAAAAGATAAGTGTCAGGAGTTGAAAATACTTAAAACTAAGAAAGAGTAACATCAAGCCAATGTCTATTCATAACTCACAGGTTATTTGTTTTATTGGGTTACAAAGTGATGTACTTTCTCACCTTCTTTCCAAGTAGAAAGATACCTAAAGAAAAAAAGTAAAGGTCAAGCAGTGGGGCCCTTCAGTGTTTTGGGCTGAATTTGGCATTATATGTGAAAATGTTCTTCAAAACTATGTTTCAAGACTTTTCAAGATGTATTATGTCTTATGTGAGGTTTCATAAAAACTAAATGGTGAAAAATAAACCTAAGATTGCCGTATAAAAATAAAGACAAGACTGATAATACGATTTTGAAGATAATGTGTTATAATAAAACAAAAGTGTCAAAATAGCAATATGTTGCAAATTACCTCATAAATGAATTAAGAATTGTGAATGACCAGCTTTGAAGTTTCATAACATTCGAAAAATCAAATTCGAGCTCTTTAAATGTAATACTCCAAAATACAAGTCAAGAGTCTGAACTGCTGAAATCCCAGATGAGCAGAAAGAGCCTTGGGAAAATAACTTCAGAGGAAAAGAAAAAAACCCCAACCTTATATTTAGTGGAAGTGTAGAAAGGTCACAGAAGAAAGGATATTTTATGTTTACAGTTACAGTTACTTGAAGAAGAGGTGAGGTGGTCAACAAGGAACATTATGGATGGGTGGCAATGGTAATTGGAGTGGAATAGTAATGGCTTGCAGCAGTGATTCAGTGCTAGGCTGGAAGTCCTCATTTTCTGTCACGGAATTGTACCGAATTCATGCAGAGCTGCATTAAACATACTTGTATGCTGTGCAAGAATGTATCCATTGTCAGACAGATACACCTGAATGTTATGGGAAGCATTAAATATTCATTGTTACTTACATTTATGAATGGACAACTTTTCTCATGCTGAATATTTAATTTTTTTTTTCATTGCTGGCTTTTGTTTTATATTTTTTAAATTGATGTAATTTATTTTTCATTAAAATACTTTACTTTAATGAAAAGTTTTTTGAATTCTTTTTGCCTTGTTTTCAACTTTTAAAGCAGAAAAGTAACTAATAACACATTTGTCCTGTGAGTTTCCACATATAAATGTTTGATATTCCTGTCCTGAAATTTGAAAATTCAGACTGCTTTTAATGAAATAGTCATTACCCTAATATTTTTTAAAAATGTGATAATAGTCAATATAAAGCTCATTATATAGATATATGTGAAATTCCATAAGCAAATTGTATTTTAAAAGGATCTTTTTGGATTTTATTAGGGGCATATTTTCCATTCAAATTTCAGAAAATTTGTTGGAATATTTAAGATTTCAGATCCATTGATCCTTTGAACAGATGTCTAGAGAAAAGTGAAAAAAAAATGTAATTAGAACTGGTGTGAGGGCCCTAGCAATGGTATGGAGATGGTGTCAGGGTCTCCTGCAAATTATCAATGGCAATATTCTTAGCTAGTGACACTTTTAATTATACTTATTAGCACTATCTTTGCTACTTTGCTTTTGGCCCATTATAGAAAAAATCTGAAATTCCTTAAGAGGTGGAGTTCCCAAATAAAATACAAAATGAGCAGCTCAGTAGTGAGTAAGAAGAAAGAACTGATAACAAGGCAAATTCCATTTATTTAGTAAGTTTTAAAAATTGTTGCATGGCTCACAATGTACGAGTGCATTGATTTTTTGGACATTTCCTCAAGGCTGCTAACATAGTTGATTGTTGTCTGGAATAGATCCTATTCCTTCAAAATATCTTGAGATATCATCTAAAGGGCAATCCCTGCTGACTGTTTTGTAGAACCTATTTTGTTATAGAACCTATTTTGTTTTGTGCCAGTAAAGCCAAATTCACGTTTTTGTTGTATTATAAAAAGTAATAGACCTACTGGAATTTAAAAATAGCTGAAAGAAAACATAACTTGAAAATTAAAACCAGATGTCTTTGTTTTATTCTTACCTCATTGAAAAAAAAGAATTATTCTTTCCTCAAACATACAGTAAAACTAAGATTTTAGCTTAGCATTTAGTGAAACATCTACCCAGTAAGCTTTGCTTATGTTGCAGACAGCTACCCTGAGGAGTGATTTGAATTTAAATGTGATTCCCTTATTAGTTTCTGCTAACTGCAAATATCCCAGTCTCTTAATTAAGTGGCTGAGTAATGTATGAATGCTCACTTCTGCTTGTCATGCAGAACAAAGTGATGTATTTGGATTCCATGCACAATATGAAATTTAATGACACAGGCAACAGTAATTTAGAAAACCTTTTGGTTTTTATTATCCTTGTTTTTGCTTAGCCAATTTCCTTGTAAGCATTTGGCTGCAGCAATGTTACAAAGGTTTGCCCAAACACTGGATATTAGCTAATGGATTTTTAGATTAAAAGATAATGTGTTACAAATGCATGGTTACCAAATGCATAATATGTTGTTTATATCTTTTCCCCCCATATCTAGAAATAATATACAGAAATCAAAACAGACCTTGATGAAAGCTCCTTTCTTGGTTTGGCACAGAATCTAGCGTTAGATTCAGAGAGATTCTGAATGGACTAAATAGTGCACTGTAAGAGGTTTTACAAAGAGGAAGGAAAGAAGGAACAAATCAAGCTTTTCTTCTAATGCTGACTTTCTGCAGCTCTCCTGATCTCTTTACATATTTTATAGCTTATATTCAGTCATCAAATCTCTCTGCTTCTGTTCAGTACATAGATTTTTCCCCAGAGGTATGATGCTAATTTTTCCCTATCCTGAAATTTTTCTCTTTGCCCTTGTATTTTCTCATGCTCGAAGAATCCTCTGCAGACTCATAATCTGAATGTATGTGTGTGATTTCATAAAATCAGAGTAGCATACATGTACAGTAATTTGGACAGCTGTTCAGGTTGTCCGATTTTCATGTTATTCTCATATACAACTACATGAACTAATGTTCTGCTACTTTAGTTTAAGCTCTAGAACATGGCTTATCCTTTTATTAGATTTCTAACCATCTCTCATGTCTTGAAACTCTCATTTAAATTGCCCAAGCACTTTTCTCAACAAATCTTCAGCTGTATTCTTGGCAAATTGGTGTTCCTAAATGCTGTAGGCTTTAAGCTCCCTGTATCCCCAAGCAGTGTCTAGAACCTAAATGTTTGCCAAAGAAATCTCATGTAAATATTGTCATTTAGATCTGTAGAGATAGATTTAAATAGTTGTAATTTTTTTTAAGGACTAATAGAAAAAGCTCTTATTTGTATTACAGTGCTTTTTACCTGACTAGGCTATATATTAAGTGTTATATTATATTTTTATCTGCCTTTGGCAGTAATACTTATTTGCAGAGTAATCTCCAAGCTCTTCTTCTTACATCTTTAAAGTTCAGATCTGTTTTTAACAGAATACTCAAAATTTACAGAAAAATTGATTGAAAATATGATTTATCACAATTATTTGTAGCCATTATATAAATTAGACATTCATTCTAAGCTAGTCATGTGAGCATTTCTCAAGCCAAAGGGAGGAAATAGGATGTTCCAAAACATGATTCATCCCAGCAAATTTAACACATATTTTAGGATGTCAGGATTTGCCCTCTGGAAGTGCCTACCTCTACGGGCCACAGAGACAGCTCACTCAATGATTTCAGACTAAATACCTTTCATCTGAAACTATTTGGAATCATTTGTTTACCATTATTTCTGCCAAGCATTTGAAGATGGTGAAAAAAATTGATGAAGTGCATCTTCCCTTTTTGGGTGAATTGAGATCAAACAGGAGTTATGTAACTAAGGTAGAAAGTATATCATTGGATCCCATCCTGTCAGTTAAAAAAATTGTCTGCTTTAAAGACCTTGTACTGTGACAAAATTCTTAATTCTTGTCCTCATAAATTGCCCTTGGCCTTTGACATTTGGCCACCGACAAGCTCCTTAGAAGAACACAGAAGAGCAATTTTTTTTCACTGTATTTTCTAAAACTAGATTAAAAATGCCTAAATAGACCAGTCCTATAAAGAGTGAAAGAGCAGACATTTAATTTTGTATGGTTTACAGTCACTTACAAAATGTGATTGAAAACCATTAACTAAATACTCTTAGTTACTTTGTGAAATCGGTTTAGCTAGTTTTATAAATTTAGTTCAATTACATCTGTAAAACAGAGCAAGCAGAAGTGAAGTGTTTGAGGATTTGTATTTTTCTTTTTTAATTTTTTTTTGACATTTACATATTTTCATATTTTTTTCCTGCTCTACATCTTGACATAATTTTTGGACAGTGTTATAAATCATGATCTCTTTACTTCCTGCTATAAAACACTGATTAAATATTCAACCCATGTATATTCTTTGTGTTTATTTCCACCACAAATTGCTCATCATTTAAAAAAAAATCCAACCAAACTGAAATATGAAGACTACATTGCTGTAAAATTGCAACTAGTGAGGATTTGTTACATAATTCGTCCTAGATCTATTTACATAAAGAATATTAGTTCTTGTGTATCTCATCTGTCATTATAAAATACACCCATATTATGGAGCCTGTGGAATGACTTGCTACACATACTTATTCCCTCAGCCTGCTGCTTAATAATAGAACTAAGGAAAAGGGTTCCAACTCTCCTGCCCTTCCTCTCAGCAAGGAATTAAGGCAAGCACCACAAATTAGTTTCAAGCAAAGACAAAATTAAATTTGCAAAAAGTAAGGGTTTATTTGGATCAGAAAGCATGAATCACTGTTTGATTGCACAGTTTGTACAGAACTTGATTTCTTCAAACATTTCTATTCTTTCTGCAGCCAAAAGTGTTCTACCACTGGTGAACTTCTGTAATTGACCATGAAATTCCTAGCACAGTCAACTCAGCAGAAGAATTACAAAGAGCAGGGCCTTAGAGGCTGGCTGACAGCACTCCTTATAGACTTTTATCTCCAATTGTTCTTCTTTTTCATTAGGTTTTTAGACTATGGCTAAGTTGCCTTATTTTGGTACCTTAAAGTATTAGTCACAGCTGGGGTAGAACACGATGTTGAAAACAACCTGGTTTCACCCAGAAGCAGCACAGAATCCCAGCATAATTTCTATAGATTTTCCCATCTACTTCTGACAACCTGAAATCCTGAAGTACCATCCAGTTTAAAACCACCCCCACTATAGACAGGAAATTTTGTTACTCTTTTCTCTACAGTGTCTAATCTTGGGAGTTTTTCACTTATTGCTCAGTCACAGTATATTCTAATGTAGTACAATGAACAGTTGCAGAGTTAACTGACTCCAAATGAGCTATTTCAATTATTAAACCAGTAAAGATATGTTAGACACATGCCCCTGAGGAATTAATTTGTTCTGTTGTGCAGTGCTGCCATGACATAAAGGAGTGTACTAATAAGACTACCATTTATTTGGTAGCTAATTTAGCAGTGAATGCTAACTGAAATACCTGTGCATTGGAGCTCACTGTGGCTCTAAGTAAATCTCTTTAGACTGACTGCCTGGGAAGCACTGATCAGAGAAAAAATCCCTTAAGAATATCAGTTATTTATCTACATAGTGTACTGTTCTTACTGCAGGTGCTTTGACAGTTTGTGCTTCTAAAATTAGTTTGACTTGCTGTACCTTTGGATTCAGGAGTTCATTCAGAAAGTCAACTGTATTATTGGCCATTAATTCATTCCTTCATTTCTTATCCATCCTGTGTACTATTGGCAATTTCAACTGTTTTCCTACATTTCCCTTTCAAAGCTAAAGGTTTTCCTGGTTAAGTAGAAGATGTAGGTGCCATATTAATTCTTTTTCCATGAGTCATTTATGTGATGATTTTTTTTTTAAATAAAGAATGACATCACTAATCGTACAGGGATGGTATTGATGCAGATAGAGAGAAACAACATGTCCTGTGTGCCATTATTGCATTTGTTAACTAGTCCCTGCAATCCAAACAATGCCAATATCAATTGCTGTTATACCTGACTGCCACTAGCCAAGTTGCATACATCAAATATAACTTAAAATCATCAGTCTGTGACTAGCATAAACATATTTCTTCGTGAAGACATAGTGTGGTGGCAATAAAATGTGATAGATGGTGAATAATTCTATAATGTGATAGATATTTATCTTGAGAGCATATAGCTATTCCTTTCAGTGCATGCAGAAACTTAACAATTTATAATTTTTTTGTTCTAATACAATGAATATAGTTTACCGTACATTCTAAAATTAACACATGCTTCAGAAATATATATATATATATATATATAACTACATATATAACTACAGAGTTTTTGTGAAAATCACACATGTATTGCCAGACAGAAACTCATCTAGGCTGAAATAAGTAGATACGACTCCAAGACATATATCCTAATTGTAAACAAGATTTGAATATCCATCTAAACAAATGTGTAGTTGGGAATATAATTATCTGTACTAGCATTGTGAACATGTCCTACCAAAATTGCAATGTAAACATAGCTTGTGTTGGTACAGAAAAACGTGTTCAATAAACCTGTCAGAAAATTTTTGTCAGAATTTTTTTCCATAACTCAATTCCAGCACAATTTTTATTTTCAAACATTGAAGTATTTAATTTAAAGTATGACTGATAGTTTTGTTTTAGTAGGAAATAACATTAAATGTACATGAAAATGTCTCAAGATCTCTTCCAGTCCACTCTTAGTTTATTTTGTGAAATGTGTCAAAAAGTTAAACTTCTATTGGTTTGTTTAGATTTCTTCCCAAGAAATGGAAAACTCAGAGGGCTTAATTCAGTAAGACATCCTGAATCTGACATTTGGTGTTCTTATATGAGAATGAACATTCATTTCATAATTCCATACTGAACCATGATGTATGCTCTTAGCTACTCTGTCATAGATTATATAGAGAAATATATATTAATTAACATTTTAAGATAGCATATGATATGTCTGTTTATATGCTTAAAAACTGGTGTTAAAAATATGGTTTATATAACAGTAAGAGCTAAAAGAAATTAACAAAATAAAGTGCTGATTTCTGATTTTCAACACATATATTTTTCTTAAAGTGTCCTTTGTGCAGCAGAAGCTCCATGTGCAGAAATTTTCTTCCTTCATGTTAAAAAAAACCAAAGCAAAACCCCAATCAGAACATTAATCCTTAGCTTGCAATTATCTTGTAAGAAAAGAGATCAGTCACAATATTATCTTGTATCCTGCTTTGAGCCTTGGGAGCTCCTAATTGTGATATAAAAGAGAACAAGTAACTATTAATAAGAATGAAAAATGTTACCTTTTCTCCTTTGCTGATGATTTATATCCTAGAGATCTGGGACATCTATATGCTGGGCATTTATGATTCATATTTTTAAATATGTTCTTTATGTGCGCATGTGCTAGTCTGCTATAACTAGTACATTAACCCAAGGCCAATCCAATCTGAAAGCATAGGTTCTTATTTCAGTATGTTAGACTTAGAAAATAAGGAGGTTTTGTGCCTGTAAGTTTATTTTTTTTCACTAAACTTAGTGGGGACTGAAAATATTACAGGGAAAAATTTGGGATAACCCTGAAAAACTATTCTAAAGGAAAAGTTTAAAAATACAGTGTATATATTTACACATAGAGTTAAGCTAGTCTCCTCCACCAACAGCATCCAGGACAGGTGTAAAGTCATGGTTAAAATTATCTTGTGCAGCATTATTTGCTGCAAGAATTGATAACATAGAATAATTGTTTACCTCATTCCATCACTCCTGCACTTTGCTTCCTGCTTTTTTTTTTTTTTGCTTCGAAGTAAGAATTATTCACAATCAGTAATGCCTTTGGAAATGGAAACCCAGTGATAAAAGTACCAAAAATATTCTGGTTTTACTGTATTTTAGTAGAATATGTAAGTATCAAATCCATTCTGCAAGTAAACGAAAGATAGGCTAAAGCCAGTATGAAATTGTCTCAGCTTCTGCAGTTATGTGCATAAAGCAGTAGAAACACTAATATAGGTGTGTTACCCTACATTGCCTTGAATAAAACGACTCATGTTTCTTTGGGGAGTCAACATAAACATGTAGTTTTTCTATGTCTCTTGAAAATATTATGTGGTCTTTTTATAGTCCAGGTACAATATATACTATGTATATTGTACAATATATACAGCATATACTTCCATCATTAAAGAGCTGTTGTAGGTACAGACACCTGCACACATATGCTTACCTCCCAAGCCTCCTCTCCCATTCTGTGGAAAGGATTTTTATCTAATACAAACCATGGAAATATGGGAAAATGTGCATCTAATATTTTTTTCTTAACAAGCACATGGACTTTGCCAGGTACGTTGTGTCTACATTCAAAATCAACTACCCATTATGTTCAAAACTAGGTTTTGTATAATTTTTTTAATTTACTTTGGAGACAAATGCATTTTTTACCTTCTTCAAGAGCTATCACGGGAAACCAATATGTGTTTACTCATAGGAAATGTCTTTCCTTTCTTGATTTTGGAATGGAGAAAACAATATATTTCCAAATAATTCAGAGACTTCAACCTCGGCTGAGATCAAGAATTTAATATAGAGTTTTGTTTGTGTCTTAAAACATTTGATACATAGCTAAGATAAACCTAAGGACATAGCAACACAGATTTAAGAATTACCCACATTGATACAGAGGTACTCTGCATGTCACTCTTGGGTCTATTCCACTAATTTATTTGGGTTATTTATTAACACCTATCATTATTGAAATTGAAGGAGGAGTAGTGTCCTATTCTTTTGGGATACCTGAAATCATTATTGTTAAACTAATTTCAGGTAGGAGTCTTCAATCTGGATTTGAAATGTGGTGCTGAAGTTAAAGCACAAGTTCTGGTAGAAATGGCACCAGTATCAGGAATAAGTGTTTCCCTCTCAGAGCTGTCATTATTACCTGGCCTTTAGCCTCACTGTGGCAAGCTGAATATCTGCTGGACTACCAAATACTGTCAGAGAAGGTAAAATAAGCAGCTTGAATCTAGTTAAGAGTGGTAAGGATACATTCAAAACCATTTTTTACAGTTAGTTAGGTACTGTTCTTCAGGCAGTGTATTATGTGGTCTTAATCATACTAACACAAGGAAAAATCTCACAGGACTGTCCTACTTCCATGTATTGTTTTACACATAAAGTAAAGTCTGTTGAAGGAAAACACAAACAACAGAACCCCTGCTCAGTTACAAGAGAGAGAAAAGAAGTTCAGCAGTGATATTTGTGCTAAAGCAATAACTATCCAGACTTAATGAAGCAGCATCTGGTACGGAAGAGAATGAAAGTATTCTGGACCCATAAACCAGAGGTGAATTCAAGCTGTTTTTTTAATGGAGTAAGATGAGTATATTTCAGAGTGGAACATATGTTTCTACAGAGTTGGTTCTATTAAATAAAAATATATATTATGCAAGTTAATATTTAGGTTTCACCCACCAACTATTTTTAGAAAGTAAGTAACACATGAACTAGTTTTCATGTTTCTGTAATGATGACCTAGTGGCCAATTCAATATGTTGATTCTGTTGGTCCTTCAGGTGACCCTAAATGTTATAAATATTAATTTTTGCAATGAAATACACTTTGAAAAAGGTAATACATGTTGCGTCTCAAATTCTCATCTACTGTCAAGTCAGCTATTGCCTTTTGCCTTAAGTTGCACCATTTAAAAAATGTATATCAAAGTCTGTCATGTATGTCTGTATGTCAAATGTTGATGAGTTATGTTTATATACCACATGGAATAGTGATAAAATTCCTCTTTTAGCAAACTGGCTGTGGTCCAGTATTACTCCAGACTAAATTTAGCTGGTTAACTTTAAAATGCCAGTTTGCATTAAGCTGAGCTTGTTATATCTTTTATGATAGAAAAATCAACAACTTTTAGAACTATTCAGTTTATACAACTAGAATCATGATGGTCTGATATACAGGGAACATCCATTTTATAGAGAGTTATTAGAAAATACTGAATGTATGAGTGATCTGTGAATATATATTAAATTACATTTCTGAAAAAAAAGAGAAGAAATAAGAAACTTCAATGAATAAAATAGTGGTTATAAATCCTCCACAACAGAGGATAGCCTTTATGTAAAATATCAAAATAAATTTTTATTCTAGTAAAAAGGTTAATAGCAAATTGTGCTAGTTTTGAACGCTATACACTGAATATGCTTGTCATGAAAACATGCAGAAACAATTTGAGACAAAAGTATGTACATGTAAAATTAAAATGACAGAATAGGTTACTTCAAAGAGCTTAGTTATTGTGATTTATATGATGAGCATCTAGTTGTAATTTAATATGTGTATTTGTACACAACATGTATTTTGGTGCATATACCTATTCAGACAAGTGTACATTAATCTTTAACTTTCCATTTTACATAAAGTCTGTTTATTGTCTCAGAACAGGGAAGACAAGCTTCTCATAAGTCTTCTAATTTCAGATTATCAGAAAAAAAATAAATTCAAAATTTTAAGGAAAGTTGCTTGATGCTCTTCATTTCTTGATATCTAAGCTTCTGTCTTAGTTACCGATGTAAGTAAGTGAAATTATCTGGGGAGTCTACTTAAAGCATACACTGAAGTAGAGTTGACAAAAATATATCTTTGAATTCAGTCTTCCGCTTAGAATGTCTCTAAGATGTGCAATGTTGTAGCTGTCAATGCAACTTGGGACAAAAATTCTACATTAATTGGTAGAAAGTAGAGTGGTATCAAAGAGCTACAGCCTAGAAAAATACTGGAATGTCATGCAAAATAAATAAGTAGCAGGCAAACAAACCCTCCCCTGTATCCCCTCCAAGAAAAAAAAAACATGATGAAATACACCAACTATGAACAACTTAGATAAAAAATAGGTGATCCAGAACATCTAACCTATATAAGTATATATAAAGAGAGACTTTAAGTGTATATATATGAAAATTACCCCCAAATGTACCAATATAGCGCCTCACTTTATGTGAGGAAGTATTTTTTCAAGAAATGCTGGGTCAGGCAAGAACTTACTTCTTTGCTCTAGTCTTGACTTGTGTTTACCACCTATCTTATTAGGGGGATGCAATAAATAATCTTTTTCTATAGCTAACTATTAAGTATCAAGGAGAAATGGAGTGAGAATATCCCCTGATAGAAAAAAATGAAATTAGGCAACAAAAACCTGCCAGGGTATAATAAGATATATTTATGTTTAAAGATAGTTTCAAATTACATGATTAAATAGTTTACAAAATATCTGAACTCTATTATGATATCTGAACTCCCATTAATGAACATTGTCTTCTCCAGCCCAGACTGTGCTCCTTAGAAAGCAGAGGATGCATGAGGGCAGTGTATCAGACTGTCCTGCAGACTGGCCATCAGCATTCTTAGGAAAGGGGGAGGGTAAAGTGTGGTGGAATTCCTTCAAATGAATGGTAAATCTCCCTCAGCTGTCATTCCTCAGAAAAAGCTAATTCAGTGTTGTCATTTCTACCAGTAGCAAGATGCCTCAAGCCAAGAACTCTTAATACAAAACATTGCAGCATAAAAGTACCTTTGTGAATATATTCCTGAGTGCAATCATTTGGAAAATGTTATTTGTTTCACTAGTAGCAAATTAAAAAAAAAAAAAAAAGTTTAATAGTTTTCATATTAACTTTTTTATATAATTTATTTTCTTAGGAAACTGTTCACAAAATATTAACTGCTAGAACAGGAATGTATTCACTTATACGTACATAGAGACACCATTGTAAATGTTTTGAAGAATGTGCTACAGCATTTATTCTCAGGAGACTTCTGAAGCAGGAGGAAGCTATTTTCTTATGAATTATGACAGAAACTACAGAAAAGAGTAAACAATAACACCCTTACTCTTTACCATTATTTAGATGGCTAATTAAATAACACATTCATTATAAAATATATGCTTTAAGAATAAAATCATTACACAATAATTAAACAGTAATCAGCCAAATATATTATTCTGACTTTTTTACTAATGAAGATTTTACTGAATGATATGTCTGATAGGGAAGTTATAATCTAATGAGAGATGAAAACTTCAATACAAGATTGAAATGAAACTTTGCCTTTAACTATCCATTTGTGTGAACATATTGGACACAGTATAGGTTTCAGTAACACATTCCCTAACTTCTATTTTGCCATACTGCTTTTTCTTTTTTTCTTTATATAATCACTAGATCTAGTTCTAGTTTTTCCTCAGTGATTAAGCCTCTGAAATCAATGCATAGAATTTGGCGCACGGCATCTCTTACTCCTGGGTCCAATCACAAAGATTCTCTCTGATTGTTTCTGAAAGGGAAAAATATGTGGAAAGATTTGAAATTTCATGGATAGTTTAAGCACTGTTACAATTAGTCAGATTGAGTATTCAAATTAAACATCCTTGTCTAGAATGTTTCTGGATGAAATTAATACAGTTTCTGTGGAAATCAGAAACACTGAATATCAATAAGGTTATCCAATACAATTTTGAAACTTATAAAATATTATTATTATTATTGTTGTTATTATTATTATTATTATTGATATTTGCATTTGTTTCTGTTCATTTATTTCCCAGTAGGTGTCTCTATATTGCAGCTTTACTGAAAAAGAAGGAAGAAGCAGGCTAATTGCATAAAAATATTTTCAAAAATTAAAGAAAAACAGGCAAATTAAACCTTACTATGACATCACACAACACCAAAGGAAAAAAAAAATCTGTAAACAGAATTTTCTTATGAGCTTTTGGGTACAATCACATATATGTATGCACATATATGCAGAACCAAAATAGGCTTAGTAGCTACTGATTACAAGAAAAAGACATGTCAAAAATGGTGGACCAAAAAAGCAAAAACTAAAAGCCTGATGCTTTTTAGGTTCTTTGAAGAACAATGATCTCTCCAATTTTCATATATATAAATATATAACCTAACAACTGCTGGAACTTCTCTTCAGCAGCAGTTACAATGAAATTTTTGAAGTCTCACAAAGAAAGTGTTTGAACCTTTGTTGGGTACATAAATGGGGAGGTTAATGAAGACTCCAGGGGTCTGGAGTAGTGGAGAGAAAAAAAGTACAAGTAGCAATACAGAATTGTGATTGGAAATAAGAATTCCAGTTTGTCTTGACTCACAGCAGATCAAAGTAACTTCATTTCATTTGCATCATATCCAAAACCCTAAAAGAACTCCCAAAAACTTTAATGGACATGCAATCTTTTTAGACAAATAAAACTTATGCTTTGATGGATCCCACTTGTATTTCTGCAGTGATCTAGGTTGAGTAAAAAATCCTGACTTACCATATAAAAGCACTAGTGTTCTGTTTAGCATTTGAGTTTAATTGCAGATTTCACAGACTAGAACATTCTGAGATGAATAACTGATGATGCTGAACTGAAACAGCTGAAATTCTACATATGATTCACAATCTAGAACCTAGTCTCTGAAAAACTGCATTTTTCTTGCTGTTCACAGAAAAAGTGTTTCAAGGTGAGTAAAAGCTGGTAGTCCCCAGCTTGTCCATTAATCAATAGTTCACTGAGTATTTGGTAAGCACTCAATGAGCCATAAAAAGGAGTAACATAACAAGTTTTATTGATTGTCTCATAGAAAGGATAGAGAAGCAACAGATGACAGGCCCAGTTAGACCTTTACAGAAAGCAGTTACAGTACTCATGCTACATTACCTACAGGAATTTCTATTTTTGGAACAAGAAGTGTCAGAAAACCATGTCATTTGCATAAAATTTCTCTCTCTTCCTCACTCACATGCACATACACACGCACACAAATAAATCCAGAAATTGATTGTGGTGAAAAAAAGAAAATAACATGATTAAATAAAATGATATCATCATGGCTGAAATCAGACTGATCTTAAATTCTTAAAGAATTTTGTTTTCTTGTACAGAACCACCTACAAGGCATTTCGTGGTATTTATGTTCTTGCCTTCAATGCATTTGATTTATGGACTCTCACAGTCCTTCAGCATTAATTATAAGGATTTTGTCAAATCCCAATATCTACTCAAATGTGAAGTTATTCAATAGTTTTTGGCCATGAATCATTGTGCTGTTATTAGGACTTTGCTGACACATTAATCCTTAAACTTTAAACTTAAGAACAGGGAGTGGAACATGGAAATTTAATGAGTCAGATAAGACCTTTACCTCATAGTTCTGTCAAATTCCAAAAGTTTAAAAGTCACGTTAGGGAAACAACATTCTGCAATAACAAAAAAGCTGTTGCTGGGAAGTAGTTTAAGGGATTCAGCCTGAAGTAGTTACACAGATTTCAGATACTTCTATCTAGAGTTTTTTTTGCAGTATTTGCTTTATGAACTTTTATTGTGCCTTCAAAGTCTCTACTAAATTACATTTCTCCTTGATGCTTCATTTCTCTTTTGCATTTTTACAAGATCATATCACTAAGGAATACAGCCCTTTTCACTGTTGCCTGTTCAGATTTACATAACATGAAAAATGTATTTAAAAAATAGTTAGACCTGTAAAGAGGAGCTTACATATGTTTCTTTTGCTCATTCTGTGTAAAAACAACTTATTTCCTTCAAACTTCCCAAAAAGCAAGTGAAGCATGACTGAGCTTCAATTAGGAAAAAAGCTCACTGACACTTCCTGCTCTAAAAACTGCTGCTTCTTTGGTGTAAGAATTATTTTATTTAAGTTACTTAATTCTTAGAGAAGAAATAAGCAAAATAAAACCCTTAAAATTTCTCTAGCTTCTTCTCCATATTGCAGTTTTTGCAGCACTGAACATGGGCAGTGAGAGCAAGGCAAACATAAGCAGCTCATTCAAATAATGTCTTAGAGTGAGTAATAGTATAGCTGGAGATCTGCTTCCCATCAAGTCTGTTATACATTAAAAAGGTCCTGATTTGATATATTGTAATGGACTTTTTTCCATTTTTATTCTAAAACTATTGATAGGTCTGTTGCAACTTAAATAAATATTTACTTGCTAGTTACTTAGATGGACAGAAGAGGTTTAGAATCAGGGATGATTAAAATTTCAATCTTTCACACAATTAACTATCCTAGCCACTTTTTATTGCTCTAGGTCAATTTCCTTCTAAAAAAAATATTTTCTAGGCTTGGATAGGGGTGACGGTTTGAGTTTGAATTGCCTATTTAATTAAATAATTGTGAGGTTTTTCTCCTTCAAAGACACCTGTAGTAGCTAATGTTTATTTAATAAATCTAGTTTCTACTCATTAATGCAACAGGAATATTTCAAGTTACATTAAAGAGAAGCTGGGGAAAACAATGTTGTTAACTCAGTTACACAGTAGATTTTATGGTGCTGAGGATACACTTGCCAAAAGGTGACTTATTTTGTTGAGCTATCGTCTGATAGGTTTACTTTTGCTATGTACTGAATAAAAGGTGTAGGGTTTCTATCTTCAGTTACAGCAATATCATCATAAGCCAACACTGAGGAGTGGGAATGCCAAGATCATGCTTGAGTTAAATACATGCTGAAGTGCTTTTTTGAATCAGAGCCATAATTGCAGCAATTTATCTAGATCATAAAGTGATTCCTTAAAGAAAAACGAATCCCAGAATGAATGGTATGTATGAAGGCAAGATTTCTTTCTTGTAATCTTGTTTTTATGATAGGGTTTACCTTTTTTCTATATTCCAGCATCAGTAAGTACATATAAGAGTACTCAACACAAATGTGTTATAAATTCTACTAAAATGACAGTGTTTTTGCCATCATTGTAGAATATCCTTCTTTAAATGTCCCATGCCATTACTAAGTCAAGATATCAGAGTATTTGGAAGTGTGACCTGGAAGTTAGCCAGTGAGCAGTTTAAATTAGCACCATTCTGAACCTAGTCAAGCTTTCAAATATATCATCTATAAGAGTACACTAAGCCAGTCAGAGATACTGAGTAACATGACTCCATAGACGGCATAAAGAGGGGAAATAGGATGGAATGACTGACTGGCAGTACTGGCAGTCACGAGGGATCTTCCCTCTAGGATGCTTTCTCATGAATATTCGGGGGGTTTTGCCTTCATTAATGCACCAGTGATTCAGCTGCTGGATTCTGCGTTTGCCAGAACACATCATCTTCCTGTGTCCTGCCAAGGAATAAGCAGGTGGCAGGGAGGACACGATGCCAACTTTGAGTGCATGCTAAGGAGCAGGCTAGGGGCAACATGACCTACATGTTTTGCATAGCACCAATTTATTGACAAAGCTAACACATTTAGCAGGCACTATTTAGAATAGTTTATCAGTCTCAATGATCTGTCCTGGCTGACACAAATCCTGCATCGAGTATCATCGAAGTGGCCATGCACTTGAACTGGTTAGAAATCCAACGGGAAATGAAGCAGAGCAAAAGTGAAGAACAAATTTTTGTTATTGCATTATTTGTTAGCCGGATGCTTAGTAACTGTGTTTTTGAGGAAGGTTGTCTCTGTTATTGGTGAGAGTGTTTTTTTTTTAAATAAAACAAAGATATGAACTCTGAAGACAGGGTTGAATGCAGAATTGTAAGGCACATGACTGGAACTAACGGGATTTGCACTGGACCACCTCACATATTTATAACAAAAAAAATAAATTAACCTAGGGAAAGGGCAAGACAATCTGTGTTGCACATATATGGAGTGGAAAATTGCAAATCAGAAACATGATGATAAGGGATAGCTATGATTATGTGTGAAATCTCCTATAACCAGAAAATTTATTGACATTTATCTTCCTTTAGCTGCTTTTGAAATTCAGTTAGAATTGCACAATTTTCTATTTTAAGGGTATCTTGAAAAAATGTGAATTATTTTCTATATTAATACATTAGTGCATTTTTAGTGTTGAATTCTCTTGCTCAATCTGCTCATTCACAGAAGACTGGGAATATTGAACTACTGGAAAATTTTTTAAAGGAGTCTGAAAAATGAAATGTTTTTGCACACTTTATTCTTTTTTTTTTTCCATAATATATTTTGAACATTTGGGAAATGAGCACAACACTTGGCCACTGCATGTAACAGCAGCAAACTGAAGAAAAGAAAACTGAATGTGAATGTTTATAAGGCAGAAATATGGGGAGAGGGTCAGGCTGGAGAGGAGTTTATCTTGAGTAGCTCATCTTTGAAAACAGCACTTTGAAGTGTTTTCTCTAAACCTTTCAAAGGGATAGAGACTGTAAAAAGAGCAAGAGCTAACTAGAGGCTAAGTACTGGGAGGATAAGCCAGCTGGAAGATAAAATTCTTTCTTTGTATCAACTGTGTGTGAGCCCTTTAAAATCTGTCTGATTAGATAGGAGGCACAAGAGTGGAAGTGTTAAACATACAGCATATCCCACTGCCTGAGCTCCACTCTTGTGTGCTTATAATGTGAAATGATGGCTCCTCTATACAAGTGGAACTATTAAAAAATATTGACAGTAGCTGTTAATAAAGCCCCATCTGAGTACTTTTTAAAATTGTTACAACAAGGATCAATTTTTTAAACTGCTGAAATGCAGTCTTTGGTATAGTGAAAGCCAGGAACTCTTCTGGAGCACAAAGTCAAATGGAACTGCAGGGAACTTCAGTCAAAGAGAAGGCAGCTCCTTATGGGACTGAGACAGCCATGAAAATCTAAGGGCCTTCTCAGAAATAACTGAATTCAATAGCCATCATCAGTATACTTTAAAATGCAAATTTTTAGAACTAGAAATGAAGAAGTGTAAAACAAGAAACAGCTAGAAAGTTTCCCAGTCTAAAGTTTAAGCATACATTAAGAGTTGTATGATAACTGATTTCCCACGCATAATTTATTTAGCCATCTTCCAAACTACTTATTTGCATTTTATATACTTAAAAATCAAAATAAAAAGCAGAGCTGAAATATCATTCCAACCACATCTAAGAAGCAATAGATACAGTCTTAAAAGATAAGATGCAGATATTCTGTCTGTGCTTTAATGCACATGAACATTCTTTAGCTTCTGCCTGTGTTTCGAACACCTGCCAGAGTTCAAGAAGCACTTGGACAACACTCCCAGGCACGTGGTGTGATTCTTGGTGTGGGCCTGTGCAGGCTCAGGACTTGGACTGAAGGATCCTTGTGAGTCCCATACAACTCCCATACAACTCCTATGGTCTTATGATTTATTTATCCCTTTAATGTTAGGGAGGAAATTTAACAGATATGTTTCAAACTATTGGTTTCAGAATGAGGAATATTGGCTAAATAAGTAAATTATTCAAAAAGGCTGCCAAGAGGCAAGGTGTATCAGCTGTTGTTTCAAAGGGGTGTTTTTTTTCTATAGAACGCTTTTAAACTCTCATTCTTTTATAACTTTTTTGAGTTGAAATACCTCAGTGTTGTCAAGAATTTTTATATTGAACTTTTGAGTCCATCCATACTATTATGAGGTTTCAACACATCATTAAAATTCTGTTAAGATTGTTGAGCTGTTCTACCATATTAAACATTTTTTTCTCTTTTAGTATTTCAAGGCATTGTCATAATGGTGAGGCCTCAATTTCAAAATTTATTTTTTCCCCAGTTATTTTTTCATAACATCAACAGTATTTTTCTATTTCTTTATGCTCTAGATGCTAGAAGTGATGATAGAAGGACAGAACAGATACATTTGATGCTAGTCTTCATGTTCAGCTATGTTCTTTTCCCAAGAACATTAACTCTCAAGATTTCACGAGACAGAAATGTATTCCAAAATATGAGTCTACTCAGACACACTGGCCTATGAAGTCAAAGGTATAACAAATATCTGTTATCCATTGATTGCCTTTAAAATTTACTCCCATTAATTCTCAAGAAATAATTTGTAATACTTTTGTAATAAGAACTTCAAAATAATTGTTCTGTGTAGAAATTAATGGTCCTAAATTCAATTTCATTCTTCTTGCAATTTATATACATTGCAAAGTATGATTTCTTTTGTGCTTTTGAAATAATAAAAAAATTCAGGATTTTTCTTCATGCCCAGTGATTGCCCTATATCTCTTTTCATATAGTGCTTTCACACTACAAGGCACATTTGCTTTGCAGTGTTTTATCTGCTTTATTATTCTTTGTTTCCCCCATTTTTTTATTTTTATTTGTATTTTATTTTAGTGCTCTGGCTAGCTTCCTGGTCTTTGGCTTGAAGCACTGAAGCTTGAATTCCATTGTGCATCTCATTTGTCTTCCTTCATAGTCTTTGCTTCTGTCTCTCATAAACACTCAGTTCATCTTGAGCTTTCCTTCTTGGATTTATTTCCATTTTGGCAAAGTTAAGATTGTGGCTGTTCTTGATATGACTGTTCAATGTGTTTTTACATTTGTTTGAATATAATCTATTTGATTTTCTTATTCACCATCTGGTGAATTTGTGTTTGTTAGGTAACACGAGTTGGAAAGAACTAGGCTGTTCACTAAACACAGATCAATGAGTTTCTCATTGTTTTGATGATGATTTCCTTCGAATGCTTTACCAAGGTTCTCCTCATTTCTTCATTTTAACATTCCAAAAAGACATTTACAGAAAGTAAATCAGGTTTTGTTTTTCAAACATGTAATGGGGGGGAATGTGGGTGGTTTTGTTCCTTCTGGTTATATTTCTATGTAAATGGCTCAACTGACGTCCTTCACAAATCTGTTGTTGAGTTGGGTGTGTACATATTGTACAGTTTAAAAAATCTGATGAGAGTCTAGCTGAATGGCACTGGGAATGCAATAGTCTTGAAGATCTCGTAGTCACTGAAGCATATGTACACAAAATGAAGACACCTGGAATGAGCTGCGAATTCCTACATTCCCTCATGTGGATTTCTGAGCAATTGTTCGATGCCCATACCTATTGATACCATCAATAGTCTGAGGACTACTCTTTTGGAGTTTTGCTTGTTGTTTTATTTGGCAGGGCAGTGAGGCTTGGTTTGGGGTTTTTTGGTTGGTTTGGGTTTGGTTTGGTTTAGTCTGGTTTGTTTCCAGAGCACTAGTATAGCGTAGGAAATTATTCAGTTCCTCTGAGTGACCATATTGCTAGAAAGGTAATTTCATCCCTCATGTATAACTAGCTAAATCTTTACAGGTATAGCCTTCATTCACATTTACATGCATTTGTATTTATCCAAGCTTGGAAAAACATCTATACAAAGCAATCACAACAGCTGAGCAATTGCTTTTCAATATTGTTATATATTGTGGTAACAGAGTCAGGTATTTAAAATATTTTCAAGCAAACACTGCTCATGAGTTTACTCAAAATAAAATACAATTTTTTTTTTTGCTTGCACATAACTTAGTTTCAGAAGAAGGCATTTGAAAGTCCACTGACATTTCTTTTACAATAAGGTAATATTTTTCTCACAACTGTCACTGCTTTCAACTTAAGATGAATGTCAGTGAGATTTTGGGAAAGAAATCTCCTGTTGAATTCTAATGGACATAGTTTCAGACTGCTATGTACTTCTCTCATGAGGGTGTACTTAATGCAGAGGCTTTGTCTTTCCTGGCTCTGCCTTCTTGTGGCACAGCCTCTTCTGTTAGAGAGCGGCGCTCCCAGGAACGCCGGCAGAGCAGGTTCCACCGTGGCAAGTGTTAAAGTTTTGCAAATACCTTGAAAGCTGTTTCTGAAACTGGGCAAGAGTTGAAGTCATTGCCCATTGTGTCCATGGAGACACAGAAAATCACTTCAAGCCTCTAGTTCAAATATATTAAGCATTAGGGAGGGAAGTGGAGCTTTGTACCCTTCGTCTCAGGATGCTCATTTTGTGCTTCTTCAGTTTTAAGACTTGTTAAATTAGGGTATAAAACATTCAGCACATATTATCACACTCCTTTGATTGAATTTATCAAGACAAGTTGCTAACAAGCAGGAGTAAATAACCAGTTAAGAGAGTGTTACAAAACAAAATAGAACACAAAAGCTGATCAGGAACGGTAAGTGCAGAACCATCAGCCACAAGTCAGAACTAAGGGACGATAGCATTGCTGAACAAACATTTTTAATAAGCCTTTATTATAAATTCCATCAGTTACACATTATTAGCTCCACCACGCTGCAGAAACACAGGAGGGGTAATTTGAACTGCATTATTTATAATACAACAAACCACAATACCTTCAGGGTGTATATCATCCAAACAATTTTATTTTGCCATCCATTGCTGCATTTCCTGAATGTCAGCACCTTGTTGCCTTACCAGCCGGATTGGTACAAAAGATCTTGCTACTACTATAAGCCAGCCATCCTCAGTGTTGTTGACTTGACTGCATGTGATCCCCATTTCAGCTGAAAAAGATCAATCTTTCACAAGCAAAATCAAAAAACGAGGATAGGACATCACTTCAGGAAGAAAGAAATACCTCTCCAAAGGTCATAGACTCTCTTACAGTGCAAAACATCACAGCATTGCCTTGAAGAAACATAATGCTGCATGTGATTAATGGTTTAATAAATGCAATAGATGACCAAAGTCATGAGCCTTTCTTCAAAAGTTGCTTCCTCAAGAATTTAGCTGTGCTAATTTTGTGTAAAAACTCCTATGTTTCCTCAAAATACTACAGAAATGAAATTCAAATTCCAAACTGCTACAAAATCCACCTTACAGTTCATGACAGCTCCAGCCACTGCAGCCCTAAAGGGGAATTAATGAAATAATTATAGTCATACTAAAGAAAGGGTTATATTTTCTTCTGGGAACATTACTAGTGCCACAGTCACTAAAAAGTGAGAACTTAAAGACTATATATATCACATATATTTTCAAATTTTGTTTTTCAGGCTACTAGCTAAATGATAAACAATACAGCATACAATATATAAATAACAGAGCAAAAGAATGATCTTAATGGAAATTCTGTGTTTGAATGTTTCTTTTTCTGTCCTGTTACTATCTTTGTCAGACATTTTCTATTTATTTAACCTCATATGGATTTTGGCATGTGTTAACCTGTTCACATTCTTTACAGAGAAGCACCTTTCTGTCTTCTATTTACAGAGAAAGAAATCTTTCCTGAAATGGAGCAAATGCAAAATTTAAAAAAAAATTCAGCTAGGAAAATTAGCTTTCAAGAAAATATTTCAGCTAACTGAATGAGTAAAAAAATGAGAAAAAAAATAAATATTTTGTGAAAATGAACAAATTTAGTATACTTATTTTAAAGCATTCTATTTGATCAGCCTTGTGGGATGCATATGAATTAATACTAAATTTTAAATATAAAGCAGATTGAAGAAACTTCTGGAATGTTCTTCAATCACTTAATTCTAAAATTTTGTCTATGGATGCAAACAGATATCTGTTTCACATATAACTCATATAACATAGCAGATTCATTCTTTTCCTTTTAATTAGTTCACTCACAAAAGGTTGTATACTCATAGAGTCAATGTGTCAAATTAGGAATTATGTTTAGGACTTGTGCATTTGTGCTTATTAGTTGCTGTTATTTCTACTAATCATAGGGCTCTTTTCTAGGGCAGCTTGACAGTAACTGCTACAGTCATAACTGGTGATCCTACTGAGATCTAAATTTCTCAGGAAGTAAAAGTTATTTATGACAAAACATACAATGAGAATTTTAGAAATATTTGAATCTATTTCAGACTAGAGTCCTTGTACAGTAGACTCCTGAAAAAAGGAAAAAGACAACTAACATAGTGAAAATTGTTAAATGTTTTCCTTTAGTCATAGATAAGAAGCATGTATGCACAATTGAGCCAAGCTGTAAAAAGTCCAGCCAGAGCCCTCTCTGAGTTGTTTAATTGTCTCTGTGCCAAAGTTCCAATGAAGAACTGTCTCTCTCCTTTTTAATAATTAAATTTCTATGCCACTATATAGTATAAAGAACTTCCCATGTGTGCATAAAGTTTACCATATAGACTGTGCAATCCTACAGAATTTTTCTATTGCCATGAGTGCAGATAAGTCTTGAGTTCTGCAATGATTTAAAAAAGTTGACACAAGAAAAAGGGAATAAAACACTAAAGAGCCCAAAACTGAATATTATCATTATTTAAATAACTAGCAGTAAAGCTGTCCTGGTTTCAGCTAGGGTAGAGTTAGTTTCTTATCACTACCTGTTAAAGTGCTGTGTTTTGGATTCAGAATGAGAATGGTGCTGATAAACATTGAGGCTTTTGTTTTTTTGCTAAAATGTGTTTATCCTAAGTTGAGGACTTTTATTCCTTGTTTGTTGGAAGAGGTTTGCAAAAGAAACTGGGAGGGAGCATAGCTAGGATAGGTGACCTGAACTGACCAAAGGGATATTCCACATCACACAACATCAAACTGGGGGAGGTACCTGGAAGGGAGCCCAGTCTGGGTTTGAGAAGGGTGGGTCAGGCATTGGTCAGCATGTGGTGAGCAATTGTTTTGTTCATTACTTGGGTTTTACCTTTTACTATGGTAATTATTGCTATTATTATTAATATTATTATCCATTATAATTTACCATCATTATTGCATTTTACTTTACTTTTAATTTTTAAACTCTTCTTATCTCAACATAAGTTTTACTTTAATTCTCCTCCCTATTCCACAGGGTGAGGGAAGAGAAAGGAGGTTGAGCAGGTGGTTTTGTGGTGTTTCACCTCCAGCTGGGCTTAAAACCACAGCAAAATTAGAGACCACAAATCCTACAATGAGCCAAATAATTATTTGTAATTCAGAGCTGAATGAGTGCAATAAAACTGCAGAAAGCAAGATTTAAGAATACGAGAAGTCTTGAGGAATACAAATAAAAGATGATACCTGAACATAAAGGGCCTGATTCAGCCAGTTAAAGTCAGGAGACCAGACTTTAGCCAAAGAATAAAAAAGGAAATCTTATAAAAATCCTTGTTTTCTATTCCACAATGTATTTACTCATCTTATATTTTGTATTTTAGTGATCATATTTTAATTCTAATCCTCAGATATTCTGTTACAAATTGATGTATTATATAATCTAAAACAGTGTCAGAGTTAAGTAATAACTAAGGAAAGCAATGCAGTACACTGCATTGAATCAAATTGCCCCTGAAATTCAGATCTCTATACTTATTCCACTGCATTGAGGCTATTACCCTTCCCACTGATTTACCAGCTGTGTGGTTTGGACAAGAGTAAGCAGATGATACTCACGGCTATAGGTGATGTTATTTAGAAATAAAATTTATCTGGAAAAAAAACAGAGATCATGAAAAAGAACTATTTTTCAAAGAATCTAAAAATTTTTTACACAGAAGAAAATTAAGAGGAATAATTAGAAAACAAACTCTTTCAAGTCTTTTGTTTTGAATTTTCGAACCAAAGGAGTGGCTCTAATGTTATGATTTTGAGATAGAAAGCACACATTTCACAAAATAGGTCTGTTTACTATGTAAAATCAAGATGTGTGGGTTTTTTTATTGCAATGGAGTCCTTAAATATTAGGCAAAAAATCAAAGAAAATTGCCTGAAAAAAATTGTGAGGTCATCTCGGCAGATGTCCATATGAATTCTTCCACATTTATCATTAAGGACTGAAAGAGCCATTACCTAATTAGCATATTAAATGTATACATGTAGTTCTGTTGTGGAAAGTTACTCTTTCTTTTACATTCAAATTGAAACTGCACATTTTAAGAACCAATTCTTGAAGGACATTGGAACAGTAAATTCACTGCACTACCTATTACTATGTAATACTAGAAAAACTATACAGACCATCAAAATATGGTAAAGCTTTTTTATTAATGACCTTGTGTCTATTGATACACAAATGCTCTTTAGGCAAATGCTACTTTCTCCCCAGCAAGCCAAGTTGCTATGTTGCTTCTACTTAAGAACTGAACATGGTTCTAAATGGCCAGTATTTATAATAAGACATTTCATGGTCTAGACTCTGACTTTTCATGAATCTCTTAAATAATTTATCAAAGTTAGGACATAGAATGCAGAAATGCACTGAATAAGCTACTTAAGCTTATTACAGTACTTATTTAAGCTGCTTAGAAATGGAGTGCCAGTTCAGACATCCTTTCAATATCCTTATTTGTCCTTTGCTGTCCAACTACAGTACATTGTATTAACTAGTCTGTAGTTAATACATTGATGAGGAACTTTATTATTCAGGAGCTAGAAGACGGAATTTCCATAAGGAATGTAAAATTTTGTCTTGCTGGTGAACAGTATAAGGAGTGTCAGCTTTTAGGCAAATGTCATTGTCTAATTGATAAAAACATTCATCACTAAAATTCAGCATTTAATTTCATACTCATCCAGTCTTTTTATATGAGGGTTTCTTTAGCTTAGAAATTTATTTTTTTATCATTTTCTGTTCCATTTTGAAAATATTCTCTTTGAGCCTGAAAAGAAAGCTCAAGGAAGCCTTAAAGCATAAGTAATGTTAATGAACAAATTCTCATAAATTCCACAATTCTAGTATTTTTTTTCTAAAAGTTTTAGCCTGCTATGCTTCATGCCAAGCTGTTGAAGAAGCTATGGACCAAAAAAAAAAAAAACAACCTGATACTGAGGTAAATATTACAAAGAAAATAGTCTGAACACCAACATAGAAAAAGCTGCACATTTCTGACAGGTATCTCCTGTTCATGCCCAGTAGTGGTTCATGGAGACTCAATATAGCAACCCCTAAACTATTGCTTACCTAGAAATAGCTGTATTTTCTAAAAATATAGCAAACTAGTATTCAGAAAAACTAATATTTCATGCAGCACTAAATATACATGGTTTTTGACTCAAGTGTATCTAGCATCTCCTGGGGCCAATAGGTTAAATATTAATCTACTTGAACTAAAAGTAGTCTGTATATAGTCTGTCTGCTGCTCATTCAGCAGGTAAGAGCAAGCCATCAGGTCCTACTGAGTAGTGACAATGTGATTAGCATCAAGGTCAAATTTTCTTAGAGGGCAAATTTAAACAGGAGCTGAAATATCATTCTGCAGCCAGTGTTGCTGAAAATCAGGTAATTTTAAAAAACTGTCATCTCAAACCATGTGAGATTTTTATTTTTAGTCAGACTAAGGCAGAATTATGATGCAAAAAATGACTTTAGGACATCGCTCATCTCATTCTCCTGACTAAAGGTCAATTGTGTTTATGGTATTTGTATTGTCTTTGGCTTAATATTGAGCATCCAGTGACAGAAGTTTCATAGTTACGTGTGCTTTTTAGTATGTTACAATAATTTATGGTAATTTCTTCTTAATGTTTCTCCCTCCTAAATAATATATCCGTGTCTATCATCTCAATTTTATTGTCCTTGCCAACTGTCCCTAGGCATTTCATGATTGTTACACTTCTCACAATCAAAAATAGTGTTTATGAAACTATGAATTAAATACGTATTTAAATCAAAGAATCTTTAACTGGACTATAAGCTTTCATTAGAAACTTTTTTCTTTCTTTTCATTTCCACAAACACACTTATTATCTTAATAAACTGAGTTACTTACTGAGTTTTAAAACTACAGTAAGATCTTGAAAAAGCAGTCTGGGTATATGTCAATGGAATATATTAGACTGTTCCTGCCTTCTGCAAAAGAAATGTATCTGAGAACTTTGGACTCCAAATAAAGATTTCTTAGGAATATATTTTCTAAATTATATAAGTTTGATTTTTACTTGAATTTAGACAGTCAAAGTTATTGTTACATATAGAGCAGATTTTGCAACAGCAAAAGAATCTGAGCATTCATTGGAAAGGGAAAGGGCTAGCTGTCTAATCTGTCTAAAAATCTCAGGAAGCAAATATTTCAACTTTTGCTTATGTACCCTTTTTCAAATACTTTCTTCAGAGTGATATTACTTTCAAAGCCAGTCTCTTCATCCAACTGAAAACACAAGTCATAGTTCAAAATTTTGAGATCTTTCAAAGATTAGTGTTGGTATTTCCATGATTTTTGTCTAAAGAATTTTGATAAATATGTAATGAAGTGAAGAATCAGATACTAGCACTGATTTGTTGACATGAATGTTGAAAACTAATTCTGAGAGAGAAAATTTTAAAAAAACCCAACAAGAAAATCAAACTTTGGGATCATATGTGAGGAAACTATAATTTTATTTAAACTTTCCAACACCATCCACATTGATACACAGGAGAAGAAGAGAAATGATCCCAGTATCATCCTGCCAGAGTTCAAGAGGCATTTGGATAATACTCTCAAGCACATGGAGTGACTCTTGGGGTGACCTGTGCAGGGCCAGGAGCTGGAATTTGACAATCCTTGTGGTTCCCTTCCAAACTCAGGATATTCTATGATTCTACGATACAAATCAATATTCAAATACTGTGAGTGGAGTTTTTAAAATTATTTGGCTTACATAATATTTATAATTTTTCAGCTACCAATAGTGAGTACAAATGAATTAAACTGAGAAAGATTTTTTAACTATCTAAACTAATGTGCTGATTTACTGGACCAAACAGTTGTCAAGTTCTTTTTCTGCTCAAATAGTTTTCTCTTCTCTTGTAAAGGGATTTTCTTTCCCTCTTGAAATAATTTTTATCAGAAATAAAAAGCCCTACATGTCAGTGAGACAGACTTTTGTTTAATCATTCACGCATTCAAAAAACTTCTGATATAATAGTAAAAATAATGTTATGCTTGCTTTAAATTTGGAAAATTATTAGATTCAGGAAAAAATTATTTCATAGTTTTACTTGGTATCCAGCTGGGCTTTCTTTGATATAGCAAATAATGTGAGTTGTGCAGGATCAGGTTTCAACAGTCCCCATATTAAATATGAAGTTTTACTACTGTTTGTAATAGAAGTGTAAATCAGGTAGTATATGATAAGGAGGCAAAACACATGAAATCCACATTCTTACAAAAGTGGTGAAAATTTCAGTTTCATAATGAAGCACTTTTACAGTCAGCAAATTTTTCTTTGATGTTTGTCAAGTGAGACAGACATCATGTGTTTTAGGAACATACCTAGCTCCCTTCTCTTCCAAAAATTGCAAAACATATTCCAATTACTCATCTTGGTAATCACATAAAAGTTATCAAAGTTATCAATATTGTGAGTAAACAGAATCTCTGAGATTCATACATCTGTGATTCATACTGTGATGTTAGCATTTCTTCTGAAAAACTTTGTCCTTTTGAATTTTAATAGGAATATTTTTATGAATTATGAACATTAAAGTAACAGATAAATGAACAAAGCATCTTGTAAACTGAAGATAATAATCTGAAGAAAGAATCAGAAGGCAAAGATAAGGAATCCAAAGATTTCTCTACTCTTTCATTGCTTCATTGATAACTGAATAAGGAAAATGAAAGAATTTCTTTTTCTACTTATGTTCTATTTAGTGTATTCAATCCAGAGAGATGACAACTAGGAAAAGGAGAAACAATAAATTTATTTTATTGGCTTGTTGTGTAGGCAAACATTTCAACCTGAGAAACACAGACTACATATTGTTACACAGACATAGCATGTCATAGAGATTCTGCACTTCAGCATTAACATACAGCTCACACAGAGCTGGAGCTGCAATTTGTGTGCTACAGACCAGTGATCCTAGATCTGGAACTGAATTCTGCATGCCATTTATTCTTACACTTTGAACAAAAATAGATAGAATACCGTCCCATAGCACTTTGGAAATAAGCTTACTAACCTCAGTTTAGCTAAAAGTTGTCTAAGGTCATGCTTTCTAGTACTTCTTTGCACATGTTTGTGATAGAATGACAGACCTTTGTCTGTATGAATGAACGCATCATTGTACAAGAGATGTAGTTCTGATAATACAACCACAACACTAGTGTGTGTAAATGTACATGTATAAACCATAGTGGCATGGCTTAGTTATGGTTTAGTGTATAAGTCAAACTCTTTGTATGCCTCATTTTAAAACAGTATTTTATAGAGCTTTCTATATGTAAACATGTCCACAAAGGAAATAGATTGCATCTGAAAATAAAAAGATGATGTAACTACTAATGCTCTTTATCTGAAGTAGTGAAAATTCAAAATATAGCACAATACTTTTTGACTGTCTTTAAATTGTTTACTGATAAGAGTTTGTTGCAAGTGACTTCAGAGCAGAGTGAGCCAATTGTTTCATCTTATCTCACATAAATGTAGGTCATGGAACATCATCCAGTTAAATTTTCATCAGCCTCGCACTTTCTGTTTGAGCAACACCATATATAAAAAAAAAATTCTCTTTTCAGATTTTGAGTGCTATACCCTATTATATATTTTTCTCTAGTACATTACACTAATTAAAATCAGAAATTTATTTCTAGGATGGATTTGTGACAATTAAAATCATATTTCTATGATAAAAGAGTATAAAAATACTTTATGGAAAATCTCTTCCGCTAAGAAACTTCTTGTACATCCTGACATTAACACTTAGGGTCCAATAGGATTAGTCAAAAGATTAAGAATGAGAATTTAGATGTAGGTGCAGATGCTGGTTAACAGCACACTTTCTATGACAGGTGGGGTTATTCAAAAAGGCTGCCGTTATTCCATTGAGTTTGTTTTCTTGCCTTCCTGAAACACCTGTGGAGTGATGAGTTCTACTGGGGATTTGATTATTTTGGACTATCCGCAGAGTCAATATAAGAAAAAAATAATTATCTGCGTCTCCTCATTGGCCGAGGTGTGAGGTCTGATCATCTTTGTACTGCTGAAATATAAACCCCAGTTATGACATTTCTTACTCTGGATACTAACCCAATCTCAGTCTCTCTCAGGTCCTCTGGATACTCAGTATCTGGGTACTCCTGATACTCACATGATTTTTCTCCACATACGTATATATTTCATAGAATCACAGAATTGTTTATTTCAAAGGGACCTTAAAGGTTACTTGAAAGATTTTATCATGGAGAAATTAATTATTGGCTAAAAACTCTACTTCTTCTAGACACATAGCAAAGAATCACTCAGTTTTTGAGACATAGAGTTCACCTTCTATATGCTAAGTTGTTAAACGCACAGGCTTTAATAATTCTAGTTTCCATGTTTTATAATGGAACTAGATGGGAGGTCTGGAATTAATTTCACCTCACTTTAGCTTTCTGTTAGTCTTCTGCATGCAAATTAGCATTTAAAGTTCCAATTTATAGTCAACAGAGAGAGATAAATACTTTTAGAAGGAATTTAATTGCATACCTTAGGGCAGGATGAATTACATTCCATAAATTCATATTCCTCCTCATATAATTTAAAGGAAACTTACTCCCTGATTTTGAATTCTACCCCAGGTCTTTTTAAGTTCATACTTAGGTGCTATCTTAGCATATAACTCTTTTAATAAGAAAATAACGTCTTTTTTCTGTCTGCAGTCCTCATCATCATACACTCTGAAATGTTAACAATATCAGTGTGCTTTATTTTCATTAATTTCTTGAGGAATGGTGGGACTGTAACACAGATATACAGATAAGGAGGTATGTCACCAAAAATAACTTCTAAGTAATGAAGAGTCTATACAAGGATATACAATATTTATTGAGGGCAAATTTACTAAGTCTATACAATATTTATTGAGGACAATGTTTTGAAGGCCAGTCAATGTCTTTATCCTTAGAAGTGAAGCTACAGCTCTACAAACTCTCTTACACAATTGACTTTTATTACAACTCTAGAGTTATAGAAACAACTACAAAGATTTTTAATACTCTTGACAGAGTTCTTATAATTTACACATGTACACTTTATTGAATAGATGTTATTATTAGCACCTTAACCCCCCCTTCCAGGCAGGCAACTTATTTACACTCATTAATACTTACCTTTTAGCATATTACTACCTGAAATGCACAGTCCCAATAGCCTACTGCAACAATAAGAAAGGAAATATCAGCTGAAACAAAATAAGCGAAAAAGCCATACCCTTGTTTAAAATAACCTATTCAAGAAAATAATTCAAAATGAATTCCAACAATTTTGAATTCCAACTTTTTAAAGCTAACACTACAGAAATATTCCCAGAAGATCTGTCTATTATGATCTTGCCACAGAACTTGGCATATTTTTATTTTGGGCCAGCTGAAAATGTTTTGCTTTCATCTCTAACATTTTATTCTTAATTTTCAAGCTTTCTATAGGAGATAAGGATGCCAAGTTAGCATTATACTTATGGTTTATTAATGAGGTTTAACATACTGCAAATTCAAGGAGGGAAGAAATTACTGAACGGAAAAGATTGAAATGAAACAGCTGCATGTTAAAAATACCTTCTTTTTGATATTTAGTTTTTTATTATTGTGACCATATGCCTATGGTAAGGTCATATGGAGTTCAATCTTGTAAATTTACATTACTATTTTAAACTACTCAATAATAATTTGCCTTTGGAAAAGCAAATGTATAGTTTGATCTTGAGCTAGGTTAAACTGACTATTTAAAAGTAGGGTTAATTGGAACCATAATATAAATACCAGGATAGCTCTAAATAAAAAAAAGTACAATCTGGTGGTTTTGAATACTAGGTTTGATAGGCTTGGAGTTGATTTCCATTCATGATTAGTTATAGATTTAGTCTCAAAAATAATAATTTTGTATCAATCCTGTTATTATATTTGGCACATAAAATAATTAACAGATTGAACTAAACATAAGGATGTTACTGTTATTCTTTTCTATAGAAACATTAACTCAGTTTCATAAAAGAGAATACATGAACTGAGCTTCAAAAAAACTCACCCAATATTTTTATGGCTGACATCTAAGATAAAAATTAGGGCAATTTTTTAATCCAACAGCTGAGTTTCTATCTGGGCATGAAG